>JAGIQG010000008.1:86572940-87180634 GCA_024679065.1 Sphyrna mokarran | reverse complement strand
AACATGTGTACCACTCTTTGATCAGATGTCAAATTTTGATGCAATTGGAATTCTCTAAGGCAATTTTGAATTATTATTATGGGAGCAGCTATTTTATTTATACACCATTAGAGTCATGAAGGTATAGTGTAAGTAATCATAATATATGATCATACACTAAAGCATTTGTGAAGCTATCCTTGGTCACTCTTGAGTGCTGAGCCCATTGGTAATAGCAGTGTTACTACTTTGTTTGTGAGTCAAATTAAGTCAATCTACATTTAAGAGATCCAACATACACCAGTCAAAGAACAGAACCATGTGACTTTTAGAATACATTCTTCTGGTCAAGTAAAAATGATTGGCATTAACATAAGATAAACTGAATTTTGATAGAGGGCTTGCAAATATGTGCAGTTCATTCTTAAAATTATTTGAATTTTTTTTATTCACTGTTAAAAAATTAGGTGCTGTGTGGAATGAAAAGGATAAGGATGCACAATGTAAACATAAGTGCCAAAGGGTGCACTGATACAACAATTTGCAAGTCCAATAGTTTTGCACCAATGCTATAGTTAACAGAGGAAACGTAACAATGGAATGAAATTGATTGAAGCATGGTGGAGGAATGTACCTCACACTGCTTTGCAATCAGTCTAGGCCATGACATCCAATTTACACTCATGTTCCACAGGACCATAAAGCAGCTTCAAAGTTGTACCGACACAAATGCTTTTGAGAGTAGGTTTTTTAAGGAAAGAGCCTAATCAAGCAACTCCATATAATCATAGGTTTATGCTGAGAATGTTGCACTGCAACTTGCATTTTAGTACTCTTCAGGTAGATTAATTGGAAACCTGCTTTGAAATTTATGTAGCTACAAATACAATAGCTGTGACTAAGATGGTGCAGCTTTAAGTAGCACTTTGCAAAACCTACTAATAAACTTCAGTATGGATAAACGGCATGACTTTACACCTCAAATGCAAACGAAACTATAGAAAATATGACAGTATGGACAACCAAAAGTCCTCAAAATTATGCTGCATATGGTATTCTATATCAATACTCCATGACAGAAAGCAAATATTTCACAAGCTGCAGGCTGTACACAAGCTTATACACATGATGCTGCAAGCCAGCATTTACACCATTTACATAACTTCTGACAGTATATTTTATTGATCCATTAAGTCTGTTACAGCTGCTTACTACAATGGTAGCCACAGTGCCTTTATATGGGTAATAAATCTTGTAATCAAACAAACCTTGCCCATCGTATAAAGAGAAAAACCGTCATTCCTGTCACAGGTGGGAAGACAGCTGCTGAGATCCCTATCTGTGGGCATAAACTTTCTCTAAGCAATGAAGGAATAAGATCACTTGATAGCAGTAAAGTTAACTGAATTTGAAACAGTTTGAAATCTTTGTATTGAGAAATATTCCAAATGATCACAATTCCATTAGCCCAAGCACTAGACGATGAGTGTGTCTGGAAATGCATAATGCAGGTATTCAGGCAGGAAAATAAGGTTACCATTTGGTAGACTACCTCCTTAAATCTGCCCATATAAACCACCTCTCTGCCCTATGCTGTCTGAATAACCATTGGCATTAACAGTCTTCAAAACGAAAATTTACACGTGTTTATATTAAGTAATTCTGATACCGCTCAGAAACATGGGCTGATATCCAAACTAATGTCCTACAAATTTTAAAGTTACATTTATAATAGCTGTACTTCTGCACTAATAATGTATTTATGAACTCAGCCAAAGTTCCTCTGAGCAAATTTGGGAATGAAATTTGGCTCACCCAAAGAATCAGTAACAGAGAGTTCACACAAAATGTGAAGTACAGAAGCTTAATTCATTGAAAAGGATTGTGGGGTTTTGGTGAATATACTACAGTCATTCACAGATCATGTGGTCAGTAAGCTGTCTAAAAGGCACACAACACTCCCAAGTTGTTCCTAGCTGGTATCAGAACACTGGGTAGATTCTTGCAGTTTGACTATTTTGCTTAGGCAATATCAAGCATATTCAGCAACTTTGGCTCATGAACGCCAAACTCTGCACTGAAGTGTCAAATTTTACAGATTCAAGATTGATACTTTGAGCAGCATAATTCAAATACTCAACCTGTACCAAAGTGATATAAAGCAAGCACTTCTGAACCAACATTTGATAGATCCATGGCTAGTTCTACGGAAATGTGGTTTTTTTTAAAATTCTGGAAATAGCAAGACACAATAAACTATGCATCAAAATAGGTTCAACCAAATCTGGTGCAACTGTTAGTTGGGATTTCAACTATCCAAGGTCAAGCTCCATGTATTTTGAAGATTTCAACATGCAGTTCACATGCACAAGCTGAAAAGTGAAATTTAGTCTCTCAAATCCTCTCCATCAATAACTAAATGCTAGTTGTTGCAGTGGCAGGCTCCATTGCTGTCATCGTAGTCTACGTACTATTCCAGATATAGTCATAAAATTAGCAGATACTGAAGACACTTTCAATGGGGAAATTAAATATTTATTCCATCATTTAAAAATTTCTCTTCACTTGTTGGTCCAATAGCTTGCATAGTATCACTCAAAGAGATTATTCAAGAAATTAATTTATTCTTTGTGTATAGAAAAATACATAGCATGCTGCATGTATTAACATTCTACCACAGTAAACCTAATAAAATATTACATCAATTTATGTCATTCGCAAATCAATCATCTGGGAGGTAACTGTGCCTTGCATCCGGGTTAAAACATTAATAACTAGCTTACATATTAATATATAGTCACTTACTTAAGTTAGCTATAATAATATCACTTAATAAATCAAACTATAACAAACTTTACATATTTTCCCCTCCTCCAGACCCTTAATTTTTTTTTTATATAAAATAGTGCCTCTACCTCAGGACTTTTCCCATGGCTTGAAGAACCATCTTGTAACTCACTCCTGTTTTCTGTTGTCCAAGTAATGACCTATCTTCACCATGGTTTAAATAATCTCCCACCATAGTTGTTTCTTAGCCTTCAGACCTCCTTTGTCTCTCTATAACTCAAACTAGTCAAACCACATTCACATTTACATCAGCACTGAGCTTCAAACAACCTTTGCTTTCATCCAATCAGAACTGCTTGGATTTGGCATGAAAGGACAAGTAATTCACTGATTCCATCAACAGCTAGGACTATAAATCTAGGGAGCGTCTACAAAGAGAAGGAAAACCTTTAGGCGTATGATTGAAAACAGCTGTTCTGAATTTAAAAGATACCAGAGTAGGAACCAACTTCTGCATCAATACTCTTCCCACATCTAAACTAATCATCTTGGTGATGAGTAGGACATTTGTATTCACTTTTCCAACAACATTTCTTACTTCTTTCCCCCAAATTCTTTTCAGACTGTTTCTCCTCCCTTTCCTACTTTTCAAAAGGGCAAACATTTTTTTTGCTCTAAGTACAAGCATAGTGTGTGACAATCTTTGCTACAATACACCTCAAATGTCTAAACGTTGTACGAATCAACTACTTGTCAGCTTATCTTTCCACGGCAATTTGCCATTTACCACAACTTTAAACTTAAAATTGAGTACTTGAAAATTATAAAATTAATATAACCTAACCACATTCAACTAAGCATCAAATTAATTCATGAAGCCACTTCCAAGATGTGGAATCGGAGGAAGATCATGCACACAGTTTTATCTCAAACATCACATTTTCAATCACCTGAATCAATTTCAATTTTCTCTATAGACAGACTTAACAGCTGGTTTTATTTGGAACAAAATGAAACTCACGGATGTCATGTTGTAGATTTGCATTCAACACTAAAAGCCCCAAGCTCTTGGCTTATTTGCAAGCCGGCTGTAAGCTAGTGATTTCCCTGAAGTTTGACCATTTGTAACTTTATATGACAAATTAAATTTCTTTTTAAATAACACTGTTTAATGCAGAATACAACTATCATACTGTAGGATATACAGATAACAGAAACAGAAAATATTTGGAATTGTAATACAGTTTAACTGATAGAGGGAGAAGCAATATAGTGAAATTTCAATCCTGTGAACTCCTTTGAGAGTTGAAAAAGCCATTCCGAGGACATGATCAATCTCTTCGTTGAAAAATAATCTGAAGTTCTTTTCCAAAGACATAAATGCATGACACTGATTTCAATGCAGTACACTTTGCCAATTACATAGAAATGGAAGTTCAGAATTTCTCAGGGCATTCAATTTCAAAATGTATCTAGATTCCACTTAGGAGGTAATAATAGCTTAGATCCAGTTTTCAATGAAGCTGAAAGGCCATGCAGAACATACACAAGGCTAGGTGCCAATACAGAAATTAATGTAAATCAAGTTCAGGTTAAAAAAGCAGATAATCGTTTCCTTAAAAGGAGAGTAGGTAAGTAATTTTCTCTTCTTCTGGGGAAAAAAGATCTTGGGCAAATAAACCTCTCATATCTCTAATTCTGGTTTCTGAAACTGAATTTTAATTGTTCCACCAGTGGCAGCCATGCCTTCAGTTGTCTGGGATCCAAGTGTCGAGCTCTGAAATTCCTTCATTATACCTCACTGCCTCCCTCCACCATTAAGACACCCCTTAAAAGTATACTTATCTGACCAAGCTCTTAGATCATCTGCTCTAATTTCTTATATGACATAGTATCAAAATCTGTTTGATAATGCTCCCATGTGGTGCCTTAGGCTATTTTGCCGTTGACCATGAGCTGAGCTATTCCCACCACCCAGCTACTGAAACAAGGGAGGGAGGGATCCACAGCCAGTTGCAGGAAATAAAAGGTCATGATATTGGCAGTAACATATTTGTGTGGATAGAAGATTGGCTGGCCAACAGTAAGAACAGAATAGGGATAAATGGATCTTTCTCAGGTTGACAACATGCAATGAGCGGTGTGCCACAGGGACGAAGGCTGGGAGCTCAAATGTTTACAATTTATATAAGTGACTTGGACGAAGGAACAGTTGCCAAATTTGCTGACGACACAAAATACAAAAATAGATTGTGAAGTGGATATAAGGCGGTTGCAAAATAATATAGATAAGTTGCAAGTGGACAAAGATCTGGCAAATGGAGTATAAAAGGAGCAAATGTAAAACTCTCCATTTTGGCAAGAAGAATAAAAGATCTAAATAGTGAGAGATTGCAGAGGGATCTGACCATCTTGGTGCATGAATCACCAACGATTAGTATGTAGGTACAGCAAGTAATTAGAAACGCATCATTGGCTGCAAGGGGAATTGAATACAAAAGCGGGAAGATTATGCTTCAGTTGAATGAATGGGACTGCATCTGGAATATTGTGTACAGCATTGGTCAACTTATTTAAGGAAAAGTATAAATGGAAGCATTTAGAAGGTTTATCAGGCTAATACCTGGAATAGGTAGGTTGCCTTATAAAGGAAAAAGTTGTTCAGGCTAGGCTTGTATCTGCTGGAGTAATGGACAAATTGATTGAAACTGTTAAGACCCTGTAGGAAATTGATGGTGAGTGGGTGGGTGGTGGTGGTGGTGGAGTTTGTTTCCTCTTTGTATGGGAGAATTTACAACCAGGTGTGACTGTCCAAAAATAAGGGGTCACCCAGTTAAAATGAAGATGAATTAAATTTCTCTGAAAAGATGGTGAAAGCAGAAACTTTGAATATTTTTAAGGTTGAGGTGGATTGATTATTAAACAAGGAGTAATAATAATTATTAGATTAGCCACGATCTTATTAAATGGCAAAGTAGGCTAGAGGGGCTGAATGGCCTACTCCTTGTTCATATATATGAAACCTTGGTATCATAGTTGACCACATATTCATGCCATCATTAAGGCCGCCAACTTCTACTTCCATAACATCAACTTTTCCCTCACCTTACTTCATCAACTGCTAAAATTCTCATTCATGCATCTTACCCTTAGACTAGATTGTTCCAACACACTTACAGCTCGTCCATAGAATCCCTACGATGCAGAGGAATGCTATTCAGCCTACTGAAACTGCACCAGCTCTCCGAAAGAGCATCCTACCCAGATCCATCTCTCCAATCCACATAACCAGCACATATTTGGCCTGTGGATGGAAACTGGAGTACATGGAGGAAATCCACAGGTACACTGGGCGAATGTATAAATTTCACACAGACGCAACCACCCTAGACCAGAATCAAACCTGGGTCTGTGTTATTCTGCTACCCTAAAGATTGCCCTCATTCTACTCTCAAGATCATCTAAAACTTAGCTGCTCGTGTCTTAACTCACACTACCATTCTGCCCATCATCCCTCGTTAAATTACACTGATTCCTAGTCAAGATTTTAAAATTTTAATCCTGGTTTTCTAATGGCTTCTTGACCCTCCATACCTGTGCAACCTCTTCCAGTTCCACAACTTGAGTTTTTTGCACACATCTTTTTCTGGCTACTTGGTACATTCCTGATTTTAATTGCTCCACAATCAGGGGCTTTGTCTCCAGCTGTCTAGCTGTCTTGAATTCCCTTCCTAAATCTCTCTGCCACTCTATCTCACTTTCACCCTTTTAGACATTCTTTGACCAAGCTTTTAGCTTGGTCTAATATCAACGTCAGTGTGCGCTTTATAATAATCAGGTGAAGCATTTTTTAAAATAATGTTCAAGTTGTTTATTTTTATCCCACTCCAACAATTCATGGAAGGAATTTTTGATCCAGGTCCCATCCTCACAAGATGTTCACAACATGCACACTCCAATGGAGATCACTGAAGCAAGCTAGATAATCCAGGTTCCTTACCCTACCCTTCCCATCTCCTTTCCTAGCCTAGGGCAATGCATAAATTGCAGCTGCTTGCAAGTTGAAGCAAGTTAAAAGTAATTCACAGCTAAAATTGGAAGCAGCAATCTAACAGCACAGACTATGAAAAAGCTGACAATAGCGTATCAACTCAGTTAGCTGGATGGCTGGTTTGTGATGTTGATCAAAAAGTTGATAATTATGTTTTCTGCCATATTAGCTCAGTTGATTGGACAGCTGGTTTGTGATATAAAGCAACATCAACAACATGGTTCAAACTCTGTACTGGCTGAGGTTAACACAGTAAGAAGTCTCACAACACCATGTTAAAGTCCAACAAGTTTATTAGATAGTAATCTTTCAGGATTTGCCCCTTCAGCAGGTGAGGTTATCCATGAAGGCACTGCCTTCCCAAACATCCTCGTTGCCTGAGGGGTGGTGATCCTTAGATTAAATCGCCACCCAACAATTCTGTCTCAAAAGGGAAAAGCAGCCGACAGTCCTCTGGGAGTATCACTCTTTCTTTGTTATCGTATCACACTCTGGGTACCCCAACATAAAGATTTTCTCTTAGATTTTTCCTCTTCATGATCAACATTTAGCCCCTTTAGCAAAACTATCTTGAAGTACAAGGTCAGCTTTTACGCTGTTACCAAACTCTACCTATACTCCATTTCTTCTGATATCCCCAACGCATTCAACAATGTATTCTACATTACTGTTCTTTACAGCTAAATAAAGACCATCAATGTGATTGTTTTCAGCTTCCAACACAAATCCTGCTTCCTTAATATCTATCTTACCATTAAATCATCTCTGCAATCACCTCCAGCTTTACATTACATCCTCAATGCTCTGTTTTGCTCACTTTCACAGGATTTTTTTTATAGCACTGCCCACTCCCACACGAATGCCAGGTTCATGTGAACAATAATGTTTGTGTTTAGAAAAATGCATATACATGTAATAATTTTTACATCCAAAAATGAGACGAGACAAAAATATTCACAGTATGGTATAACAAAATGTATTTTCCATATATAAAATATTTGCATAGTACAGCCAAAGATGGATTTATTGAGAAATCATTCTATGCTGCTGAGGCCAGATGCTACACCGGATGCTGAGATAGGTAACTTAGCACCAGACCAAGTATCAAAATCAGACCTGTCTTAGCACAAATAGATCTGAAGGCCTCAGCTTGAGCTCAATTCAAACCAGATTTCTACCTTGCCAGAAAGCACACAGCATTTGCAGAAAGATCATATGTTGTCAAATTCCTCGACACACTTTATCTAACTAGGCATACACAAAAATTAGCTTGGAAAAGGTTCCAAAGGACTACCAATTTTCATGGAACCTGAAATAAGCATTTTGTTCTTCTGTTTAATTGTGACAAAACAGCTGGTAAAGAAAAAAAAACATGTTCCTAAATTCCTCAAAATGGACCATTTCAATAATGTGCTCAGTCAAAAGTCATGAAGCAAGAGAATCTACAGTGGAACACAATTAATTACTGGGATCACTGATTTACTGTAGTTAGCTGGTTAAATACAATTTTTATTACATGGGATTCTAGGACTTTTTAAACGCTCTTCAATCAGAACTGTGTTATTTTTCCAATTAGGAAATTCTTTGTGCAATATATCTGAAAGAGTATATGTCGTCCTACTTGATAGGATTGCAGTTCAACAAGATGGTTTTGCTCAAGAGAACTCCCACCTTCTACTTTTGAGTCAGACAGTGCATATTTTGTGAAGAACAGTGTGTGCACAGTGCAGTCATGCCAGGACATGCTCAAGCTCACATCTGTCTAAACTACTCGACCAGACAGGTTGAAACAGGAATAGATTTTTTTTTCAAAAAATGCATTTCATAGAGAACCACGCATGAACTGGCTTCTTTCAGCTTTTTCTCCCTCTGTGTAAACACAGCCAGCAGAAATTTGCTCAAGGCAACACAGTGGTCTAAAGGAAGGTAAACTGATACAAACCATACGGGAGTAAAAATGAAACAAACACCACAAGCAGCACAATGCTCCAAGTGTGCTACTCTGTAGTTTTTGGAATGCATATGTAATTTTTCAGAAAGCTGTGGGCAGTGCAGAGCATGGTTGGCAAGTACATCACCCTCAAACTCCAGAACTATCTATGAACTCAATCTGTCTGATTGTTCTAAACTTAAAATAGAAGAATGCCAACAAATTGCCCCTTCAGGTGAAGTGAGTGCAGAATCGTACAGCGATACAGCACAGAAGGTTATTTGGCCCATCATGCCTGAACTGGTTTGTTGAAAGAGCTGTCAAATTATATAATTTTTTTTCCAGCATTTATCTAATTGAATTGCTGCTTTAAAAAGTCAATCTGCTTCCACCATCCTTTCAGGCAATGCATCCTAAGTCACAACAATGTGCTGCATACAACTTCACCCCTAGTTTCTTTGCTGATTATCTTCAGCCTATCTTTTCTGATCATGGGAAGTAGCTTCTTTTCATTTATTCTATCAAATCCATTGGTGGTTCTGAACACTTCTAGTAAAGCTCTGGGTAACCTTCCCAAAGAAGAAAGACCAATTCCAGTTTCAATTCCACAACTGAGGTCTCCCATTCCTTATGCTATTCAGTACTCTCTTCAAACCATTGTTATCCTTCTTAAATGAGAAATAATACTACTGAGGCCCAACCACTATTTTTAGGAAAGGTTTAGCATAACCTTCTTATTTTTGCATTCTATGGCTTCATTGCTAAAGCAAGAATGCCATATGCTTTTTATAAGAAGCTGCCTTCACAACTTGTACTGTCAAATGATTCGTGTGCACATGCTTCACAGTATCTCTATTCCAAAGACCTCTTCAAAATTATACTATTTAGTTCATACTGCCTCCCCTCATTCTTGACAAAATTAATCATGACAGTTCATTAAATTTCATCTGCCATGTGTCTGGAATTTGCTGCCCAAGTTGGTAGTGGATTCAGAGACGCTAAACTGTAGGCTTATGGGCCACGTGCAGGAAGATGGGATCAGAAAGGCCATCGGGATGTTGTTGGGTTGCCATGGACGATTTGCCAAACGGTCCATGGTTATACCATCACTATGGTACTTGCCTATCTATATTGCCCTGGATGTCTGTTACTATCCTCATTATTAATAACAATATTGCCAAGTTCTGCAAATGTGGATATAATGCCATCTACATCCAAATCCAGATCATCAGTATATAGCAAAAAGAACACAGTGTAGTTAATTCCAGCCCCCATGGAAAACCATTGTATATCTCTCTCTGGTCTGAAAACCAATTGCTCAATACTACTATCATCTCCACTTTGTGTCTTAGCCAGATTGGCAGTGGCTATTAATGTCAAGGACGTTCAGATATCATACACTGTCAAATGCCTTTTGAAAGTCCATATATACAATACGAACCATAGTGCTCTCATCGGCCCCCGCTTCAAAAACAAAATCAATTCAAGTTAGTTGAACACCATTTGCCTTCAACAAATTTTTGCTAACTTACATGTATTAGCCATAATAGAACATTGGCTTTGCAGAAATCCATTAAACCCATTTATTCCTTCCAGAGTGAGATTAATTAATGGAAATGGACAACTCCTGGCTTTCATTTTTATTAAAATCTTAATAGGAATACTAAATGTAAAAAGAAATATATCCATTTTACTTAATTGATACAAAACTTGCCCTGTTTGTATGCAGAATGTTGATTATAATATTTTCAGACCTCAGCACTGCAACGTGAAATATGTCATTAGTTATCTATGTCCAAAATTATTGGAACGCCTGCATTGTACTAGCAAATTTAATAAAATCTGTGACATATACCAGCCATTTCAGGAATGAAATCCTTTAATTAACAAACTTGTTTCCCCAAACACTGTGCACAACCTGAGATTAAAAGTGCAAAATCCAGTAGCTAACATCTGTCCAAATAGCTGTGTTAGCATAGGTAAACTATGTTTTCACTGATGAGAGTGTTAGAAAACAGAAGCTACTCTTTACATAAAATCCATATCACAAAGAAAAGTGCAGGATTTCCTTTTCTTTTGAGTAACAAGTCTTCAATTGCTGACAGATTTGCATGGAGGGGTGGCAGAGAAAAGAAAACCACCCAGGAAGGGGTCTCTAAATGATTGGAATAGCAACAGTTACACTTACAAATGTAAAATTTACACACCACAAAACAAATGTCTTTCTACCTTTGTTCAGCATCTTGGGGTAACCCAGATGTTTGGACAGAAACATGCTAGCTACTAGATCTTGTACTGTTAATCCCGGACTATGTACAGCTTAAGCAATAATCATGTTAATTAAAGGGTTTCATTCCTCAAATAACTGCCACATGTCATACTTTTATTAAGTTCACTATTATGATGCAGACAATCCAATAATTTTATACCCGGTAACATACATAATCAATTACTAACATATTTCATGTTGCAGCGATTATAAAAAAAAGTTACATACAAACAGCACATTTTGCATCAAGTAAAATGTAATGTACATTTTCTAATAATGTGTCAGCTACTGAAGATTTTTTTCATTATTTCTAATAGTTTAACAAATTGTTATTCCAGTCAAATATTTGTTGTCCATAGAAAAACCTTCTGTGTCAATTTGATTTTTCAAGTTAGGGTCTGATAAGGCAACAATTTAAGTGAACGTATTGCACAACAGTAGTAGGCATATTGAACTTGCTTCATTGCAATCATTTCCCTTCAGCGATACCCATCAGAATAAATTGAAAACTTATCATATATCATGATACAAGAGACTCTAAATTTAGCAATAAAGGAGGAAGAAAATGAAAGTAATCAAAGCACTTCCCTTTGTTAGGGAACACGAAGGCAAGGGAGGACATTGGATAAGGAAATGGATTAGTATCTGTAATGGTATATCACATGATGCCATTGCTCTAAGAGCAGCCCTATGAACATACATGATATGGTAACATCACGCCCTGGCAAGTTAGTATAAAAGGTGGGAGCAAATTTTGCACAATTCAACATTTGTTTCCACATTAAAACCAATTCAACACATCTTTATAATTAATAAGTACACAAGTTGACTGCAACAACTTCACCAACAAATATTATATGCATAATTATGTCTAGGGTTTCTTGTCTTCATATCACTTTCTCCTATGATCTTCAAACAGGTGACTACTTGCATACAATGTTTCCGTAACTTTTTAAAATGTAGGTCTCTCATGTTTTGGCAGATAGAAATACCAGATAACTACATCCCAACATAAATACAAACTGTACAATAACAATCTGAAAATCAAAGTACAAATCAGCACCAACTCTAACCTAGTGGACTCCATTAATTATTTGGATATATTTGCACAAGCTCTTAATGTTTTGCTATTGTTATCATAGTGGAGAATGTATTATGAATGGTGTCAGAGGGAAGAAATTAGTTTAGAAGTTGTACCCACAGTATTAAAATGGCTAATCCATTTCAGTTTCTGATCAATGATACCCCCCAGAATATCAATGGAGTTGGATTAATTTTAGTGAATGTAAAGCACATCATATACTAGATTCAGTTTTCCCAATAGCCATCAATTCGTCCTAACTTTTGCCACTATCATCTTATTTCACGTTACTCAAATGTCAATCCATGCAACCCACCATCCTCCCATCCTCCCACTCCCATAAATCCACAAAACATACCATAGTTCTTGTTGTAATATGGATCTGACAAGACCACTTTCACATAGGAGCCTGCACTGTGATTAGCAGCAGACTATTTTTCTATGAAGGGCTATAGAATCGAATACATCCCATTCTTCTTCAATGCTGCCATGATTATTGATTCCATTTGGGGTTACCACAAAACAACCAAATTGAGAATCTTAGTTAATTTCTTCACTTCTCACTATAGGATTACTGAAGGTCTTGACTTACCATTTCTCTCTAAACCAAAGACATTGCGCAGTTCAGTATTTGCGATTTTGCTCACTATTGAATAGACAGATTTGATAATCATACAATCTTATCACCCTCCGCTTAGTGCCGAAAAATTATTTACACCCGAAATATTATCCTGTCTTTTCTCAAATGCCTTAAGATCTATTAAACATGATATTTTATTTGCTTAATTGTGATTTCAGTAATAATCTGCAAATAAGTTAGCACTGTGTTAAACATTGTCCCCATGAAACGTAAAATTTTTACTTTGTGGCTGCATTTTATGCATCTTAATTGAAACATAAATGCCACTGCCAGAAGATTCGAGCAAGATCTCTGTTGCCTAATTGATGAACTAGTAGAGTTAAAGCACTTACAAGAATAGATATGGTATATATGAACATATCTTTACAACATTTAAATTGGAAATTGGCAAGTTGCTGTACTGCTACTTTTACAGTAGCAACCACTGTTGCCATCATGTGCCAGTGGTGTGGGGAGGAAATAAAAAGTGATGAATGGGGTGTCAGTCAAGGGGGGTGCTTTGCCCTAGAGTGTGTTGAATTTCTGAAATGTTTTTGGAGCTGCATTCCTTCACGCTCCTGACTTGTGCCAAGTAGATATTTAATAGGAGTCAAAAAATCCTGTTGCAAAATTCCTGGCCTCTGAGTTGCTCGTCACTATTGTATTTAAAGGCAATTTCTGGCTAATGTTAACCCCCAGGATACCAACGGAGGGGATTCAACAATGGCAATGCCATGGGGAAATTGTTAGATTCTCTTTTGTTGGATTGGTTCTTGCTTGGTACTTGTGCGACATTAATGTTATTTGTCATTTATCAGCCCAGGCCTGAAAGTTGTCCAGGTCTTGCTGCATATACCGCTGGCAACTTGGCAATCTCAAAAATTTCAAATGGTGCTTAACATTGGGTAATCATCAGCGAACATCCCCACTTCGGACCTTACGCTGAAGAAAAGGTCACTGATAAAGCAGTTGAAAATGGTTGGCTGACAGCATATCCTGGAAGATTCCTGCAGTGATGTCTTGGGGCTGAGATGTTTGGTCTCCAATAACCATAGATATCTTCTTCTGGGTGAGCTACAACTCCAACCAGCAAAGGGTCTTCCCAGTTCCCAATGATTTCACTTGTGCTGGGACTTCTTGATGCTACAGTCAGTAAATGCTGCCTTAATGTCAAGGGTTCTCAAGAGTATTCACTCTCACTTTACCTTCAGAGGGATGATGGTGTAGTGGTAATTTTACAAGACTATTAATCGTGGTTGTTCAGAGGACATAAAGGTCAATCCCATCACAGCAATAGGTGGAATTTAAATTAAATTATTAAATAAATCTGGATTGAGAGTGTTAGTAACCGTGACATGAAGTTACTGGATTGCCATAATAATCTATTTGGTTCATAGAGAAGGAAATCTTCCATCCTTATGCATTCTAGACTACATGTGACACCAGGTCCACAGAAATGTTCTAGCAAGGCAGTTGCATCAAACCACAAAAAGAAAAATTGAAAAAAAGCTTGGCATTGAATTAGGCAACAGAAACAAGAAAGGCACATCCTAACTAGTCAATACTGCAAAGTTCTCCTTACTAATATCTGAGGATTTAAGCCCGAATTCGGACAGCTCTCTCCGAAGACTAGTCAAGGAAAAGCCTGATATAGTCATTCTCACTAAAATGATACAGTACAGACAATGCCTCACTCTTCCAACACCATTCCTGGGTGTGACCGATTCTATTTGCAGAGTAGCCCAGCAGGAAGCGCTGGTGGTGATGAGGGGGGAAATTGGGAATTGCTCTGGGAGTCCTCAATATTAACACTGGACCACAAGGTAGCCTTCAAATCAAATGTGGACAAGGAAATCTCCTGTTAATATCATCCTTCCTGAGCTGGTAAATCAGTACTCCTCCATATTGACTACCACTTGGAAGAAGCACTAAAGGTAGCAAAGGCACGGAATGTACTTGGGTGGGGGACTTGATTGCCCATCACCAAAGGTGACTTGGTTGAATCACTGACCAGGTTTTAAAGGATATATTCCAAGACTGAGCCAGCCATAGTTGGTGAAAGAATTAAAGGGGAAAACCTATTTCATTTGACTTTCGCCAATCTACACATTACAAATATATCTGTCTATTACAATATTGATAGAAGCAACCGTGACACAGCTTTATAGACAAAACATTTCATTTTCACACCAAGAATACCAACCATCATGCTGTACAGAACTGTCACCGTAATAAATGGGATAGATTCAGAACAGATCCAAGGGTCTGGGCCATCAGCAACAGAATTATATTCAACTACAATCTGTAAGCTCATTGCCCAGGATATGCCTCAGTTTACATCATTATCAAGCTAGGAATCAATTCCTAGTTCAATGAGGTGTACATGAGGGCATGACAGGAGCAGCATTAGGCACACTAAAAAATGAGATACTATCTTGATGAAACTACACCACACATGCCAAACAGTGCAAGTAGCCTTCAGTAGGCAGAATTAAACCATCCCACAACTAACAGGCCAGGTTTAAGCTCTGCAGTCCTGTCAGATCTTGTCATGAATGGCGGAAAATGAAACAAACTGACTGAAGGTGGAAACTCCAAAAATATCCTCATTCTCAATGATGGAGGAACCAAGCATCACAGGTGCCAATATTCAGCCAATTCAGTTAAGTCCAAATAATATCAAAAAAATAGCTGAAGACACATGATTCTGAAAGCCTATGCTCCAGGATTAGCTGAGCTCTAAGCTAACTTGCTTTAATACAGTTACAACACTGACATCTAACCAACAATGTAGAAAATTACCCAGGTACGTTCTGATCATGAGAAACAGGACAAATCCAATGCAGCTAATTATTGTCCTATTAATCTAATTTTGATCATTATCTAAGGTCTCATAGCCAGCACAGGCAAGCGACACATACCGATGCTCAGTTTAGGCTTTGCAAGAGCTCGTCTGCAACACACTATTGTAAAACATTGAGGCAATGTCTTCGCAGGTGCAGCCAATTCAAGTTACAGCCTCATGTTTTTGTTATAATTATGATATCTGTACAGAGACCATCAGTTGTGCATTTAAAAACAAGGTGGTGTATGGGAACACAAAAATATTGTCAGTTCCAGCGATGAATCTGATGAACAGGGAAGGGCTCTACTTCCTGGAATTCACTGAGATTATAATTAATGCTGACTTCTGTGTTATGGTTCATTGGTGCTCAAAAACCTATTAGAATGCGGAGATGATTATAATCTTCTAAAAAGGAGCAAAATTACTTCCAGAAGGAAAGGAAATTGACTGCGGCCTTTTGCTGCCAGGCAGTTAGATAACACCCCAAATTCTGTGTGCATAAACTGCATGCCCCTTTATAGTCCTTGCTGCTGCACGTATTGCTTTCAGTGGATTCTGGATAAACTTTGACTTCAAACGCTGCATAAACAAACATTCGTAATCGCTTCCTTGTCACCAGTGCAAGTTTCCAATTGTGCTGTTAAATACCGTGGGAATCTTGCACCACTGGTTACTTACATCCTTTAGTAAGAGGGCATCTCTGACAAGAATATAATCTTGATGACTAGCAGGTCGAGATAGTTAATAGTTTTTATATTATTGATGATTGGTCCAAGGGCCTCAGCCACAGGAGCATTATTGATCATGATCTTCAAGAAGACCATTGATAGGCAGTCTCTTCAGCCAAACTTCAAAACTGAAGTTAGGTTTTCTCAAGTTAATTCTAAAGGGAACACGAGTTGTTATGAAGATTCAACATGGCATTACAGAATAATTGAAAAATAAGAGTAGATGCAATATGTTAAATGGTTAAAGAGAAATATAGCACCGCATTTATGCACTGGGTTACACCAGTACACAAAAGCATAATCCTGATTCAGTTTCCACTAGCTTTGCACGATTTAAGAGAGCATTTCAAAAGTCTGGTTAGAAGATGCAAGAAGCATGTGTCACAGTTACCATTTCCTCAAATAGCAACTAAAGATCCTGACAGAACAATTTTGACTTCTTCCAGATCACAGGAAAGAAATAACAACTTCTATACAGTGACTTTAATGTAATAAAACAGTTCAAGGCATATCACAGGATTATAGAACAAAACATGACACCAAGCCATATAAAGAGAAAAGAGGACAATTAATCAATAATCAGGTCAAAGAAGTTGGTTGGAAAAAGAAGTGGACCAATTTAGGGAGGATCTCCAGAACAAGGTTAAGACATTGAATTAAGTAACAGCTATCAATCACAGAGTGATTGGAAGTGGGGATGCTCAAAAAGCTAGAATTGGAGGAGCATCAATATCCTGGAAGGATATTTTAGGGCTGGAGGATATTACAGAGGTTGGCGGCAGCAAAGTCATGGGAGGGATTTAAAAATAAATTTCAAAATCAAGGTACTGCTTAACCAGGAGCCAATGTCAGTCACCAAGCATGGGGACAGTGATAGTCAGAATTTGATAAGGGTAGGACACAGACATTCGCAGAGGTTTTAAACGGCAATAGGGACATTACTAGACCTTGTTTGGATAATGCTAGCTGCAGGTTGAAATGCCTAGTCTGATGGCAGCAGGGAAGATGCTGTTTTTCAGTCAGTTGGTGCATGTCCTCAGGCTTTTGTATCTTTTTCCTGAAGGAAAAAGGTAGAAGAGAGTTTGTCTGGGAAGCACAGGTCCTTGATTATGTTGGCTGCTTTTCCGAGGCAGCAGGAAGTGTAGACAATGTCAATGGATGGGAGGTTGGGTTGAGTGATGGACTGGGCTTTGTTAATGATGCTTTGTAGGTCATTGCAGTCTTGGACACAGCAGGAGCCGTAACAAGCTGTGATAAAACCAGAATGTTTCCTATGTGCATCTGTAGAAGCTAGTGAGAGTTTTGACAGACATAACAAATTTCCTTAGTCTTCCGGGAAAGCAGAGCATTTGGCTCTTGAATGGGACATGGCAGGAGCTAGGATTCTTTCCACTAGCTAGCCATATAAGCCAATACCTTAAATTAAGAATAGTGCTGGCTAGACAAGTAACTGAAAGCTTGCTTTATGCTAATTTAAGTGATTAAGCTACAATGGTAGCTTTTTGCTCAAAAGCAGATTGTTATCCAACTCTCTAGTGGACACTGACCAATGCGGCAAAGGTATATTTAAATCAAATGACCAGAAAAGTCAAGTCAATTTGTTCACACTTGTCAATAACTTGGATTGGAGACCACATTTGGTTAAGGGAATCCATTGCAATCAGCCTATTCGCCAAGTTATAGTATGGGACAGGATGCTGAATTTACGTAGTGCTACAGCATAGAATAATGAACACTTTAGTTCAGATTTATCTGATAGCAGCTAAGATATGGAACTACTGTAGAACCAATTTCCTCATCAGGCACAGCAACAATCAAGTCTATCAAAGATATTTTGGGAACTGTACAAAAGATGGCACAAGATGCAAAGTCCCAATTATTCATAAAATCCAAAACAAAATGCATTTAATATATAATTTTCTGGGGTATTAAAAACATATTTAAGCAGCAAGACTACATAGTGCTGCCACAGCACAAGATACTTGGATATGACCTAATTCACACACAATAGCAAGCATACCCCTTTTTGATAAGATGGGGACAAAATCACTTGTCAGAAAGTTATAAAGGCATTACCTCAGTTCTTGAAAATTTCATAAATTGGAACAGAATAATCTATTCATGAAACTTACAGGTTCCTTGTGTCCTTAATATCAGTAAAAATAAATACAACCACTACTTTGTTTGTTTTGGCAAATTAACTTTGCATGTCAGAAATCCCCAGAATATTTCAACAAATGGCTCCTACATAGTACAACAGGGCAGATGCAATACATTTAGTAGTAAAAGGGGTGCCTAATGAAAGCTACAAACTATGGGAATTTTAGCTTTAAAGGCTATAATTTGAAAGAACTATTGTTGACTGTAAAGTTGGCACAAGGTAGGATTTTGCAGGAAATGAGTTCAGCTCTCAGAGTTTAACCTATCATGGACTAACAGTGGTCTCCATTGTACAGCTCAATTTACCAATTTAGTGACTCAAGTCTTACATGAATTGTTGCCTGCTTGTGTGCACTGTACAGACAGCCTGGTTTTGACTCTGAAAACTAGGAGAAATCTTGTCCACATATACTAACCCAACACCCCTCTGTTCACAAAGCATCTCTGTTCTCAATTTACCATGATCTTAGGAGGAACTGAGTTCTAGTTAGAAACTTCAATGTTACTCAAGTCTCTGCACTCTTGCATCAAAATAAAAACTGTTCAAATAAATGATAATTGCATAATAAACTTACAAAAATAATTCAAAACTTGCCATTTAAAACTTAAACAAATACATCCTGGGAATTCCTGGATATAAAAGGGAGGACGAAGTGGACTACTGGAATCAACTACAAAGACAATCCATGTCAGAGATCAATAATACTTCCTAAAACATGAAAAACTAAATGTCTGAGGCTTGGGAAAAAATAAATATTGCTTGCAGGGAAATATGGAGGTTTCCTATTTCCCAATGTCCACGTCAAGTGATGGAATTTTAAACACGGGTAAGATATACATTTTGTTTCACTACAATAGTTTTAGTATTTGATTTTTGTTTTCTGATTCCATTCACTCACCTTGTCTGATTTCTGTCTGAAAATTACACTATTGGTGGGATACTGTTAAATTGGCACCTCCAACCCAAAACTTGCAGTTACTGGATATACAACCTGTCTAATGCACCAACTGATGAATCAGTACTCCTCCACATTGAACACTTCTTAGAAGGAACAGAGAGTTGCAAAGACAGAGGATTTACTCTGGTGGGGGACTTCCCAAGATCCATCAAGCATGGCTTAGTACCAGTACTGACCAAGTTGAGTGAATCCTAAAGGTACTTGGTCTTGTCCTCACCGATCTACTTGCTACAGGTTTAGGAATTAGCACCACATAATCCTTAGGAAGGCAAAGCTCCATCTTCACATAGAGGACAATCTGTTGTAATGTTTAACATGACTATTTGCTAACTGTGATAAGATTTAGAACAGACCTAAAAAAACAGCCCAAAACTGGGCATTCAAGAAGCATAGTGAGAAGTCCATCACAATTAGTAACACGATGGTTCACCATATCCAACATTCTAATATTACCACCTTGACACTAAAATATACAGATTCCACAGATTCACAACCCTCTGTATGAAGAAGTTTCTCCTCAACTCAGTCCTAAATTTGCTTCCCTTTATTTTGAAGCCATGTCCCCTAGCTCTAGTTTCACTTGCCAGTGAAAATCTCTCTGCTTCTATCTTATCTATTTCTTTTGTAATATATGTTTCTACAAGATTTCATCTCAATTCCAACGAGTATAGTGCAACAAGTAACTTGCTGGTGAGTTGCCTTTTTGAACCGCTGCAGTCCCCATGGCGTAAGGACTGTTAAGGAAGGAGCTCCAGGATTTTGACCCAGTGACAGTGAAGAGATGGTGATATACTTCCAAGCCAGGATGGTGAGGAAAAGTTTTCAGTAAATGGTACACCCATTCCAGGCAGTAAGGTTCCTCTATACCTGCTGTCCTTCTAGACCACGATAGTGGTCATGGAACTCGAAGGTGCTGCCTAAGGATTCTTATTACAACATTACAGTGCATTGTGTAGATGGTACACACTGCTGATAACATACGTCAGTGAAGGAGGAAGTGAATGTTTGTGTCAATCAAGCAAGCTGCTTTGGCCTGGATGGTATCAAGCTTCACAAATGTTATAGAGATCATAGATCATAGACCCCTACAGTGCAGAAAGAAGCCATTTAGCCCATCGAGTCTGCACCGACTACAATCCCACCAGGGCCCTACTCCCATATCTCCATATATTTTACCTGCTAATCCCTCTAACCTAAGCATCCCAGGACACTAAGGGGCAATTTTAGCATGGCCAATCAACTTAACCCGCACATCTTTGAACTGTGGGAGGAAATTGCAGCATCCGGAGGAAACCCATGCAGACACAAGGAGAAGGTGCAAACTCCACATAGACAGTGACTCCAGCCAGGAATCGAACCCAGGTCTATGAAGTTATGAAGCAGCAGTGCTAACCACGGTGCTATTGTGCCAACATCATAACTTAGTTATGATATGGAGATGCTGGCATTGGACTGGATGGGCACAGTAAGAAGTCTCACAACACCAGGTTAAAGTCCAACAGGTTTATCTGAACTCACCTGATGAAGGCACACCGCACTGAAAGCTTGTGATTCCAGAAAAACATATTGGACTTTAACTTAACATTACAAGACTTATTCATGAATGCTGCTGGAGCTGCACTCAACAAGGCAAGAGGAAAGTATCTCATCTCATCACACTCCTGACTTCTGCTTTGTAGATTGCCCCAAAGTCTATCCACAATCAGGAAGAAAATTACTTGCCACAGGATTCCTAGTCTTTGACCTGCTCTTGCAGCCAGAGTATTTATATGGCTACCCCTGTTCAGCTTCTGGTAAATGGATGTTGATAGTGGGGGAAACAGTGATAGTAATGCCAATGAATGGTATGGGATGATGGTTAGATTCTCTCTTGTGGAACTGATCATTGCGTGGCACTTGTGGGACACGAATATTACTTGCCATTGATCAGCCCAAACCTAAACTTTGTTCAGTTCTTGCTGCATTTGGACATGGACTGCATTTTCACATCATTTAATGGGGAACATAGCAGAAAACATAACAAGGGAGAGGAATGTTAAAGGCAGCCCTGGCTGCTCTAACATACCTAACAGGAAACAACTTCGAGCAGAACTGGCAAGGGCCACAAAGTTCAACCAAACAACTAGGATAAGTGTTAGAAGAACCAAAAACTCAACGTGCAATATTCACACAGTCTTGGCCTCTTCAAAAAAACCTTCATAGTTAAAAAAATTTGGTCATTAAAATGAGATATTTTGAATCCTGAAGTATTAAAAATTTGTTGATTTAAAATGCCTGCCAATACAGGAAGGACACATTGTTAAGGGGCCACCCTCCCTCAACTTCTCATTTATCAGGGATGTTTTCATCTTGTATTTAGTGTTGTTGAATAAACACAAGCAATTTCAATGTAACTGGTCACACTTTTAAATTAGTTATTATACTGATGTCTACAATTTAGAATTGTTGCAACTGACAACTTGTTTAAATCACTGAAGACTTCAGCAACAACCAACAAACATTTCTGTGTTGAAAAGAATTCACTGGAATAAGACAAAAATAAACATTTGCACCGATATGGAAGGCTTTGACTAGGGAACTGTTTACTGTTACAGAAACCAAAGTCAATACCACTGCGATCGCCTTTGAAGTTCTGAATTTTCTACACAAACAAAGGAATGTTTATTCTTGCAGTAAATATGACAAAAGAATAGCTGGTCCAAGGACAAGGAGGGCTACGTAAAATAAACACATTGCTTTTATCTCTCCACTTAAATGAATTTTGTTTGCAGAAAGTAAGAGGAAAACTAACATTTTTGTTTCTACTCATTTGATTATCATTTACTCATGTTGATCAAAATTGAACGCGGGATGTCAATTCAAACTAGAAATATGTTTCAGAATAATTTCAAACCATAAACATGTATGGACACTGAAAAACCAGTGCTAAAACAATATTATATAAATAAAACATACAAAACAAACATCAAAAAAGGCATTGAAAATACAAATGGAATAAATTTAGTCTTTCAAAATTCCACTTCATTTTGAGTGAAAACTTGCTATGAAGGCTGGGTTTCATTGGAATATAGCATTTGTCAGTTTGCACAGGTATAGAATTTCCTGTGTTGAAACAGTGTGTGAAGGCAAGGAGAGAAGCAAGAGCCTTCTCTTTACTCCTAAATCATTTAGCCTTCCTCAGTATTAGAATTCTTCTAAAGGGAATAATTTACTCAATTCAAATCCATCAGTCTCTCAATATAAACTTCAATTTAGTGATTTCAAAATTTTTACCTTCACTAACAGAATAACACCTTCCAAATAATTAGGTATCCAATAGTACACAGTACAACTTGGGCAAAAACTCCATTGTACACAGGAATTTAACTATAGTTACAAAGTGCACCATTAACAGTAGAGTTTAGTTATATTGCAACATCAGATGAAGAATTTGCTTTATCAACACTGTCTCCACTAGCAAATACTCCAAGTCTGATGAACTGACCATGGAATGCCAAAAATAATAATTTGCAGCAATAGGGCAATTTGCAGTGAAGTAATGCTTAAATTAGTCCAATCTGGGCATCATTACTTTAGCTGGTTCCTGCATTTGGCTTATTTCCTTACATTGAGTTTATAATCAGCCAAATGGCAAATAACTGATCACAGCATAAAGGGAGAGCTTTGCAAAGAAAGTGCTCATTTTCTATCAATTCAAACATATTCCTGAGTATTTTGTTCATCATACACAAAGTATAACAACCTCTCCTTAGATAACACAGACTTGAAATACTAATTCAGTTCTCTCTCCACAGATGCTGTCAGACCTAAGATTTTCCAGTACTTCCTATTTTTGCTGAAGTCTACATCGATTCCTTAAAACATTAAACAAATACGGAACTCTTAAAATTCCATCAAATCAATTTATTTATTTACCAGAAATTATTAAACGAGGGAAACAAGTTTCATGGTCTGACCAAATATGTCTCTCAAGTTGAAACAAGATTTTAATAGTATGCTGTTCCAATAAATATAATTCTCACTTATTTACAAAGACAAATAATTTACTCACTCTCGAAATTACTGCAAGGTTTTGTATCTTTTGAAATATTCTGGGCTTCTCCATTTATTCTCCTGCCTGAAACTTCTTTTTACTTTGGTACATTTGTTATCTAGATGGTACTTTGAGCTAGAAGCTGAGAGCTGTGAGCTGTAGCAGTTCTCTCCTTTTTCTCCCACTGCCCTCCTCTATTGCACCTGTGATGAAGTATCAATATTTCCTATAATAGATTTGGTCCTAGGTTGTCACAATCATCAGATTTAAATTCAAAAAATTCTTGGTATCCAAATGCCTAATTCAAATTGATTAGCTAAAATCAAAAGTCTGTTGCCTAGTTAAAAACTGCTACCTGACCTTGAAAATTTTTCATTTTGGGCTGTCTATGTACTTGCATTTTTAAAAATCTAAGAACAGAAAAAGCACCATCCTTCAAAGGGACCATGCAATGTTTTCTCCCTAGCATTTTACAATTACCAACCTACAATTACCTTACCCAATTTCGCAACACAAAGGATTACATTTTTCTGCACTCGAGTCACAATAAATTGCTTAACCTCAATCTCAAGAGGGCACCACCTATGCTACAAACATATGGGATTTATTCTTCTAATAGAAATCACCAGAATCTCTTGCATTAAACTTCTGCATGAGGTAACCAACAGACCTTTCCTTCAGTTGTACTTATGTATACAAGCAGAGCCAAAAAGGAAATACCCAAAGAGTCTGTGGATCTGCATCATTAATTCTTCCTGTTGCAGAAGCCATAAATACCACACTGCACTGTACATTAGACTCATAACAATGGTTCAGATGGTCTAAATTGATAGTTGACTTGCTATAGGCCAAAATAGGCCACCCAGCATTGGTTAGGCAGTAACCACATCTGCAACATCGCTGAATTAAACTCTCAGCATTCCTTGCCCATCAACAGTGGGTGTACCTGCCCCACAATACTGCAGTGACTCAAGGATATGGCACATCACTTTTGCAAGGTCAATTAAGGATGGGCAATAAATGTTAACCTTGCCAACACTACCTACATCCCATGAAGAAATTAAAAAACTGTCATGATGAAAAACATAAGAAAAAGTTACTGAAAATTACTTGAAACATGATTTTTGAAAAATGTTTTGTTCCTTATTGTGAACTGAGAACAAGGATTGGTGTCCAAAGCTCAGCACATAGACAACAACCTAATCAGAAATATTTTATGCATAGGTAACATATAGAAAAAGGCACTCAAAGCAGAGAAGGGTCAATTAAGATTAGCTTTTGACATTGCAGTAATAGTGAAAGAGAGAATTCTTTTAGAACACAGCTTCCAAATATTAAAAACTTCCAGCTAGTTTTTGTAATAAACTCCAAACCCAAGGGTGGCTCCATAATTTCACTTTGGACCCTTACAGCTAGCACAGACAGACAGGATCTTTGTTCCTTACTGGTCAAGTCAGAAGACTTTCATTTCAAACACATGAACGAGCCTTTCCTCACAGATGCCAAAGATGAAAAACAATATATTCTATGATAGGCTGCGAGGAGGAAAGAGACTTAATAGCACAGAAAATCAAAGGAGTGTTCTGGTATATAAAGATAACATTGTGTCTACGAATTCACTATTCAGAAAGAATGTTAGAATATGGGGCGATACTTCTCAATGTAAGCCTTACAGGACAGTTCAACAAAACAATACAAATCATATATTTAAAAGATTTGAGTGAGCACAACATGCAGACAACGTAAAGAAATTAAAAAAGGCTATCTGGCTCCTGAATTAAAACAGCTAGGCCTTTAAAGTACGTGCGTGTATGCACTTAGACACTTCATACATTAATTTCTATTTAAACATGGCCCCATTTGGGAAGCAGACAAAACACAACATCTTTAGCTTTTATAGCTGAGTATACACAGTCTATGCTCGATCTTGTAAAACAGATGTAGACAGCCATACATTCCATACACCCACAAATCTCCAGGGAAAGGCAGACTTCGACAAGCATCGCCCTTCCTCCATGGCTGCAAGGAAATACATCAGCAACTTCTAAATATAAAGTACTCATAAAAGCATATCACATTTGGCAATCCATAACTGCAAATTATTTTTACTTTTCACCTCTCATCCATCCATTTGTAATGGAAATATACTTTTCTGTTGCTGAAACTAGAAGCTGAAAAATATTAAAGCTTCCCTGAACAAATTCAGAGTTAGTATTAGATATACACTTACATTGTTGTGGCATAAAATGAATTTATTTATTCTGGCACTTTTAAAAAAAATGGCCATTAGAAAATTTTCTCAGGAGTGGGACCACAAAACCTCGTCATTGCTTTCTCAGAGCATTTTTGTGAATCTTACTCACACCATTAGTGAAAAAAAAATGTGGCAACTTGCTGCTTTTACACAGATTACAACAAATATAACTTTTACATTAATTGCATATTGCACTGAACTGGAGAGATTCAACAAAAAAAAACAGAATATCCCATCCTGTTCAAATCCAGTGAAATTTTGCCTGGTTAATCAGTTTTCTTTAATGGTATTTGAGACTGAAAAACAGTTGTCCTTTTAAGTTAAATAAATCATGGAACTTTCAAGTCCCAGTTGTGTTACAGCAGCAACTACTTGCATTTTAACAGAATCACACAAAAACATCCAATGCACTTCACAGAGGTGAAAAGAACATGCCTTGAGCAAGAGGGTTAGAGAAGGTGACCAAAGGATTGGCCAAGATGTTTTGAAAAAGCTTTTGAAGATGAGGAAGGAAATAAAGTCTATCCATGAATTATTTGGCAGGTTGTCTGATAATACGGCGATGGATGTGAGGTCAAGAGAGGTGTTGCAGAGGTAGAACTGGATGCCTTTATCATTCATATGGAATTTGACCTTGTGACTGTGATGTTACCATGAGCCAGCATGTGGATTAAAGAAAGGACAGGGCCAATCTCACATCAGTATGAGGTATTTCTCATGTGAAAAGTGCAAGAACAAGGCAGTGGAAGGAACTGTAGATTCCTCCATACTTAGCACTGTTTTGTGGTAAGCCTGAGAGAGCCACAGCGGAAAGTTAGATTCACATAACATGAACTGTCGAGATTTTAGTTAGATGAAATGCACCAGTAGTGAGGTGCTAACTGCATGATGACCCAAATTGGAACCAAAAATTCAGACCAAACATCAAGATAGACGTAACATAAACTGACAATATTCTAGCTAAGCGAAATTCACTAGCAGTGAAGTAACTAAATGGTGACCCACATCAGAACAGAAAACTCAGACCAAATGTTTGCTCTGGTTAATAAATTACTTAATATAAATCATTGAATTTTAAAATGTGAATACTTTTTTCCTCCAATTTTCTTTTCATCCCTTCTTGAAGGCAGCAATCCAGCAGCCCAGCCCTCCAATTACTTGCCAGCCATTCTTCACTTAAAAGTGATGCCAAACTATTAAATTGTGGTTTACCACATACTTTCCAAAGACAACTGGATAAGAGATCAGAAATGGGAATTTTTACTGCATTTTTCCTTCTCTCTGTGGCTCTGTGAACTAGAGAAATCATAATCTTCCCTCCATTTCTTTCACTTTTACTCACCCAATACTTTCGTTGAGAATTACAAATTTGTGGTCCGTATGCTTCAAATGAAGAAGTTTCGTACTGAGCTAACTGAAGACCCAAGAATTTAGGACTGCAGAACTAACATTTGAAATTGATCTTGGGACTCAGGTATTTAAGGCTTTTGATACTTGCAATGCGGATTGGTTCTTTTACCAAAATAGGATTTTTCTAATTCAGGATAGTTATACTTTGCTAAAATATAATGAATTAAAAATGATATGCTCCCCCTACAACACAACAATTTTTAATGTTCTGAAGTGCTCTAGTGCTTACAGGTTACAAAAGTGTGATATAAATGCAAGGCCATGCCTCAGGCAATATAATGACTTCATAATATTCTGCAGCACAATTTGAAATCTAGATACAGTCTACAGTAATGCAATCCATGCATTAGCGCTCCACAGTTAAAGTCGATCTAGTCCCACTCTTGAGTGACAAGCAGAGATCAGCTTCCTGCCTCGCTCATGTCACAGAGAAATCTTGATCTGAGGAGTGCCATTGACAATAACTAAATATATGCATCACATATCTAATTAAATTGATTGCATTAGGGCTCTGGGAGAATTCTTATACTGAAGGAGTGGCATGGATAGCAGATGCACAGTGTTCCTACCATTGATGTCCACTCAAAATATAAAAAGGCTGACTTCTGGAAATTCAAATACACTGGAGATCAAGACATTAATGGATCTCAGGCACTACTGAGTCTAAACCAAAACAGTACACCGGACTCCCTTTTTTTTAAAGCCTGGAACTCCAAACAACTCTCAATTAAACAATGGAGACTGGTTTCAAGCAGGTGACTGGTATGAAGTGGCACTGCCCTAAAATCTTGTGTCAACGCAACTCAATCTGTCAATAAGGGAAACAAACACCTCGTACTATATACAATAGCTTTAAAAATCAGTAATATACCTTTACTTTTAGAAAGGCGGGGATAAAAGAAAAAACAATTGAATCTACAAGATGTGTGAAATAGGGATGAGAACATATAAACTACGTTAATGAATATAGGTGGGACCTTTGAGAGTGAATAACAAAATGCACTGCATGCCATATTGCTATACAAAACGTGCCAAAATAGCTGTGTACTAAGTATATTTTCCTGATACCTATATCTCAACCTGTATTACCTTGATATGCGAATCAAGAATAGAAGTTCCAGATAGCTCAGCAATCTTTTCATCTGAACTGTAATACTCTTTGTTCCTTCTTCCCCCATCATCCAAACCTATTTTCCATATAATTTGAATGAAAAGTCAAATACTTGTGTTTGTACACAAATGCCCCATTCGCCGCCTGAACCACTGTAGAGCTCAAATAAGGCAGAATACTGCAACCACTCACCCACGCTTCCCACCCACCCCCAAATCCAAAGTTGGGCTCCAAAGCAAGGAATTCTTAATTTGCATTATTCTAAACCATCAAGTGAATGAAAATCCCATCTGTATGAATTACTCTAACAAGCGGTTGTTAAAAGTGATATTAAGATCACTGCTATTGGCAACTAACTTGACGCGTGCTTAATTGTATCTTCACTACAACGGGGGTACCCTCGGCTCCTATCAATAAACTTTGACTGTCAATAACCTTAATTAAAACACGGCAGGGAACAAAGCAACCTTACGCAATCTGAATTGAAATCTGATCTGAAAAGCCAGTGCTTCTGAATGCGTAATGTCTGTGAAGGACGGCTCCAGCTAAAAGTAAACTTGTAACCATAATGCAGTCTGGGCACACAATGTGACAGAAATTAAAACAAAATTCAGGAAAAAGAGAGACAATGGATGGTCCGATTAAAAAAGCGGAAAGAAATGAAAAGCACATAGGATTCGTAGCGTCAGATAGTACCTAAACAAGACGCAATCGAAGCAGAACAGGATGTCCATCGAGCTTGTAGCTGGTCTGTTTACCTCCTCTTGGTCTTCACATGCTGTTCTCAAGATCTGCACTAACTTCCTCCTCGACTGCTCTGCCCAGAGGATCGTACAACCCCCGGTGGATGCAGTGGGGAAGGAAAAGACAGAAACATTTCTCACAAACACACACAAACGGTAAACTTTCTGAAACCGAGGAATCTTTAACTCAAAAGTGAACGGGATTGAGAGTTCAAACACACATTTGTGTGTTTGCCTAGGCTAGCAGCAGGTCCAAGGACGAACGGAACAAAATGCAAATCACGACTCGACAACGTTTTTTTTCCTCTCCCCAGTTCTTACCTCACTGTTTACTTTTAAAGGCACCAATACAGAGGTCAGGAATATTAACTGTACCTGTGCAATGTGTACGATCCATTCCTCTTCAGCCTCATGTTCGCTGACAGGAGTCTTATGATGAAATCCAGAATGATTTTGTTAAATATAGATAGATCTTATTTTAAAAAAAAACACGCTGCTGACGTTATTTTGCAACCTTCTGCAACTCTATTCAAGGAGTGGAAAGGAACAGCCTTCGACTACGTTAATTAAATACAAGTGGGAAACAATTACTGGAGACAAACGGCAGATCCAACCCAGAGACTGTTTCTCGGAGGCGATGGCCAAGATTTCCTTTAACTGCACCAATAAGCCACGTAAATAAAAATAAAATAAAACCTTCCAGTCTAATTGCATTGATAGCCTGCCACGGCCGTTCACTTGAATGATTATCTCTGCTTGAAATCAACTCCTCCTCTGCCACTGGATCTTTCTTGGCCATAAAATAGCAGTGCAAATCGCTTCACTGCGCTCCCAGGGAAAACACAAGCAAGATGGATCTTCAGCCTTCGAGGTTAACAGAACATATTTTTTAGGGAGCAGCGTTCTTATACACCATTGATTTTGGATGGAAAAAGGAACAAGTGAGCGCCGTTGTAACTTCCCAGGCACAGAAATGTCTTGTTTTTTTTAAACTCTGGGCAGGCTGCCTTGCATAAATCACAGATGAACAGTGCGTCTGATTAGACTGCTCAGTTTTCCTTCCTGTTCACTTAATATCTCCGCAAATAGGGCTGCCCACTTGATTCCTGATGAAACCAAAAAAATTCCAATTGACAGTAAATCTCTGTTAACAGGGCGGGTGAAGCAATAAAAAGCTATTTTAATTTTAGAGAACGCCCATAAATTGCATGTGCACTTCTCGGGGTGGGGGGGGGAATCAAGAAATCATACTTGCATCTTAATAAAATAAGCATTTTATCATAAACCAGGCAAAAACTTAAGACCCTCCTCACGAAATACAAAGGCCTGAATCCCTGGGACCCATAAATAATGACTGCTGCATATGGTCATCTCAAGTTTCATGCCCTTTTCTAACCGAGTCAAACTGTTTGTAGAATTAAAAGGCCCGAATATCACACAGGCAGCAATTCTTAAATATGTAGTGTCGTATCATTAAATAATTTAATTGTCCTACTAAACCTTTCATTAAATAATACTTAAAACAACTGCCAGCCATTAATTAGATGCAGTTGAAATGTTATAGCATTTCTTTCTTGCCCTGTTGAGATCCATGGTGAAACAAATAACATGTTCCAACTTCAAAAAAAAATTAAACAGAACTCATTTTTCTCAGTTTGTTTTTCTTAATTTTCAGCTTTATTCTTCTCCATTTCTACAAAAAAAAGTTCCCAGACAAAAGGGGAGGGAGACAAAAATTCACTGGCTTTATCTTTCCATAAACAGTGCCAGGTGGCGTCAGTCTGGGAGTTTGACTGGCTCGTCAATTTTTCCTCTTCCTTAAACAGCACTTCAAGCTTATTGGGTACTTTGCCATGTGATTCATCACAGATGTAAATTTCAAATAAATTCATGGAAAACTTTTAAAATTGAGCTCTGATTTCTAGAAAGAAACCCTCTGGACCACTGTTCAAATAAAGCAGTCTCTTTTGTCTCAGACTTGCAATCTTGCATTTTATCCTTCTGCTTCTAGTAAATAGCTACCAGCAGGATGATGGTTTTCAGAAACAAAAGATTGTTAGAAACATCCTGTTAGTAATCCAGCATCTCTGGAGAACGTTGACAAAGTTGAAGGTTCAACAAAGTTGCTCTGTTCCCAATAGAAAGATAGCTGATAATGGTTGTAGCCATGTAGCATGAGGTATGTTCACAACAAGGGTATCTTATAGATTTGAACCAGGAAAAGGTTGTTGACAGAATATTGCACACTTACATGAAGGTTGTGCTCTCCAAAATGAGGTTTGGAGAAGGAATCCACAATTAGACCCAACAAGCACTATGTAAACATCAGTAGCGCAGTTGCATTCAATGGGTGAGGTCTCAGAAAACTTTCCAATTACATCTAGAGTTAGACAGCTGTCCCTCTCTTCTATCCTGTTTGTGTTTTGTATAGAACCCTATGCTGGGTCCATCAGGAACGATTCAGGTATAAAAGTAATGAAGATCCCATGAAGTGGAGGCACTTGGGTCAAAGCCTCCCTGTACATGGACAATATCATCATATTTTGCCCCAATCCACTGAGAGTATGCAAACTGATTAACATCAATGACCAGTTCAAACTGGCCTCAGGTGCCAAGGTAAATGGCAGCAAGAACAAGACCATGTTCTTTGGGAACTGGGCATACCCACTCTTAGTCCCTTCATGTCAGATATCCTGAGCAGTCTCAGGCTATGATTCGAACAGACCAGTGCATATATTACAAACTGGAAGGAACAAGTAGGTATAATGAACCAAAACTTGGGCATGTGGGAGTGACAATCCTGCTCCATTGCAAGTTAGAACCTGATCATCAGGTGTGCAGCAAACTGTTATTGTATGTGACACAGGTCTGGCTCATTCCTCACTCCTGTGTTGTGACAATCACCTGAGCCATTTTTGTTTCATGTAAGGGTCTAAAATGGACTGTGTCATTGAGATGCGATGTACAAACTACTAGACAGGAAAAACATGCTCAATATCACCATAATCCTGATGGCCATCTTTATGTGGTTGTATCAAGCTGTGCGCAGAACCTCAGTATTCAAAAATAAGTATCACTGGGTACACGTCTCCCCCATGTTGCAAAGAATGGATCTGGCCACACTGCCTTGGAACATTCCAAGTAATTGGATAGAGCTGTACACCCATACCTTGTGGAAAAGATTTCTGCAAAAGAACATTTTTGACCACAAGTCCATAAGGCAGCAGTCTGCATGGAACGTCCTATGGGAAAAGGAGATGACAAAGCCTATTGGATGGTTCCCTGAGCAGACTGACAGTCGTTTGCCAGAATGCCTCATCACCAGAACTTTCAAACGGGCACCAAGAACCAGCTTGGCTGATGGTAATAAAGGTCCTCTCCCAACAGATATTTCTAAAATGCCCCAGAGTCTCACCCTATCTACATATTGCCCTTGAGGTAAATGTGATGAGGAACAGACCATTGCCCACCTCCTTGTCTGCTTGGATCTTATGTTTCTTTTGTGGGGATCAAGAATTGGATTCAATTGAATTTGGGTTTTGGAACAAGCAAAGAAATGGATTTGGGCTTGTCTGGTCCACTCCATGCATTAGCTTTGTAATTTTAAAAATGGAGTAAAAAATGTTTTAATAGTTGAAGATATTATCTTCATCAGAATCTAGAACGATATCTTATCTATTCTCTTCACTAATTCTGATTAACCAACACATTTTGGTTCTGTTTCAGACATTCAGCAATTTCAAATTGTTTTCGCATTTTGTTTACCTTTGACATTTGCACCGGAGCACAAGGACTGGGATTTACCAATCTTATTTTCGGGGAACAGTGGAGGATGTGACAAATTGAGCAGTAGTCCCAAAATGGCTTTTGTACTGGCAGCATTTCCCCACTCGACTGATCCTGCCTCCTGCCAATGACATAACAGGAACCCAACTTTAAAAGTTGGAATCCTCATTTACATCAATTTGAATTGCAATATCAGGCCTTCACGCCTAATTGTCCCCCCATAAAGTATCCAGTCAGTCAGTGTGAAGACATGCTGATGTGAATCCCACAAAGATGCATAGGTGAATGCAGCCCTCAGTGGAAGAGGGTACTTCTGCTGCCCTGATACTGCCTAAGCTTGGCCATGAGGTGGGGATGTCTGTGGTGGGAAGGAAGGGTTCAGTTTCATCTTTTTAAAAACTTTATAAACATTTCCAACTTGAAAAGTGGTACTCCAATGTCATAGAAGCCCAAGTTGCTGATAGGGTGAATTAATTCAGGATGGTGTCATGGGACCTATCCCTTGAGCTTCTTTTGACAGTGTATCCAAAAACATGGCAGGCAAAGACAGCGGCATAGCCACTAGGCTGCCCTTTGTTCTTCCTGCCAGAAACAACACTTGGCCAAAAAATGGCAAACTTTCCTCCTCAAAATGAAAAGTGCAACTAGAAAAGGTTATCAGGAAGGGAATAGCTATTTAAAAAAATTCCGATCAGCTAGGTTTAGCAGTTGGGAAGGAGGAGTGTTGAACTCAGCATTTATCACATTTTCAATCTCTGTTAATTTCAAACAATCAATGTGAACTTTGTATGAACAGCTGCAATTGTCTCAACATATGGGATGATAATTTTTTTAAACATAGCCATCTTGTATTTAAAGTGAGAATCTCACATCAGGATTTCTCAAATAAAAAAGTCATCTTTTTGTGCTGTTAATTTTCTGCTTTTGTTTTATCCAAGTATCACCTGTTAGAAGGTTGGGGTGTCAGTTTGAAAGTTCAGATGTTAAGGAAGAATAAAAGAAAGTAATACAGCAAGACTGTCAACCCCATTATTTTTTGTGTTACCAACTTAAGTATTAAACTGGATTCAAAATGGAACAGTTTATTAGCAGATTTGTATATTTTTAATCTTTATATTTCTATAATGTTCTCAAATTCATTCTTTTTCTCCAACAATAATCCTGTTTTGCCATGTGTTAATTAATAGCTAGGTCTGTATATGCATTCTTAAGGATCCTATCCTAATGTTATTATTTTAACATCTAAAGTCACAAACCATTCTGCAAATTTAGTTAGGTTCCAAATTCAAAAACTGTCAGTATATGCATACCACGTAAGCTAACAACCATCACTGATGGTTCACTGACCTAACATACCCCTTCACTGCCCACTTTGCTTTATCACACAGGCTCAACGAAGTGAGTTTACGTCTGTAGAATTAATAAACTGTCTTTATTTTCTATAACAGTGTAGGAAAATGGACAGTTCTCACTATGAAAATTCCATATTCATCCATGTGTTTAATGTGAAATCAGGATGTGTTAATCTGATGTTGTGTTTCATCTCAAACCACCTTTTACAAAGAGCTGGCCTACAGAGCAAGAGTTCTCTATTATGGCTCACTGATCAGACATCAATGAGCTGCATATGGATTGCAATGAAATATGTTCCTAAGATGATGCAAGATCCACCTACTGTAGTGAAAGCTGACACTGAATCTGTGAGAATAGCACAAAACATTAAAATTCGGACAAGGGCCTATCACTGGTGGTGTTGCCCCCCGAATTGTGGCATTAAGTGGATTCATTGAGTAAGTATTATGCCCATGATGTCATTTTTACATTAACAGCCTACAGCAACCAGGTCACAAAGGTGATTTATTTTCTTCCGCAGACAATAATGCCTTGCTGTCCACTCATCTGTGGATTCCAGATATTCTTCAGGATACAATCATTATTCAGGAATATCAATTCCAACTGACTCTTTTCCCTCCCAACATGGCAGCATCAAGCCAATTGTGATACCCAGCTGGGATCAGCAGTTTCCTGAGACCTTTTAAATTGCCCTCTCACTGGATAAATCTGCTGAGTCACAGGGAGCCGCATGTAAATCTCTCACCTGCCTTTGCTCACAGTCCACATGTTATTTTAAAAGGTAAACTACTTGTTCAAATGAAAGAGGAAAGAGAGGGCCTTATGCAAAAATGTTGTCAAAAAACATTTTCTGCCTCACAAGGCATCCTGCAGTTGCTTCATTTCTCTCCATTAGAAATATGAAGCATAAATTACAGATATCAATTTCCTAGCTCTAATGATTTTGACTGTTTCTATGCCAATCTACAAATTCTGGTCTCTTATATAGAAATATCTTCCTGCATATGTGTGATTTGCTTTGTGACTAACCTTTTAAAGAAGGTTTAATTTAACCTTCAATTTAAGATTGAAAGTTTATGCCAAAACACATTAAAACATGATTAGATTTGGTCATGTTTTCAGATTTTTTTTAAAACTAGCAGAGTAATGCATGTTCTGGCTGCTGATTCAGTCTTGATATCTGCTTCCAACTTGTACACGTTTCCTCTGAATAGAGGTAATGCTTAATTGTTTGCTGACACTGTTCATAGTTCAGTGAAACAAGTTTTCCTTTGTATAAAGCTTGTTTGAATTAGTGACTAAATTCCACTTAGAGAAACATTAGTTGCTATCAATGTTTGGAAGCCCTGCTAAATTAAAAAAAAAATCTGTATATGAACCTGAAAGAAGAATTTTATGTGCTAAGTAGCTCCATCTAGCACAAGCACAGTACAAAAGAGCTGCTGCATAAAATTGAGAGCATTACACACATCAAATCTCCATCTGGGCGTAATCCTCACAGGAAATAAATGCTGAAACAATGTGTGTACAAATGGCTCCCAGTAGCTTTTGCTCAGTGCCATATAAAGCAAAAGGACAATTCCCACACTTCTTTACGCAATGATGGATCCTTAATATATACCAGGAATTTCCAGCTTTTAACATAATCTAAGCAAAGCACATGGAATAAGGGAATACAAGGAGGACAGAGTGTGACTGATTGATGGAAAGGATGAAAATTCTTTGTTTTACAATGTCAAAGTGCTTTTATTGAAAAGCTGAAGAACTTGAATCTCCACCTCTGTTTAATATGCATTAATCATAGAATTCCTACAATGCAGAAGAATGCCATTTGGCCCATCGATCTATGCTGATTCTCCAAGACAACATCCTATCCAGGCCCACTCGATCGCTATAAACCTGTGCATTTACCATGGCGAATCCACCTAATTTACACATCTTTGCACGCTAAAGAGCAATTTAACGTGGCCAATCCACCTAACCTGAACATCTTCGAACTGTGGGAGGAAATCCAAGTTGACAAGAAAAAAAAGTCACCTAAAGCAAGAATCAAACCCAGGTCCTTGGCACTGTGAGGCAGCTACTTATCCAGAAAATCATAGCTATCAAGTGGAGTTGGAATCCACATATTATGATGCAATTATATGGGGCAGGTTGGATAGATTGGAAAGTCTGCCCTTGTTTGTATGTTCATATAACATTCTTTTTCCAGCAACAGAATTCATCAAATATTTTAGTTCCACAGAATGACTGACACTAGAGGGATTTTTTTCCCCAATCACTGAGTTTATGAACAAAAAAAAAATCAATGCGACAAGCCTTACTCAGAGCAGGACATCTCTTAGAAATAGATGGAAATTGGACACCACCTTGGGGAGGAGTTTCTCATACAGAATAGAATTAATCTGGTCTTGCATCCAAATGAAATCAAAACTGATCGGATCATTGGAGAATTCATTCAAATTATTATTTTGGCTTCTTCCCTTTAAAAAATGCTTTGCTTAAATGATTTAAAAGGAAAGAGAATGCAAAGTGTACATTTGTAAACCACATGCCCACTTGCAGATAATCAGACTTTTGTACAAAGTAATATACTACCAATTTTTAAAAAGCATTTAAACACGACTGTTAGACTTTTCTCAATGAAACTGATTAGCCTAATCACAACAAAGTTGGCTGCATCAACATTAAAGCAACTAGTCCAAAAGCATCAGTAATAGAATTGACTCAAAACTGGCAGCACTTGATTTATATCGCCTCACTGAACAGCTTTAGGCCGGGAAAGCAGTCAGTAAATTTGAAATGTTTGAGTGCACAGATAGGGGTGTCACACTTTTATAAAATGCCCTGGAATTCATGAGGTTTTTTTTAAACCTGGCATCACATTTCTATGGAGATTTTTCCCAAGTGATGCTCTTCCTTCATGATGTAATTTTTGGACTGCAAAAATGGAAAAATTGCTTTATGCAGATACTGGTGGCATAGTAGTACTTGAAATGGCATAATGCCACAAACATCAAGGAAATTTAAGAAATTGGAATATATTCTGTTGGTTAGGTTCTGGTCATATACTTCAAACTGTGGGAATATGGAAGTAAGATAATTAAGGACGGGGAAGAGTGACTGTGAATGGAACAGCTGCACGTGATATGTTATTGAACCTTGCAACACTGCAAACATGTTTACCTAAGTAACAATTTACCTGATACAGAACATGAATACGTCGTTAAAGATTCAATGGAGGAGATGCAAGGTGCGAAGGAAAGGTGTCATATGGAATGTGTATAAAGTGAGTTTGCTCTTAAAGTCTGAAAGCTGAAGCAGATAAAGGTAATTAGGTCTGGGAGAGAGATCTAAATAAATCAAGTCAGATAAGGGAGATACATATGATGCAATTAAAGGATTTCAGAAATCTTCTCTCAGCCAATAGCAGGACTGGCTGTTTATCTCCCAGCATGCAATGTTTGTGATAGAAGCCAAATTTGAAAAGCAACTCACTGTTGGTTTAGCTCAGAAGTGGCCCAAGAGATGTAAAAGCCATGTGTGGTAGTAGTTATTGGATTTTTATCATCTTCAAAATGTAGAATGTGTTGTGGAACAGATTGGGGGAGTTAGCTTAAATGGTAGTTAAGGTTGTTTGGAACTTCTGGATACTTTGTAAAGCCATTATTCTGGTTAAGTGTAGTTCTATCTTACTCTATTGTATTTTTCTTCTATTTCTTAATAACTGTTAACTTTATTAAAATCATCAGAGTCAGGGACATCATTGTCTGGATTTCAAACCTCTCCTTATACAACACAAATTGCAAATATAGTTGAGGGTAGTTATTTCAAGTTTCCTTTCTCATATTTGAACAACATGGCATTTACTATCAGCTGTGCCCTTAACACTAGTGATATCTTCTAATTAGAAAAGTGATGTATTGGTGTGTTGATCTAAGAGATAATGCCCTCTCAAGTGTTGCATTAATATATTGTTCAAATGTCTTCAGACTATTTTTCTTCCTTTTCACAGAATGGACAATGCCTGGGGCAAGATAAGAAATACATTCTTATGTAGCTGCAAGTGTTGTGAGCACCTCCCCTTGCTCCCATCAACCTTTCCAAAACACTTGATATGTTTGTCTTTGTCATCTTCCACTACTGCGCAATTCCAGGAACAATCTACCCATCCTGATACACGCAGCACACCTCTGCAATGGCTTCTCTTCCCAACATGTCACCTTTGCAGTTCTCAAGGGCTTATCTCTGACTATATTTGATCCAATGTTGCCCATTGATGATAATACAGCCAGTCGCATAAGTGTAGAAAATGACCACTTATTCATATTCTATCCTCTTCACACATAGGTGGCACAGCATTTTGTCACGTTAGCCTCCTCTTACTGAAGTTGCCTCTCTTATTCCTTCAGTCTATTGACCACTTGGTCCATATCAGCTTCCTCAAAATACAGCTTCTCAACCAAGTTTTCAATGACCTCCTAATTACATATCCTTGTACCCTTCTCATTTCCTATGGGCTGCACCTTCACATGCATAAGTATTACTTCTTATTGGGACACTAGCCAGACAGGTGAGAACCACATATTCATAAAAATCACAGAATCCCTACAATACAAGAAGAGGCTATTTGACCCATCAAGTCTGCACTGACTCCAACATATTAAAGAAAATTTGCCAGTACTATTGCCAAAAGGGTTGTATCTAAGGCTAACAATCTGTCCCTGAAAAATGCTTTTCCTTCTGGAAACTGCAAATGATCATAATCTCAGCAGGTTTTGCAGCATTTATAAGGGGAGAAAGCAGCTGATGTTTCGAGTCCAAACAACCTTTTGTCAAAGCTTTGACAGGTGGTCATCTGAATTTGAAACATCAACTCTCTTCTCTCCTTGCAGATGCTGCCAGACCTGAGATTTTACAACATTTTCTCTTTTGGTTTTAGATTCCAGCATCTGCAGTAATGTGCTTTTAATTAATGACCATGAATGATATAAAGCAAGATTTTGATTTAATTTATTATTGTCACATGTATTAGCATACAGTGAAAAATCATTTCTTGCATGCTGTATAGACAAAGCATACCGTTCATACAGAACAAAAGAAGAGACTGCAGAATGTAGTGTTAAGTCATAGCTAGGGTGTAGAGAAAGATCAACTTAATATATGATAGGTCCATTGAAAAGTCTGATGGCAGCAGGGAAGAAGCTGTTCTTGAATTGAGGGAGGTGACCGCAGACCTGTATATCTTTTTCCCAATGGAAGAAAGTGGAAGAGAGAATGTCCAGGGTGCATAGGGTCCTTAATTGGTTGCTCTTCTGAGGCAGCAGAAAGTGTAGACAGAGTTAACAGACGGAAGGCAGGTTTGCGCGATGGATTGGGCATTGTTAATGATCTTTTGTAGTTTCTTGCAGTCTTGGACAGAAGAAGAGCCATACCAAGCTTTGATACAACCAGAAAGAATACTTTCTATAGTGCATCTATAGTACTCCAACTGTCAAATATCTTGCTCTGGACAGACCACAGTAAAAGAAAGGGACAGCATCATGTGCTACTGTCGCCTCTCTGAAAATGAAGAATGTTAACCCAAGCATTGACTCAATTGAGTGGTGGACAATGGGAATCTTTCATCATGCTGAAGCTTACAGCTGCTTTCAAGTTGAAGTTTGAACATGAATTTTGAGGATGTCAGAGTACAGTTCATGATTAAGTTTCTTTTTTTAAGAAATATAATACGTTCTAGTGTTACAGCTGCCAACAAAACACCTAACTCACTCAAGCTTGAAGTAATTCTTCCTATGGCTAAACTAATGGATGGAAACAAAAGCAGCAGTATTCAAGGCTACAGTTCAGTTGCTTCCTTTCTCCTCACTGAAAGTCAGTGGGGGAAATGATTAGAAAAGACTGGGATAACGCAGGGACAAAACTACAAAAGAAAAGGATAGTGGGCATAACCAAGGATGTAAATTAAATAGCAAAATGCTGGTTCTAATTTCACTTTAGCACTTGGCTGAATATTTGCTGAACAGGATTTTTTAAAAGTGCACTTTAATTACAACTTGTGTGACTCATGAAAAATCATATACATTAAATTGAAACACAGTAAATCATTTTCAGCCAGTTATTCATGGCCAAGCCAAAATTGACTCAGTAACTAACTGGTCAGCCAAAATATACAAATAATAATGTATGGTGCTGAGATCCTGAAGGAGAAAGGTGAAACTCAAAGGCATGTATCTTAAAAAAAAACTTAGTGTACAGCTACTGAGAGTGACAGGAGAAAATGTGTTAAAGAATAGCTGGATAGCATGACAGAGCAAAGAATAGCAATGTCAATGGAATTAAAAGAGTGGGGAAAAAATGTATTCCAAGGCCAAAGTGAAAATACAGTTGAGAGTAAACATACTGTAAGTACTTAATACTTTTGTCATACTGTTTTGCATGTTTACTAAAATTATAGAATTAGAACATATCTACGGCAAATGAGCTACCATTCAGCCCATCATTTCTGTGCAAGCTCTCTGCTAAAGAACTCAGCTTGTTCCACCTTTATATTTAGCCTTGCAATTCTTATTCTCATCAGTTTATTAAACAATTCTCTTTTGAATATTTCAGTTGAATTGGCCTCTACCACACACTTAAGTCATGTATCTAGATTCAAACCACTCGCTCAGTAAGGTAGCTTTCCCTTATGTTGTTGCTTTTGTCCATCATCTTAAATCATATCCTATTTTTCTTGATCTTTCTGCCAATGGCCGGGAGCATTTTCTCCCTATATCTTGATATCTCAATTTTGAACCCCTTTATCAAGTCTGTTCTTTTTTCCCTCTCTCCTGCCAAATACCCAGTCCCTCCTTTTCCAAGCTATCCACAAGCTGAAGTCCTTCATCCCTAGAGCTATTCTTGTGATTTGTCTCTGAACATCTTAAATTTCATCACATTCTTCCTAAAGTGTGCTGCCCAGAACTGGACATCCTTCTTGGTTTGTCCTCTGAGGTGAAGATGATCATGTTCGTTATCTGGGGTGTTTAGTAGGGTTCCAGTGGATACATAAGTGAGTACTAAGGACTTTGTGCCCAGAAGGCCCTGCCACAAATAGGACAGATTACTATGATAGTTTTGGATGATTTATTGGCTGAAGATTTCCTCCTCTTGTATTTCCTTTCTGCCCCTGATATATGCTTGCTTTCAAAGGAGGATAAAATAAAACCATTTTTTATTGGTTTCAATGTACTTTGAATGTTTCTGAGTTCCTCTTTGAAGGCAGTCCATTGTTTTGTTAATTTTGCCTGCCAATCTTTCGATTCCAATTTACTTGGGCCAGATCTGTTTGCATTCCATTGAAGTTGGCAATTAATTATTTTGACCCTAGATCGCTCCTTATCCTTCTCCTTAGTTATCCTAAACCTTATATTATTTCACTGTTTGCTAAAGACACTTGATATATCCTATTCTCCAGTCAACCAACAAATCATGAACAAGCTGATACCTAATTTCAGAACAGATCACACAGCTATGTAAATTATTTTTCACCAGTGGATGCACTGCAGCACCAAAATGAACTTAATTGATTTATTCTGTCTTCTAACTCTGTCACTTAAAAGAACATAAGCTCTTAATTCCGTGCGTAACTTCAGTTTCCCACTCCTCCACCAAAGTACCAATCCCAGCTTGACTGTTATCATCACCCTTTTTCATGGTTACATTTTTTCATCTTTATTACTGTTAATTTCCACTCGTCTTCTTCCCTCTCTCGCCGTTAATGGTTGAAGGTTCGCAAGCCCTCAGATGAGAAGGATCGCAACAGACACCTCCAGACACTGAAAGATGCCCTCATAAGAACGAGATATGGCACTCAACTCATTGAATGACTGTTCTGACGCACCACAGCCAAAAACCGCACTGACCTCCTCAGAAGACAAACACTGGACATGGTGGACAGAGTACCTTTCGTCGTCCAGTACTTTGGAATCTTTAACATCTCATTGAAGAAGATGAATATCTTGCCAAGGCCATCCCCACACCCCCACTTCTTGCCTTCATACAACCTCAAACAGACCATTATTTGCAGCAAACTATCCAGCCTTCAGGAGAACAGTGACCACGACACCACATAACCCTGCCACAGCAACCTCTAAGACATGCCGGATCACTGACACGGATGCCATCATATTGCACCATCCACATGTGCAATTCGGCCAACGTTGTCTACCTGATATGCTGCAGGAAAGAATGTCCCGAGGCTTGGTACAGCCGTTATGACAACAGATGAATGAACACTGCTTGACAATCACCAGACTGTTCTCTTTCTGTTGGGGAACACTTCAGCGGTCATAGGCATTCGGCCTCCACGACACACGGCTGAGCAGAAACTGATAGTCAAGTTCCGCACACACGAGGATGGCCTCAACCGGGATCTTGGGTTCATGTCACACTATCTATAACCCCCACAACTTGCCTGGACTTGCAAAATCTCACTAACTTTCCTATCTGGAAACAATACACATCTCTTTAACCTGTACTTAAACTCTCTCCACTTACATTATCTATACCTTTAAGAATTGATTAGCTGTAAAGTCTCACATTCCAATCATTATGTAAATTGAGTTTGTGTTTTTGTGCCCTGTTTGTGATCAGAACTCCCAGCCACTTGATGAGGGAACAACGTGTTCAGAAAGCTTGGGGTATTTGCTACAGATAAACTTGTTGGACATTAAGCTGGTGCTGTGGGATTTCTTTCTAGTTTTTCATACAGCCAATGCTGATAGTGATTTTGCTATTGTCATTTACAACTCCTTTTGACACATCTATTTCTTTACCTATCCCATCGTCTTGCAACATTATACCTATTCATAAATTTCTCTTGCCATCCACTCCATCACAGACCTATTCTTCTTATTCTTTCTTCTCTATCTCTACTTGTGTGATTGCTTAAAATCAGCTAAATCTCTAATTTTTTCCTGTTTTTGATGAAATTCATCGAGCTGTAATATTGGAGTAAACTTTACTGTCTTGCCCATCACGAGAATCAGAGAAGGTGAGGGGCAGACTATGGAAAGGTCTATTGTCCTTGGGTGGGATTTTCTGGTTTTGGATCAAGAGACACCTGACCTGTTCATTATGCTTTAATTTCAAATATCAGCATCCAGAAGTTTGTTTTGCTTTTGATGGTTTTTATTATGTTTAATGCTTTAAATAGCTCTGTGGTTCTTCGCTAATTCTTTGAGCTTTTTCCGGCCTTCAAAATGTTTATACAAGGGAACAATTTTGTGGAATTCTGCTGTTACTTCTATATCTCAGCAATCAAATCTCAAGACATAATCTGAATACTACACTGTACAGTTTACTGTGATATCCTTCAACTTAATCCTCGAGGTCTACAGCACAGAAAAGGCCCTTTGGCATATCATGTCTGTGCTAGTCAAAAACATCCATCTAAATATTTTAATTCCAATTTCCAGAATTTGGCCCCTAGCCTTGTATGCCTTGGCATTGTAGGTGCACATCTAAATATCTCTTAGATGTTGAGGGTGTCTGTCTTCAACACTCTGTGTAAAGATCTTCCTCACATCTCCTCTATATCTCTTGCCCCTTATCTTAAATGCATGTTCTGTGGTCACTGATCCCTCCACCAGGGGGAAAAGTGTCTTGTCCATCTATGCCCCTCATAATTTTATATATCTCAATCATGTCTCACTGCCTCAATCTGCTCTGTTACCAAGAAAAACAATCCCAATCTATCCAGTCTCTTCATAGCTGAATTGGCTCCAGCTCAGGCAATATCTTAGTAAATCTCTTCTGCACCCTTCCTAGTGCAGTCACATCCTTCCTATAACATGGATTCCAGAACTACATATTATACAATATCTGTGCCCTAACCAATGCTTTATACAGTTCCAGAGAACCTGTATGATCTTGAGCTCTACACTTTGGCTCAATGGTTATCACTGCTGCCTCACAGCGCCACGGGCTCAGGTTCAGTTACCACCTTGGGTCATTGTCTGTGCGGAGTCTGCACATTCTCCCAGTGTCTGTGTGTGTTTCCTTTGGATGCTCCTGTTTCCCTTCACAATCTGAAAGGACGTGCCAATTAGGTGTGTTGGCTATGCTAAAATTGTTCCTCAGTGTACCTGAACAGGCGCTAGAGCGTGGTGACCAGGAAATTTTCATAGTAACCTCATTGCAGTATTAATGGAAGCCTCCATGTGAACTAATAAATAAAGGCAAGCAGACCACATTTTTACTGTATAGTTCACTGCTGGCCTTGATCAGTGATGCTGATTCACAATGTTCAGTATCAAGTTTTCTAATAGCATTGGATTTTTTTTTCAGTTTTCTCCTTGTTAACTTGACAATTTCTATTATGTATGTGGGAGTTAAATTCAATAGCCCCTGAAAATAGCCAGTCATTATGATGCAGGATTAACCCAGGCCATTTACTTCAATGCTAACATTATATTCATTTTGATATGCCTGCTGAGTAATATGATTTCAGTAGTGCAATCAGTGCTGTTGACTGTCTGCACATCTCAGTAGATAGCCCAAAATTGTGGTGCAAGCACCACTTATGGCCAGTCTTCATCTTGTAAAGAGGGTGTTTATTGTGGCTGCAGCAAACAATAAAAATCATTGTGCAACTCATTTTGTCATTGAGAAAGATATAATAGCAGAACATAGGAAAGTGAATGGGCTCTAAAATTTCCTCACTCTTCACTAGAACCTTGGTCAAGGAGAAGAGAAATGTGCTGTATCTACAGCAGACTATAAGATAATCAGTCAAATTCTTAAAAGGCAGTGTAACTCAATAGCTGCAGTGGCCAATGCCAGGAGTCAAACCGTGCAGATCTCGATGCAATGCTGCAGAAGATTCAATGGTGTCCCCATGAATAGTCAAGGTCACAGAATGTTCAATGCCCATCTAAGAACAGTTTCTACTGATCAGAATTCAAACCAAAGACAGGGATATCATTCAAACACAGTTCCCTTTGTCGCACAAGACAAAGTGGCACACAGCTAGAGGCAGCAGCATCTAACAGGAGAAGTCAAGGATAATGCTTATCCCCATGGAGAAGGTAGTATGCGCCATTATTACACTTGCCCAACAGCAAATCTGAAACCAAAGATTACAATATGTTTCAATCCAATCCTCTTTTTCTTAAAGAGCAAAATTATTCTTTATCTCAATCTCTTCAGATTTGCAACTTCAATGTTGATGTAGGCTGGGTAAACCTAAGCAGCATTAATGCAGCAGTGGACTAATCCTGGAATGTATATGCACTGTTTTCTGGAACAATATATCCAGGGTCTAACTAAAGCACTGACCATTTTAAATCTAATATTGTGCAATGAGAAAAGGCTAATTAACCTCATTGGAAAGGAGCCTTTAGAAAAGAGTGACCATAATATGGTGAAATGTTAAGTCAAATTGGAAAGTGATGTACTTCAATCTAGTTACTGTGATATGAAGGGCAAGTTGGCTATGGTAGATTGGGGGGCTACATTAAAAGGGGTGGTGATATTCAGGCAACGGATAACTTTCAAAGAACAATGCATGCTTTGCAACAAATTTGCAATCCTTTAAGATACAAGATATTGGCTGGAAAAGTGATCCAACTATGGCTAACAAAATAAATCAAGGGTTCAATTAGATCAAAAGAAAAAACATAAATTTGCAAAAAAACCCAATAAGCCTGAGAATTGAAAACATTTTAAAATTCAGCAAAGAACCACCAAGAAATTGATAAAGAAAGAGAAAATAGAACATGAAGTAAACTAGTGAAGAATATAAAAATGACTGTAAAAGTTTCTGTACATATGTAAAAAAAAGATTAAATACAACTTGAACCCATTACAGGCAGAGACCAGAGAATTTAAGGAAATAATAGAAACTGAACCAATATTTTGCCTTGGTCTTCATGAATGAAGCTAAAAAAAACCTTGCCAAAATATCAGGGAGCTGAAGAACAAATGAAATCGAGGACCTGAAAGAAACATCAGTAAAGAAAAATTATTGGGACTGTCAGTAGATAAACCTCCTGGAGCTGATGATCTAAATCCAAATGTTGAAAGAGATGGCTATGGTGGATGCACTGGTGACCATTTTTCAATGTCTCGCATTCTGGAACCGTACCTGCTGATTGGAAGGTAGCAAATGTAATCCCACAATTTAAGAAAGGAGGGAGAGTGAAAACAGAACTACAGACATCATATCCTGACATTAGTTTCTAGCATTTTTCCAACTATTCAAGAACATATAACTGGGCACTTGGAAAATTATGATGAGATTAGACAGAGCCAACATCAATAAAATTGACCAGAATTCAAATAGGTCTCAATGTTAGGATCTAAAACAGTCATAGTTCCAAATGACCATAGGCTGATCTCCCCTTTAAGGAGGAGAACTGACTGGTGAGAAATTAGAATATAAATAAATGGTTCTCTCAGAAAACATGGGTTAGCGTGACTTAGTTACAAAGAATAGCATGCATCTAATAAAACAAAGGCAGACAAAGAATGCCTTTGTATGCATTCTTCCTTGCTCTAGAAGCAAGCTAAAATCACATGAATGATCTAATTATGGATGTAATTTTATTTTGGTAAAGACCTATTTGGTAAACAAGGTAGGAAATCTATTGTATTGAGGAATGTGATTAGATCTCTACAGAATGGAATATATTCTTATGATTAGATCTGTATGAAAGATGGTTGTAACAGAACTACTTTGAGCATATCCTTTTGATCACTCCCAATGGCCACCGTAAGCACAAAATAAAATAATATTCTATGGATTTGCTGGGACGTAGGTTACTCTTTAACACAGGCAGTGATTTAACCACACCTCAAGAAAGGGATAAGTGTGAGAAGGCAGGAGTTCATGAATAATCTCAGCCAGTACAGAATGCAGTGCTGTAGGCATCACTCCACATCATGTACCAGCAATTCAGCCAACTGAGCTAAACAAAGTGTCCTTAGGTGCCTGTTGTATATAGTCCATGTCTTTGAGCCATGTAGGACAGTTGGTGCCACTACTGCTTTGTAGACCATGAGGTTGGTGCTGGATCTGAGGTCCTAGTTTTCAAAAATGTTCTTCCTCAGGTGGCCAACTGCTGTGCTGGCACATTGAAGATAGTGCTGATCTCACTGTTGATATCGGCTTTTGTTCACAGTAGGCTGCCAAGGTATGAAAAAAGTGTTCCATGTTATCCAAGACTTTGTCATGGATTTCAATAATCAGGTGCAGGGAAAGCAGGAGTTTGTAAAGGAATTTTGTCTTACAGATGTTTTGTGTAAGGCCCATTATCTTGTACAGTCTAGGAGGGTGTTGATGATGACTCCAGTTGGGACAATCTTGGATTTGATTTGCAGGTGGTAGAGGTTGAACAGATTCCCTTTTGTTCTGTAGTTTAGTTTTACTCCAGTGACGAGTGTGCTCAGAACCAGATGGAGTATTGCAGCAAGAAAGATTGAGAAAAGCTTCAGTGCAATGATAGTCTTGACTGACCCAAGTTAGAATGTGAATGAGTCAGTGGTAGAGCCCTTCAATCAGAATCATGGCTGACATATGATCATGCAACATGCAGAAAATGGTGAGGGGACTGTTAAGACGAAAGAGATTGCTCCAAAACTCATCAGGTTTGACAATACAAGAGTTGATGCCTTTTATAGTTGCTGCACAGTGACCATCATGTCTGTGATGCTCCTACTGCTTGGAATCTGCATTATGACTCATAGAAACTCTTCAGCTACAGGGAATGATTCTTCTGATGACCTCCCTGTGGCCAACAGAAAGGAAATTCTTTTGTAGTTACTGCGGTTGGACTTGTCACCTTTCTTGAAGATAATCATGATTAGTGTCTGAGATCTCCCTACTTCCACATAAAGGAAATTTGATCATGTACTTTCACCAATAATACATGTCAGCCGCGATTTCACGTCCTGGCAGAGAATCCATCTGCTCCTGGTGCTTTGCTGTTTTTTGGCTGTTAAGATGACCTTTTGCCAAACTGGGTTGTGCTGCAATGGTGATGCATAACATGCTCTGGAATGAAGTCAAGGACATAGTCTGTTAGGGAGGTCTTCAAAGTAATCCTTCCGACAAACATTGACTGCCTCTATTTTTGAAATGTACCTCTCCATTCTTAGCCAGCAGTGGATTAGAGCCTTTGGTGTTTGGGCTGTGGGTGGTCTTGACTGCGCTGAGTGTCATGGTTGTCAGCTAATTGTTGGATATCCTACATTTTCTTCATCTACCACCTGTTTTTTAGGTTGTGGATTTTTGTTGGATCCCAGTTGTCTGTAGAGCTGCTTTTTTTGCTCTCACATTGGGCTGCTGTTTCGGGTTCAGAAAAGCCTTGTACTTGTGGCTCATCAGCTCCTGGACCTCATTAAACCTTCAAATGCCTTGGTGTTACTTGGTTGCATGATTAAGTGTTTCTTCGCAGGTGATGATTATGCAGACCTTGAGAACAGACCAGCTACTGTGGACACGACAACTCCTGTAACCCAGAGATGCAAAGTTGACAGTGAAACACTGGGCGAATAGACTCTGTCAGGGTGTCTGCGTGCTTCACCATTGATTTTCCTACGGCACTGTTTCTTTTGCCTTTGCTGCTTTGGAGCTACATTGATGTTGATCAGAGTGGATTAGATAGTGGACCATTCAGCAATCATTGGCTCATCATGGCAAAGGTGATATATACGACATTGTGGTCCCTTGAAGGTGACATGGCTGAGCTGGTTTGAACCTGTATTGTCGAGGCCTTGTACTTGTCATGGATGGAACAAGCTGTTAACTATGATAAGACTGTATTCTAGGTATTTTGTTGGGGACACTACTACTGCTGTTGGAAATCTCTACTCCTCGCTGACAATTATAACTCCCAAGGGCTCTGAGTACTTCACAATTCTAGCATTAAAATGACTGAGAAGGATCAGTTCGTTGCCTGTTTAGACTCAGGCCAAGGATTGCTTGGAGTAGGAGTAAAATCCTCTTTGGACACATCTGCTGTTTCTAGCGCAGGAGTGAACGTACCGAGGACTGTGGCACACTGATTATGGGCCAGGGTTAGCCGGAGGCTCATGAGACATTCATTTATACTGCAATGGGAGTATGAGACAGACAACCACTTTGTTTTTGTAAGACAAACCCAACCCTGTGGAGGTGGCGATGATCTTCTGGTTTACCTTTCCACAAGAAGACATAACCACCTTGTCCTCTAAGGGAGCTTCCCTGTCTGCCTGGTCTCAATTAGGGCAACAATGTCTAGGTTAAAACACCTGTATTCCCAGGCAATAATAGTATTCAGTCATTCCAATTTCTCTCATTGTTGAGATTGTCCACAAGGATCCTGACATTACAAGTCCTAAACTTCATTTTAAAGGGAGAAAAATGCCAATGCACAGTTCTTTTAACATTGGGTGACCAGCTCACCAGCTACTACAGTGGCTTGACAGATCAAGGCCTTGGTCCAGTGACAAGGAGATCCAAGATGATTGGGGACATCAAAGCATGGGCTCCACTGTATGCATGCAGGACGTATGGAAGGAATAATTTGACAAGGAAGTATTCAATGAAAGGCGTGACATTAGGAAGTTCTGTTGAACAAAGAGGCCACAGCATCTTTGTCCACAGATCTCTGAAAATGGAAGGGCATGTGCGTAGGATGGTGCAAAAAGTGCATGGGACATTTGCCTTAACATCTGAGGCATAGATTAAAAAAACAGGGAAATCATGTTGAAGTTGTATAGAACTTTGGTATAGCCACAGCTAGATTACTGTGTGCAATACTGGTTGTAACATTATAGGAAGAATGTCATTGCATTGGAAGCGATACAGAGGAGATTCTGGACTGGAACATTCAAGTTAGCAAAAGAGTTGGATAGACATGTTGTTTTTGTTTCAGAGAAGACTGATGGGCAACGTGATCAAAGTGTACAAGATTATGAGGGGCACAGTAAGTAATAAACAGCTGATCCCTCTAGTTGAAGGGTCAGTCACGAAGAGATGTAGGTTCAAGATGAAGAGCAGGAGGTTTGGGGGGGATATGAGGAAAAACGTTGTTACCCAGAGATTAGTGACAGTCTGATGGCTGCCTGGGAGGGTGGTGGAGGCAGGTTGCCTCATATCATTTAAAAGGTACCTGGAAGACTTAAGGCAATGAATGCCAAGTATGTTATGTGCCAAGTACTGGTAAATGGGATAAGGCTGGAGCTCGGGTGTTTCTCATACATCAGTTCTGACTCAATGAACTGAAAGGCCTCTTCTGCACTTTATGATTCTATACAAGCACACATATTCTCCTTCCCACAGGATTCAACTCCCTGAAATTCAAAGTACAGTGCTGGTTTCAAATTTGTAAGAGTGGCACTGACTTCTTGTGCCACCATGGGTTCTGCCACTCCTCTTGCGCAAAGGCCCTGCAGTTCCTCTCTTGCTCTTCTAAAGATGCCCATTGCCTCTGGGTCCTTTTTCTGCTCACTATTGGTTCAAATCAAAAAACCTTAAAAGACATTCATTTCCAGTCACTTTCAAGGTCCAAACAGGATCTTCAGCAGTGACAATAAAGATGGAAAATAGAATGCAGCAGCACAGAGTGCACAAGATAGTAATCCTGTGCTTAAGTAGCAGAGATTAATAATTTTCAGTACTGATATGGTATTGAGCGAAATAAATTTACTGTAAGTTTAATGAAAAATGCCTGAAAGAAATTACTTATGGAGCACAATAAAGAAATAGGTAGATCTGAGATTTGCATTTTCCTTTAAGGCCTATCATCTCCAGAAAGAATGTTAAAGAGGTGTTAATGGCAGCTGGGGATAGAGGAGAAGCAGCAAATTACTACCAAACTTTATCGGTAATTTGCACATCCCTTGGCCAATGGGATGAAGATTCTGTTAAAAGATTCCAGAGTACTGGATAAGGAATTCACAGAATTGTTGAAGACACGAATGAAAAACGTGATACTTCTGAAAAGTAAAGGAGAAAGTAAGTATTCCATGAGGAAGAAACTTCAACAAGTGCTGTGATTACATCAAATTCTGGGGTTTTACATTTTAAATAATGATGTCACTTCAACCAGTTCAAGTGTCTCCACTGTACACATATGTAACCACTATTTTTTTTCTTGATCCCCAGGTTAATAGACAACATTTATTATTTCTTCCCAAAAAATACACTCGAATAACCATCAGGAAAGCAAATGTTTGAGGCATCACTGAAAACAACTAATTTTATCCCTTCTGGATCAGAGGTCTGGAAGTCTGGAGAAATTAAGAATATCCTCCAATGTCTTATTTGCCTTTTGCACTTTCCCAACAACAGCACATTTCAGCATGGTGCTCAGTTCTAATGCATCATCACGTGCATCCATCCAGATTGTGTATGTTTAGTTTAATTGCCCATTTAGGTTTCATAATTGATCTGCTTCTTCCTGATAATAAAAGTTTTTCTTTTATGATGATCTGGCCTCTTTTATTGGGATTCACTAACAAATAGAGAAAGTTGAAATAGGGTAATTCCCAACTTAGTCTGATTGCCGAATATCCAACCCTGTATACTTTTAAGCTCCTGAAGCCCAACTTCCAGTTTGGATTCCTTTATAATTTTATCTATCACAAAGTTGTCAGATATCCTAGATTCCTTCACAAGGAAGTTATCATTTACTCTAAGAAAATAGCTCTTTGACAAGATACTGCTTGGTAGGTTATACCATGAAGTTAAATCTCATGGGATCCAGGATGAGATCTCTAAATGGATACAAAATTGGCTGCTTGACAGAAGCCAGAGGGTGGTTGTAAGGAGTTGTTTTTCAAACTGGAGGCTGTGACCACTGATGTACCTCAGGGATCAGTGCTGGGCCCATTGTTATTTGTCATTTATATTAATGATTTGGATGAGAATATACAGAGCATGGTTAGTAAGTTTGCATATGACACCAAGATTGGTGACATAGTGGACAGTGAAGAAAGTTATCTTCAATTGCAATGGGATGTTGATCACTTGGGGCAGTGAGCTAACAAATGGCAGATGGAATTTAAACAAATGTGGGTGATGAATTTTGGTAGATTCAATCAGGGCAGGAGTTGCTCAGTTAATGGTAGGATGTTGAGAAGAGTTACAGAACAAAGATCTAGGGGTACACGTTCATAGCTCCTTGAAAGTGGAGTCACAGGTGGACAGAATGGTGAAGGCATTCAGCATGCTTGGTTTCATTTGTCAGAACATTGAATACAGGAGTTGGGACGTCTTGTTGAAGTTGTACAAGACATTGCTACGGCCACAATTGGAATACTGTGTGCAATTCTGGTCATTCTATTATAGGAAGGATTTTATTAAACTAGAAAGAGTGCAGATAAGATTTACTAGGATACAGCTGGGACTTGAGGATTGAGTTATAAGGAGAGGCTGAACAGACTAGGATTTTTTTCTCTGGAGCATAGGAAGCTGAGGGATGACCTTACAGAGGTCTATAAAATGAGGGCATATACAAAGTAGATAGTCAATATTTTTCCCCAAATGTAGGAGAGTCTAAAACTCAAGGACGTAGGTTTAAGGTGAGAGGGAAGAAATACAAAACGTCCAGAGGATGGAGTATCTGGAACAAGCTGCCAGAGATGGTAGTAGAGACGGATACAATTTTATCTTTTAAAAAGCATTTAGATAGTTACATAGGTATGATGGATATAGAAAGCTATTGAACAAATGTGGGCAACTGGGATTAGCTTAGGGGTTTAAAAAAAGGGCAGCCTGGACAAGTTGAGCTGAAGGGCCTGTTTCCATGCTGTAATCCTCTTTCTCTATAACCTTCGAATTCTTTTGTTTTGCCTTCTTTACCAATTTACTGACTAACTTGTTTACAGCTACTACAGCGACTCCAAGATAGGAGCTCCTACTTCTTGCATCATTCCTCTCGTTATTTGGTTCTTGCTTGTGTCCCTACTACGTCTGCTGTACCTATCTGGACTTCTACTACTTGATCTCCTGTGACTAGATTTCCTTTCACAAGTTCTTGATATTTTCCTTGGGCTGTGATCATCAGTAGACTCTCAGTCTGAAATTAAACTAAACGCTTCCTGGCTTTTTGCATTTTTACTTTGTTCTGCAATCCACAGGCTTAATATCCTGCTTTTTGTCTTGTACATTCAACCAGTTGTTGTATTTCACTTTTCTATCTTTCTACTATTGTGGCTTCCCTATACGCAGACGCCCCTTCTAGGGCACATGCCACCCTAGTTCCTCTGTCACAATCTGTTGTTTGTACAGATCCAGGATATGGGTGTGTGAAGTTCATTGTGCATCTTCAATTTCCTGTTCGGGTTCCGTCAATGTGTAATTATAATTACAAATAAGCCTTATGGAATGCAACAGTGAGTACTGTGTTTCAAGAGTATTGCTTTGTTATCAGTGCCTGTAAGTGTTCCTGAGCTTCTCCATTCTTTTTCCCTGCTCCATTATAATCCGCCTTGTTCCTGGGGGGTTTAAAATTAGTTCTAATGACCTGATTCAGTATCACAAAACTCTGATTTTTTTTGAAACCTCCACCTTAATAAACGTTTTCTTTCTTGTACGCATGGCACTTACATGTTCAGCAAAAATTGAATGCCACTGCCACCCCGTCCCCCCACCCACTGAAGCATGTCCTTCTCCTGCTAAAGCAGTTGTCAACTAACTGTTTTGTTTTAGTCAGCAAAAATTTTTTGGAGCAGTTTAACAACCAGAGTGATTTTTCTCATGTCACATTGCTAAAAGGACTTTCCATTACTCTGTACATTGCTATAATATTCAATTTTCACTTGTACTCCTGAATTCATCATTGGCAAATTCTTGTCTATTGTCCACTATCTTCAAAGTATTTTTAAGGAACTATATAAACAGACAAATGGGGGGAAAATGTGCCAACAGAATTTCCTGCTACATAACCATTCGCTGGGAGACAATGTCCATTTAACGAAGTACTGCAGAAAAGAGATTCAGATTGATCTTGAGAGTGTGACAGAAATATTGAAAAGGAAGATTTCAAAACTAAAATGGATCAGTGCAAATTGATGGTAAGTTGTTTCTCAAAAAGAACTACTTATCCTAAGAAATTGTTGAATATGCTCGAGATGAATGCTTTGTGCCCTAATGGGTTATAAAGAACATGCAATTTTTCATGTAATAACATTATAAATTTTCTTTGTTTGCAAGATGCAGGGGTGGGAGAATATGGAGCATGTTAAAGTTGACAAGGAAATAACATGAATTATCATTATGTATTGTTTCTGCATGCATGTCAAAATTTAAAGAAAGTATTAGTTTCTTCTAGAGGTAATATATCTAATAGTTTAAGGGAATCAGGTGTATAGGTACTGAGTGGTTAATTATACTCAAGATGTGTATAAAAAGAGGCAACCAATGCTGGGTGTCTGGGATTAGAGTGATGAAGTAAGCTGTATGACAAGCAATAAACAGTCCCCACCAAAGCATCCTAGTTTGTGCCTTGTTCATAACCAGGCTTGGAAATCCCACTAACACTTAACTGCTATGTGTAAATTGTTGCTCATGGTTCTACACCCATTAACTACAAAATATACCTATTAATACTGACTTAACTGCCTGCTGCTGGAAATGCTAAAACAAGAAAACTTTACAGATAATTCTGTACCTTGGAAATTCTCCCAAAAACAACCTAAATATGCATCAATACTATATAAATAAATTGAAAAAATACTTTACAGCCATCAACAGAAGCATGCAAAAAAGCTCAGCATTTGAATGGGGAAGAACTGGAATAGCAAGTATTAATAACAGTTTGCATTTAAGCTCAAAATGTTCTACAAATTTAGTTTCTTGGGTCTTAAGATTAGACATTATTTAGAGCAATTCATACTAATCATGTATTCTTAATTAGCTATGCCTTTATAATCTGAGGAATGAGGAAGTAGCTGAAACAATTTTATTTGCAATGTATTATCCAAGTCAGTATTTTTTTAAAAAAAGATACCAACTCTGAAAAAAGAAATTTAAGCTATATTCAGATAATTTTAAAATTAAACTATTCAAAACATCACCGGTTTGGCTGCAAACAACTTTGATTTTGGACAGATTTGAAATTGATTGGCTTTGTTCAATGGCATTGTTCCCAGACTGCACTCTAACATATGAGCAAATAGTTAGAATTGCTTTGCAGGCTATTAGCTGATGGACATGTTCTTTTTTGAAAAGAAGGAAATTGAATAACTGCTGTTTAACACACTGCAGACTTAAATAATTTGTAGCACTATAATCTTGTGACCTCACAAAGTTGTACTGTAAGCGAGTGATCTGAAAAATAGCAATTCAGTGAAGGAACCTGGTGGCTTCTTAGTCTAAAAAATTAATTCACTTTGTGCATTGAGGTGTTTTAGTATCATGGCTGCTTCAGAGCTAGGGAATGAAAATAATTTCAGCTAGGAAATGGAAGTAGAACAGAACAAAGATCTTAAGCACCTTATCATGTCATTTGTGAACACCCAAAACATATTGCTAGTGAATTATTTTTGAAGCATACTTGTTATGCAGGCAAATTTGGCTGTGATCAGTCACTCTGAAAATTAAACTCATCAAATAGCCTCCCTCAGTGGAATAAACAATCAAAACTTTATACCAATAGTTTAATTAACATATAATCCTGTTGTAGGTTAAACAAATGTTGCTATTATATCTTTTATATTTCAAGTGTTAAATTCCTGACGTTATTACAAAGCCTCATAGGATATGGTTACAGCTACCTGTCTTTGTCAAATGTTTGGAGAAGTTGCAAGGAGCCCAATACAAATGCTCATTTTAAAAACAGAATAAACGCATATTACATTTGACATCAGTGCCCGTTATTACGTACATATAATTATGAGCTGCACTGAGGTAGCTATATTCAGATGCAACAAGTATAGCTTGTTCCATCTGAATTAAGAAGCCAGTGTCCAAGGGGGGCAAGAAACGAGAGGAAACCAGGAAGGAGAGTTAATTCATTTACATCTATAAGGTGAAGAAGTAGATTCAACTCAACATTGGCATATCCCTCAAGGCTATGAGCATCATGAACTCAGTGACATCTTTTAAATGCATTGTGGGAAAGGCTTCCCACCTGGACCATTCCAACAAGTGGCAAACCATCAGTCGCTGAGAGATACAGACTGCTGCTGCCCAGAGAACTGGCCAAGCACACAGTATCAAGAGGGGGTGAAGGCAGTGACCAAGTATACTAGCTCAAAATGAAACTGCATTGGATCTGCTTAAGTAAAAACAAGTGTAGCTATTTCAATGCAATATTAACAAGAATAAATGAACTAAGACATGGATGGCGTTCCACGATCTCTCTCAGGTGAGCAGGAACTTGTTAAAAATATATTCATGGGATGCAGGTCTCGCTCAAAGCAGCAGCAATAATGGACCATCAGTAAATGACCTCAAGAAAGTGATAATGAACTTCTTGAACTGCTACAGTTCACATGGTATAAGAACACTCATGTTGCTATGAGGGAAGGAATTCCAGAATTTTGACCCAGTGACAGTGAAGGAACTGTGACATATCTCTAAATCTTGTAGCTTGGGGAGGAACCTGAAGTTGATGTTCCCATGCAATGCCATTCCAGATGGTGGAGACAGAGTTTAGAAGGAATGGTCAGAAGAATCTTAAATTGCTGGAGTGCATCTTGTAAAAGATATACACTGCTGCCAACGTGCATTGGTGGCAGAGAATGCGAAGATTGAAGATGATGGGTGGCTGCCAATCAAGTGACCTGTTTTATCTTGGATACTGTCTAACTTAGTGTTATTGGCGCTATCCTCATCCACGCAAGTGGAGAGAATTCTATCTTTCTCCTGACTTATGCCTTGTAGAATGTAGTCAGGTTTAGGGGAATCAGGAGGTGTGTTACTTACCATAGAATTCTCAACTCTGCCTTGCTCTTTAAGCATAGATTTATATGGCTGGTCCTGTTCAATTTCTGTTCAATGGTAACACCCACGATATTGACAGTGGGTGATTCAGCAAAGGTAATGCCATTGATTGCCAAGGAGACATGGTTAGGTTCTCCTTTCTTGGAGATGGCACTGCCTGGCATTTAACTGGCTAGTATCATTCATGCCACACATTAGGCCAAGACTAAATATTGTCGAAACATATTGATTAAATATATATACAACCTTCTTTGGACTGCTGTTCTCGTCGCATCCTGAAAGCTACACTCAGTTCCATGCACTGCTACATGAAGACACTCAACATCTCTCTCCAGCAACACCATCTCGCTCTCCCTCATAGCTGTTTTTGTCCCCAGTTAGATGTCTTAGATGTCTTAACAACCTTTCCTGTTTCTTACAGATGTAAAGGAATGCAAGCTTCAACAACTTATCAACACAACTGTCCAACCCAGACCTCCACCAATCCCAATTCCTCAAACTTCATCTTTTTTAGCCCCAGCCCTTTGTGTCTTTATCATACCCTCTGACCACTCTCTGAGGCTGAGCCTACTGTTCTCAGCAAGGATTCAGCTTTGTACCCTTACATCCTCACCTCAATGAATTCCAGGCTCAACACAATAATGAACTCTTCTTCATCTTCATGCCCACTTTTTGGGCAAGAGTCCTCCCCCCGTTCCAAAGATCCTTTCATATTTTGCCTTCAATTGGACACCCCCATCGAGACAATTACCTGTGCTCGATTTTTTCCATTCGGAACTGTCGATGGGTCACTGACCATCTCAATTTTTCTGCACCTCCACCCCTCGTCCATTCCAACCTTTCTCCTTCCGAACTTTCTGCCCTTCGCTCCCCCATGTCCAACCTTGACATTGTCATCAAACCTGCTGACAAAGAAGGTGTTATTGTCATCTGGCGTACTGACCTGTCTACCTAGCAGATGCTGAGTGCCAACTCTCAGATATTTACTCCTACCTCCCACTGAATCATGACCACACCACTAAACATCACGCCATTATTTCCAACACCGTCATTGATCTCATTTCCCCCAGATGTCTTTCCCCTCAACTTCCGATTTGTCTTCTAATCCTGGACAGCCCACTTCTACTTACTTCCCAAAATCCACAAAAAGGACTGTCCTGTAGGTTCTATGTGTCAGTACTCTCCTGCCCCACTGAACTTACTTCCTCTTATCTTAACTCCATCTCCACTCTCCGGTCCAATTCCTTCCCACCTACATTCGGGATTCCTCTGATGCCCTGCGTCATAATGACAGCAGCCAGTTTGCAGGCCTTAACAGCTTCCCCTTCATCATTGACATGCAATCTCTCTGCACCTCCATCCCACACAGGACGGCTTGAGAATTCTTTGCTTCTTTTTGAAAGGAGGTCTGAATAATTCCCATCCACCAGGCTGAACTTATTCTATCTCTTAACAACTTCTTTAACTCATCCCACTTTCTTCAAATTAAAGGAGCAGCAATGATTCCTGCATGAGTCCTTGCCACGCTTGTCTTTTCATGGGGTATGTGGAACATTCCTTGTTCCAAGTCTACCCAGGTCCCCTCCTTTACCAGTACATCGATGACAGTCCCTCATGATCCACAGCCCTCTAAGATAAAAATCCACAGCTGTTTTATCTTAGAGAGTCAGAGACCATCTTATCTCTTGATAAGACCTTGAAAAATTCATCAACTTCATTTCCACTACACCATCGCCTTCACTTGGTCCATCTCAGACACTTCCTTTCCCTCATTTCTATCTCCATTTCTGGCAAAAGATTATCTAGTAATAGTTATTATTGACTCCCACATCTGTTTGGATTATAGTTCTTCACACCTTACATCCTATAAGGACTCTATCACTTTCTCTCAGCTCCTTCGACACCATAGCATTTGTTCCGATGATGCCACTTTCCAAAATGGTGCTGCTAATGTGCTCTTTTTACCTCAACCATGGATTTCCCTCTACGGTTGCCGACAGGGCCCTCAACAGCATGCAGTCCATCTCACGCGCCACAATCCTTACCCCCTCCCAGAACAAGGATGGAGTCCCCCTTGTTCTCACATTTCATCTACCAGCCCTATATGCAAAGAATAAACCTCTGTCATTTCCACCAACTCCAGCGTGATGCCACTATTGAACACATCTTCCCTTCACTCTCTCTCTACCAGCATTCCAGGATAACCTAATCCACTCCTCTATTATATCCAAAACATCTCCCGTCACTCATGGCACCTTCCCATGCAATTGCAGAAGATGCAACACTTGGCCTTTTACCTCTCCTATGCTCACCATCCAAGGTCCAAAACATTCATTCCAGTTTAAGCCGTGCTTCACTTGCACCTCGTTCAATTTGATGTATTGCATTCGCTGCTCCTCTATATTGGACAGACTAGGCGATCACTTTGCTGAGTACCTTCGGTCTTGTGCAATCAGGACCCTGACCTTCTGGTTGCTTGCCATTTTAATCACAATCCTGCTCCCAAACCTACATGTCTGTCCTTGGCTTTCTGCAATGTTCCAGTGAAGCTCAAAGCTTCTTTAACTCATCCCACTTTCTTCAAATTAAAGGAGCAGCAATGATTCCTGCATGAGTCCTCGCCACGCTTGTCTTTTCATGGGGTATGTGGAACATTCCTTGTTCCAAGTCTACCCAGGTCCCCTCCTTTACCAGTACATCGATGACAGTCCCTCATGATCCACAGCCCTCTAAGAGGAGCAGCAGCATCTCATCTCATCTTCTGGTTAGGCATTTTACAGCCTTCCGTTCTTAACGTCCAATTCAATAATTTCAGATGATTTGCTCTATCCCACCTCAACACCTTTCATTCTAATTTTTTATTGTCCATTAGCAGTCAGTAGCCCTGGTTTCGTCTTTCATTCCCTCAGACTGCAATATAAATATATCTTACTTTCTATGACTTTTAACTTTGACAAAGGGTCACCTCGACTCAAAATGTCAGCTCTTTTCTCTCCTTACAGATGCTGCCAGACCTGCATTTTCTCTTTTGGTTAAATATTGTCCATGTCTTGCTGCAAATGGACACTGATTCCTTCAGTATCGAAGAAGTCACAAATTGTGCTGACTATTGTGTAATCATCAGCTAACATCCCCAATTTCTGCCTTATGATGGAAGGAAGGTTATTGATGAAGCATTTGGAGTCAAGGACATTACGAAGGAACTCCTGCAGCACAGTTAAAAGGATGAGATGGTTGACCCCCAACAACCACGGACATCTGCTTTTGGGCTAGTTATGGCTCCAATCGGGAGAGTTTTCTCCCTGATTATCATTGACTTCGGTTTTCCTAGGACTCCTTGATATCTAACTAGATCAAATGCAGCCTTGATGTCAAGGACAGTCACCCCTACCTCAGCAGTTGAGTTCAATTCTTTCAGCCATGTTGGACCAAGGCTGTAATGAAGTCAGGAACTGACTGGCCATGGTAGACCCCAAACAGAGCATTGGCGAGCAGATTATTGCTAAGTAAGTGCCACTTGATAGCACTGTTGATGACCCCTTCCATCACTTTGCTAATGATTGAAAGTAGACTGAGGGAGCTGGGAATTGGTCAGGTTGGATTTGGCCTGCTTTTGTGTAAGGAATAGCTGGGTAATTTTCTACATTGTCAGTAGAAGTCAAGGCTGTACTGCAACAGCTTAGTTAGGGACACAGTTAATTCTGGAGAACAAGTCTTCAGTGCTATTGCCAGAATACTGTTAGGATCCATAGCCTTTGCAATATCCAGCGAATTGAATTGGTTAAAGGCTGGCATCTGTGCTGCTGGGAACCCTGGAAGAGACAGAGATCGATCATCCACCCAGCACTTCAGGCTGAAAATGGTTCTAAATGCTACATTGCTACCCAACCCACTTATTTGCTTAGCTCCTCCATCATCTCAGAATGGGGATATTTATGCAACCTCTTCCTCCACACAGCTGTTAAATTATTTATCAACATACACAACTGGATGTGACAGGACTGCGGAGATTGGATTGGATTTGGCAGTCATGAAATCACTCAGCTCCGTCTCTCACAAGCTACTTCTGCTATTTGTCATTAAAGTAGTCATGTTGCAACTTCACAAGGTTGACAAATTTTAAGGCATGCATGCTGCTGCTTTCGGCATGTTCTCCTCTACTCTTCATTAAACCAGGTTTAGTCCCCAGCTTGATAGTAATTAATAGCCATTTGATAGTACAGAATTGAGTATTGCTGAAAAGATGAAGTTTTGTCTAAGTTATTGTCTTAATCTCATCAGGATATTCACAATAATACAATGCAAGGGAAAATCACCCAATTTATATTGTATGACAAGAGAGTGCTGCTTGTTTGGCTAACAGACTGTAATTGGTAGAGGTAGGGCCGTGGGGAATGCACTTGTTGACAGTTGACTGCCAAGCATTATGGAAATTTAAACCAAGCAGTCAGTCTTTTCCCCTCTTGTTAGCTCCCTCACTACTTGCCTCAGAACCAGTTATGTAAATAAATACTCAACAGCTCAGTCAGTAATGGTGTTACTGATCCACTTTTGGTGATGGGCTTTGAAGTCCCCCAACCAGAGCACATTCTGTGCTTTGGCCACCCTCATTCCTTCTTCAAATTGATGTTCAACATGGAGGAATACTAATTCATCAGCTGAAGAAAGGGGGAGGGCAGGTTTACCCTGCCCAGATTTGTCCTGAAGCCATGAGACTTCACATGGTCAGGAATCAAGTCCAGAGTCTTTTTTTTTAAAAAAAATGATGAGGTTATATGCCCTTTCCTTGAAGATTATTCTATCGCAGAGCAAGGTATTCAACATGCACATTACTGAGCTTTCGGGATGAATGTTAATAAAATGTAATTATTTTACTGATTACATAATGCAGCCAATAAATGAAATATAGCTCTGAAAGTATAGAAGTATGATAATGTTAGAAATATACATGCATTGCAATGAAAATTTACAACTCTAATCTTTCAAAACCATATTTCAATCTTTAAAAATACAGCACCCTGCTTCAACGTAGCTATCTAAATCTTTGCCTAAAAAATATTCGAAGCAGTTGCAATCTGTACATGGCTCCCAACAATTTGGGCATAGACTCAGGCTATTAGCTTAGTGTGGTGTGCAGGAATGTTTGATACCACAAATCAAAATGTCACTGCATAATCACAATGTACTCAGAACAGATTTCCAACATTAAGTACCAGCAATGATAACATAATGAAACAGAAGTCAGAACTATTTCAGGTTATTGCTCCACCTTCCTAAACAAATAAGTGTGCAGTAAAGAACAACCTTCACACACAACCATGTGATAAAAGGTATAATCCTTATCCAGTAGCCCTCAAGCTGCCATGCCCTTTATAAATACCAGTCCTCTGCCAGACAAAACAATGAAGCACAGACCTGTTGACTATTAACCATCCCCATATGTTGCATCATTAATTCTTAAGTAGATGGCATTTGCCCCATTGAGAAAACATTTGAGTGGCTTATTTATTCAACTCTGAATCTTTCCAGCAATTAACTCCTCTAATCTTCAGGGAAAATGACAACATGCCATTTCTTTCAGGAAACAGTTACTTCTCATGTACAGTCGTCAATTTACAGATTATACATTACTAAAATCAATAACTAAATATCCAACCTATATAGTACATGAACCAGATATGCACAGACACTGAAGTATTTTGAAGAGCTATACAAAAACCATTCTACTGTAAAACCGGATTATGGATTCATACAAGCTGAAAGTCATCATGTCAAAGGACATATGCTGAGTGATACTACTGTGGATCAGACACACATTACCACATCATTTGAGTCTATAATTCCTTACATGATGTGTTCCTGATTTCAGCTTTGCAAACACGAGAGGCATGAGCTGATAGCAGAGCCTTCATCACAGAAAAATTGCTTTAGAGGAAAAATTTGCAATTATATTGCTCATCTTATAATCTCAATGTCTCGGCCAATTAATACTTTAGAGTGAGTCAGTATCACAATGAAAGGAAATATCTTGCATATAGCAAGGTCCCACAAATAGCAACGAGTTTAATAACCACATAATTTTTTAAACAAAGTTGTTTGAGGGAATACAAAAGAACTCTGTAGCTCATGTTCAGCAGCATCACACAGACCTGTAACCATCAACACCATTTACAACTCAGGGAATATCACCACCTCTAAATTGTCCATCAAGTCACACAAAATCCTGATGGGGCATTATTTCTTCATCATAACCAGGTTAAAAATCATGGATTTCTCTACCTAATTTTTGAAGCACCTTCCCCACACAAATTAAAATGATTCAAGAAAATACCCATCAACACATTCTCAGTATAAGGTAGGATAGGCAATAAATGTCACCCTGGTCAGCAATGTTCACATCCCAAGATTTTTTCCCAAAGGTGCCATGAGATTTTTTGGTGCCACCTCTGAACATATATGACACTTAAGGATGCTGTCTATTCCAGGATAATTAGGTATGTTTATATATCTGTTTTCATCCCTAGTATCAACTAGTCAACTTGTGAATTGGAACCAAGTAGTTATCAGGCAATGTTTCAGGAGTGCAAATGTCAAATTAATTCATACTAAAAACATTTTTGCAGGAAGAGATATCAGCTTTTAGAGTTCAGTACTGTAGTGATCCAGCTAAGAAGTGCCTGTAACATTCAACAGTTTGGAGGAGATGCTTGTCAGAACTTTAGCATCAGTTTAAACAAAAACTTTAAAACCTCTATTACATATAATAATATTAATTTTGACATTTGTCACTCAGTTTGTTCAATCTTTCACATATATAATGCAAATACTGGCTTCAGACATTGCATGCAAGAGGCAGCATTGAGAAGAATAGGCTCTTCAGGTACCACTGGCAACTCAGCAGCAATAACAAATATTAAAATCAATCAATTTAAATTTCCCATGTTTGGAGGCTCTCCAATGACAGAATTTCTCCTAGGAGTGCTGGATATTCAAATTTAAGGCAAAACAGGTAACTTTTCTCAGCTTGGAAAAATCTCAGCAAGTGCTGAATTGGTTTGCAGTTGGTATTACCACATGGAAGTACTGAGAATTCATCAGGCAAGTGTGCAGATAGAAACAGAGTTAGCTTTTCAGATCAATAATCTTTTGCCAGAACGTTAACTGTGTTTCTCTCTTTATAAATGTTGCCTGAACTGATGAGTATCTCCAGCATTGTATGTTTTTGTTTTACCTATAGATCAAACTGAACAACAATGGAAATTTTGCTTCCTCAGTTTTGTGGTTCCTCTTACTGGCACCTGCTTTTATTTCCAGAATTTTTTTAAAAACAAAAATCACTGCCTTCTGCTACTGAATGGGATTTGGATTCTTGTTCACTGGAACTTCAGCAACACTACAAAATTAAGACTGCAGCATAGTGCTCTAGGCAGCACACAAGAAAAAATGTGATGAAACTGTAGATGCTAAATTATACTTCCCTGTGGTTAAGTATTTATATTCAAAGGCTTCTGTGTGGGACTGACAGTGAACCAACGAAACTTGCACACCCATTCAGCAACCTTTGTCTTATCTGGCAATTTTTTCACATCTTAATATTTTAATTTTGATACATTCATCCATAACTACAAGAGACATGAGAACCAGATAATAAAGGAAAGGCTGAACAAATAATTAATACCAAATGGCAAAAATTAGGACCAATTTTCCACTAATTGAAGGTGCTATATCTATTACTTGCCTCAATTTCAAATCAGTTTTGAGATACTTATAAATTGCTTCTTCATACTCTGCACCTTATAGCATAGCTTTAAACTAACACTAAGTCTACCCAACAGCTGTAAAAATACATAATGCATTTCTTAATTGGTCTCATTTCCCATTACATATGAGACACAATTATAAGTCTCAAAAAGAATTGAAAAAAGAGAGCTGTGCACCATTGCAGTTACGTAGAAGCAACCTGCAGTAATATTACACTAATTTGCAACAAATTAAGTATCATAGGTCCCTACCAAGAACAAAAAGATTAGATGCATGTGGAACTGTAGCTTTGATGACAAGAATAAAGTTAATTTTGCCTCTCTGTGTCAAATGCTTTGCTGCATTTTCTGTCTTGGTTTGAATGACTACCTGAACTTTGTCGCAGTAGAAGAACCAGACTACAGTCGGAAGCATGCAACGGAGCTGTGCTGTAATCAATTTGTTCCTCTTTGATGCAAAGACCTATTCTGAATCAGATATCTGCCAGCAAATTTGCAAGCTGAACAATTACATAGGTCTAACTACAATTAAAGTATATTACTTAAAACCTATTTCAACTGAAGAGCAGAATAACTGAGTCATCGTTCCTATATAAATGATGTATGCAAAGTTAATTCTACAATGTAGAAGAAGCACTGAAAGATGATCATTTGACCTTGTAGCTAATAGCAGTCACAGGTTTGGAAGGTGCAATTGAAGAAGCCTTGGCAAATTCCTACAGTGTATCCTGCAGAAGGTGCAGTGCACCAAAGGACGAGTGGGGTAGGCTGCCCCTAGTATGCCTGTTGGTGATACTAAAAAAGGATGAAACTAATACTGCAGCAAACTGTCTCAAGAAAGACAGAAGTAATGCACCAGTGGAATCTGGAGTGTTATTGGCATTGGAGCACCTTTGCAAGTTGAAAGTTGGCACATTAAGGTTCAAAGCAAAGTTACCTCTGCTGATGGGGCACCTATTAATGAACTGCAACTTATTCAAAGGAAGTCTCCAAAGCAACTTTACTTACAAGTGGCTGTGTTTGAATTCCATTTGTTGTACAATATTGTAAATAGTTCAATTGTTATTGAAAAGTGTAAGTCTGGTGCATTCAAGAGGCAAACTCTCTACAGGTCATGTGACCCAGTCAGCCAATCGGGTCAGAGTGCACGGTTTCGGGTACAGAGTGTGGGGTTTCCCTAGATGTTAAGGGTCTGGTATACAGTAGCCTTTCTTAACTCTCTGTAAATAGTTATTAATCACAATAAATCATTCATTCGATAATCTACCTGGTGGTCGCCATCATTCAAGATGTTACAGACTTCGTCAGAAATAATCGTCAGCTGGCAGTTGTGTGACACTGACATTACTTTCCATTTGTGAGCCAAAGCCTCAATACTGTCCAGGTCTTGCTACTTTTTTAAAAAAATGGGTCAGGGCCAAGTTCATTCTATAAAAAAAATTTCCTTAAAACCAATATTGTATAGTTCACCCTTAGAATATAGTAAAATACAAAAAGATACTAATAATATTGGAAAACAGAACATGCAGGTTTGTGTTCATCCTTCATTAAGAAATATGTAGCCCATTGTATATGACAGTATAATCACAGTAACAGATTTTATACACTATTGCAGCAGGCAGAAGAAGCGAAACAGTGATAATGGAGAGCAACCAGCTCCACAGCCTACACAGCCATGCGCTTACAAGCAAATCACCTTCATTCCATAAAACCCACATATCCAGAAAATTGTACCACAGAGAAAAGGATTTTACTTGTATATGTAGGCATGTGTGAATGCCACTGAACATTTCAATCACTGAACATTCAAACTTCTGACCTTATGATGGAGGAAAGGTCATTGATGAAGCAGCTAAAGACGGATCAGCTTAGGACAATGCGAGAAAAAACATTTGAACCAATGAGGTTAAAATGATTGGTTGTGTTTGTCAGACCATTCTCCTTTGTGTTAGGCTTGACTTCAGCAATAGGGAATTTAAACTGTTCAGATAACAAATTAGTCAATGCAACTTGCTGCATTTATTGCTTGAAATTAATGAAAAGACTTAAATTCCTTGCAACTTGTTTAATCAGTATTAGAATATTCATATCTCAAAGTACTTCATGCAAAATAAAGCAATACCCGTTTGAAATGCTTGCATTCATATGTACAGAAGTTCCACTTAAAAATGTCCTGGCTACCAATATGTTTAATTATATTACTGAGCAAGTTTACATTCAAACAAAACAGGAAATTCTGAAGCCTCAGCTGGCATACCAGAACGCCAAATGAAATATCTCCATTTATAATCCACTTTGTGCAACTTTCTGGAACATAAAGTCTGGGATTCTTGCCTTTTCTCTTCAGAGTCCATAGAGGAAACAAAGTCTGCTTTTGCTGTACTCAATTACATTACCCAATATGCCAGCATTAATTAATCAAACCTGATAACATTGAGAAATGGAATTTGTTTAAGCCTCTCAAGTCTTACTGTGCAATGCAATATGTTCATGCTGACTGTTCAAATGACGTGGGTGTGCCAGAATTGTTGAACAAGTATTCTTACAAAAGTATGCTGCTATCATCCCTTGATATTCAATGGCATTAGTATCCCCCACTATTAATATTCTGGGAGTTACCACCGACCTGGAACTGAACTGGACTAACCTTAAAAATAGAAGAGCACGTTAGAGGCTGTGAATTCTTCAGTGAGTAACTCATCTCCTGATTCTCCAGAGCCTGCCCACCATCTACAAGGTAGAAATCAGTAGTGTGATAGAAACTCTCCACTTGCCTTAATGAGTGTAGCTTCAACAATACCCACAAAGCTTGATGCCATCAGCCTACTTGATTGGCACCTCATCCAAAAACATTCAGTTCTTCCACCACCAATGCACAGCACGAGTAATGCATATCATCTACAAGGTCCACTGCAGCAACTCACCAAGTTCCTTAAACAGTACCTTCCAAATGCACTATCTAGAAGGTCATGAGCAGCAGACAAAAAGGAACACCATCACCTTGAAGTTGCCTTCTAAGCCACTCATCCTTCTGACTTGGAAATACATTGTCGTTTCTTCACTATCGTTGGGTCAAAATCCTGGAACTCACCCTCCCCATTAACACCACTCTGGATATACTAACATCACATGGACAGCAGTAATTCAAGAAGGCAGTTTATTATCACCTTTTCCAGGGTAGCTGGGATGGACAATGAATGCTGGCCTACCCATTGACACCCACATACCAAAAATGAACTTCAAAAAAATCACGAATTTTCACAAATAACACTTCCCTCTTACCTCACCATTAGCTCAGAGTTTTAACTTCCTGGGTATATATTAACATTTTTTCTCCACCTCCCACTCCTCTAATTAACATCCTTATTGATACTTACCACAACAGCCATACCTTTCCAAAAGTTTTCTGAAGCTCAACATCCTTTTTTAAAATTATATCTGTGCAGCATTTAGGGCCTTATTCTGCATTAGAGGTTCCATTTATTGACAATTGATGATTATTGCAGCACTTACACTAAACTGCAGTACAAAGCAAAGCCAATTCACAAAATAAATACCATAACTGCAGTCACTTTTAGTATTAGAATAGGCTACTTAAGATTTGTGCTCAAATCAGCACATACTAAAATTGTAACCTTTGGGAAAACTGTTGTGTTCATATTGGGATCTGCATTTATAAGACGCATCTCATACAAATTTTACAAACATTGAAAAACATTTGAATCTGAGTTCTAATGATGTGGATTCAATGGTAAATGAAATGCCATTGAGTGAAAGGTCTTTGATTTAATTCCTGAGCTGTAGTTAGTTGATTAAAGGAGTATTCAATTGGATGTCTGAATACTTCTAATCTAAGGAAAAAGAAATCCAAAATTTCAGCTCCCGATTTCTGTCCTGCTGAAAACACTGTGTGGGTGGATTATTAACAAGGGCAAGATTGAACTTGCCTATAATACCCTTCATATTTGTAACTCACTTCCCACACAATTAAAACTGGACAATTTGGGGAGGTGGTGCTGTGCAATCAATACCTGTGGAACCAGACCCGAACCGAAGTTTATAGCTTCGGAATAGGATAAAAAGAAAGGGAGAAAAATGTCAATCATGAGAAATCTTTAAAGAGGGAAAGATGTGATAAAATATAGTTTACTTCAAAAATCCTTATTTGATACATGACGACTCTTCCTGCTTCAAACTAAATTAAACCTTTATTAATATACTAGCATCAGTCATTAAATTAAATCCAGAAGATGATAAAGGAATGATAATTTGGAACAAAATTAACATTTGAAGGCAAGGAGGAAAGTCCATTTCTATTAGTTGAAAGTTAGGAATCCAAAAAGCTCAAAATAAAGAAACAGAAGACTGGTAGGAACTGAAACACTCTCACCCCACCCCTCATTCTGGCAGGAAAAAGTCAGCTCAAATAGAATTGTTTCATAACCTCCTACTTAAAATATTTAAATCATTATGCTTACATCTTCCACTATCTCCTTCCTGAAGCAGATATAGTTATATACTTTATCTCACTAATCAACAATCAAGTCAAATTATCTTGCAAATCTTTTATAGTTTTTTTTTGAAATAATCTGTTATTTACTTCTCATTAAGATATTACCTCCATCTTTGGCAACAGTTCCACAGCCACAGTGTCTCCTCTGATAATTCCCCCAACAGGCTATTTTTATTCATGCGTGAGAGAGGTGACAGCTAGTGTTAAATCGGATTATCTTTATCCAACACTCTAACGTGGCAGAATCACCGGATAGGTATAAGAACATAAAATTATGTCAATTTATCCCTTCTAAGGAAGAAGGGCACTTATGTCATGTAGAATTTCATACTAGTGGAGCGCCCTCAGAATCTGCAAGGTGCCTCATAAAGGCAATTTCACTTCTTGCCAAAGCACAAGCTAGAGACTAAATCTGGGAATTTCCAAACTTTTTTTTTCACTCTTAACCAAACAATTTGATATCTGAGTCATTATGGACAAATTACTTTCCCTTGCTTTAAACTTCAACCTTTTGAGTTTGTCCCTTTGCCAGCAGCCTTTGCAAGTGCGTCAGAAGATTGCAAACTTCTGCCAAATTTCAGTGGAATATTACAGAAATACTTCAGTTTCCAAAGAAAAGTGAACATTGACAAAATCATGGTTATTAGAAATCATTGTTCATGTGCCATGCATTCATTTAATATCAACAAGTATCAGTGTTTATGGCTGTACATGCTACTCAAAACTTTTTACAACTAAATTTTATTTTTACTCAGTGAACATTTCCACAGAAAGAACTATTATTGACCACTTTTTAAAACTGGAGGTTCTGCCCATTCAATTACTTTGTGAACAAAACTAATGATCAAAATGTCCCTGTCCAGGAAATGACCAGTGACGACAAAATACAAGACAACATTAATAATGTTGCAGAATGGGCTATTGATGTTTGTTACTATTGAACCAATACATGACAATATAAACAGCAACTTCTAGTAATTAATATAGCAATTCCAAATATGTGATTCACAGAATCAGAGATATACAGCACAGAAGCAGGCCCTTTCAACTTGTCCATGCTAACCAGGTTTCTAAAACTGAACTCATTCCATTTGCCGATATTTGACCCGTATCCCTCTAAATCTTTCCTATCCATATATGTGTCCAAATGTCTTTTAAATCTTATAACTGTACCCACCTCCTTTGGCAGTTCATTCCATATACATACCACCCTCTGCATGAAAAAGTTGCCCCTCAGGTCCCTTTTAAATTTTTCCCATCTCACTTTAAACCTATGCCCTCTAGTATTGGGTTCCTTTACCCTAGGGAGAAAATCTTAGCTATTCATCTCATTTATGACCCACATGATTTTATAAATCGCGATAACGTCACCCCTCATTTTTTATACTCCAAAGAGAAAAAAGTCCCAGCCTGTCCAACCTTTTATAATTTAAATCTTCCAGTCCTGTTAACATCCTTGTAAATCTTTCTTGCACCCTTTCCAGTTTAATAACAGAACCGTAAGCAGTATTCCACATGTAACCTCACCAATATCTTGTACAGTTGCAACACAATGTCCCAACCATGTACTCAATGCTCTGACCAATGATGATAAGTATGCCAAGCGCCTTCACCACTCTTGTCACTACTTTCAAGGAACCCCTAGGTCTCTGTTCAACATCTCCAAAGGGCCTGCCATTAACTGTGCATGCCCTGCCCTGGTTTGTCTTAGCAAAGTGTAACACCTCGCGTTTAGATTAATTTAACTCCATCTGCCATTCCTCAGTTGACTGGCCCAGTTTTCATCAAGATCCTGTTGTAGTCTTAGAAGCCTTCTTCATTGTCCAATACACCACCAATTTAGGTGTCATCCATAAACTTACTCATCAAGCCTCCTATATTCTCATCCAAATCATTTATATAATCTCGTCAGGTTTCACTTTCTGTGGGAGCTGAAAAATGTATTTATTCCGCTGAAATATCATAAATTAATTTCAACATGGATAAGTGCAAAGTGATGCTTTCAGTGAGAAAAAGGATGTTCCATGCTTGGGAGAGTCTAAAATGGGGTAGAGAAGCAGAGGGACCTGGAGAGACAAGCCAAGATGTGCAGATGCCAGTGTTGGATTGGGGTAAACACAATAAGAAGTCTCACAACAGCCTAGTGTTGTGAGACTTCTTACTAGAGCAAGCAAATACAACACTGAAAGTAGTGAAACAGCACCATTTCCATTCCCCACCACCTATCCTTAATCCAACCCCCCCTACTCCCCAGCAGTAGAATTGCAAAGTAGAGAAGTGGTGTTTAACGAGGGCGATGGAGAATATTCAAAGAAAATTTATAATTACACCAAAACTGATAAGTTATCCATCATGAAGAAATATTAAATAAGCTATGACTCTTTTTTCCAAAAAAGGAAAGGGGGACCTGATACAAATCTTTAATAATATGGAATGTTTGATAGGGTAAATGTAGCAGTGCAAATCTAGGACCTATGAATGCAAGCTGGTCACTAATAAATCCAATAAGGAATGAAGCAGAAACTTCCCATTGTAAACAGCACAGTGAGTGTACCTACAGAATTTGAATTGCAGTGATTCAAGAAGGGAGTTCACCATCACCTTATCAAGGACAATTAAAATGGGTAATAAATGCTGATCTAGTCAGTGATGCCCACATCCTGTGAAAGACTAAAAATTCAGAGAGTGATTTGAATGTGAAACTTGTTACCACAAGAGATAGATGAACTAAATAGCATAAATGCATTTAAAAGTGAAGATAAATAAACATGAGAGAAAATGAATAGAGTCGTGATGATGAAGTTAGATGAAGAGGACTAAGAGAAGGCATACATGAAGCATAAATATCAGTTGAGACTTGATATGCCAAAAAAATTACGACAAACTGGTATTTCTATTATGCTTTTCATTCGCCAAGTGAAGGAGCAGCGCTCTGAAAACTAGTAATTTCAAATAAACCCGTTGAACTATAACCTGGTGACACGTAATCTCTCATCTTGTCCACCCCAGTCCGCCACTGGCATCTTCACATTATGCTTTTCATGATCACTTGATATCTTGAACATTTTAGTAGTCTTTGAAAATGTAATCTACATACTATGATTTTGATCAAAGCATAAGTATTTATCGGGATATCAGGAATAACTTTCTTTCTCTTGTTAAAACAGAGCCATTGGATCTTTTACAACAATTGAAGCAGGCAGATCTGGTGTCAGTTTTATTTCTCATCCAAAAGACACCACCTCTGACAATACTGCATTTTGAATGTCAACTTTGCTTAAATCCTGGAACAGGTTTTGAACCTGGAACGTTGTGATTTAGAGAACAGTGTGCTACCCACTGAACCACAGCTGACATTAACCAGTTTCTGTGCTGTACATCTGATTTTATACAGTTATATTTCTCATTTGTGCTGGGTTAGCTGAGTTCAGTTAAGGCAGGAGACCAAATTAAGTCATGGATGGATGTGGACACAACGGAACTGCTAGAATCAATTAGGAATACTTTGATATAGCTGTAAGATGAAAGAAAGGAGTTTTAAAATTAAAAAAACAACATTGCAGATCCAAAATGGCGTGCTTGATATTTTTTAACCATATTTTTTTAATTAGCTCATGGGATCACTCATTGCCAAAGCCAGCATTCATTGCCTATACTTAATTGCTGAGAAGACTATGGTGAGCCACTTTCTTGAATACAATTGATTTGCTATTCATTTGATTGTACAATAGTGAGCTGTGGGTTTGGAGTCACTTTTATGCAAGATGAATAAGGGAACAAATTTCCTTCCATAAAATACTATTCAGTACTTTCCAGATTACGGATATTAGTTTTTTTTCAGATTTTAGTTTATTTAATTTATATTGCCAGACTATCATGACAGAATTTCAATTCATGTGAACGTATCATTAGTCTAATAACATAATCACTGTGCCATGTTGCCCAGTTAGCTGCCTGGTACGAAGTGAAGATAAGAAATTCCATGACATAAAGCAAAATTTTCAATCAAGAAAATCCCTATGTAGATTTTATTCTCTATTTAATTTTGTATAATGACATTGTAGAAAACATTAGTTGCAGTACTGTAAAGTAATTAAGGCAGTGTTCACATAGAGAGAAGAGGCTTTCACTGGCACACTCAGCAATACAAGTACTCCTCTACGGCAAAGCCTGAAACTTTTATTTCCTCCATCTGATTTAATGGCTTCATTTTTCTATAATAGACAGCAATACAATTTTTCCATCACCCAACAAGCATTATACATTTTCCCAGTTATGAGAAAACCAGCAAAAAATTGCAAATCATGGGCTTTGAAATAACCACGTTGTTCAACTTCAACACATGCAAGCATGACTATTTGTAACATCAACAAGGGGAGTACAACAGCACCTGGATCCTGAGGGAATACTGCAGAATGTTTTATTATGCTATTTTGTAATCTAATTATAATAGTTGTGGCCTAGTCATGAGCAGCATCCCTCAAGGGCTGGAAGCAACTAGCTATTCAGCCAGGAAATATCAGAATATAGGCATTGGCAGAAAGCCAACATTTACTGCTTCTCCTGAGAAATACGGTAGTCCTCTTTCATGAACTATCATAGTTATTTAACTAGTGAAGGCACTTCAACAATGCTGTTAGTTATGAAGTTCCAGAACTTTTGCTCAGTAAAGAAGGGGGAAGATAAATGTCCAGTTCAATGTTATGTGACTTGGTGGGAGCATCAAAGCAATGGGTGTTTCTATGCAACTGCTGTCGTTGTATTTCCAGAGAATGGAAATTGTGGCTTTGTGAGATGCTGTCTAAGATCTTGCCTTAGCAACTTGTTACAACACATTTTGTAAATAGGACATGCACAACAAAAGTACAATGGTGATGGAGATGGTGGATGGGTAACAATTAAGCGGACTTCTCAGTGGTATTGAGCTTTGAATGTTGTTGCAACTGCAATGGAAAGTTATTTAATCATACTCTTAACTTATGTTTTGGAGGTGATGGAGTGGCACTGATGAAATCAGATGAGCAACTTGTTGCAGAACACTCAGTCTCTGACCTGCTATAGTAGCTATGGTATTTATGCGATTGCAGTTGTTGAACATCTGATCGATGATGACCTCCAAGATTTAGATGACTGCAATGGTAGTGCTACAGAATGTTATGGGGAGTTGGTTAGGCATTCCTGTTAAGAATAGTCATTGTCCAACATTGCCTGCCACAAAAGTTAGAATAGAATCCCTACAGTATAGAAGGAGGCCAATTGGCTCATCAAGTCTGTACCGACCACAATCCCAACCAGGTCCTATCCTGTAATCCCATGTATTTACCCTTGCTAGTTGTCCTGACACTTGCTTTAATTTAGCATGGCCAATCAACCTGACCTGCACATCTTTGGACTTGCCATTTAACACCCCCAAGCCTTGGCATTAGAACATAACTAAGAACAGGAATAGACAATTCAAGCTTTTTCCACCATACAATATGATCCTGTCTGATCCTGTCTTGGCCTCAACTCCACTTTCCTGCCATTTTCCATAACACTTCAAACCATTACAATTAAAAATCTGTTTCTTCCTTAAATTTATTCAATGTCACTGCATCCACTCCACTCTAGGGTAGTGAATTCTACAGATTCACAACCCTTTGAGAGAGGAAGCTTCTCACCACCTCTGTTTTAAATCTACTGCTACTTATCATAAAACAATGACCTCTTACTCCAGTTTGACCCACAAAAGGAACATTCATTTTGCATCTACTTTGTCAATGCCTTTTATCATCTTACATATCTCAATTAGATTCTGGTTTAGGTTTTGCTGCACACAAACATAGGGACTGCACATTATCTAAGGAAATTTGCTTTACCCTTATAATCATCAGCTAAAACCTTCACATCTGATACAATGGAGGGAAGCAGCTGAAGATAGTGATGCTCTCTTGGTGAGATGTTATGGAGATGAGATAATAATGTCAAAACCTCACATTCTAGATGTCTGGAGTCAGGATTTTGTTGGGGTCAGTAAATTAGCTGTGCTTTGTGCACTCTGCCATTTCTTGATTTCACGTCTGTCGAACGGAATTTATTGAAGATTGGCGAATACCATCCATTCTGGTTGAAGACAGTTGTATATACCATACTCTGGATTGTTGAGGATGAAGATGTTCATACAGCCCCCTCCTCCCATTATCAGGAGAATAAAAAGTAGACGTTCCTTTTTGTCTTCAAGTGCAATTAAAAACAAGCTTCACAGAAAAGCATCAATTGCTTCTGAACATAGTTCAGAGAATCGTCAGAAAAACTACAAAACAATATTTTCAATTCTGTAAAGCTTATCATTGCATTCAGATGTAGTATTTTAAATTTTTAATTCAATTAATAAAAGAGCTTCTCCTTTAAATAACTGATCACAATATTCAAATAAATGATAATTTCTGTTTTCCATTCAGACATCAGACTCTGAATTGCAGTTGTATTTGTTTGCATTAGAATTTATATATAACCCTAAACTATCAAGGGATAAGAAACTTTCCTTAAATATAGTTCTTTCCCAGCTTTGGGACTTATGAACAAATGAAATGGAAGCAGAAGTAGGCCATTCAGTCTCTCAAACTTGCTCTGTAATTCAATGAGATTGCGGCTGATCTTTGTGTTTCAAATTCTGCATTCTCATCTACTCCTGAAAGTCTTTGATTCCCTTGACCAACAAGAGATCTACTTACTTCTGCCTTAAAAAATATCCTTTCATTTCATAATCAAATCGTGAGAGGGTTGCTCTTGGATTTTTCCGAAAGTAGTCTAGTGATTCACGTCGTTAGTGTATGCTTCACCTGGACTATTTGATGGGCAACACAACAGCTCAGTGACTAATGCTGTGCTGTGCAGATACATGGATTTGGGCCTGTATCTGTGGGAGTTTGCGCATTCTCCTCGTGCTTGCATGGGTTTTCTCCAGGTGCTCTGGTTTCCTCCCACATCCCAAAGATGTGCTCTTAGGCTAATTGGCAGAACAAATTCTCCCTAAATTGTCTCAAATTTGGTTCTAATGCATAGATCTACAAACATAGACAGGGATGACAGGGATCATGGGTAGAAGTGGGAATATCAAGGTGACAGCATGGGCTCGTTGGGCCGAAGGGCCTGTTTCCCGTACTATTTTGTTCTTTGTGTTCTTTGTTCAAATTTCAAACTTGAAAGCCAACAACAAACTAAAATTAATCTTCTGTGCATCAACATAACTACACCTTTCAAATCATTTGGTCAAATGCTGGGCTGTCAAAGCAAAAATGTGAAATCTCAAGAAAACTACTGGTCTAGTACCAAATAATAAAATACAACCCCAATGTATTTTTATTGAAAATGCTTTTATTTTACCAAGTATGAATAGCTGCCCTCTTATTTTAGGTTTACTTTGTTTACCACCAAGGAGCTGTGTCAAGCCATTAAAATAATTATTCAAAGAAAAGGAATAATTGAAGTAATAAGATTTTAAAAAGTCGCCAAGATTGGTTGGATTGTACCATACTGGTTATCAGTTAGCCCAAGAGATTCCTCCCATCTGTTTCATAATGATTTCCAGCAATCATGGGGAACCTTAATCTTCACATAGACTGGACAAAGCAATTTGAAGTTAACATTCAGAAGACAGTTTATGGAATGGTTACAAGATAATTTTCCACATCAATGTTTCAAGGAACCGACGGGCTATTTTGGATTAGCATAGAATCGATGGAATCCTTACAGTGCAAAAGGGGACCATTCGGCCCATCGAACCTGCACCAATAACATTCCCATCCAGGACTATCCCCATAACCCCATGTATTTACCCAGCGAATCCCCCTAACCTGTACATCCTGGGACACTAAGGGGAAATTTAGCATGACCAATCAACCCACACATCTTTGCATTGTGGGAGGAAACCAGAACAGCTGGAGGAAACCCATGCAGACACAGGGAGAATGTGCAAACTCCACACACAATGCAATGAGAAAGAGCCAAGTAATAATTTTGGTCAGGGAAAGGCCTCAAGGGAAGAGTGACCACAATATGATAGAAATTTTAAGTAACTTTCAAACTCAGTGCTAATTCAAAACTACCCTAAAATTCAAAGAAAGCAAACTATGTAAGTCTGAGATGAGAGTGTTGGCTGGGGTAGATTTAGAAAATGCATTAAAAGATTTTATATAAACAAGCATTTAAAGAATTAAAATCAAATTTGTAGCAAATATAGAATATCTGAGACACAAAACATCACAAAGTAATCCAGCCTTGGATAACAAGAGAAGTTAAAATAATATTTTATCAAAGGAAGTGATTTATAAACTTGCAGAAAACGTAAAGTTGAAGATTGGGAGCATTTTGGGATTCAGCAAATGAGGACTAAGAATAATAAGATTAAAAAATGAGAACAGACTAGAAAGAGATACAAAAACTGATTGTAGATGCTTCAGATTGTAGATGGCACACAAATAGGAAGAGATTAATGCAAATAAGTATGGCCCCAGAGAAACAAGTGAAATTATAACAAAGAATAAGGAAATGGCAGAGACTTTAAACAAATACTTTATATCTGCCTGCGTGGTAGAAGAAGCAAAGAACATTCCAGAAATAACGACAAACCACAAGTATATAGAGAATGAGGAACTTGAAAGAAATTAGTACATTTCTTTCAAAGATTGGAGAGATTAATGAGATTAAGTGCTGACAAACTGTTTAGCTCTGATGATCTGCATTCTAGGGTTTTAAAAGGGATAGCTGCAGAAAGGGTGAATGCATTGGTTTAGATTTTCCAAAATTCCCAAGGATCAACAGACAGCAAGCAATATGGAAAGAAAGAAAATGCGGAACTGTAAGCTAGTTAGCTTAATATTGATAGAAGGCAAAATGCAATAATTTATTGTGGAGATGTGCCAATAGGATAATTAGAAAAAAAATCATAATATGTAGAAAATGTAACCCATGACTATATGGTAATTCCAATGCTGGAACAGGGTGGAAACCTGATTAGAATAGTTCAAACATGGAATTGCAAAGACAGGCACAGATTTGGAAGGTAACAACATGCTCAAGGATTTGGGGGAAGCATCATTTTGGAACAGCTAATAAAGGCAAAATACTAGAAATAAAAACTTGTTGCCAACAGTTGCAGTGAATCCCTCAATTTACAACTGATGATTTCCATCACTCATCCATCAGCATCAATATTAGATAACTAATAAATCATTTCTTCAGATAGAAATGTTGTAGTAAAACCAGGATATACAATGGAAACAGTGGAAGATGCCTCATGACTTTAATTGAGAATGTAGTCTTAGTTTAAGAACTGCTATTAGCAATGTTAATCTCAGATTTTTACTGTACAATTAAAATACAGATTGAATGAATCCCGAAGAATGCTCAGCCTAACAATTATTCCTCCACGACATGAAGGAACTGATCCCACAGTAATGAAAATTGTGCTTCCCTTTTTATCTTAGGACAGGAGCAATAAGCTCCAGTCTTGGCAGCAAACTGTGTTCCAACATGCATGCATGATTGATCAAGACAAAGTGAAAGTTGATCTCTAATTATGTCATGACAGCTAAACCAAAAGTAATAGATGTAGATTCCCACTCTCAGCAAGGAAAAAGTTTGTGAAATGTTTCAGGACTCCAGCATGTAAATATTATAAAAATCGTATTGCAAGTCTGCATTCAATATCTGTTGAACACAAATGCTTGAAGCATAGCTGCACTTACAAACCCAAATATATGATTTAATTAACAATCCAATTTTCTAAATTAGACAGGTTTACTGAAGATGAAATATCTTCCATATTACATATCTCAACATAGGTGAAAAGTTCCTTTTACCTTTGAGAAAAAAGTGGCCCACTTCTATAACTTTTTAACACCAGGAATTGAGACTTTGCCCAAAGATTTAATGCTTTGGGCTAGAGCAGTGTAAAAAACATCTATTTTACGATGCGAGTGGAAATGACCTAGACCTCGCTGCTGACAAGGATGGAGGAAAATTTAACTTTTTTTTTATTCGTTGCCAGTAGGCTTACATTAATACTGCAATGAAGTTATTGTGAAATTCCCCTCGTTGCCACACTCCAGTGCCTATTTGGGTACACTGGGGGAGAATGGCCAACTCATGCAACCTGCACATCTTTGGACTGTGGGAGGAAACCAGAGCACCCGGAAGAAACCCACGCAGACACAGGGAAAACGTGCAACTTCACACAGTTACTCAAGTTGGAAATTGAACGCAACTCTCTGGCTTTGTGAGGCAGCAGTGTAACCACTGTGCCACCCCACTGTTCAGAATGAAGACTTTCAATAATTAAGAGTTTTTCCAGCTTTGAGAAGAGTGCCCTTGCCATATTAGAAATTTATTGACCCCAATTCTATTAATTAAAATTGACTTTAAAAAGTCTGGTTTTTATTTGATAGTGAAGCACGGATCTTAAAACAATGAAAATAAACCAGCAGTTATACTGAGATAAAAAAAATTCATTATATTCTGATCATTGTCCAGAGCTCTACCAGCAGAGATCAAATAATTGACCAAATCTGCCTTCTCCTTAAAAGAGAAATTTAAAACAAAATAGTTGCAATTATGGTGCATCTTATCATATCAAAATGTCTCAAAGTGCTTTACACAATGATTCTCCTTGTAAGTGAACCCACTATTGAATTCTGCATGTGACATTTTTTTCTCAATCATTATTTGTTTTAAAAATATCTTTGCACAAGCAGCTACAGCAGCGAGTGTGTTGGTGAGGTAATACCAGCCATAAAAAAATGAGCAAATTAATTTACTTTGTAATATTATCATCCTCTCACAAACTGCAGAGAGGTCCCTCATATGTGGCAATCCATTGCGCAAATCTGCCTTATGTTTCATGATGCTCCTTTAGCATTTAGTAAAGTCAGAGATTTTTCAGCCAATTTAAATAAATGATGCTTGAGTTTTGCTCTAAGTTAATCAAGAACTCACTTTCAAATTCCCCTTTATCAGTTTTCCAGTTTCTACATGACTTGTGCAGCTACTGATTTTCTTCACCATGTTCTCATCATATTTTGCATGTGTATTCATACCTACACTTTTATACAGAGCATGTATGCGCATATTTGTAGCACGTGTTTGTAATAGGAGCACCGTATTTGTCTTTGGAGGACGTCTATATGCAAGTTGCATGGATAATGAGTTTTTAGACTCATGCTGTAGATCAATTAGGATATTCTCTGATTGGAGTCAGAGAATTAAAGAATCCTGGCAATACAGAAAGAATAATGTAGAGATGCCGGCGTTGGACTGGGGTAAACTCAGTAAAGTTTTGCAACACCAATTTAAAATCCAACCAATTTATTTGATAGTAAATCCACGAGCTTTCGACACTATGTTGTGCCTTCGTTTGCATTTGCCAGGCATTTGCCTGACGAAGGCACAACATAGTGTCGAAAGCTCGTGGATTTACTATCAAATAAATTGGTTGGATTTTAAATTGGTGTTGCAAAACTTTACTGAGAATACAGAAAGAAACCATTTGGCCCATCGAGCTTACACCAACAACAATCCCACCCAGACCCTACCCCCATAATCCTGTGTATTTATCTTGTTAATCTCCGTGACACCAAAGGGCAATTTAGCATGGCCAATCAACCGAACCCACACATCTTTGGATTGTGGAAGGAAACTGGAGAACCCGGAGGAAATCCATGAAGACCCAGGAATAATGTGCTAACTCCAGTACACACCCAAGGCTAGAACTGAACCCCGGTCCCCGGCACTGAGAGGCAGTGGTGCCACTGAGCCACCCACTGTCTGGCATGAAGAAATAAAAAACACCGATTAAAAAGTAGGAATTTTCCTGTTTAAACATGATATAAGTTTTAAAATTCTCAAAGAATAATACAGGATCAATTGAAGCAGACCGTCGAAAGCAGCTGAAGGATCAAGAACTATGGGCTATAGAGAAACTTCTTTATGCAGAAAATTGTGAAGATGTGGAACTGGCTCTCAAGATTCGTGATTAGGCAGAAACTGTGTGTACATTCAGCATCAGATTGAATATGTGCATGAAGAAGATCAGGGTGGTGGTTAAACCAGTTTGTATGTTTGTAGTGAAAAGGCCAACATGGTTTAGATGAGCTGAATGACTGAATTTCACATTGTAACATCAAGCATTTCTGTGAAGTTTGTATATTGTCATTCTTTGTGGTGTATGTTTTCTGTTATATGCATGTTGGTGAGCACGAATGGGTGTGTTTTCATTTGAATAGAACAGACGTGTGTTTGGGGACTGTGTTTATTCAAGTGTGTGCATAGATCAGATGCACCTATGTGAGGTGAGAATTTGTTATGTAGGGTTTTGTGTTGCAAGCATGATGAATGTGTATACCCATGTTGGGTGCATGTGTGTGTTATCAGCTATGGCTTAGTAGTAGCACTCTCCAACTGAATCAGAAGGTTGCGAGTTCAAGCCTACCCCTTACAATCTTGTATCACACTTCACAGGGCTATAGATAAAATGCTGAAATACTGACAGCTCCATTGGCTGTTCCAGGTGGATGTTGAAGATCCAACGGCATTATTTAAAGAGAAGCAAGAAAGTTGTTGCTGGGTCTTCAAAATGTTCAAATTACTTAACCATCCTAAAACCTTAGCAAGGATGAGTTATTTCACATTTCTACAAAAAAAAAAAATATCTTTTCCCAGACGTGGGACCAGGGCAGCCATGTGCTCCTGCTTCTGAAGATTCTGGAACTGCCTGCCACCAAAAGCATAGATGATGCTCGCACTGCATCATACAGACAAATAAGAACCAGGAAAGGATCAACAGTGCCATTTACTGGGCACTATGAATGCCGTAAGAAATTCAAAACGGTGCCATGGTACATGTGCACACTTCTAAGGCAAAATGCGCAAGACACCATTTTATGCTCGCACAATTTATGTCCATCAACTGCATGCACTGTAGGCAGATCATGACATTAATTAGTGTTGATCTGATGCTGGCACCATCTTTTGACTTTAAGACTCCAGCTGACACTCTACATAGGCTAGCAACATACACTGAACAACAGGAAGGGAACCCCTCTCCCCAACCTCACCAGCAATATTCCCTTTAAAGGTTTTCACATGTTTGCAAGGCCCATTGATTTAATTTGATTTAAATCCAATTTACACCATTGCAGAGACATTACTTTTCATAGAACAAGGCCTGTGCGCAAACTTTCAGGTGGTTGCACACCCATGAAGTTTAATGGGAATGATTCCAGTAGCATTATTTAGAGAATTAATCAACTAATTATAGTTGTTTTTCTGGCTGTAGTCATAACTCTGCAATTTTGTTTTGGTAGAATAATGGTTTTATGTGAGAGAATGTCCATAGTAAGTGTTATGACATCGACTTGCACATAAACTTGTTGCTCTCAGATATAGACACAATAGTAGGCCTTGCATAAGGAATGCAGCATGACTGGGAGAATGAGAAAGGCCTAAAAAGCAAGTTAACTTCCCAATAAGAGTAGAATGGCTCAGTCAGAAGGCTGTATATACTTAGACTACTTAAGGAATCATTTTTATGCCTCAACGTCAAGTGAGATATCTATTCATTAATAAGGCTAGTCCGATATTGCATTTGTGGCTCCAGCATTTAGCAGATTTCAGTCAGAGTAGGGCAAGAACTGCTTTACTAGTGGGTGTGAAGGTAATCGTGCAATGAACATTCATACATCTTTCTTTTAGGCTGAAGATGAGTTACTAACAACATTTCAGTTTGTCATGCACCATTGCATAAAGGAGATTAAATTTTTTTCCATTCAAAGAGCGATAATCACAGTTAATTTTCTCTTGCCAGAGAAGCAGGTAAGTCAGAATTTTGCCAGCTTCCTCATGGTGCAAAGTATCATGGACTGCACACATATTGCTTTGTGCATGCTTCTTGTCAATTCTGCCATGCACCTGAACAAAAAAGGTTTTCACGTCCTCAATGTCCATCTGGTGTGAACAAAGGTAGCACATCATGTGTAGCCTTGCCCTCCAGTGAACTGACATTTGTGCAGTCCTTGCCTGACTGCAGCACACTCGTGCCTGGTGTGCGACCTCCAAGCTATCCTTCTGAATACATGCAGTATTGATATCTGATCTGGTGGTTGCATGTGGAATCAAGTGGTGGTATTTACTCATCACGACTGTTTAGTGTTCTTCCAATAATATGGACATGTATTTTCAAGAATGAGAGGAAAATAAAGTATAAGATTCAGATTGTGGTGAGGGTGGAGTGGGAGCGGGTATTGGTTACAATAGGAAATGGATTCTTACAACACATCCAGTTTGGAAATCAGACAAGAGCGAGAGCAGGAGGAGGAAAATTACATATGAAAATACAGTCAACTTCAGAAAACTGAACAACTTTAGTTCCACTGAATCAGTTAATTTGATTGAATAGCCCAGCAATGTTTACAAATTGAGAGGTGTGGGGTCTGCAACAATACTTACAAAAATGGATAAAGTCAAGTATATGCATCTTATACAAGGATCTTGACTGTTCGAGGTTGCTGGTAGCTAAGTGACAAAGGCGTGGTAATCTGAGGATTAGTGGTATAGTTGGTAGCATATGATATTTCAAAATGCATTAAATATTCATCACTCGTGAGAGATCATGGAACTTTTTGCAGCACGACTTCTGGCTTTGACCTCAAGAGCTGCTTCCACTGCCTTTTCAGAGTGTCCAGAAGGCTCCTGACTCTATGGTTGCAGGACCTAGCTCCTCTCCAACAAAACTACTTGTGCTGTGTGCAAAACCATTGAGCTGTCTCTCCCAGGTTATGCCATTCTTCTGTCTTTCCTAACTTGGACTCAGCACCTGCTCCTAAAATCCCCTTTGAGAAACATAGGCACAACTTAAGCAATGCAGATTAGTTTTGAATAATGCTAGCTAGAATTGATTTTAGGTCTGCGCTAATACAAGTGGCCAATTAACAGTACATTTATGGTTTTACGCAGAATCATGTGAATGAGAAGACAACACAAATTGTATTGCATCACATCCAATTAGTACGAATTCATGATGCATCATGACCTAATGTACATTTTCAGGGGCTATCCAATTGGGACCCTGTAGTCTCATGAGATGAGTTGATCTGAGGAAAAATCAACTTCAGCATTCAAGAAAGACAGTATCACCTAGCATAGCAACTTAGGCTTGTTATTGATTGACACCTCATGGAAGGGTGTGCTAATTTACACTGTATTGGGCCAGCACAAACTTGATGACTTCCCATAGTTGAATAGGCTCCAGGCAAAATGCCAAAGCCCTTATGTAAAATGCTGAGAAAGAAGGTAATAGACAGTTATTTTGATATAGCTGAAGGAGGATGCACGGAGGCTCAAGTGAAGCATAAACACCAACATGAATTCTTTGGGCTGAATAACCTGTTTCTGTGCTATATATTCTATGTAAAACAGGACTGTGATCAACTCTGGGAGGTAGGGAAAAAAATTCCATGGTCAAAGAAAAACCTGATGTTTATTCAACAAAACATCATGGGGAAAACACAGACATGATCCCTTATCTTTCATTTTCCATAACACAACCCAAAGCACTGTTACATCATGTTGTTTGATGATAAGAGCTATAAAGCAGTATTGAAAAGGATGCTGCACAAAATGTACGCTCAATCCACAAGTGCAGGAGCCAAAACAATTTTGACATAAATAAGATGCAAATTTCAGACTAATCTCAAAACAATGAGAAGCAAGACTCCCACGTTCAAGGGAATTCATTCTGGTATGATGTCAGGCTTATAATGGACTCAAGTAGCATTTATACTATATCAGTGACATCAATACAAATCAGAGCATTCTCTTTGGAGCAAAAGTTCAGGTGTGGATGCAAATATTGAGGATGCAGCCAACTGAAATTATATACAAGTCTTGAAAACCTCCAAAACAAACATTTACATTGATACTTATTGCTTAGCCTATTCATCAGTGAAGAAGAAGTCCAATAGATTCATTTGAATTCAGAAGCTTTTGGACTACTGTTCCTTCATCAGATAACTTCATCTGACAAAAGAGCAGTGCTCTGAAAACTTGTGACTTCAAATAAACCTGTTGGACAATAATCTGTTGTTATGTGATCTCTCACCTTGACCACCCAAGTCCAACACCAGCATTATGTCAATGAAAGCGTACATAAATGCATTTGTTTTTGCTAGCATGGTAATGAAATGCTGTATGGTACCTTGAAAAACAGCCTGAATGCTTCCATCTCAGTCTTTTTGAACAGTATTTGAATCAAGTACAGACTTGTGTGAATATGTTGATCACATAAGGAAACTCCCACTTCTGGAAGACTGGAAATTTTCAGCATCTAAAAATATCCAAATGCTTAAGTACCATGAATTGCATACATATTTTCCACAGCAATAATGTCAACAAATGTACTTCAGGCTGGTTCAAATTGCCATTGAAGGGCACGAAGGAACATCGCGGTGGAAGGGGGAGTCTAATTCATCAAAAGATGGATTGTGTTAGTATCAAAGTATTAGGACAAATTGGAATGTGCCTCATGGGAGAGTTTTTGATTTAAATCAAAATCCTATCAAAGCCATCAAGATCACTGCAGTAGATCTTGCAGCCATCACTCAATTGTCCTCTTTTGATAAACAGCAGCTGGGGGACACCTCACAGTGCCAGTGTCCGAGGTTCAATTCTGGCCTTGGGCCCCTGACTATATGGAATTTCCCTGTGGCTGTGTGGGTTTCTCCAGGTGCTCTGGTTTCCTCCTATGGTCCAAAGATATGCAGGTTAGGTGGATTAGCCATGCTAAACTGACCGTAGTGTCAAGAAGATTAGCAGGGTAAATGTGTGGGTTGCAGAAACAGGGCCTGGGTAAGACTGTGGTCAGTACAGACTTGATGGGTCAATGGCCTCCTTTTGGATTGTAGAGATTGTATGGAAATAACAATCATAGGCAGTAGGCAGAATGAGTTTGAACATTAGGTTGGAGGAGTTACAAGTATCCACCACTCTGATGTGACTTTTTCTCCATTTATATTAAGGGTTTGAATACTTTGCACAACCATAACTTCAACTGAATTTAGCATCATGTCTTTTTCAGTTAATGGCTGAAAAGACATGACAAAATTTCACATTTTAAGATGTTTACTGCAACAAGCAGGCTAAAAGCACTATTGATTAAACACTGCTTTAAACCATAGAACATTTCTGAGCAAACAGTCAGGAACACATTACACCCTCCTTTACAAAGATTTCATTCTCCAAGAACCAATTCAAAATGATCCTTAACTTCTGGGTGTTTACTTCTGGTCTTTTCCTTGCCCAGCCTGGAAAGGTCTCATCACAGAATGGTCTCTCATGGTGCTTCTCCCTCTAGCTAAAGTTAGGCAAATTTTCCAGTCTTGTTTTAATGCCTCAAGAATTTGATCTTTACAATCTGAGCATGGGGTCCCACCCACATTCCCTTTGCATAATGAATCACAGAAACGAATCTCTAAGCTGTACACTTTTGCAGCAACCCATCTTGTGTTGGTCATGTAACTATCACAGGCACGCACATTCTGTTGGTTAAATGACACTTACTGCCGCACTAGTCCTCGAGCAAAGAAAATGGTAGACTCCCCCATGCCAGGAAGTCAATGGACAAGAGCCAAGTCTGACATGATTAATTAGATGAAATTAACAGCCAAAATTCAGATGTGTCAGTTCATTAAGCCTAAAGCTATTTCAGCACTTGCTTTATGTGCAGCCTGCTCATTGACCCTTTCGTTCACCACTTCCTGCCAGCTATTAGACCTATACTGATTTTCCAGCTCCCTCCATGATCCACCTGCTTGCCATTTTCTTTCCAGTCTTCATTGCTCACAACACCACTTGTTCACCTTGCTTACTCCTCCTTGCTGCTCCCTTTCTCAGGTTCCTTTTCACAACATGTGTTTTGGAGGCAGAAAGAGAATATGAGAATTGTGGAGTGAAGCTGAGAGTTCAGAGAATGAGATGGAAGAGTTACTAAGTTATTCAGCATCAGTGAATGTTGAAGAGGTAACAGAATTTCTGGGACGGTTATTAACACTAATATAGTCTTCTGTTCAAGCTGGGTTTTCTGGAATTATCCCAAAAGACATCCGATATATTAAAAATACAACAGCATTTCATAGGAGTTTGTGAAAAGTTTTAGATCGCTAGTCCAGATTTCCAATGCAAAGATTTTTTTTGCGAAGGTAGCCCATGAGATATATAAGCCTGAATATTTCCAAATATTACCTCTCCCAATTTATTTTTGTATACGTATTGTGAAAGTTTCATTGAAAATAGTGAACCAGAGTTTTAATTTAAAAATTGAATAAATACTACTGGCCACAAAAACTACCTCGACAGTCATTCTCTGTCAATGGATTCCATTTTCTCCTCACTAGTTCCCAGATGTACAAAGAACAAAGAAAAAAACAGCACGGGAAACAGGCCCTTTGGCCCAACGAGCCCGCACTGCCATCTTGATGTTCCCACTTTTACCCGTGATCCTTGTCTATATTTATAGATCTATGCACTGAAACCAAATTTGAGACAATTTAGGAAGAATTTGTTCATGTAGCTTCCTTTTTCAATATTCACTTAATTTACAGGGACAGTGTTTCTTAATCTTCACCATACAACTAACAGTTCACTGGGCCCCTGCATTAACTGTACTATATGTTACAGCTTGAGAATACTTAAGAAAAAAAGGTTATCAAGGAGACAAAGAAGTAGCTTATTCTACAGGAAATATTTTGAAAGTATATACAGATTGCCTTAAATTTACAAACATGAATGGGATGCATTATCAGAATTTACTTTATTTATTTAGTCCAGTAAATGCAAATGGTTTGTTTGAAACATTTTTCATTTGTTATTAGAAATGAAGATAAGAATACTCTTAATTTAATACCCAATCATTTAATAAAAATTATTTGCACTCCGCTAACCATTCCAGCTTTTAAGGACTATACCAGTCTGTACTCCAACACACAATGTCAAAAATCTAATAATATAATTGAATTTAATTCAGATAATTCATCCAGGTGATGCATTTTGGAAGAAATAATGTAGGGAAGAGTTATACAATAAATGGTAGGACCATTAGGAGTACAGAAACACAGAGGGTCCTGGGTGTGCACGTTCACAAGTCCTTCAAGATGGCAGCACAGGTGGAGATGGTGGTGTAAAAGGTATATGGTATGCTTGCCTTTATAGGAAGGGGTATAAAGTATAAAAGCTGGTGTCTGATGTTCAGTTGTATAGAACTTTGGTTAGACCACATTTAGAGTACTGCATCCAGTTCTGGTCGCTGCACTGCTGGAAGGATGTGGAGACTCTGGAGAGAGTGCAGAGGAGGTTTACCAGGATGCTGCCTAGTATGGAGGGTCTTAACAATGAGGAGAGATTGGGCAAACTGGGGTTGTTCTCCGTGGAAAGACAGAGAATGAGGGGAGATCTAATAGAGGCGTATAAGATTATGGAGGATATAGATAGAGTGAACAGTGGGAAGCTTTTTGCCAGGTTGTATGCAAAAATCACGAGGGGTTTTTGCATACTCAGGCTCAAGGTGAGAGGGATGAGGTATAACTCAGATATTGGAGGAAGGTTTTTTTTTTTACAGAGGGTTGCAGGGGCCTGAAATGCACTGCCAAATGGAGTGGTGGAGGCAGACACACTAGGGTTGTTTAAGACTTACCTGGACAGGTACATGAGCAGACTGGAGATGGAGGGATACAAAAGAATGTTTTAGTTGAAGATCAAGAGCCTCAGGATGTTCCTGGGAATTAACAGATTCCTATCAGCCCTCCAACAAATTTTAAGGCTCATCTTGTCACTTGTTGGAACTATTGGGGATCTTCCATTTATGTCTGTATAGCCTGTTGTACGTCTATTGATGTTTATTGATGTCTCCTTTCTACATTCACAGGTGATTTGGTCTGCCTTGTTGGCCAATAAGGGACATACACATGGTGGGTCGTGCAGGGGCTGTTCTTGGATGTTGCTTCAAGAGTTGCCTAATGCTTCACGTCCATCAGTTACTGAATTACTGAATTATACTGAATTCTGAATTCAGTTACTGAATTACTGAAAATACTTGAAATATGAATGTGCGTCAAGAATTATTTATAACTATATAAGATAAAACATACCATAGTTGTATGGCATCATCCCTATTCAGGATTTGGACAAGAATTGACATTCATGCCACCATTTCAGACCCAAGAGACCTTTCACAATCTAAAGATACACAAAAGTGTTTTGTAGCATTTAAGTGTAATCATTGTTGTAATGTAGAAATCATCACAACTGCACTATGAGTTACAATCATTGTAACTCCAATTCTGAATCTCTAGTTTTGGGTGACTACTATTAGTGTGCAAGGGATTGGGATATCTTTCAGAGAAGTTGACCATTGTTCAAATGTTCAGCTGAGATGCTCATCAGATTTAATATTCAATCAATGTGACTTATTCAACAGACATGTTCTCCAAGGATTAATTTTCCATTTTTGCCAATGGAGCTAGGAGGACTGACAGTAAGGTAACAACATTCATTTATATGCTGCTTTTTATGCAGTAAATGTTCAAAGATTATTCACAGGAACATTAACAGAATTTGACATCAAGCCACATTAGGGGACATTAGGGAAGATAACCAAAAGCTTGACGAGAGATACTGTGAATTTTAAGGAGTGCTTGTAGAAAGGAAAAAGATTGAAAGCAAAGAGATTAAGGAAAGGAATTTCAGAGCTTAGGGCTTTGGCACTTACTGGATATCAGACAAGCAGTCTGACAAATTAGAGACATTGGAGGAGTCACGATTATAATGAAGTATATTGACTTGTATATGGAAACTTGACACCTTGTTTTGGGATGACATCATGGGGGGGGGGTGGTAGGGCTGGGCAGGCACCATACAAATGGGGAATTGGAGGGTGCCAAGGCTAGATCCTCAGGGTATGTCAGAGTTAACAGTGCAGGAGCAGAAAGTATTGCATCGGAGGTCAGCGAATGAAAGAAGCTATATCATAACTTCTACTGTATGGCGAGTGCTGCTGGAAATGAGGAAAAGTGAAATTTAATGCCATCTACTGAACACCACTTTATAACAATTGCCAGAGTAAATCCCTTGCTGTTGCCAGTAGCATCCTGTTTCAAATTAAGTACATTTACCTGGAGTGAGTTATATACTGCTGATGTGCCAGTTTTTTTTAAATATAAAAAATATAACATTGTTTCTAACGTTAAATGTTTAAATATCAATTGTTTGAAGGCTTATCTTCTTGGCAAAACAATATTTAAAATGAACAAAGAAACCCAGAGAAACTTGAGCCCACAACAAAAAGACGAAAAACAAATGCCAAGTTTTCCTCAATCTTATCTGTAAAATCATAGCATTGATAGATTGATTTATTGATTTGGAATGATTAAACCTACCAAGTTTTACACCAATTAATTTACCAAAGTCATTCTATCTAAGGATTAATAAACAACACATTTTGTTCTTCATGCACAACAGCTGTGTTGCTCCGCATTTTTATTTGCCTTTGTTGGCATTAGATATTAAAAACAAATTCTCCACATGGTCTTTTTGGAAGGATAAAACACCAATGAAATGACTTCATAATTGAAAGCACTTCAATTATTAAGTTGTTAAAAGCCAAATACTTCTTTGTAACTGTTTGCCCAAGTTGCCCATTAGTTGAATGTGGCCAATTATTAGCTTGTCACTGTTTGACTATTTCATAATAAATTGCATTAGTACAGATATCCGAGAATTACTGGAAAGGAAGCTGCTTTTTCAATCACAGGGGTACACTCCTGTGCAAATCCCGTAAAAATCATTAGCTCTCCAAGAATTAAATATTGTTAAAAATGCAGGACTTTATCTTATTAATGCAGACATTGTAGGATATATTATCAGTAAACTTACGTTCTGGATTGTGGGAGGGGAATGAGGAGAGAAAGAGAGGCGGGGTGAAAAGAGAGAAAGAGAAAGAATGGTGGTCCTAATCAAACTTTGCTCAGAGACAGGTCCTTGTTATGTGCTGGCCATGGGGAAAGAAAACCCAAATCAAGCCTATTCAAAACTAAGTGACAGTTTTCATTCAGACAAAAAACAGAACAGTTGCATTTTGGAAACAGACTCAAGAACAGAAATGGATTATGCAGCAGCTACTGCGAAGAGGAGAGAAAAAAACCGTTTTGTGTTTTCAACCAAATAGGATGCTGTTGCAAACTGGTTATCTGTTTGAAATGAGGACAAAGGAACAGATAGAACTTCTGAAGGTTTAAGAAATAGGGAGAGTCACAGCTGTAGAGAACGTGGACACCGTGGAGGAATTGTCTAGGGAGTCTCTGTGGGTGGAAGTTCGGAACAGGAAGGGGTCCATAACTTTGCTGGGTGTTTTCTATATGGTGCCCAATAGTAACAGGGATGTTGAGGAGCAGATAGGGAAACAGATCCTGGAGAAATGTAGTAATAACAGAGTTATTGTGATGGAAGACTTTAATTTCCCAAATATCGATTAGAATATGCCTAAGGAAAGGGGTTTGGATGGGGAGGAGTTTGTTAGGTGTGTTCAGGAGTGTTTCCTGACATAGTATGTGGAAAAGCCTACAAAAGGAGAGGCTGAACTTGATCTGCTTATACGCGATGGGTTGTGAGAGGGCTGCTCTTGGACTTTGAGAGTATCCTAGTGCTTCGTGTTATTAGTGTACGCTTGACCTGAACCATTTGATGGGCAACACGACAGCTCAATGACTATTGCTGTGCTGTGCAGATACATAGATTTGGGCCTGTGCCTGTGTGAGTTTGTGCATTCTCCCCATGCTTGTGTGGGTTTTCTCCAGGTTCTCCGGTTTCCTCCCACATCCCAAAGATGTGCTTTTAGACTGATTGGCAGAACAAATTCTCCCTAAATTGTCTCAAGTTTGGTTTCAATCCATAGATCTATAAACATAGACAGGGGTCATGGGTAGAGATGGGAACATCAGGGTGGCGGCCGAAGGTCCTGTTTCCCGTGCTGTTATTGTTTTTTGTTCTTTGGAACTGGCTAATGAACCTGGACAGGTGTCGAATCTCTCAGTGGGAGAACATCTTGGGGATAGTGATCATAACTCTATCTCCTTTATGCTAGCACTGGAAAGAAGTAGGATCAGGCAAGTTAGGAAAGTGATTATCTGGAGTAAGGGGAAGTATGAAACCATCAGGCAGGCAGTTAGACGAGTAAGTTGGAAGGAGGTATTCTAGAGGAAAAGTACCGAACTAAGTGGTAGATTTTCAAGGAATGTTTTGTATGGAGTTCTGCATGACAATGTTCCAATGAGACAGGGAGGTTTTGATAGGTTACGGGAACTGTAGTGCACAAAAGTTGTAATGAACCTAGTCAAAAAGAAAAGGAAAGTGTACAAAAGGTTCAGAGAGCTAGGTGATGTAGGGATCAAGAGGAATGTACAGCTTGTAGGAAGGAACCTAAGAAGGAAATTAGGAGACCCAGAAGGGGTCATGAGAAGGCCTTGGCAGGTAAGATTAAGGAGAACATTAAAGCGTTCTACAAATATGTGAAGGAATAAGACCTATAAAACGTGACAGTGGGAAAGTTTGTACAGAACTGTTAGAAATAGCAGAAATGCTTAATGAATACTTTATCTCGATATTCACGGTGGAAAAAGATCTGGGTAGCTGTACTGTAGGCTTGCAGCAGACTAAAAAGATTGAGTATGTGGACATTAAGAGGATATGTTGGAAATTTTGAATAGCATCAAGATAGATAAGTCGCCGGGACCGGATGGGATGTAACCCAGGTTACTGTGGGAGGCGAGGGAAGAAATGCAGAGCTTCTGGTGATGATCTTTAGTCGATGGAGACAGGAGAGGTTCAGGAGCATTGCGGAAGTGGTTCCTGAATTCAAGAAAGGGAATAGAGATAGCCCAGGAAATTACCAATCAGTAAGTCTCACCTCAGTGGTTGGCAAGTTGATGAAGATTCTGAGAGACAGGATTTATGAACATTGAGAGAAGTTTAGTATGCTCAAAAGTAGTCGGCACGGATTTGTCAAAGGCATGTCGTGCCTTACAAGCCTGATTGAGTTCTTTGAAAATGTGAATTTACACATTGACGAAGGAAGAGCGGTAGATGTGGTGTGTATGGACTTCAGCAAGCTGTTCGATAAAATCCCCCATGCAAGACTTCTTCAGAAAGTGAAAGGGCCTGGAATCCAAGGGGCTAATACCTTGTGCATCCAGAACTGGCTTGCCTGCAGAAGGTAGAGAGTGGATGTAGATGGATCTTTTTCTGCATGGAGGTCGGTCACCAGTGGAGTGCCTCAGGGATCTGTTCCGGGACCTTTGCTGTTTGTAATTTTCATAAATGAACTGAACGAGGAAGTGGAGAGATGGGTTGGTAAGTTTGCCAATGACACGAAGGTTGGTGGTGTTGTGGATAGTTTTGGAAGGATGTCAAAAGTTGCAGCATGACATAGATAAGATGCAAGACTGGGCAGAGAAGTAGCAAATGGACTTCAACTCAAATAAATGTGTAGTGGTCCATTTTGGCAGGTCAAATGGGATGAAGGAATATGATATCAAGGGTAAGACTCTTAGCAGTGTAGAGGGTCAGAAGGACCTTGGGGTCTGGGTCCATAGGACTCTTAAATCAGCCTTGCAGGTAGAGGATGTTGTTCATCAAATGAGGGATTGAATTTAGCAGTCAGGGGATAATGCTGCAGCTTTATAAGACCCTGGTCAGACCCCACTTGGAGTACTGTGCTCAGTTCTGGTAGCCTCATTGCAGGAGGGATGTAGAAGCAATTGAAAGGATGCAGAGGAGATTTACAAGTATGTTGCCTGGATTGGGCGGCATGCCTTGAGGATAGGTTGAGGGAGCTCAGTCTTTTTTCCTTGGAGAGACGAAGGATGAGAGGTGACCTGATAGAGGTGTATAATAAGATGTTGAGAGGTTTAGATCGGATGGATTCTCGGAGGCTTTTTCACAGAGCTGAAATGGTTGCCACAAGAGGACACAAGTTTAAGGTGCTGGGCATTAGTACAGAGGAGATGTCCAGGCTAAGCTTTTCACTCAGAGGGTGGTGGGTGAGTGGAATTGGCTGCCATTGGTGGTGGTGGAGGCAAATTCGATAGGGTCTTTCAAGAGACTTCTGGGTGAGTATATGGGACTTAATAGGATTGAGGGTTATAGGTAAGCCTAGTAGGTAGGGATATGATTGGCACAACTTGTGGGGTTGAAGGGCCTGTTTGTGCTGTAGTTTTTCTATGTTCTAAGGAGTTGTTGAGGTCAGCTTTGTTGATGGAAGTTGGTTCGTAAATACTCACAGGCTGAGCGGAATCATTTTTGAAAGACACCAGAAGAATCAAGCTGGTGTGGCACAAAGGAAAGTGCAGGCAGGAAAGCTGGTCATAACTTAAGACTTGATCATGTTGTGATGCTGTAAATCTGCCAGAAGTGCAATGCACAATATTAATAAGTACATTTTCTTTAAATTGCTGTATTAGTTAAATCATGCTTAATTTATGTTCATTTTAGTTTGTTTGTTACTGTAAAGTTTCAAAACTTGAAATCTTATCCTTCGGTTATCACTGTTGGTTGCTTGAAATTTTTTATATATATAGTTATAGGTCTCTACGAGGGCCATAACAATTATCTCTGAAAAACTATTTAGTTTGTCCCGAACTTTGGAAGGGAACTTATAAACATAGGAAAAAGAGTGGGCCAGTCAGACCCTTGAGTCTGATCTGTCATTGAATTAAATCATGACAAATCTATACCTTAATTCCATCCAGGGTTTTTAATTGTGTTACCATCAGTACAGCTACCTCACAAAAATCTGTCAATCAATCACAGTTCTGAAGTTTCTAACTGGCCGACTTTAACAGGCAATTTTAACTTGATAAAGGAGCCGCACTCCAAAAGCTCAAGAATCCAAATAAACCTGTCGAATTCTAACCTGGTGTTGAGACTTCTTATTGTGTCCTCCCCAATCTAATGTTGGCATCTCAACATCTTGATTTAATGACGCATAGGATACAAGATGGAATTCTTCTGTCCTGCCTGCCCTGGGAATTATAGCAAGTGGGATAGGACATGCTAAGGTCCACTGACTTCAGGCAAGAGTTTCCAGTCTTGGGCAAGTACAGCCAGAAAATCCCACTCCTAGTATCTGGATTTACCTCAAATCATATCAGTTTTTAAATCATCAGAAAATCCCAGTTTGATCCATTGTAGTAAAGGAATGGCGATATAGTTCCAACTGAGGATGTGCAACTTGAAAGGAATTCGTCAGTTGCGGTAGTGTCCTTGTCCTTTTAAGTGGTAGAAGTCACACATTGGAAGGTTTAGCAATATTAGAAGTAAAAGTTTATTTATTAATCACAAGTAAAGCTTACATTAACACAGCAATGAAGATACTGTGAAATTTTCCTAGTCGCCATCTCCAGCAGCTGTTCGAGTCAATGCACCTAACCAGGACATGTTTCAGACTGGGAGGAAACCAGAACACCTAGAGGAAACCCATGCAGACATGGGGAGAACATATAAACTCCACACAGACAGTGACCCTAACCGAACCGGGTCCCTCACGAAGTGAGGCAGCAATGCTAACTGCTGTGTCACTGTGTTGAAAGGATAAAAAATACTTGAACTTCAAGGGTTAAATTACAGGAATGATTATACAAGGTAGGTTTGCATTTCATGGTATTTAGAAAGACAATAGTTTGATAAAATAACTTTTAAGGAAACAGAAATTTTCTGTTTACTTACATTGATGGAGTAGTCTGAGAATCATGAATGAAGTTTAGAAAACATATTCTATAATCTCATTTCCTCTTACTCATGTGATCGGGTCTGTTTTTTCTCAGTTGTTTGCACAAACGTTTTCTTCTCCTAGTGATTGTCCCTATTTTCTTCATTTTATAAGTACCCCACCCAAATTGTATGAATTAAGGTTGAATAATGCTGAGCTATTCTTCATGAAATGCACCTAGCCAAATCTGGTCTTGTTCTCAGCAGGTGCACATTTCAGGATAGGTCAGTGGATCACAATTATAAGCCTCATGTTTCTTGCTTCCCCAGCCCAAGGATATCAGGGAAGTAAAGCAATGGTCTAACTGCACCAGTGTTACCCCCTAAGCACCTCTTCCACCCCACCTTGTTCCCTTTATCAAGATTAGTTAACCCAGCATTCGCCAAGCTTGAGGTCTTCTTTATCTACTTGGCTCTAATCAGTCTGGTTCCTTGAGCTTCAAAGGAACATTATTTCCAACTCTGTGGTTGGATGATTTAAGAATGCTATACAACAAGCTGTAACTAGAACATAGAACATAACAGCGCAGAACAGGCCCTTCGGCCTTTGATGTTGCGCCGACCAATTAGGAACAAGCAGTGACCCTCTAACCTAAACCATTCCCCTTTCATCCATAGAGTCTAGTTTGCTAAAGCTATAAGTTTTTCTTCAATTTCAGAGCTCAGGTTTCTAGCATCTGCAATATTTTGCTTTAAATTTTGACTTAACCTGTTTGAAAGTGAAGCAATTGGAACCAGAGCATTTGCTTCCAAGCAACAATCTGCCATTTACTGTCAGAAAACACAGACGCTGTTGATGGAAGAAAGATAACAAAAAATGTGCCAGTTAAAATTTAGATGGTAAATACTTTCCCATTCCTCCAATTTATTTTACACAGCATTATTCAATGCATGTGGAATTTTGACGTCTAATTTTTGTAGGAATTTCTTGATAAGGTATGTGCTTAAAAACAATTTCTTTGCATTTCCACTGCTCCAGCTACATGTAGAACTGGCAACTTCAGCTAATACTCTGGGGAACAAGTACTCTGCAGTTGAAGTCAGCAGTCCAATGTTTTGCAGATACAGAGGAGAAAGACGGAAAATAATTCAGCTATTGCAGCTACAAGAATGCATTTCTGGGCAATGGGTGTAGACATTATTAGAGATATTCCATGGTCAAACAAGCTTACTGATTTTTATTAACAATGTTTTGTTTTATTTGTTCATGGGATGGCAAGGCCAACATTTGCTACCAATTTTTAATTGCACCAGAAGGTTGGGATAAGCCATCTTCATAAACTCTGCAGTCCTTCAGGTGTAGGTACATCCATAATGTTATAAAGATAGTTCCAGGATTTTGACCAGGCAATAGTGAAGCAATGGCAATATAATTCCAAGTCAGGATAGTTTATGATTTGGAGAACTGGCAGGTGGTGTTCCCATATATCTGTCCGACCTAGTGGTAAAAGTCCAGGTTTGGAAGTTGATGTCAAATGAGCCTGAGTGAATTGCCACCATGTAAATGATGCACACTGCTGCCACTCTGCATTGGTGATGAATGAAATGAATGTTTAAGGTGGTGTAAGGGGTGCTGATCAAGTAGGCTGCTTTGCCCTGGATAGTGTCATGCTTCTTCAATGTTGTCACTCCACTCATTCTGGAAAGTGAAAACAATACATCATGCTTTTTCTGCTTTATAGATGGTGAACAGGTTTTAGGAAGGCAGAATGTTGCAGAATTTGTCGTCTGTCCAGTGTTTCTAGGACTGATCCAGTTAAGTTGCTAGTCAATGCAAGCCCTTGAATGTTGATGGTGAGGGATGTAGTGATGGTTATGTCTTTGCGCATTCTTCACATTCAATCAGCAGCCAACTTCTGACCATATGATGGAGGGAAGGTTATTGACGAAGCAGCTGAAAATGAATGAAGCTAGGCACTACCCTGAGAAAGTCACACACCAAAGTCCTAGGACTGAGATGAATGATCTCCAACAATCACAACCATCTTCCTTTGTGCTAGGTATGACTCCAACCATGGAAGTTTTCCTCCCTATTCTCATTGTCTTCAATTTTATAGAGCACTTGATGCCACACTCAATCAAATGCTACCTTGATGTCAAAGGCAGTCACTGTCAACTTAACTCTTTTGTTCATGTTTGGATCAAGGTGGCAATGAACTACAGAACTGAACAGTCTTGGAGGTTACTGGTGTCCAAGTGCCTTTTAATAGCATGCTTGATGAGACTGATGGGGTAGTAATTGGCCAGATTGGATATATTGTGCTTTTAGTGGACATAAAATGCCTGGGGCAATTTTTCAGGCTGTCGAGTAGACACAGATATTGCAGTTGTCCTGAGACAGCTTGGCTAGGGAACAAAAGTCTTCAGTACTACTTCCAGGAAGATATTATAGCTTTTGCTATATCTAGTGCGTTCAGTTATTTCTTAGTATCACACAGTGAACTGAATTGGGTGAAGACTGGCACCTTTGACACTGGAGACATCGGCAGGAGGGTCATCTATTCCATCCGTCTAAGCACATAGCCATCTCTGTAGATGATGACTTAGCTTCCTTACAAAACTATTCTTCCAACCTAAGTACTCGAAACAGCTCACCAGTACTCATCTATACAAATACAAGCAAACCATTTACCAAACTACGCAATGAAGTTTGCATTGTTTGTTTGCTTTGCATGCTGTTGAGAAAACATTCTATAAAAATGTACTCAAATTATTCACAGGCATTATAAAATTGCAGCTTGAATAACTGATTTATAAAATAATGAATAATCTGCATAAGGTAATAGCTATAATTTTATACAATTTGATCCTGATGTTCTCCACTTCATTAAAAATCTTTCCTGAGGTGTCCATTTTGGACAAGAAAATGTAAGAAGACATCTCAGAGATCCTAGTCAGGTCAGTCTGTAGCCAGCCATTTAGCCAGGGACTCAGATGTTGAGAACAGTGCTCAGATCAAATTTGTTTCCTATCAGATAGCAACCTAACCTCCACAGAGTAAAGTACTTAAAGTAAAGCTCAGCAACTTGTTTCCAAAGGGAGCCAAAGCTGGGACCAAAATCTGAATGTGCGAAACCACTGAGTTTTACAAACATACATAGAAACAAGCATTTTACAACAAGCCACTATGCTGCATTACCACATTGTCCATCCAGCATTGTTCAAGTGGATTTTAAGCCAAAGGCAGTGCCCAGAATTCAACTACATTTCTTCATATTCTGCAAAATATTGCAACACTTCGCAAATTACATCAATAGAAGTGAACAATCATTTCTGTACATTCCATTCATACCTGATCAACTTTTTAAAGCTGTGCTGGTGTTGCTACACACAGCATAATAATGTACAGAACTAATCTCAAACAGAAACAGGTTCAGACTAGTTACTTATTAACAATGTTCAAAAAGAAAACATACTATAAAGGAGAAATCGATTCAAAGTTAACGGTGATACTTGTCTCCATAAACATATTGCTTCATGAAAGACTGGTATATGTGGATAGGAAAAATTCCTTCGTGTTTAAAGTGTCACTGGAACTCAGCCTTCCGACTGTGCTGCCACTGAGTCAAGGCTGATATCTTAAATGATGGAAATATTTTGAGGGCCCAGAAGATGAGCCATACATCACAGAGTATCCAACCTCTGTGCTGCTCCTGTAGCCACAATGATAATCTAATGGGCGGAATCTTGCTGCGGGGGCCTCGCTTGTTGGCTGGAGTGCCAGCAAAGGACCTCAGTGCCTCTTCAGGAAAGCTTACTGCACCATCAGCCAAGCAGCGAGGGCATCTTAATTCAAGGGCCTTCCTCTGGAATTAAGATCCCGGGGCAGAAGTTTCACCTACCAAAAAGGTGCCAGCCCGTCAGAGCCAACAGCTCATATCCAGCACTGGGAGACCGTGACTCCAGCTAGAAAGACTGACACCAGAGTCCAATGATCGCAGAGCAATCTAGACCACAGGTAAGTAATTTGAGATGGTCTCAGGGGGACAGAGAACACACGGGGTCAGCAGCAAGGGAAATGGGGTAGGTCTCAGTAGGCCTCCCTTTTCAACATCAAACCCCTCACTCAGGCACCAAGTGACTTTGGTCAAGAAAGTCATAGCTGATCTTCTGCCTCAACTTCACTTTCTCATCCATTTCCCATTTCTCTTAACTCGGATCAAAAATCTATCTATCCCAGTCTTGAATTTACAACAGCGCAACATCCACATTTGAAGTAGAGAATTCCAAAGATATACAAATCTTTAATGAAGAAGTTTCTTCTCACATCAGTTCTAAATAAATTTATTCCTAATCCAGAGATTGTGCCTCTATATTCTAGATTTCCCCAACCCGGGGAAACATCTTAACATCTACTCCAACAAGGCCCTTCAGAATTTTATGTTTCAATCAAGTTGCCCCTCACTTCTAAACTCCATGGAATATTAATGCAATTTAATCAGCTGCTCACCATAAAACAATGCACATTCAAATCTTGTCCATTTTTGCTTTACTGCTCTTGAGAAGTATATGCTTTCTTAGATAGAGACCAAATTTGTGAGCAGTTCTCCAGCTGTGGTCTCTACAGCAAGACCATCTTTGTTCATGTCCTCCATTCTCTTTGCAATAAAGGCCACTTGTCAATCCAATTAATTGCTGTACTGACACGCTAACTTTCTGTATTTCTTCTCCTTCTAGTACAACCAAATCTCTCATCTCCAGATGAGTGCAGTAGTCCGGGTTTCTGGTTCAGTAACATAACCAGTATTTTAATTACGCATGCCTCAGAGGTCTCTTTTGAAATTGGGGTACTCTTCATATTCAGCATATTTACTGAACACAAAGTCCAAAATGAAAAGCATTCCATTCACAGCACTAACAGTTTTGAATCAGGTGACTGTACATTCAACTTCAACACAAAACTGAGGCTCGCATTCCTCGCAATGTAGACTATTTAGTGTTACATTAGTATAGATGACTATTCATTCCATGGTAATGTGCGAGATCTTACTTTGTGCAGAATAACACCACATTCATTGATACAAGTCACTGCAGTTCAGTTTTGAGATGAACTAAGACATTACAGAAATCAATGTACATTTTCTGAAATGTTCATGTCATGGAGCAAAAAAAAAAAACTGGAACAGGAAACAGAAACTAGCATATACGAGTCATTTTCAGGTTAGCAAGATGTAACAAGTGGAATCCCAGATAGATTAATGCCGGGGCTTGGTTACAATCTATATTATTCAAGTAAAGAGATTTAACGTATGGTTGCTAAAGTTGCTGAGATACAAAAATTGGTAAGGAAATAAGTTTTGAAGAAGACAGAAGGGTCTGCAAGGGGATAAAGACAGGCTCAGTGATTGGACAAAAGTTTGATTAATGCAGTATAATGTTGAAAAATGTGAACTTGTCCATTTTGGCAGAAAGAATAAAATAAGTAGCATATCATTTAAATTTCAAAACTTCATGATACAGAGGCATGTGGGTGCCCTGGTATATGGATCAGAATCAGTATTCAGGTACAGCAAATGACTAGGAAGGCAAATGAATATTGTTGTTGCAAGGGAAATAGAATACAAAAATAGGGGTATTTTACTGCAGATTAGTAGAGTATGAATGATACTACATCTAGAGTACTAAAAACAGTTTTGGTCTCTTTATTTGGAAGGACATTAGAAGCATTTCAGAGGAGGTTCACTTGACTGATTCCTGGAATGAGGAGAAGTTGGGACAGATTGGGCCTGTATTCACTGGAGTTTAGAGGGATGAAACACAATCATATTGAAACAGCTCCTGAAAGGACTTGACAGGGTGGATGCGAAGATGTTTCCCCTTGAGAGAAAGATGAGAGCTAAGAAGAGACAGTTTAAAAATAAGTGATCTCCCATCTGAGATACGAATGTTTCTCTCTGAGGGTCATGAGCCTGAGGAACTCTCTTCCAACAGGTTTATAATAAACTTGTTAGACTTTAATCTGGTGTTGTGAGACTTCTTATTGTGTTTATCCCAGTCCAATGCTGGCATTTCCACATTTGAACTCTTTTCTCCCAGAGAGTGGTGGAGGCAGGGTCACTGAATATTTTTAAGACTGAACTAGCTGTCAAAGAACCTAAGAGTGTAGGGAAGGCTCTTCAAACTCGTGGTATTGATTGCGGCCCCTGGAACCACTGTTCAAAATGTTAGTAAGAAAGGCAAAGATTCCACAGGGGGCTACTTTCCAATCAGAGAATGCTTCTCTACACATTTACTACTGATAGGCTCACTAGTGAGCTTCTGATTGAAGGAACAGCGAAGAGCAATGGCAGCAACTTGGCTGGAAAAAAAATAGTTTTCATGCAAGGGGAGAGAGCTTATGACAGATTGTCAAATAGAATGCGAGGTCCAGCTCTTGGGGCCACAGTGCGGCCTGTCTGCTGGAGGCAAGGAAGATTTTCTAGAATTTTGACCCAGTGACAGTGAACAATATAATTCAAAGTCAGAATGGTATGTAATTCAGAGAAGAAGCGGCAGGTGTTGATGTCCCCATGCATCTTTTGTGCTTGTCATAGAGGTTGCAAATTTGGAAGGTGCTTTTGAAAGAGCATTACTGATTTGCTACACTGAATCTGGTAGTTGGTATATACCACTGCCATTGTTTAAGATGGTGGATGGGGTGCTGATCAAGGAGATGGCTTTGTCGTGAATGGTGTTGAGCTTCAAGTGTTGTCGGAGCTGCATTCATTCAGGCAAATAAGGCCACTGCATCATATTCCTGACCTGTGAGGCCTCACAACCGTTTCCAGGAATAGAAGGTTATATTTAATTAAGGTAGCCTTACAGCCCATGTCATCATAGCTTGTCCTGCACAGCAGTGGTGAAATAAAGTGAAACAAATAAGTATTTATTCTGGCATTTAAAACAGCCAGTCAATCTTCACAGTTTTAGTTGTGAAAGGATGAATCTCTGAAAATCAACTAAAAATACCAGTTTAAGAACAGATGTTCTGAAACAATAGATTACCATGGATAAGAAACTAAACTAGGTTTTAGTATCCAAACATTTAGTTAACATACTATCATCGATCTTAATAGTGAAACATTGCGATAAAATACGGGATGTGTTTATGGGGTTCGAAGAACCAATACAAACCAACATGGATCTGTCAGATCGAACGTTTTGTTTCAGTGCTGTAATTCATTTCCGATGTGTTGTAATAGAGTACTAATAAATTAAAACTTTGTAAACAGAATAGCAGCTAGCTTTTATTTTGCACGCTACAGCCAATGAGGTACCAAATAGTGATTCTTGTTCGAGTTATTTTCATACTCGAAATGATTGATAAACAGACTGCTCAATAACTAGGACAAGCATATTTAGTAAATACAAAAATCTAGTCAGTAGTCAAATTCCTGATATCAATGCAAATATAAATACTTGCATGAACAATAGCTCCAATACAAACTTCATTTATATAGCACTTTTTCCATAGTAAACCATGGTCATCAAGGTGTTTCACAAGATTGCTATCAAAGTCTTATATCGAACCACACAAGATGATAACAAGGAACAGAAAATGTTGGGAAAACTCAGCAGATCTGACAGCATCTGTGTTGGTTCTATTCTCTTTCCACAGATTCCGTCAGATCTGCTGAATTTTTCTAGCATTTTATGTTTTTGTCTAATGCTAGTATTTGCATTATTTTTGCCGTTATCAGTAAAGTTGACCAAAGTTTGGTCAAAGGGATAGGTTTTACAAAGCATTTTATAGGAGGAGGGGACAGGAAGGCAAATGGAGAGATCTGAGGAGTAATTCCAGAACTTAGGACCCAGGTAACAGAAGACAAGCCTGACAATAGCGGAGCAATTAAAATCACGAATGTACTAACTGCACTATCTGTAACCCCCGTAACTTACCTGGGTTAGCAAAAAACCTCACTCACTGTGCTGTCTGGAGAAAATACACAACTCTCTAACAATGCTCAGGATCCCCTTCACACACATTGTTAGCCACTTTAACACTTGAATAGCAGGTTGGATGTAAGGATTCGCATTCTAATCAGCAATCTCTGACTGTCTGTGCTGATGTGTGCTATTGCAGACCAGAACACTGCACTTGCCTGATGAAGACACGGGAGTGTTGAAAGCTCACTTTTTTACTATCAAATAAATCGGTTGGATTAATAATTGATGTTGCTAAATTCTTACTGAGTTCTTACCACTCCAATCCAACGCCAGCATCTTTACATCGAAACTGAAGCAACGCAGAGACCTTCTCTGGGTCGACAGCTGAAGAAGGTTACAGACATGAGGAATGGTGGTCCTAGAGACAGATTTGCAACATGGATAATTATTTTAAATTTGTAGTGTTTCTTAACCAGGAGTCAACGTAGAGGAAGGAAAGATGTGACAGTTGAACAGGATTTGGTTCAAATTATGGAGGAAATTAAGATTGGAGCAGCAATGTTTTAGACATGTTTTAACTTTTAGTGTGGAAGATGGGAGTGAGTCAGAAGGCATTAGAATAGACAAGACTAGATATAACTGAAGGATGGATGAGGTTTCTATAGAAAATCAATTAAGGCATGAGCAAAGTTGTGCAACAATGGAATAGGATCCTGGTGATGAGCAGATATGTGGTCAGAAACTCACTTTAGAGTCAAGATTTCAAAGAGTCTGATTCAGCCAAAGGCATGGCCATGAACTGGCAGGCGAATGGAGTGATTGGGGACCAATTTAGTACTGGATGTCATACAAGCAGTCAGAAAAAAATCAGGTCCGTCAAGCCAGTTGTATGGTGACCCAGGAGCTGGAATACAATCTTTCTGTATAACATTTCACGAGTATTATCCAGTTCAGTAGGGTGGAACCATCTGAAGTCTCAAACTCAGACTCAGAATTGAAGGCTATTTTGGAGATTCCTGTAAAGCAGGAAAATTATCCAAGGAAAGTCCAAAATTCCCATACAACTCCCCTAGAATCTGATAGCCCACAGGTCAAAACATCTGACCCTGATTGTAATTAAAAAAAAGAGAATCCAGGACTATCTGTGCATTACAGATGGTCTTAAAATAGCGAACAGCTTTGACTGAGTCGAGCAAAACACGATTTTGCTTTATGTAGTCCAGTCATATCTGGCTATGAATGATTATGTTGTCAGATGTAAAAGTCTATGTCTGTATCCTTTAACCAACACCAGAATTACACAAAATGCATATTACAGAATTAGAACAATTTCCTCAATGTAGTAAATGTGGGTGTTTAATGCTCTGTACAAGAGCAATTGGGGATGGGCAATAAATACTGACCTTATCAGTGATAGTCACATCCTGTGAAATAATATTTTTTACAAAAACAAGCCACCTCCCATCCTAAATCCATCAGCAATTGTCTTTCAAATGTTTATCTAGACTCTCCTTAAATGAATCTATGCTGTTTGCCCCAACTATTCCTTGAGGTTGCAAATTCCACATTATAACCACACTGGATTAAAAAGAAATCTCAAATTCCTAAAGGCATTTATTAGCAAGCCATCATATATTCATAGCCTCTAGTTTTAAGCCCCCATTCCCACAGGTTGGAACACTCATCCTATCTAACCCTTTTATAATTTTAATGATCAGGTTAACCTTCAGTATTCTCCTTTCCAGGAACAAGAGCTTCAACCTGTTTAATCTTTCCTGGAAGGTACGACCTCTCGGTTTTAATATTTCAAGTACCTTTCTCCCCTTTTATAATCTGCCAAAACATGCACATTACTCAAGTGTAGTTTAACCAAGGTTCTGTCCAAGTTGAATATAACTTCTGTTTTCCTATTTTGTATTTCTAGTAATGAAAGAACCAAGCTTTATTTAGATTTTTTTCATTGCTTCATTGACCTCCATTACTCCTCTTTTGGCAACTGTGAATTACAAACCCGTAGGTTCTTTTCTTGTTTGTACTTAATTTACAAAATACCTGAAAGAATATCTGGAACAAATCAAAACAGCTATCACAGAAACTACAATAATGTTCAAGTTTTCAACACAGATCATGTTGTACCCTGAGGTGCTTCAATACTGTCAAAAGAACATCAGACCTTTCAAAACAGCCATCACAAAAAGTGCAAGGGATTTAAGTTATCTACCTAGACCAAACTGCATTCTGAGGTGCTTTATTACAATTCTGATACATGTAAGATTCATTGTACACATTCACTGAGTTACACACTCTGAAGATGGTTCTGTACAATTTCTAGCCCCTTGTTTACTATCAGCAAAAAGATCTTGTGCAGTGACCTTTCTGCATTGCACCTCTGCAGTGGCTGCCCCAAACATCTGTGCACCCCTCAGCACATAGTCCTGGACTTTTTAGTGTGCCAGTCTGCAATAACTCGTTGCACTGAAAAACCAATAAGTTTTGGGGAGACTAAAAAGTGTATTTCAGAGTTGGGGATTCTTCAGCAGCACCTGATGTTCACTTTGCACTTAAGTATATCAAAATGTGTTTACCAATTAACATGTCCATTCTGCAAGATTATTTATGTCCTCTTATATTTTGTCACAGTCACAAACTGATATTAACAGTCTTCTAGACAGGGTAATAAATGAAGGCTTGTTTATGTAGAGCAGGAGTGTGGGTAACTTGTTTAACTGCAACATTTAATAAACAGCACGCCTTTTGGAAAATCAATTCAAGTGGCTCTTCCTGCAGTATAAACAAGTCTACGTGACCAGGCACAAAGTTGGCACGTTAGATTCCTTCAACTCCAAAATCCCCAGGGCAGGCAGCATCTAATTCAGAGTCAATATAAAATAAACATAACCTTAAAGGCTTAAAGCATAACCTTAAAAATTCTACCCAAATATACTGAAGTTCTTGTTAATAGAATCCAGCAACCAGCTAAGCCAAATGTATCCTCAACAGTCCAACTGAGAATATGCCATGTTGGGCATCACCACCCTGTTACACTATGGATAAAAGCCTGTGTGTGTGTGTGTGTGTAAAAAATAAAGTCAAATATCTAATGCGGTTTTTGCTGGAGGACAGCAAAAGTAAGCTTGCTGTGCTTCTTTTAATAGGTTCAAGCACCACCATGTGGTGAGATGCTGCAAATACACTCCACTCAGAGAAATTCAAATCAACGAAGACTTATTTTGTTTCCATGAACTTCTTTCCCTTTTTTCCTTCATACCATCTATCGCACTTCAAGTGAGATGATGTGGAAGATAAGTTTCCTGCAGATTTCTCAATATTCACCAGGAAGTTATCAAGAGCAACTAGCATGTCGTGCCGAGCAGGTGTCTCCTGTCTTGAATAGAGGAATATGGCTTTTGTTCGGCACCTTCTCCATAACAAGTTTTCATCCAAGATCCAGGACAAGAACTTGTATATTATTCCTTCTGCAGTACAGTGGTAAAGGGCCTTCAACAACTTTGTGCAACTGACTCAGAAATTGCAAAAACAAAGCACACAAGAATCCATCAAGAATCAAATCCATTTGAACAAGAACATTGTGTTCATCACATCCAGATAAGTACATTTTCAAATTTTAATTTGAAAATTTCCCTCAAGAATAGTGTGTTATTACAACTCTTCAGTTCAATGACATGGCTGCCATTGACAGGGATCGTGTTCTGAACTATACTAGTACTACTATCTCCCAAATGTCTTTGCAGAATACATCACAAAACAGTGAACCCATAATTTCAAAAACAGGGGGAAGTGTACACATTTGCAACTTAGATTACTTTCAAAGTCCAAGCCTGAATAATTAAATACACTAACTCACTGTGTTTATGGCTTTTAATGTCTGAACACACTTTCTTCTGTAATTATACTGTCTAGTCATACGTTTTGCTTTTGGAAGCATTTCAAAAATGCTGCAGCATTCAATTTCCAACAAACAGTAACGTCTGGTGATAGATTATCTTTTCATCCCCCATATTTAACAGAAAACTCCCATTTCCACAAATTAATCTTGAATACACATTTCATAAGTGGACAAGTTGTGAACCTGCTTCTGATGCCAGTCTTAAATAGGCTACCAGCATTTCTCGTCAAACTTATTAGGAGCTCGATTAACTCAATTGTTATATGGCTGGTTTCGAATGTACAGCAACACCTTTAGTGCAGGTTGAATTCCTATACCAGCAAGGGTTATTCATTACTTTCTCAACCTGACCCTCAGGTTAAATCAGCTCTCTCTTTCTCTCAAAAAAGTGGGAGAAAAGCTGATGGTCCTCTTGGACTTGTGACTTTCACCTCCCTCCCTATCAATGCTTTGACCCGATTATTATTCTGGGATCAGTAAGCTTCTGTGTGCCTAGAACTCAAGTGAACTTTTACCTCAACCATTTTTATAAAGCAGTGATTTTTGTGTACAACTGAACCAATGCACTGGGCCTTTCTGACCTTCATATTTCAATGACTGAACAATGCTCCATTTTGAACTTAAAAAAACAGTGCTTTAATATGACTTGGGCTATTTATAAACTGGGCTTGAGACAGTTAACTTCTTTAAAGCTAAGAGCTTACAACACTAAATTGCTCATCATGAGAAAAATCAAATGCTCCAATTCAATTTATTACAAATGCACCTCAAGTTTTCAGAAATTAATACCCATACTGTTAGATAAATGATTAGAAGTGGATGACTATCATATTCATTGTAATTATCATTTCCTGATCATGTATTACTTAATGTATCAGCAGCACAAGAGGCCCAAATCATTCTGGAAAAATAACAGCAAGTAATTTGATTAATATACAAAACCAACCAATCAGCAAGTTCAGGTGAAAAACTAATATTCTAAGAGTCTTAAACATTTGTAGACAGTTTGTGCCATTCCACTATTTATCTTGCTCACAACATCCACGCTATATTAACTAATTAATGGATTTGCATTAAATTTGACAAAGAAGTTAGAACATTTATTGAAGCACATAAGTACACTTACAACAACATGATTACTATTAATACAATGCCAAACAATCTTCCCAGTCTGGAAAGGGAATATTTAGTCCAAAGAGATTTGAATGGATAGGGTGGATAATTGGTCTAGACATCCCCATAAAGCTCTATTGGATCCCACTCTCATCTGCCAAAACTGTTCATTATTTCAGTTTGGTCTTAAAATGCAAAGATGACCCCTATCTTTTTTCTCTATTGCAAAGTGTCTTTTTAAACCCTCTCCCTGGCTTTCTCTATTATACTCCAAAAAGCCAGCCAGTGAAGGTGGCAACATGAATCAATCTTTATACATGTTTCTAAGCATTTATTTGAGAGAGACCCAATTACAAACATGCATTTTCTAGTCCAAATATGACAGCTCCCATTTTGTCTATTTACTGTAGCACCAATGGATCCCCAGTTAATACCCAGCACCTCATACAAAAAACACAATTAATATATAATTAACATCCTCCATCCTCACCTTCAACAATAGAAGGATACCACGAATATTTTAATTACAAAGATTGATATGATCAGCCTCCTCTTTCAATTCCCTCCCTCCCCCTTAGCTACTGGGTCAAATTTCCTCCAACATTTCAAAGAACAAAGAACAAAACAGCACAGGAAACAGGCCCTTCAGCCCAATGAGCCTGTGCCACCACCCTGATGTTCCCACCTCTGCCCGTGACCCCTTCCGTGTTTATAGATCTATGAATTAAAAACCAAATTTGAGACAATTTAGGGAGAATTTGTTTTGCCAATTAGAGCACATCTTTGGGATGTGGGAAGAAACCAGAGCACCCAGAGAAAACCCACACAAGCACGGGGAGAATGCGCAAACTCCCACAGACTCAGGCCCAAATCCATGTATCTGCACAGCACAGCGATAGTCACTGAGCTGTCGTGTTGCCCATCAAATGGTCCAGGTCAAGCATACACTAACGATGTGAAGGACTAAAATCCAAGAGCAGCCCTCTCACGACCCATCGCTTGTATGCGCCTTGTTAAACAACAAGGTGGACCAAAGCACCTGTAGGATAAAAACAAGTACATCAATATCATCATCTATTTACACATTTCCCAGGGACTCCTAAGGCTCATGATCCCTATTTTAAATCAGTTTTCTATACTCCTCCATTCCCATTCTGTTCATGTGCCTACCTAAGTATTTCTTAAATAACTCCAGAGTGCCTACCTCCACCACTTTACTTGGCAGTGCATTCCATACCCCCAACACCCACTTGTACCTTTCATTAATTTCTTCCCCATCTTCCCTCACGGCTTTTCTGAACTTAGCAAGGGTTGTGCTTCATGCACAGGCTGTCTTGACCCTATTCCCACTTAACAGGTGACCACCCAAGATCCCTTTCTGGCTTCCATGTTATTGAATATTGTGAATTGTTCTCTCTCCTCAGGTACTACCCCTGCTATTTTAAATGTGCTGTTATCAACTTCTCAGAAGAACCTCGACGTCCTTTCACCTTGCATACCAGGACTCTATTGCAACATCCTATTCTCTCCAAAGATGTTAAACACGTTGTTACCTCCCAGATCCATGTCCATGTTACTCTCACTGTTTTATTCTGTCAAATCAAGATTCAGTCCCTGCCACAGTACAGAAACATCTCTAAGTTGTAAATTGCACATTTTGAGATTGTGCAAAGGAAAATGTAACTTATGAAACAGGAGAAATTAGAGGCCATAAAGCCCTTCAAGTCTTCTATAACAATAAGTTCATGGCTTATCTTTGATTTCAATTCAATCTTCCCACTTGAACCCCATTACTCCATGATTACTCAAGAATGCAAAAAAATCTATCCAACTCACCATTGAAAACACTCAATGTTTAAATAAAGGGTCAATCATTTAAGGTTGAGATGAGGAAGAATTTCTTCACTTGAGGGTCGCAAATTTTTGGAGTTTGCTGATTCAGGAGGGAGCATCCACAACGCACTGACTCAGCAAGTTCCAAAAATCTGCAACCTTCAAGTGAAGAAATTCTTCCTTATCTCAACCTTAAACAATTGATCCTTCGTTCTGGGGCCATATTTCTTGTTTCAACATGCAAAGTATCATACTGTGGTGTCCCAAAAGCCCTGCACAATTGTAGCAAGATTTATGTTTATACTTCAGCAACCTTGCAATAATGACCAATATGCCATGTGCTTTTCTAATTGCTTGCTGTAGATGAATATAAATTCTCCCTGTTTTACTGTCACTAAATTTTTCCAAACATAAAACTTTAAAAATTTATCTCCATTGAAAAAAATGTTTCATTTCTCTATTCTTCCAACCAAAGTGAGTAACCTTCAGTTTCCCACATTGTATTCCATCTGCCAGCCTATTGCCTACTGGCTTAACCTAACTCCCTTAGCAGGCCCCAGCATCATCCTCACAGCTTACTTTCCACTGAGTTTTGTGCCTTCAACAAACTGAGATCAATTATTTCAAGTCATTAATATAAATTGTAAACAGCTCATGATCCAGCATTGACTCTTGTGGCTCCCAACAAGTTACTGTCTTCCAAATGTCACGTTTATACCAACTCTCTTTCTGTTCATTGACCAATCTTCCATCTACATTAATATATTATCACCAACTCGAGTCTTACTTTGTACAGTAACATTTTATATGGAAGTGTTGCAAATCTCTTTTGGAAACCCAAATATGTGACATCAGCTGGTTTTCACTTTAGCTAACCAATTGGCAACACAGCAGGGCTTGAGCCAGAATATGAACCAGAGATCTCTCACATTAAATCAGCAAAATCCATAAGTAATAGCCATATCCCAGACAAATTATCCCTCCTTTTCCTTCTTGACTCATCTGCAGCCTTTGACATGGCTGACCACAGATACTCTTCCAAAGTCTCACCAATGTCATTCAGCTAGGGCAGATTACATTCGCCTGACATCATTCACTTCTGTCTCATCGTAGCCAGAGAATCAACTGCAATCATTTTTCTTCCCATTCACACATTATTATTTTGGGCGTCTCCCACAGATCTATTTTCATTGCCATGGTCTTATCTACATACTGTTTCCTGGTGAAAAGATCCAGAAACGTGTCAGGTTTACATGAGTACATAGAAAACCCTGCTCTCATCAACACCTTTCTCGACTTCTCCCACTACTTTCTCCAAATGTGGAGACTGCTCATTCAGTACTGCAGTAGAAATTTCCTCCAAATAAAAATTATGAAGATCAAAATCACTGTCTTTAGTCTCTGCCATAAATTCCACATCCCAGTCACCAACTCCATCCTTGTCCCTGGCAGTAAACCAGACCATTCACAATTCTGGTATCTTATCTGATCCCAAAATGACACTGTTATCATATGTCTGCTATTCTAATTTGCATAACATTGCCCTAACCCCACTCTGTCTTAGCTCATCTGTTGCTCAAACCTCAATCATGCCTTTGTTACCTCCAGATTTGACTATTCAAACATATTCCTAGCTAGCCTCTCATTTTCCACTTCCATGAGCTTGATGCAATCCAAAACTATTCCACATGTGCCTTGATTAGCACAAGTCTTGTTCACCCATCATTGTTGTGCTCTCTGATCTACAATGGCTCCCATTTAAACATCATTGTTTTCAAATTCCTCCATGATCCTCCTGCCCATTTCTATAATCTTCTGCATCTTACAACCCTTTATGATACCTCTAATTCCGGTCTCATAATCATCTCTGGTTTTAATTACTCCAGTGATGATAGCCCAGCCTTCAGCGACCTAGATCCCAAGTTCTGAAATTTTTTTCCCCAATCTCTTCACCTCTCTCATTTTCCTCTTTTTAATTTCTTCTTAAAACCTCAGTCCTTGACTGAATTTTTGGTTATCTGCCGTAATACCTCCGTATGGGGCTTGGTCAAATTTTGTTTTATTACGCTTGTGAGAATACCTTGGGATAAAGAAATGAGTTATATTAATACATACAACTGAAACTGACATGGACAAATTTATCTTCCTTCTCTACTGTTATGATATCTTCCTCGACCTTTTATTTCGTGAGTTAAGGAGAATACTGTTGGTCCTTGATGCTCCACTGCCTTCACTGTGCTGTTATCAGATCAACTTCCAGCAAGTGCAGCAGAAAAAAATGTTTTGAATAAAGGATGCAAAATTAGGTCAAATGAACTATGCAAGCTACAAGTTACAAGTTACCACTCTCATGGAAGATGTGGCACAGAGACATACTTTGAACAGGAGATGCAACAAGCAGACAAAACATTCAAATTCTGTCTTAAAAACCATACCATGTTTGTAAAACAAAACAACAATTTAGGTGCTCAAATCTATCAGTTAATAAGGTGTTTCTAAATACAAAGAACATAACTAGGTCAATTATGTTACCTGCATGTAGTGTCACGGCAACCAACAAAATCTTAAAATACGTGGCTATCAAAGTTTAAGATGTAAGCCACAATCAACAACTACAAAAAGGGGCTGCTTCTCCATTATCGTGTATGAATGATATCAGGTTATTTTCTGTGGGCCCAAGTTGATTATCACATTTCCTTTAAAAATCAGACACAATCAACCCAGAGGTTATAGCCAAGCATTCCTGTTGTTTCCCAGACATGTTGCTGCTTCGGTACAGATTCAGGAATGCAAAAGTCCCATGAAAGCTGGGTGGCCATGTATGGTCAAACAGCCGTGCTATAATTGGTCTGCTCTTCTAATAGGATGATCTTGGAGAACACCAACCTCATAACATAGGTAACAGAATTTAGCTGTGTATCAAACAGCCTCCAAAGAACAGGAATGATAGCAACAGCAAGAAACATTGGGTATAACTAACCACATGAATCTAAGCTTCAAACATTAACCAACCGTTGCATTTCTATCTGCAGCTGTAAGGTTCATTAAACGCTGCTTTGTATGATTAAACAGGACATGTCAGCGTAATTTACTTTTCTACACTTATCAAGTGGCGATAAATTCCTCTCCTGCAAACAAAGACAAAACAGTTTCCTCTACTGATTCTGCAGCCGTCATCCTTTTTGAAAGGAGGACTTTGATATTCTGAAACATGCCTTTTTCCCCCATTTCTAGGATAGATTTGAATATAACTAGTAACATATACCTGGTCTACTTAACACACTTTTAAAAATCTAATTTTCTTCCTTGCCCCATCAAAGGAATACTATTGATAACATAGCAGTTAAAATGGAAAGCACGTAACAGTTACACATACAACAATATATATAAGAGCATAACTGCAGCTTTTTCCAGTAATTAGTATTAACAAAATACTCAAAAAAGCAGAGAACGTTTCACTATAAACAAGAAATACACATTGCCTGACAAAGCAGGAAATCTAAACCATTTCAGCACAACTTTTGAGTAACTGTGAAGAAAGAGCAAGATCACCCAGTTAAATCTCTGGGTAATATCTTAGGCTAATCTATCTCTAACAGATACCTTGAAATTCTGGGAATGGGAATATTCAAATTGTCAAAACAAATGCCAAATGGTCAAAGAAAGAATCACATTTGTTCTGAGTGATGAGCTTTTTCTCATTCTAATTTTTTATAGTACATAATTTAGTAATAATGATTCCTCAAATGTCTGCTGAAGTAGTTTTCAGATATCTACTGCCCTCTACTGGGTTGCAAATGACTACATACATACAATTGAAACATGCAAAGAAGGAAAAGTGGTCAGATTGGGAAAACTTATTATTCAAGTTATTTATGATTAGAAATGGACAAGTTGAATAAGCAGATCAAGGCAAGATGTTGACATTTTTGCTGTAGTTAAGTACTGAAAATGAGCACAAAAGAATCGTAAAATGAACAATCACATTTTCAATTCCTCCCTATTATGTTTTGTGCCTGGAGTGAACTCACATGACCACAAACAAGAAGCTTTGTCCATTTAAAAGTAAACAAGAGCTCTTGAAAACTACAATTGTATTATAGACAATTGCTGTGAAATTCATTAACAATCTGAAGCGCTATTTGAACTGAAAAATCCACTTTTATTTTTGTAGCTTGAATCAAAGATTTCACTTGACAGAAATAACACTATTGCTGGGATCAATTGTTAGCAAGTCTCTGACAAACTCAGCAGTTTCACTCTTACAAATGAAATGTTTCCTTCTCACTGGGTTTTTTCCAACATTCTAACTTCAAGCCAGAACAGAAGTCATAACCCAATACTTCTCCTCCATAGGAGGTTTCTTTGCAGAGTAGACTGATCCCGATTTTTCCTTCTGAGAAGGAATAGCCTCGATTGCTCTACTTAACTACCCAAAATAAGGAAGGGATTAAAAAAATCTTACCATCAAGGAATGAAAGCAACATTACTATAAGTTATTTACATTCATATTGGGCCAAGATTTTTTTAAAATATGATACAGGCTGCTTTCTGTTTTAATGATGTGAAAATTAGTGGGTTTTTGTACAGTGAAAACCTTCTGGCATGCAGACACACAGATCATTTCACTACAATCACACTGTCCTCAAGTTTGTTATCGGTGCAACTTAGTGTATTTATAGGATTCCTTCCATTTCTTAAGGATACCCATTAGAAATATCACAAACTATGTTATTCATCAACTTTTTCATTGTCACAAAGATATATACTACAGTGGCTAACTTTGTTACTCCAATGTTCTCTACAAGTTCCAATGTCATTTGCATAATTGTAAAAGAATAAACTTGCAGAATAACATTACAGTATTAGAAAAGCAGTTCAGTGATGATCCTGAATAGTGAAAGATTACTTCATGCAAAACGAACTTAACTTCAATATCAAAAATACTAATGCCCATGCCCATTAAAAACACTTAAATAATAGAACTCTATTTACTTCCAAGTACTTTCATTGAGAAATACCCACTCTAGACAAAAGTCAGGAAGTTTTGAGTATAAACAATTTGAATCATTAGAAATTTATCTGGAATCTGTAAGAACCAAGTTTTCTTCAATACAGACCATTAATGTAAAGTTTAGTAAACTCCTGCCCAACCTTGGTTTTCAAGATCAGCCTAATGAGTAATTATAATTCACAGGTTTCTTTTCCTACTGCAAGCTGTCCTCTTTTCTTCTACACCTTCACCCAACAGCAAATGCAAGATCATCAATTTCTCTCTCCATCCAATCAGGAGCCTCTGCCATCCCTTCATCTAGCTCACAAGGAGAAATCACCTCACAAAAGATCAGGGTTAAGCTTAACCCTGAAATTGTATCCATTACTAGTTTCTCCCCAAGTCCCTTCATGCATTCTCCAAAAATTCTTGGATATAGAACCACCTCCTGCTCCCTCAACCCTATTCTCACTAAACGTTTGACTAGACAACTTCCCTTTGTGGCTCCCATTTTAGTTACTTCTGCCATTAAAAGTGGCAAAGGGGATGTTTTTGCCAGTTTGTCTATCTATAAACAATATACCTCAAAACTAACACAGATTTCAACAAAACTTGGCAGACAGAAAATGGCCAAAGGAATAACTGATGAGTTTTTGACAAAGATGTTGATCAGGAATAAAACTAAGATTTATCTTGAATCAGTATGAAAAGTCATGCAGTTACTTGCTATTTAACAAAACTTTGTAACTATAGGTTTAACTAAGTCTGCTAAAACTGAAATGGATCAATAACCCACAAACACCAGGTTATCCTAATATGAGAGTCAGCTGCATATTGTTTAACAGAAAGCCATATTCAGTGCATCACTGGTCAAGCAAAGTTTATACAAAATTGAAAAAACAGATCTATTGGAAATAACGTTTGCATATGTCCAAATGTCAAAATTACAACATGATGTATTTATTATTTTTGATGCAATTAACGACACTTGCAAACATTTGCACTATCCAAATGAATTTTCAGGTTGTATAGGTTAAATAGCAAATTGGTGATGCATTTTAAGTGTTGTGCTGTAGAATGGGATACAAGTTTCCTAATGGCATGTTCCAATTTCCAAGAAAGTTATTTGTTCCTAGTTACCTAGATTTGGGAGCTTGTGGGTCATATTTTCCAAAATAATGTTGAGGTCAACAGTAGTCACCATTACAAGGGAGACAATCTGACAGGTCACATGTATGCAGTCAAAACACAAATATTAGAAGTTGTCACAGATATCCCTTCCTCTTTCATAGGGTGCATTGTTGTAATCCTTGCAATAGATGTGCTACATAAATAACTTGAACTGCATGAAATTGCCATACCTGCCTGCTAACTCTGTGCTTAAAAACTGTTGAAAAGGTAGAACAATATTCAGGCCTGACTGATTTTTTTAAACATGATAAGTGATAATAAATGATAGGTGATAATCACTATGCTCTGCGAATTTAAATTTACAAATGGAGAGTCTCAGTCCCACAAAAGAAAACAAATAAAGATTTTAAAAAACTACTTTAACTTTTTTTCTCCATCATTTTCACCTCTTTTCATTCACAACTTAAAGCCACTTTATATTTCCTGCTATTTACTTTCAGGTTTAGATTCTACATGTCTCTGAGGATTTTTCAAACTGATCACTTCATCAAAAGTCTTGCTGTTTCTTCCCCTGTGCACAGGCTTTCTTCTCTATACATGTGGAGGGCACTCTGTCAGCCATTACAAAAGAACTAGCTGTTTTTATAAGGAATATATTCATCTTTACAATATTACGATATAGTAGTGGTTACAGTTCTATCATTGATAGAGGAAGTAATACAAGTGATCATTAATCCTCAAACGATGTGCAGTTAGATGGATAAGCCATGCTAAGTTGCCCCTTTGTGTCTCAAGATGTGTAGGTTAGGGATATTTGTAAGACAAATATGTAGGATTACGTGGATAGGGTCTGGGTGGGATGCTCTGGAGAGCTGGTACAGGCTTGATGGGCCAAATGGCCTGGTTCTGCATTGTAGGGATTCCATGATTTCTAAGATTAAGAATATGAATTATTTAAACATTGATGTGTGTAATTTTTACAAAAGAATGTTGGTAACAACTAACCAAATAAGCAGTGACCTTACTTTTGCCCTAATATGATATGGGTCAAGAAATATTTCACATTAGTACAGCTATTAACATATTGCTGGTACAAAAATAATACTAAGTGTATATGTGTACATGTTATATGTACAATTTCATGAAACAGTTAACACATTCTTCTTCATCACCAAAGTATGCCAAACTGCTTTGGAAACGGTACATGTTGTAATTATTCTGCTTGAATGCTCAAAAGCACTTATCAGAGCATGGGAATAAAATCAAACTTGAAGAAGTATAAATAAGCCACAAACAAGAGTTCACTAAAGGAAATTAAATAATTGTATGAAAACATTCACAATAATTTTTCCAAATATTTTTATTAAATATTCTGTCTCTTCTACACACTGAGGACTGAAACCAACATCCACAGAAATGGATTTAAACAACACGAACAACTTTCATACCACGTGCTTATTTGTGAATACTTTCATTTCTTAAAACCAGACAGCTCACATCAGCAATATTTAGTAGTATCCATATATTTAATTCCCATCTTATCATTACTCAATAGACCATCTAATGAATATATTGTCTGAAATATTCTTTTGTGTAGTTTGATTCTGCACTAAGATCAAGAGGACAGTTAATGAGATTATCATTCTCAGGAGATCATGAGTTTCCATTCCAGATTAGAGGTAGTGTTACCCATACTACAAATACATACATCCGAGAGAGATGAATTCTGTACGTTAAATATATTATATTCCTTTGGCCAGATGATATACTATTACAGATTAATGCAATTTGCACTGTGGTACATATTTCTATTCTCATAATAGAAACTTAAATTTTCACTATAACATTTATGGTTAAGTCAGTGCCACTTCAATAATGTGTTTACTTCATATTTCAATGAGTTAACGCATAACTGGAATTAAACAAGGAATCCTTTCTTTAATTTGAATTAGAGAAAATTGAATAGTCTAGATCTTACTTAAAAAAGCTTAAAATTAACTTCCATGACAGTTATAACTACTGTCAGTCCTGGTTTCAACTTGTCCCGTTTTATTGTTTATCCTTACGGATTTGCATTAATTATAATTAGAGTCGTAGAACAACACAGAACGGAAACAAGCTCTTTGGCCAAGCAGTACATGCCAGCCATGGTGCCCTCCCAGATAGTCCCAATTGCCCACATTTGGCTCATATCCCTCTAATCCTTTCCCATCCATATACTTATCCAAATGCTTCTTAAATGTTGCTATTGAACGTGCCTTAACTACCTTCTCAGACAGCTCATTCCATATACGCAACCCCTCTGCATGAAGAAATTGCCCCTCAGGTCTCTTTTAAATCTTTCCCCCTTCACTAACAGGGTGACCAAAACTGTACACAATATTCCAAGTGCAGCCTCATCAATGACTTATACAATTGTAACATAATTCCCCAACTCCTTTACTCAGTGCCTTGACTGGTGAAGGCTAGTGTGCTAAATGCCTTCTTCACCACTTTGTCTACCTGTGATCCTGCTTTCAACAAACTATGTACTTGTACTCCTAGGTCCCTCTCTTCCTCAACATTCCTTGGGGCCCTATAATCCATTGTACAAGTCCTATCCTGGCTTGACTTCTTGTTTTGTGCTAGGTATGACAGTTTTGTGACCTGATTAATGCGATTTTGGAGTGGCCTCTCCCACCAGCTGACTCTCCTACTTGTGGCATACCTCCATGTCTCTGCAACTTGAAGCTCTGCAGCTTTCTTCCTCATGCTCATCTCACAAACCCTCACTCAAAGCAAGAGTTGGAACAGAGAAGCAGTAAGTGGAACAGCTGGCATGCCATGGGTCAGCGGTGACCAGGAGGATCTGGGAACGGAAGAGGTAATGAGTGGCAAGGAGCAGAAGAGATGGCCAGTGAGTAAGACAACAAATAAGGGTGAATAGGGAGTTAAATAGGCAGAGAAATGTTATATTATTTTAAAAGCTATTTTATGAATACAGTAATTTAGTAATGTACAGTATTAGAATATAATACCTTTTTTGTGACAAAGGTCATATAGAACTTAACTACAGCTTTTCCATTGGCTGTAAAAGGGAAAACCTAATTCACTTAATAGTTTCATTTAAAATTGCATTTTTCAGGAGTACATTAAATGAAGATTTACTGTTCCAAGTAAATACTCAAGTGAATAAGCAAACAAAAACATTAAGTTATCAGTAAAATCTAACATCATACAAAATTAATCATTAATTTTTTTTAACATTCTTTGGACTCTGTAATAGTTCCTATAGATTGGAGAATAGCTAATGTAAGCCCGCCTATTCAAAAAGGGAGGCGGATAGAAAACAAAAAACTTTAGATCAGTGAGTCTAAAATCGGCAGTAGGGAAGTTGCCAGAGTCATTATCAAGGATTTTAAGCACAGCATTTGGAAAGCAATGATATATTCAGACAAAGTCAGCATAGATCTACGAAAGGGAAATTATGCTTAACAAATTTACTGGAATTCTTTGATGATTAACTGGTAGAGTTGACCAGGGAGAATTGGTGGATTTTGTTTATTTAGACTTTCAGAATGCTAGCAACAAGGTCTCACATAGCAGATTTAAAGTTGAAGCGCATGGGATTGTGGGTAGTGTCTTGAGATGGCTAGAAATCTGGTTAGCAGACAGAAAGAATTAGAATAAATGGGTGTTTTTCTGATTGGCAGGCAGTGGCTAGTGGGGTACCACAGCGATCTGTGCCAGGACCCCAACTTTTCACATTATATATTCATGATTTGTTGCTATGACAATTTTGGGCAAGATTTTCATCCTCAGAACTTTGTACATCCAGAAGAATGGCCAAGCCTAGTAAAATCCTCACTACAACCTCAATGCAGACCAATTCCCATTCCAATCTTGGCACAAACTACCTCACCCCCAACTCTACCACCAATTCAAATACAGACTCTTCCCCACAATTCCCTAAAACCAGTACAGAAACCCATCCTCAATCCCACTTTAAGGACAATCATTAAATGCTGCACTTTATACATAAATATTGATAACTTTTGTAGAAAAAGTAAACCCTGAGCCAACTTTGTATTCCTCACCTGTACGACCAAGAGACCTTTAAAAAAAAACTATGTTTTCTACGCCAGTCTCGTGCCTGCATGCTCCTCTCCACAGCCTGGGTTTGCAGAATGAAACTGAGTACACATTGAACACCCAGGTTGTTGGTTAAATATTAACTGGCGTTTTTAATGAACCTTTCCCTTACCTAATACTGCACAGTCAAGGGCTGGAAATGGGGATAGGCGGGAGGGGAGGGGGGGTACACCTTCTTTCAGTTGGCTACAGTCCATGAACACATTCTTGTACCCTGACTCCCTCAACATTACTTGTTACTGATGTGGATTTTCCAGGCTGAGACTCTCTCCTTTCAACTTTGGCTACATTGGAGGTGGCAAAGCCAAAGTGTTGCCAGGGGCCCTCACTCAGAGCCACTGCTCTAGTGTGTCCCTTGCCTCCTCTTTCTTTGTCATTCTTGATGTTTTGTATGATGGAGGATGCCCAATAGATCAGATTGATCATCAAGCATCTGGTAAAAGTGATCAGTGGCAGTGCAGTTTGAAGTCTCCTGCATGGCAGCAGTGGGACTAACCAGAATAACTTCTTTTCAAACTCCAAATCACAGGTTCCACCTCTCATGAACTTGCTGCTCTTCTAACCATAGATTCTGTCTCAGGATAAGCAGCCAGAGCAGGATGCAGGGAACCTGTGATTGAAGGAGCTGGGAGTAGTAGCATGGGAGAGACAGAATCCATGATTGGAGTAGTTCCTCACAGATTCTGGCTCTCCAATAGCCACTGCTCCTCCAAGCACAACTCCATTATTTTTCTATTCTTTTGAAACTTTTGATTTGAATTTTTCAGCTTCTGTGACTTTAGAGGAGGTGAAGGTCAGGGATATATTTAGAATAATGGAATTCCAAAATCCAGATGTCAGAAATTCAAACTTAAGTTGCTCATTGCTGTAATTATATCAAGAAGATAGACTTGGTTCAGGGGACTAGACCTTCAACAGTGGAGTGTCATTTTGAACAAATTACACAAAAGAAGCGTATATAGTTTGAAAGCTTCAAAGGGTAACCTTCTTTTGTTCAACCATGCTGTTGTCAGCTCTCAGAACAAAGTGAGATTAACAAGGCATTACTAACTGAAAAGCTAAACACGCTCTAATGCACACTTATAACGACAAGAGAATGAACGAGGATTACAGCCATGCATAAACAGTGCATTTAAAAAACCTCAAGGATATTCTGTACAACCTTCGGCATTTGCACACCAGAATGTTAATATGTTGCATTTATTGAAGGAAGGAACAAACTTGCATCTTAAAATGCTTTCCACTCCATCAAGACACCCCAACGAGTTTCAGAACTCAAAGTGAATTTTAAAGTGAATCCATTCTTGGCTTGGGAGGCAAATGTGGCAATAAATGAATGCATAGCAGGAACCCACAAACAATGATGAGGTGAATGCAATCATTTATAGGATGGTTGGGGACCAAAGGCTGGTCAGGAAAGCAAGAAATCTCCCTTTTCTCCAACAGTACCATGCAATCTTTCATATCCACCTAAAATCATAGAATTGTAGAACATCTGCAATGCATAAGAGGCCATTTGGTCCATCAAGTTGCACCAACTCTCTGGCAGAGAATCTTACCTGGATCCTCTTCCCCACCATATCCCTATGAACCCATATATTTAGCATGGCCAATACACCTAACCTGCACATCTTTGGAATCAGATGAGTTCTTTATTTAAAAATGTTTCACATGAAAGATGACATCTTTGATAATGCAGGACCCCAGTGTTTCCTGAAGTGTGAGTCTAACTCAAATCTGACTGTGGGACCTAAATGCACAACTTTCTAACTCAGGAGATTAGAGTTGAGCTGCAAAAGCAGCAGAACTTATACCCTACATAGCAACCGGAACTTCACAGAACAGAGGAAATTGGCAAATGCTGTTTTTCTTACGTTAATGAGAAGTATTTTGGTAATTATTAAAATGAATAGAGGGAGGGTCAATTTTAAAAAAAACTGAAGTATAAAGATGGGCCCAAGTACTCATATTGCAGAAGTGCTGGAACAGATCAGCTGTTATTTACTAAAGGAAGTAGGATGCAAAAACACACAGGAAGGAACCAACACAAAGAGCTTTGGTACTTCCACTAAAGTTGAGTCAACTTTCCTGTCAGGTCAAAAAGGAAAACAAACACTACATTGCTGCAGGATAACTTAAACAGCTAAGTGGGTGAATATATCAGGAGGATCCAAAATCTAATCACCAGGATGTTGTGAATTAGTGAACACATGCCAATTGATCTCAACACCTCTGGATCAGCAAAGGGAGGCAAAAGAGAATTCAGCCACAAGCATTTCAACACAAGCACATTAATGGGTAGAAAAACTTTTCAAAGTCATATGCAACCTACGAAGATTAAGTGGCACAACAAGACTACCACCAAAGGACTACAGTGTGCCAATATGACCAGCATCAAAACATTGGTTATACAGGTCAGTTAGACAAATTACAAGCATACAAACGATTTCCCAAAATTCTATGCTGCAGATGATAGAAAAAAAAGGTTTCAAGAGTAGCTTGAAGTGAAGACATAAGAATATATCTAGAAGCCAAAAAATGCGCAAAGATGATGCAGCTTAGAAATGTATTATTAAACATAATAGATTTAGGTTTAAAAAACCAAATTAAGCAAAGAAAGCCCTTCTACAAGAATAGAACTGAAAAGCAAAGAAGTTATGTTCAACTCTCAAAATATCAGTGAGGCCATAGCTGGAACCTGTGCACAGTTCTGTTCTCCACATTAAAGAAAGCAGATACAGCAGCATTGAAAACCCTAAACTCCTTCATCTCAGTGAACTGCAAGATTGAAATCAGGCTTGTTCATCAAACATGACTGCATTAATAATATTGAATATATTTAATACATGTTGAATATTTCAGAACAAATTAAAGGAAATGTTTGATCGTACACATATTAATGGAACTGTCATCAACTTCAAAATGTGAAAACAAAAAAAAAAATTACATGTTGGATAGAAGGAGCGCACAGCTTTCTTAGTCAATGATGTATGCAATCAGCTTGCACCACTTCACTTGCACTGGCTTTACATGCATACAACAGTCATATCAGTAGGGGACAAAACTATGCACACAAAAGTGGCAAAGCTATGTATGAACAATGGTCAACAAAATGTCTCATGGGCTACCCTCAAAACCCAGATGGGTCTTATGTGGACTCCAGGCCACAGGTTGCGCACCAAGATAAAAGAACAAAGGACTCTGGAAAAGCTGAGAAGGTCTGCCCGGGGAGTGGATGTGGAAGGAGTATGAAAGCTTTAAGGATGACGCCAAAACAGAAGGCAATATGCATAAAGCAAAGATTGAACAGGCTAAGGACTATTTTAGGAGAAGCGGTAAGAATGTGGAAGTCATAACCATAAGCAATAGCTAAGGTGAATAACACAGGTGCATTTGAGGAAAAGCTAGATAAGCATGAGAGAGAAGGAGAGAGAGAGAGAGAGGATCAGAAGAGTTTGGCTGAATACCTATTTTGATGCTGTATAACAGAGGAATGGTTCTATTAAGAGCAGCCACCCTTCAACTGTGAACCCAATTAATCAACTACCAGGAGCATCGCAGTTAAGCCTGCTCCTTTCTGATTCAACATGCACACTTTACAGGTGATGATTCTAGATACAGCAGGCCTCAGGATAATATTTCCCTTAAACACCCATCCTTAAAGCTGCAATAAAAGCAAAATATTGCAGATATTGTAAATTTGAATGAAAAGACTGCTGGAAATTCTCAGCAGGTCTGGCAGCATCTGTGGAGAGAGAAACACAGTTAATATGACGAGCTAAATATGACTTCTTCAAAACAGCCAAATCCAGTTCTGATAAAGTAAAATTTGATTCAAAACTTTAACTCTGACCTGCTGAATATTTTCAGTATGTTTGCTTTTATAATAAAACTGCAACTAAAAACTGCTAAATTTTCCTTGCAGATATATTCATAAAATTAGAAAACTAATAGCACCCTAACTTCATTGTTATATTCCCTGTAGAGGCCAATAACTTGAAAAAAAAAGAGTTTCCAATGACTGCCTAGAAGGACTGCACAACAAAATTTCAAGTTTAGATTTTTACTGTAGCAAACAAATTAGAAGTACCATTGACTCACCACTAAGTAGGCAGCTTGTACTTCAAACTTCCCCAATTAACTTTTAAAACAATCCAACATTTCCCAATACTGCTACACTTTAGCTGCCCCTTAAATGGGCACTTTATTTTTCTGGAACCAGTCCAAAGTAATTCCCAATTCCTAGCTTCCTTTCCTTTCCTGGTCAGGTACTGTCTAGTCCCAGTGGATATTCCTTCTCTCTAGGCCAGGCTTGGTAAATATTCCAGCTTTTTCTAGATCCTCACAAACATAACCTTTTTAATCTGAGCAGAAGCTAATGCCTGCTTTCTTTGTGGTGGGCATTTTCTCTGCTTCAGGTAGGTGCAGGATTTATTGACATTCATTTCTGGCTCAGCACCCCTCTCCCCAATTCCGTTCCATGGCAACATAACTCATGTGCGCCTTGTATCCAAGTAGAAATGGCAATTAGCTATCCTTTAATTGATCAACTCCATTCTAGCTTGGAATTGCACAGACAATTTGAAGTATAATCATTTATAAAACATGATATTGCTAACACCTCTCTGTGAATCTTGGTTAGGCTGTCCATCACCACAGTCAGCACAGATGCTCTTTCCATAGTCCACAGATGTGAACATCTTGCAGTTCCTCAACAAATCTCTTGACTAGATATCTAAGCATGTCACCAGGTTTGCATCAGGGTAAAATTCAAAGCAAGGCACACAACGCCTTTTATTTCTCCATTTTATCATAAATTAAAAGAGATAGTCACAAAGTATAATCTTATAATCTTCATATTTGCACACAATGCACCAAGTCAATGGATATCAGTTCTAATAAAAAGTGAGTATCCAAAACACTAACTCTCTCACTTTCCAGATGTTATCTGATATGCTGGGTATTTCCAGCATTCTTTGTTTTATTTCACTTGGATAGTAGATCATGAATTTTCACTTTAACATATTTTAAATGATTGCTGATTGAAGTCACTAACGAATGCAAAACAAATTGAAATATTCTTCAGAAAAATAACGCCAGTTGTATCAACCAGCTGATTACTTCAGAAACTTGGAGAATTATATATCATTGCTTAAAATAAATTATGTACTACAAAATAAAAATCCTATATAGGGTGAGCCATTAGTCTTTTAAAGCACTTAACAGAAATAAAGTAAACTGCAGGTCAGCTTCATTTCAGAAGGATGTACTCCTTGTTTACTCCTATTCACGTCCTATACATTATGGATTTATATTGTGTGTATCACATTCGAGACACTGTACAAGTATACTGAAATAGCAATGTGTTGTGTGGTATTTCAAAGCTGAAACATGACTAAAATTAGTCTGCCCCCAAATGTAGATATGCAAGTCATTCACACTGCAACATACCACATTCCAGGGTCAGAGTTTTCAGAAGTAACATTTACATGTACTGAATGCATCAATGTTCTTTAAACCCCCCCCCACACATCATCATAGTTCTAACAGTTCAGATGGCCCACTCGAGAAATTATCACTTGCAGTCACAAGATACGGGATGTTTGCTTTGATTATTGTGGAATTATTCTATTTATATATTTTTGTGTATTTCAGAAACAAATACTCAAATGTATTTATATCCGTCTGTAATTAGCCATTAGTTCTCGAGGGATCAAAAGCACCTTTCCAAGTTTGAGAGAGACACAAGTGGTTATTTCTCAAGGGCACTGCTTTACATCAGGCATTGCTGAGCAGAAATCTCTCCCGCTCTTACCATCTACTACATCATATTAGATAGATTAGCAAACTGATTATTCAGTGATTTAGCCATGTCATGAACTTTCTTTCCACGTCCAAGAAGTCCTGATACAAGACTTCAACTTGGAATTTCTGGCTCTGAGGCAAGGCCTCACCAGGTACAAGACCTCCAAACAGGCAAAAATCAGGAAGTCACAGGTACTTTCACTTGTGATATCCAACTAGCAATTTCTAAATATCAGCATTATTAATGAAGAGCACTGGATCTATAATTTCCTGATAAACTGCCCACTGTGTGCAATGCACTATGGCGGGGGGGTTCAGAGTGTCAACTGGTTTTTAATGGATGTTCATATTATTTAGATTATCAAGCTTGTTCATGTTCTATTATGTGTTAGCCATGATTCAATGTAGCATTCTTCCTTTTGAGTCAGAAAGTTGGGGGTTCAAGCTCCATTTCAGGACTTGTGAACATATCAGCCAACATAACTCAATACTGAGGAAGTACTGCACCATCAGAGGTCACTTCTTTTGTCTAAGACATTAAACTAAAGTTCTTGAAAAACAGCATGGAATTTCTGCCGGCAGAAGGCAGAGAGTGGTTGTGGATGGGTCTTGTTCTGCATGGAGGTCGGCAACCAGTGGAGTGCCCCAGGGATCTCTTCTGGGACCCCTGCTGTTTGTCATTTTCAATAATAACCTGGATGAGGAAGTGGAGGGATGGGTTGGTAAGTTCGCCGACGATACAAAGGTCGGTGGTGTTGTGGATGGCCTGGTGGGATGTCAAAAGTTGCAGCGGGACATAGACAGGATGCAAGACTGGGCGGAGAAGTGGCAGATGGACTTCAACGCAGATAAATGAGTAGTGATCCATTTTGGCAGGAATAATGGGATGAAGAAGTACAATATAAGGGGTAGGAGTCTTAGCTGTGTTGTAGAGCAGAAGAATCTCAGGGTCCGGGTCCATAGGACTCTTAAATCGGCCTCACAGGTGGAGGAAGTGGTCAAGAAGGCGTATGGTGTACTGGCCTTCATTAATCGAGGAATTGAGTTTAGGAGTCAGGAAGTAATGATGCAGCTCTATAAAGACCCTTGTCAGACCTCACTTGGAGTATTGTGCGCAGTTCTGGCTACCTCACTGGTTTGGATTGCGAGGCAGGCCTTATGAAGATAGGTTGAGGGAGCTGGGACTCTTCTCACTGGAGAGATGTAGATTGAGAGGCGACCTGATAGAGGTTTATAAAATATTGAGAGGAATAGATAGGGTGGATTCTCAGAGACTATTTCCCCGAGCTGAAATGGTCACTACGAGAGGACACAGATTTAAGGTGCAAGGAAGCAAATACAGAGGGGATGTTAGGGGTAAGTTTTTCACTCAGAGGGTGGTGAGTGAATGGAATCGGCTGCCATCGGAGGTGGTAGAGGCAAACTCGCTGGGGTCTTTTAAAAGACTTCTGGATGAGTATATGGAAAAGAATAGGATAGGGAGTTATAGATAGGTCTGTGGATTGGTAGATATAGATGTGATCGGCACAACTTGTGGGCCGAACAGCCTGTTTGTGCTGTATTGTTCTATGTTCTAAAGCCAATATTTATTCGCCAACCAGGATCATTGGAAAAATTGGTTATTTACCTCATTCCCATTGATGGTACCATGCTGTATACAAATTTACTGCCATATTTTCCTAGTCAATAGCAGCTACATTTCAAAAGTATTTCACTGGCTATGATGTGCTTCACGATATCCTGAGGTTGGGAAAGACACTAAACAAATGCAAGGTCATGCTTCCTATCTTGCATATGTGCAAAAATTCCTGCAACTGAGAAATGAAACTCTTCCATGTTTCAGACCAGATCCCAGAGTTTCACTGGTAACAACCAACAGTCATAAACTCTAAACTTTTAGCACTTTTATAACTTGAACAGTAAAATGAGACTTTTAATTCAGTGATAGGCCAATGGTGTTTCACTCCAATAATGAATAGCTTCCAGTACCTTTCACCCAATTACTTCCATAATTCATGGACTGCAGAGGCTCAAGAAGACAGCCCACAGCCATCTTTTCAAGGGAAATCAATGCTAGCCTAGCTAGTGATGCCCACATTCCTTGAAAGAGAAAAACATACTGCTTGAATAAGAATGCTTGCAATATCTAATCTAATTGAAATCAATGGTATGGTGCTTCCTGAGTACTAAGTGTCAGGATGCATTAGAGTACATGATAAAAACCAGATGAAGAGAAATTGAGAAGAATGGTTACAATTTATGAACAATTGCAAAAGTGGCTTTAGAATTGAGGTGGAAAGGAGATTCCATGAGATAAGAAAATGTATACATGGTAGTAACCTTCATTCCCTGTGCAATGAACTGGACCTATGAGAGAAAGACATATTAGGTTGATCAATGTATAACACATGCTGTCGGAAAAAAAAAGAATTCAAATACTTGACCCATCTAAACCACTTCTAGGGAGGGAAGACTGCACTGTTGCAACAATTGTGACTTACAAGAAAACTGGAAACATTGAAACAAAGGAAGCAGTGGAAGGGGAAAACTGTATAATCCTAATTATAATATGTCACATCAACACTTCATGGAATGAATTAACATGCATTTACACAAATGTCAAAATATAAGAAGTTAAATGGGTGAATAAGACACAGTGGAAAATAGAAAGCTACCAAAATTTCACCCAGCTGTTTGCCAAAGGAAGTTTTCAGGATCTAATCCAATTGATATCATAATATATTATTCAATAACATAATGTAATGTATTTATTTATTACAAAGGGGTACCAAATGAAGCCCAAACCAGGCTCACATCCACTGACACTGTCTACACTTCCTACTGTCTTGGGAAAGCAGCCAGCATAATCAAGGACCCCATGCACCCCGGACATACACTCTTTCACCTTCTTCCGTTAGGAACAAGATACAAAAGTCTGAGAACGCCCATCAACTGATTCAAAAGCAACTTCTTTCTTGCTGCCATCAGATTTTAGAATGGACCTACCTCACATTATGTTGATTTTTCTCTACACCTTAACTATGACTGTAATATTACATTCTGCATTCTCATTTCTTTCCCTTTGTACAGTAGGTTTTTCTGTGTAGAGCGCAACAAAACTTTTACTGTATACTAATATACGTAATAAATAACAAATCAAATCAAAAATGTTACTTTCTGGGTGTTTGGGATCATAAGATGTAAAGGGGATATGCTGGAAATTAAAATTCAGAGTCCCTGAACTTACTAAAGAAAGTATAGAACATAAGAAATAGGAGCAAGCGTAGGCCATCTAACCCCTCGAGCCTACCCCACCATTCAACAAGATCATGGCTGATTGGAAGTGGATCAGTTCCACCTTCAAGCTTTCTCCCCATAACCCTCAAATCCATTGTCTATCAGAAATTTATTTACCCATGACTTAAAAACGAGGTAGCTTCCACCACTTCAATGGTCAGAGAATTCCAGAGACTGACTACCCTTTGAGTGAAGAAGTTCCTCCTCAACTCTGATCTAAATTGCCCTCCCCCCCCCTTAATTTGAGGCTGTGCCCTCTAGTTCTGCTATCCTTTCTAATCAGGAAGAATCTCTCTACCTCTACTCTATCTAGTCCCTTCATTATCTTATGTGTCTCTATAAGATCCCCACTCATCTTATAAACTCCAAGTACAGACGCAGTCTATTCAATCCCTCCTCACAGGCGAACCCCTCATCTCCAGTATCAACCTAAAATTGTTAAAATTTCATCTTATGACCCCAAACACCTAGAAAGTAACATTTTTGATTTGATTTGTTATTTATTACATGTATTAGTATGGAGTAAAAGTTTCTTTCTTGCGTGCTTACACAGAAAAATCTACCATACAAAGGGAAAGAAACAAGAGTACGGAATGTAACGTTACAGTCATAGCTAAGGTGTTGAAAAAAAATCAGTATAAGCAGAGAACAAAATCGCAAGACCATATATGCCTCAAAGATTCAATTAAAAATGTTGTTTAGCATTGCTCCTTAGGGAAGGTTTAAATGTTCCAGAGAAGAAAAACAGAGAATTGCTAAGTCTCTCTTTAGATGGATCTGGAACATAGAAAAGGAAGAAGATTAGTAGTCAAAATAATGCAGGCCACAGCAAAACAAAAAGGAGGCACACGCACCACTGGGGAGGTGATAAAAACATGGGACAATACAGCTGAATTCCAGAGATGATCTGAGAATGGTTCCCCTGACCATTGAGGCAGCATGTAACAGATTGTAGCATCAAGGAGCCCAACAATATTAAGGAACATAGGAAGAACTTCCACTCTCTGGAGTCATACTTACTAGAAGGGAAGATGGTTGAGATTATTAGAAGCCCAACAATTCAACCAGAGATCACCATTCCAGTTCAGTAAGACAGTGTGTTAGGCTGAACCACCGACAGTTGTTTTATCACTGCTCGTTCCTCTACCCATCACAAGGCTGGAGGAAGTGGGGATGTTCATAGAAATGATTATTCTGCAATCAATTATGCTGATTAGCTTCTCAAGTTTCTTTCACCATTCAATTACACAACTACAATCTAAGTCCATATACCTGCCTCTGCCCCAGATCTTTCAATACCTTTGGTTAACAATCTAACCATCAACAGTCACTTGAAAACAGTTTCAAACTTTTATCATCTTTGCAAGGAATGCTTCCCAATTTCATTTCTGAAATGGCTGACTCATATTTAGACCAAGTTCCCAAGGTAAGACTTCCTAACCAGCAGAAATAGATTTTCCATATTCCATATCTATCTTCTGTTCCCATTAAAATCCTGAAAACCTTATTCAGATTACTCAAACTTATCAATTCAAGGGAATACAACTATAACGTGTTTTACGTTTCTCACAACTTAACCAAGTTAAGTTCCAAGTCTCAATCTATTAAATTAATGCTGTACTTCCTCACTTCTTAATGATGCCTGGAACTGTTCATAGTATTCCATATGTGGTTGAACCAGAGTGAAGAAAAATGGAGTCCATACCCCCCTGCAGCAAGGTCTGGATTCAGGTCACACAATGGCCAATTATCACTTCCTATAAAATCAATTCTTGTAACCTCCCATGATAATCAATGGTACTACCATCATTAAATTCTCCATCGTTAACATCCTTAGGATGTTGATGATCAACCCAACCATGTAACTGCTGTGGTTACAACAAAGTGACTCATTTCCTCATTCCTAAATGTTTGCACAATTCTACAAGGTACGAGTCAGGAGCGTGATGAAATACGCTCCATTGACCAAGGTGTGTGAAACTCCAGCAAAACCCAAGCTCAACACCAGCCAGGACAAAGCACCCATTTGATCATGTTGGCAGTAAGTACCATCTACAAGATGCACTACAGCAATGACAAATTTTCTTTAGTAGAACCTCATCTACACCCAGTAGGGTAACATAAGCAAGTGCTTGGAAATAACATCACCTTTAAGTTTTCTTGATAACCATCCTGACTTGGAAATCTAGCCATTCCTTCATCATCAATAGGCCAAATCCTAGAACTTCCTATCCAACAGGACTGGGGGGTACCCCCACCACAAGAATATTCACCACCAAAGATCAAGGACAGGCAATAGTGCTGGTTTTACCAGCAATATCCTCATCCTGTGAATGATTTTTTAAAAAAGTAACCATCAAAATAAATGGCTTACTGATGGTGTTATTATTGGAAAACTAGATCATTTATATTTTCATACGTTGAAATGAGAACATTAAAATTTTAGAATCAATTTCAGAAGAGAGTACTTCAAATTAATAAAATGTTGTCATAATGAAAAGAAACACGAAAGGAAAATTGGCCCACTTCAAATAGTTCTTTTTAAAGAAGTCAAGGACCAGGCAGGAGGATAAAATTAATCTGAGTAAAAGGAAGGTTAGAGAGAGATTTTATAATTTTGAAATGCACAGGGAAGGAATTAGATGGGGATGAAGAACTGTCAATGAACTAATGTAATGCAATGTAGAAAACTGGAAAAGAAATAATAGGAGTGGAGGAAAAAAAGGCATGTTGTTAGAGTCATAGTCATAAAGGTTTACAGCATGGAAACAGGCTCTTTGGCCCAACTTGTCCATGTCACTCTTTTTTTAAAAAAAACTTAAACTAATCCCAATTGCTCACATTTGGACCATACACCTCTATACTCATCATACACATGTAATCATCTAAATGTTTTTAAAAGATAAAATTGCATCCGCCTCTACTACTACCTCTGACAGCTCGTTCCAGACACTTACCACTCTGTGAAAAAAACTGCCTCTCTGGACACTTTTGTATCTCTCCTCTCTCACCTTAAACCTATGCTCTCTAGTTTTAGACTCTCCTACATTTCGGAAAAGATATGACTAGCCACCTTGTCTAAGCCCCTCATTGTTTTATAGATGTCTATAAGATAACCCTTCAGCTTCTTAGGCTCCAGAGGAAGAAGTCCCAGTCTGTTCAGCCTCTCCTTATAATTCAATCCATCAAGACCCAGTAGCATCCTAGTAAATCTTTTCTGCACTCTTTCTAGTTTAATAACATTCTTTCTAAAATAGGGTGACCAGAATTGCACACAGGATTCCAAGTGTGGCCTTATCAATGCCTTGTACAACTTCAGCAAGAAGTCCAAATTCCTGTATTCAATATTCTGACCGATGAAACCAAGCATGCCGAATGCCTTCTTCACCACTCTGTCCAACTGTGACTCCACTTTCAAGGAAATATGAACATATACCCCTAGATCTCTTTGTTCTTTAATTCTCCCCAACACTCAAACATTAATTAAGTCAGTCCTGCCCTGGTTCAACCTACCAAAATGCATTACCTCTCATGTGTCTAAATTAAACTCCATCTGCCATTCGTCAGCCCACTAGCCCAATTGATCAAGACCCCGCTCAAGAGGGAAATACACAGGACAGTAACAAATTAAAAATTGGCTTCATAATGATGGACATAGGTTAAGAGTTCAGGAGTTAGAAAATAAATTAAACTTCCAACAGTTCCTAAACAAGGTTTCTGGCACAATTGGCTGAGAAGATTTCACATTCAACACTCCTAACTTTAAAAAACACATGAGTTGCTTTATGTCACAATGTAATGTAGGTACCAAATGTAATCCCTATCTGTAAAAGAAAGCTGGGGATGGTCATACACAAAACAATCATCTTATTTTCATCTAAAATAAGGTTATTTGAGATCTTAATTATAAGAAAGGCAAGAGATGACATTTAGAGGATAGGAAATTAAAATCATCAATTCAGTGTTTGCAGACAGTGAGATGATGATGCTGGGATATGTAGCTAAGTTTGTGTCTCAAGTCTAAGGAAGAGGTGCTGCAATTGCATTTGGTAATGATAAGGCCACATATAAAATACTTCTGAGTGATTTGTTCTCAGTTTACATTTTTTTAAAATGTAGAATTGTTGGGGCTGAGTCATGAGTAAAGCACAAAGCTAGCAGTTAACTCAGAAGAAAAGAATGGAGGAGGGGGGACATTTTGATATGTTTATGAATATGAAATCAGGGAAAAGTTTTTCTCTCAGCCAAGAATTATGGTCTACGACCACAATTTAAAATTAGAGTTAAATTATAAGAAAATAGAAAGTTAGCAAACACTTTTTCGAAAGAAGACAAGAGAACTATGAAACTGATTCGAGAATAACATATCAGAAAGACACAACTGTTTCCTTTAAAAGGGATTAGAACAAAGATCAACACAGCACAGGGAACAGGCCCTTCAGCCCAACAAGTCCACGCCACCATCTTAACATTGAGTGTCCTCTTCGACCTATGACCTTTGTCTAGGCCTATTGGACTCCACAATAAAGGAATTATAACCAGATTGAAGAATGCCTGGTTTAGGGGCAATTTGTTAACACCAATCAGCCTAAGAGCATGTTTCTGGGACGTGGGAGGAAACTGGAGCACCCGGAGAAAACCCATGCAAGCACGGGGAGAATGTGCAAACTCCTACAGACACTAGCCCAAATCCATATATATGCACAGCAAACAGTGATAGTCACTAAGCTGTCATGTTGCCCATCAACTGGTCCAGTTTAAGCATACACTAACGTGAAGCACTAAGCAACTCTTGAAACAACATCCAAGAGCAGCCCTCGCAGGACCCACCGCATGTATGCCCCTTGTTGGGCAATAAGATGGACCGAATCCCCTGTGGATTAAAAAAAAAGACAAAGACAATCAACATGCACAATTTAAACAGACATTCGCAGAATCCCCAGAAGCTCAAACGTAAGAAAAGCGAGCCACAAGTTATGTTGGACAGTCCATAGGAATCAATTGATTCCCAGGAACATCCTATGGCTCTTGATCCTTATTTAGAAGGATCTTTTGTATCTCTCCATCTCTAGTCCGCTCATGTGCCTATCTAAGTAAGCCTTAAACAACTCTAGTGTGCCTGCCTCCAGCACCCTACTTGGCAGGGCATTCCAGATTGGATGAATTCCTCTAAGAAATGGACACGCAAGAAATGGGTATGCAGAGATATTTTAGAACTATGGTAAGGAAATTAGTAATTTTGAGAAGATAAGCTAAATATTCATCTTTTGCTCAAAATATTACTGCATTATTACAACTTAATACTTGGGCCACTACCACCACTGAAGTTTCAATGAGGTTTATCTTCTGGAACTCTTAGTAAAATTTTAATTTGATATTTTTGTACCAATAGGCCATATAAATTTAAGAATCATAATCAGTAGGCAAAAGACTGGACAAACTCTTTTACTCAGTGACCTTGGGTAACTTGAGATTGGAGTCCAAGTAAAGTTTGCTAATACTATTTGCAGGTGCTTTTTAACAGAACATTCTGTACATTTGCTCTTCCACTATTTTACCATACACAGAAGTTATGCGGAAATAGCACAGTTTGAAATGAAAATCATGGGTTAGTGTGTTACATTTAACTCAGTGAGCTGAACTGCCCAGTAGAAGATAGCTGCTTTGGAATCTTCTAAATTAACAATTAAAACTATGCTAATGAATGAGCTATTTTGTATTGCAGAGGACAAAGATGGAAAAGTAAAAAAACTTTGATCCAAAATTATGGATTACACTGGAAATAAACATACATTGAGCAACATAAATCTGAAATTGTCTTGGGTCAAGTAAATATGGAGCTAAGGCTCTACAATAGCTCCATTCTAAATTGCTTAAAATAAAACTTGCGTCTCTGTTTAAATCACAAATATATCTATATTTAAGCCAAGAAAATAAGGACACACCAAAACCTCTATTCTTCCTCTTCAAGATTTTCCAAAGTAATGCAACATTTCTTCACCTGAGCCATAAAAATACCAGAGTAGTGATACAAAGATAGATTTTAAAAATATACATACAGAAGATATACATCTAAGCACTCAATACAAGCCATCCTTCATTTGTTAAAACTGAAAAGTATTTCAATGTACAAAAAAGATATTACACTGTTTGATTCCGTTTGTATGGAAAAATACCTGTTTCATTTCAGTACTGTCAGAGTCCTTGAGTTATTGGGTATCTTGAGCAATTGGCTTAAAAAGTTTAACATTTTAAGTTTATTCATCAGTGACACAAGAAGGCTTATGTTAACACTGCAATGAAGTTGTTGTGAAAATCCCATAGTTGCACACTCCAATTCCTGTTTGGGGACACGGAGGGAGAATTTAGCATGGCCGATGCACCTAACCAGCACATCTTTTGTACTGTGCAAGGAAATGAGAGCACCCAGAGGAAATCCATGCTGATACTGGGAGAACGTGTAAACTCCGCACAGACAGTGACCCAAGACAAGAATCGAACCCATGTCCCTGGCACTGTGAGGCAGCAGTGTTCACCACTGTGTATGTAATCTGGTCACATCTTGAATTTGATTCATCCACCCTTCATTCCCAAAACAAACATTTCCCTGCAAATCATCAACTGAGATTATGAATTTGCCACATGAGAAACTTCAGAAAATATTTCTCACTCATCCAGTTATGTACGTCAGCAGACCTTTGAAGAAATCATTCCAATTGAAATTCTGCCCATACAACAGTGACCATACTTCAACATAATCTACTGCTTAGAAAGCATTTTGAGTAGATCCTATCACATAATGCAGAAATCTCCTTCAAAAATTCCTAAAATACATACAAGAGCCTTCCGAGATGCTCTCCATTAGGAAAATATAATAAGTGGCACAAAGAGAAGGTATGAAACTGTGACATGAATTCAGATGAACACACAAATGAATTTGTTCTGCAGTGTCTATTTTACGTTCCTATATATCCCATTAGGACCACTTGTATCTGATTTTGCAAAATACCAAACGTAATGCAAATCAAAATTACACAGCACTTTTCATAAATGTTTCCAGTGTTTTGATTGACAGAGCAGGCTCAAGGGGCTGAATAGCCCACTGATATCCCACGTAGTGGAATGGAGGACATATATATTAGGCAAAAAGGTGTAATTAAGGAAAGCTGGGTTTATGGTCACATAGAACAGTTACATTGCAGAACATCATCTCTGTGCTGGTCCACAGACTAGAAAATAAAAATGAGAATTTTGAAATGGATGTGTCAAAGCAGTGTGTGTCAATGGAACCTAGCAAAGGTAAAGTTGAAGGAAATGTAAGATATAATGCATATTCGCGATTTAATAATAAGTATGGGTGATGCAGAGACATGCAGCTGGAGGAACAAACTCTAATTGTAAAAGATATATGTTTGGGTTTCCCCAACCTCAGTACAACAGGGAAAGGGAGAGGCAATGATGAAGAAACAACCAAGCAGCTGTGGGCAGAAAAGAACATGAAACTCAGTTAAATAACACAAATGTTTGGGACTTCCTAACAACTTGAGGTGGAAGCTAGAACATTGAATGATTCAAGACAAGAAGATGCTCAAGAGGACAACTTGTTTTTTTTTCTGAAATTCAGCTTGAGCATGCATTAATATCAGATCAGCAATTTATTAAGCCAACAGACCAAACGTGTTCCAAACAATGCCAAGTTTGCTGATCTCAACTGTAGGTAATAGAGTCACTACTACTGGCCTGCCAAACAACCCCTAGATGAGTGTGTACTTCTGTGGAAACGTGGGTGAGGATAGGACATCATTTCAGCTATATTCCTTGCCCCTTGACTTCATCATTAGAGACTATAAATCACAGCTCATTAACTCTGAACAGCTTCCTCTTTTGAGCAGGTGTTCTGTCTGACCGCAGTTTTTTTGGAGTGGATTTATCCAAACCTCTTCTGCCTGAACAGAGTGCCTGTACTGAAGGTGGTGTTCCATCATGCAGACAGCTGGCACCACACAAGACACTGAGATGCAGGGGTTCCTCAATGATGAGCTTCTTGCAGCCACTGTGAAATTCTCTGGATAGAAATGATATCATGCCGGGGGAAGCGGTGGGCTTGGGGCCTTTGTAGTCCCCAGGTGGGCAATGGCATGGTAGGACAATGCTCTTGTCATGATGCCAGTGGGCAATGCCAATCAACAGCATGCTTGGCAACCCCATAACAGAATGTCACTCACTTGGGAGTTGGGGTGGGGCTAATACCACTATGGTGAGGGAGAAAGGATGATGGGAGTAGGATGGGAGGGCAAGGGGAGTGGTCTTGGACCACCATGATGCCTGCATGATGTGGGGTGGAGCTGGTATTACCCAAGCATATAATGGTTAAGGGAAGGCCGGAGCGGGGGGTGGTGGTGGTGGTGGTCGTCGTCTCATTTTACTTTGAGATCAGGGCATCCTTTAAAAGTCCGATCTTGGAGGAGCAGGACCTGCCACCATTTTAGGCCTCCCTCCTCCAAAAATATGACTACGAGTGGGTGGATTGAGATCGGAACCTCATCAACTCACCTAGCAGAATTCTTGCCATGTTTCATGCCAGAGATGCCACTTCATTACTTTTTGGGAGAATCAAACCTCAAGTTTCTAAATAAGCTGCAACCAGTGTTGCAAACATATCAAAGCTTGAGGAAAAGAGAATATCGATTCAAGGTAAATGGATAGAGTTCAAGTATGATCACCTCTGATGTTATAGCAAGGCATTAGGAAAAAAAAAAGAGGTAATCAGCACGATCAACATAATTTTGGAAAAGGGATATTGTACTTAATCAATACACTGGAGCTCTTTGAAGCAGTAACATATGTAATGGATAAAGGGAAACTGGTGGACTGCCAGAAAGCAATGATAAGGTGCCGCATCAGAGGTTATGCAAAAAGTAGAAGCTCATGGTATAGGGGCTAACATACTGGCATAGAGTGAAGATTGGAGATCTAGCAGGAAACCAAAGATAAGCATAAACAAGTCTTTTGTTTTTCTGCAATGTGTAATGAGTGGTGTGCCACAGGAATCATTGCTGGGGCCTTAACCTTTTCACAATTTATAAAAATGACTTGGACGAAGGCAAAGGTGTGGTTGCTACATTTGCTGATGACACAAAGATTGGTAAGAAAGTATGCTGAGAAGACACAAGGAGACTACAAAGGCAAATAAAGAGCTTAAGTGAGTGGGTAATGATCTAACAAATGGAGTATAATGTCAGTAAATATGAAATTCTCTATTTTGGCAGAAAAAATAAAACTATATTATCCAAATGGAGCAAGGGTGCAGAAATACACGAGTGTCTGAGTGCATGAATCATAAAAGGGTGGTACAGATACAGTAATTCAGAAAGCCAACAGAATGTTATAATTTATTGCAAGAGGAATTAAAGACAAAAATAGGCAGGTCATGTTTCAGAGTATACCAAATTTGGAGTATGGCATATAGCATTGGTCTCCTTATTTTAGGAAGGACGTAAATGCATTGGAAGTAGTTAGAGAAATTTATCGGACTAATACATTAAATCCCCATTTTAAGGTTCCTTTTTCAAAGTGGTTTCATTTTAAAGGACTTTAAATGGAACCCAGCCATAAAGTGCAATATTTCCTCTTTGCCAAGGGTGATGGCAATATGATGACATCATCTTTCCCAATTATTGCACAACCCAGCCCAGTGATTTACTGTGGAGTCTGGCTTGTGATTGGCGCCATTTTATCTTTTCTGTACTTTCGAAGAACATCAGGTAGGGGTGGGTTTGCTGCATTTTCTGGCACCATCCCACCTTAAATTTTGAACTTTTATTTACTGTACCCCTATATTAGTTGAGGAACTCTGTGGGCTTTGTTGTTTTTTGGAAACAAAAATGCTATTGTATCGTATACTACAGTGCAGAAACTCAGAGTACCATAGTATAAAGTTTACTCTTCAAATTTCTTTGGCACAGGTACAGCAAGTACCTGAGAAACTGCAGCAGACTTCTGTTTTTACAAGAATTATTTTTTGTATAGGGGTACTCCACCGTTGAGGAATTGGTTGTTCACTTCATGTTTTAAGTAATTCCTTGCAAGGATGAAGCCTGAAGGCAAGACAGCAATTTTAAAGTCATTTACTGTTTTGTGCAGTATTCTACACCTTATGGTACAACATTTCAATTTTTACATTGAATTTTGCAGACATAAATTGTCCTCAGGAACTTAACCCTAGCTTTAACATTGATTCCTATGGGAAAGCACGCTTGACTTGAAAAGGTTTCACTTAATGTGTCGATTTTCAGGAATCAAACTACTATTTTGTATGAAAATTTGATATATATTATGGGCGGGTTATCTTACGAGAAAAGATTGGGCAGGCTAGGCTTGTATCTGCTGGAGTTTGGAAAAATAAGAGGTGAATTGATTGAAATTAATAAGATCCTAAGGAGTCCTGACAGGGTGAATGCGGAGAGGATATTTCCATTCTGGGAGAATCTAAAACTAGCAAATATTGTTTAAAAATAAGGGGTCACCCATTTAGAAAGTCAGCCCACCACAGTTCAGATGCTGACTGTCCAAACTGTAGCCTCTATTTTCTCCGGTAGTAGTATCAGTGCCCCACGAACTAGAATCCACTTCTCATATGCCAGTTTTTGAGCCCAATATTCATCTCTAATTTTATGTACTTTATTCCAGTTTGTGCACTGTCAGGTAATAATCCAGAGATTACTACTTTTGACATTTTGTTTTAGTGTCTGGCTCCTTTTTTCTCTATGCAGAATCTTTTTCCTAGTTCTGTCGATGTCGTTGGTACTATGACAATGGGATTCTCCCATTCCAAATTCCCCTCCAGCCCCAAGCGAAATGTCCCAGACACTGGCACTGGGCAGGAAACACAGCATCTGGTTTCTTCCACTTTTCTGCAGAGAACAGTATCAATCTTCTGGACTATACTGCCCTACTACTACTGTTGCCCCCCTCTTCCACTTGAATGGCCTCCTGTATCATGGCACCATGATCAGTTAGTTCATTTAGCTTCTAGTCCCCACTCTCATCCAAACAAGCTGAGAGAATCTTAAACCTACTGAACATCTAAAAAGGCTGAGGTTCACAAACTTCTGCCCTCTTATCTGTCTCACTCTGCTGTTCATGATTACTGACCAAATCTGAAAACCCCTATCCTAAGGATTGTAACTGCTCCCTGGTATAAAAAGTAATTTTCCCCATCCCTGATGCTCCAGTGTCTGCAGCTCAGCCTCCGGCTCAATGACACTGGGGCAAAAGGTCCTCGAAACTCAAATGATTAGTGAGTGTTGGTCCTGGAAAACACAGAGTGGGAAGGGGCAGAGGAGGTCGCAGGAATGTGGCAGACATGGAGGCCAGAATGTAATCTACAAATTTAATCCAACTTCCTCGTTTCCAACCTCCCCCTTGCCTAGCAAGACATCTTCTGGACAAAATTTCAAAAAGGTTTGGTGCAAAACTTGCTGGCTTTGCTCTTTGAGCAGAGGGTTATAAAAGAGCAACAGCCTGAGAGGATTTCATCCTGTTTCAGGATTGCCTCCAATATTTCTAAGAATGTGCTACGAGGTCCATATCTCAGAATGGCAGATGAAGGAGACAGAGCAGCAAAAAAAAAGTATCATAAAAAAGAATAAATGTCAGAGTGGAAGATTATGAGCTATATCCTGTACTGGAATGGGGTTTGGTGACCACCCAAAACTACCAAACCAACTGCAGCAAGTGTGAGATCTATGGGATATCTGGGATGAGCCTAACCTGTGATGAAACTGGACTGAATCAATACATTGGGATTTTGACATGTTCATTAGAAACTCCCAATGTTGACTTCTCAATCTCGAAATGGGATGGATTCCCACATAGCCTACTGGCTGGCTGGGAGTGATTACATCATTACCTCTAAACGGGAGGCTGAACTCTCAAGACAGAGACATGCCTGCATGAGTTAGCCACCTCCAGATTTAACCTAAAGCTCTCTTCAATTGCCGCATAATCTGCACAATGAAATCTTCCAGGCCTGCATCTTCCCCTCCAAATTCTCTCTTGTGCCTTGGCACCTTCTTTCACTCATCCATCCCCTGCACTTCTTTGCTTCCCCCAGGTACCCATCAAGTAGTAGCAGGTGCCAATGATCCATCTCCATGGCAATAGGAAATGTGGTGGCCCAATCCATTATGTGATTAATTACTGCTGGTTTGCTACCTCATTTGGGGGAGGTTTATGAACCATTGATTCAACTGAAAAAAATGGGTGTGCTATGGAATTGTTTGCCTCATTAAAGTGTGCTTTGTTGCTGAATAGTTAGGGAACCATTGGAATAGACTTTAACCACTCAGCATTTATTCACCAAAACAACTAGCTTCTTTCCTTACAGTAGAGCATGTAAAAATTCCAAACTCCCAGGTAGACACATAATTCCAAACTGCACTCTGCAAAACACTGTGGAAACATTTACCCTCCCTTGAGGGCTCTATATAAATTATTTTGAACATAGTTTGTCCATTAATTTACTTCTAATAACAACAAAGATCAAATTCCATTCCAATTTACACCACTGAAAAGAAAAGGAAATATGGAATCTATCAAACTGTTCTTGGATTATTTTAGATCCTTTTAAGCCCTTTTTAAGGTTAATTACTTCTTCAAACACAACCATTATTGAAGGCATCAAGAGGTTACACCTATATTTCACAATTTTGATGACATCTGCTGACAATTACTGTTGTAACATATATGTAGTATTAGAATAATAGTTCACTTGTAATTTTAACTTTGAATTATTGTACCACCTTACTGAAATTTTTTGTCCTTCTGTAGATTCAGCTGAATTACACAAAAAGTATAACAAATAAAAGAAGTTTGCCTTTAGGGATTATAACTGTGACCAAGAAACATTTATATAATATGGATTTAAACATAGGTCAAATTAAACTCAGTGCTTTTTGAAATTCTAGGTAATTACCATGAATTTAACCTTCATTAAAATTACAAACTAACCACTGTTCAGTCAGCATATCTTTGTAAAATACCTGAAGCATCAATCACAATTGGATCATATCACACTCAGCAAACCTTCTGCAACCTCATATCACTGCATCAACTTAAACTGTAATCATGCATGTTGCATTTCTCCTAAAACATCAGATTACTAGCTGCAGGATAATTTTTTTATCTTCCAATAACTTCAAACAGAATAAATCAAACTCAAGTATTTAAATTGTAACTTTATTCTAAACCTGATTACCTATGAACACTAAAATTTAGCTTCTTCCACACCAAATTACAGTGATACTGATGTAATTTGTGATTTTTTTAAAAAAATCAAACAGGAAAAACAATTAACCACAGCATCCTGATTCAACAACTGAAAAAACGTAATAATTCTTGTTAACTTTGTAAGCAGTACATACTGATATCAGAAGTTTATTGAACTGGAGTGGATTTTCCAATTGCTGATTTTGCTACTGGAATTCATTAGCTTCTAAACAATGAAGTACAGTTCAATTCTAAAATAAACTAGAATTTCAAAATTCCAACAATGCTCGGGCAAGCAAAACTGAAACTACTGTTCAAATGATTTGTTTAAAAAAATTACTGGCAGTTTGACTGTCAAATCTGTTTCCTGGACTTTCCAAGAATCTTGCAACAGCTCTACTAATTAGGGCAGGATTGTGGGTCAGTGAGAAAAAGGTTTGTGGAAATACCCAGTGTCTCTGTAAAATTCACATCTAAGTAAATACCTACAGTGTTAGTTGTTAATTTACAATCGGAAATTCCAAACCTAAAGGGTGACTTTCTAATAATTAGGTGTTGCAAGCATATTTGTAAAGCAATTAATTATTTTGCACAATTGTCACAGCACTTTAAATTAAACTCAAAGGCTATTTGAAATGTTATTTTTCACTAAAATCAATGGATCAACATTTTGCTTCAGTCCAAACACTAAAAATCTTTGCTCAACTAAACATACAGAGATATAGACTGGCATACCTGTACCATAAACTCAATAATATTGACCATATGATCAACTCCAAATGAGGAGAGATTGATTGACATAATTTCCCCATTTTCCATTCTGGTTTATTATTACATCCAAACTTTTCTTGAGAATGTCAAGTTTAAAGCCAGTAACCAAACTGAAGATCATTTGGATTTCATTTACGTTGCTAAATAAAAACATAGGCAAGCTCAAGAGAAGGGTGGTGGTGTTGGGACAACAGCATTAAAGTAAAATCTGGTGCCTCAACAATTACCTCCGTTAGCAAGAGTAACCAACTTAATTACATACTGCCTTTTATAGAGTACAATATGCCCAGGAACTTCTGTGTTCTGACAAAGGATCATAGAGACTCAAAACATTGGCTCTACTCTCTCTCCACAGAAGCTGTCTGACCTACTGAGATTTTCCAGCATGTTTTTACTCTGGAACTTTACAGATGCATTATCAAATAAAATGAGAGAGCCAGGTCAATAAAGCTTGATCATAAATAGAATAGAATGAGTGTGTTAAAGTGGAGCAAAATAGAGGCAAAGAAAGAAGCATTAAGAAGGGTCTTTGGCAGTTGATGTCATGTTTTTGAACATTCATGGGATATTAGAGGTCACTGTCTGAGCCAGTATTTACTGATCATGAACTGAGTGGCCTGTAAGAGGGCATTTAAGATTGCTGTGGATCTGAAGTTGCACGTAGGCCAGACCAGCCAGGGACAGCAGATTTCCTTCCCCAAAAGCAATTAGTGAACTAGATGGGTTTTTACGACAATTGACACTGATTTCATGGTCATCATTACATTCAAATTCTAGATATTTATTGAATTCAAATATCATTTGCTATGGAAGGATTCAAAACAAGTTGCCAGAGCATTACCCTGGGCTTCTGGATTATCAGTCCAATGACAATACCATTACACCACCATCTCCCCATGCATCATTATCAGTGATGGAACAATAAAAATTGGGAATATTCAGGCAGCCAGAATTGGCACAGCACAGTTAACTCAGATGGTCATAAGATGGGAAAACATTGCAGTGACAGGAAGGGAGAAGATCATGGAGTATTTGAAAACAAGAATGAGAATTTTTAAATCATGGCATTGCTTGACTGGGAACCAATCTAAGTCAGCAAGCATAAGGTCAATGAGTATATAGGATTTGGTGCTGGTAAGAACCTGGACAGCAGAACTTTGGATGATCTCATGCTTACAAAAGCCAAAATGTGGGGAACCAGCAGGAAGTGCATTAGATTAATCAAGTCTAAAGGCTATAAAAGAATGGATGAGGGTTTCAGTTGGTGAGCTAAAAATAGGGTGGAGTCAAGCAATACGATTGAAGTGGAAACTGACAGTCTTAGCGACTGAACGTGTATGTGGTCAGAAACTTATCTCAGGGTCACATAACACTGAAGTTTGATTTATTATTGTCGTATGTATTAATGTTTAGTGAAAAGTATTGTTTCTTGCATGCTATACAGACAAAGCATACCATTCATACGAAAGGAAAGGAGGAAGTGCAGAATGTAGTGTTACAGTCATAGCTAGAGAGAAAGATGAACTTATTGCAAGGTAGGTCCATTTAAAAATCTGATGGCAGCAGGAAAGACGCTGTGCCTGAGTCAGTTGACATGTGACCTCAAACTTTTGTATCTTTTTCCTGAGAGAATGTGGTGGAAGAGAGTATCTGGAGGGCATGGAATCCTTAATTATGTTGGCTGCTTTTTCAAGGTAGCAAGAAGTTGTGAACAATTTGGTTCAGACACAGAGTTGCCTGGGAAAGGGATAGAGTTCATAGCTTGAAAATGCAGTTCGCAACAGGATCTAAAGACAACAGCTTCAATCTTCCCAATATTTATTTGGAGGAAACTTCTTTCAATATTTTTTAATGCAGACTTTTGTCAGAACAAATCTTTGTTTTGTATGGCCATTTTTTTAAAAAAAAATCACTATTTGCTATCTGAAATGTTAAATTTGAAATATATGATGAAATTATGATCTAAATGATCACACTTTTCAGTAAATAAATCCTACAATATTCTTTAATTACAAGTCACCACCAGAGCACAATCTCTTGATATAGAACAAAATAATACTGAAGTTAACTTGAAATTATTTATTCTCCACTGCAGTGTTATACAAGTTGTTGAAATTTCTTAGAAAAGCAGTATTTGTATTCCTATAAGATCACTTATCACTAAAACATGGTGAGAATTTTTAAAACCCATCAGCCTACCTTAAAATAAAATCACATGCAAGATTAAACAATTATGAAGCATAGTGGTCACATCATCAGGCTGTTGCAAACATTTTTTTGCCAACTTCATTTTTAATACCAGACAGTTAAGTAGGAAATACTGAGACCAGCAGAACAGATTCAGAAATTTAGCTTTAAAAGAAAAGCTGTTTTCTCAGAAAGTAAATAATCTAAATGTGAAAGGGCAACATTACTCCAAGAATTTTACTGAAGTAAAGATGATAAATCTCCCTTTATTGTGAGTCTCATTATCATTTAGTGTGAAAAGGCAGGACAAATACACAGTTGAAACCACTTCCCACCAAACACCCAGAAATAGCTTTGAGTCTGCACCTGCTGTGTGTGTGTGTGTATATGTGTATGTAAGAACATATTGCTCTAGTTGTGGTTAATAGCAATGCTGAGTGTGACAGACCGTATTTCTTAGACCGATTTCCTATGTGCTGAAGGTTTCCTTATTATAGGCAGCATGACACCAGATGCCCATCAAATAATAAGTGCAGATTCATTAACGTTTAAAAATGATTGTAATTTGTAAACAATCTGACTTGCTGATCACTCAAACCATAGTTTTGACAACCTAAAATAAACAGCTAAGTGTTTTAAAAAGTTTATCCCCCTTTTCCTGATGATGGTGCCTCTCAGTTAGGATACTGTTCCATGCTAGTGCTTGACCAAAGAAGTCATTCTTTGAGAGGATTACATTAATTCAATTCATTCCATACTGGACACCGAAATTTTCCCTTTCTGAACTTTACACAACTTTTACAATTACTTCTCTCACAGCCTTCCTGCCTTCTGATTGCAGCAATTCCTCACTAAAGCTCAGCTCCCATGGGTGTTTTCTGATTCCTCTGTCAAGTGATCAGTAGTTACATCAGTTTTGGTATAACACCAGGAGGGGTGGTGTGTGCGTGTGCGTATGCGTGTGCACGCACACAAGCCAGGTTGTGTGGATGTGTGCATGTGTGTAACTGTGTGCTTGCATCTGTCTGGCTGCACAGCACATGTGCACAAAGCATCACAGATGGGGTCAAACTCACTACTTACCCAGTAATAAATATACACTTCTGATGAAGAATCACTGGACCACAATCGAGAGCAGGACACCTGGCTATTGTTTCCCTTCATGGCCTCAGAATGGCAAGGCCAAATGTTGGTTCATTTTGATTGCCCCAGCTGAGTTCAGCAAATTCAGCACAAGTGAAAGACAAAATACAGAGCCTGCATAATATGCATGACTCAGCTACTCACTGGATAAATTCATGAAGTTATCAAGAAGGTTTCTGAATATAAATTATGTTTACTCATCTACATCCTACAGCAAGGGGAATTACTATATAACCTACCAAAATTAATGTTTAATCAGAATGGTGTCTTAAAACACAGCAAGGCTGATTTCTATGGATAGGTTAAATCATTAGAGAGAAGATTAAGAGGTGACCTAATTGAGGCATACAAGATGATCAGAGGGTTGGATAGAGTGGACATTGAGAGCCTTTTTCCTCGGATGGAGACGGCTAACACGAGGGGACATAGCTTTAAATTAAGGGGTGGTAATTATAAGACGGATGTCAGAGGTAGATTCTTTACTCAGAGGGTAGTAAGGGTGTGGAATGACCTGTCTGCAGCAGTTGTGGACTCGCCAACTTTAAGGGTGTTCAAATGATCAGTGGATATGCATATGAATAACATTGGAATAGTTTAAGTTAGAGGGTCATTAGATTAGTTCCACTGATCGGCACAACATCGAGGGCCGAAGGGCCTGTACTGCGCCATAATGTTCTATGTTCTAAATATTAAACATGCAACTTCGATATAAAATATTATGCAAACAAAGTGGTTGCAAATTGCACTGACAGCTTCAACTGAAATTTATTCTAATATCAGAATGAATAGTTAGACTATTTTAAATTGAAAATCAAAGGCTATTTAAAATGGAAAAATATTTTAGTTTCAAAAGATTCTGAAATGTGAAAAATCATATTAAGATGTGGAAAAATATTGTAATATAAAGTACTGCTATCATTAAACTCAGAAGAAAGCAGTGCATAAATAACATTTGCATCTAACATCAAACTACAATTTTTCAATTTTATTGAAAGGATGTGCAGCATTAAATGATCAAAAGCTTTAGCATATAATTGTAAATTTATTGTTCAATTGGTTAAATTTCAGTCTTTAAAAACTAGGCATGCTCTAAAGCCCACCAAAATTAAGTACTATTTTGAAATTTAAATTCCTGTATAATAGTCAACAAGTCAATAACTGAATTTCACTGAAATAATGCAATGCAAAGATGAATCATGAGAGAGAATGAACAAAGAAAAATGACCTAAATACCAAAGCACTTGATCACCCAGAAGTAGACCAGGAGTTTCAGATTTACCTTGCTGGCTCAATTAGTAAGCAGTTTGTAACTTTGCAATCAGTGAGTCTCAAATAGAGTGTTTAAATTGCAGAAGCACGAGGGGTCATGGGCTTAGGGTGAGGGGGGTAAGATATAATTTGGATGCTAGAGGGAGTTTTTTCACACAGAGGGTGATGGAGGTATGGAATGCGCTGCCAAGTAAAGTGGTGGAGGCAGGCACTCTGGAGTTATTTAAGAAATACTTAGGTAGGCACATGAACAGAATGGGAATGGAGAGGTATAGAAAACTGATTTAAAATAGGGATCATGAGCCTTGGGAGTCCCTGGGAAATGTGTAAATAGATGATGATATTGATGTACTTGTTTTTATCCTACAGGTGCTTTGGTCCACCTTGTTGTTTAACAAGGCGCATACAAGCGATGGATCATGAGAGGGCTGCTCTTGGATTTTAGTCCTTCACATCGTTAGTGTATGCTTGACCTGGACCATTTGATAGGCAGCATGACAGCTCAGTGACTATCGCTGTGCTGTGCAGATACATGGATTTGGGCCTGAGTCTGTGGGAGTTTGCGCATTCTCCCTGTGCTTGCATGGGTTTTCTCCAGGTGCACCGGTTTCCTCCCACATCCCAAAGATGTGCTCTTAGGCTAATTGGCAAAACAAATTCTCCCTAAAAATTGTCTCAAATTTGATTTTTAATTCATAGATCTATAAACACGGACAGGGGTCACAGGCAGAGGTGGGAACATCAGGGTGGTGGGACGGGCTCGTTGGGCTGAAGGGCCACCATCACAAAAAACAATGAATCTTGAGATGTACCAAAAAAAATGAAAATGGACAGCAGTGACACAGTGGTTAACACTGCTGCCTCATAGTGCTAGGGACTCAGGTTCAATTCCAGGTTTGGGTCACCATCTGTGTGGAGTTTGCATGTTCTCCCAGTGTCTGCATGGGTTTCCTCTGGATGTCAGATATACTGGATGGGATATATTTTAAGACTGCACCCTATTATTTTGGATAGCTTCCATCAGACAAAATTTCTATCTACCTTATTCAATTCCATTATAACACAAACTAATTAAGATGTTTGGAACCTTAATTTCCTCGTTTTATTCCCACAGTTTAATATAAAGCAGAATTCCAGAATAACTTTTTCCATATCATTTACTATCATATATATCAGTTATGGATCAGATGATTGCAATCTAAGCTCCATGTTAGAACATTGTAGGTTTAAGCCCCACTCCAGAGCATTTTTTTTTAAATCAAAATTTTATGTAATTCTTAAAATTACAAAGCCAATGCTCTGAATAGACTGGGTAAATGCAAATTCATCTCCTGTTTGCTCCAAAAACCAAGTTCAACTTTCAAATTTTATCTAATTCTTAGCCCCCACAAAAGAGAGGAACAAGCTGCAAACTGACAAGATAAGCATGTGTCAAATCTTGGGTTTGATCCAATGGTTGATCTTAGCCAAAAAGCTGAGGCCAACTCTAGGACTCGTTTTTTTTTATTTTAAAAATATAGTTTATTCATATACAATCAAAAAAATTACAAAAATATTTCCAATAACAGTAAAAAGTGTTCACATTTTCTGAGATCAAAAATTACACTGCATTTAGTCTAAGAATGTTACATATATTTCAATACAAACCCAAAGTTCTTTATGAAACCAGAACTTATTGAGCGTGGTAATCTAGGCTGACACTTCATTGTAGTATTAGGTAAGTGCTGCACTGTCAGAGGTACTTGCTTTCAGATGGGATGTTAAACTAAGGCTCCCGATGGAGAAGATGAAAGATCTTGCAATATTATTTTGAGGAAGAGTATAAAAGTTCTCAGGAGTCCTGGTGAATAGTTAGCTCTCAAATAGCAAATTACCTGTTCATTATCACATTGCTGTTTGTGGGAGTTTGCTGTGTGCAAAATAGCTGCCATGTTTCCAACAATGTAACAGTGAATGTACATCAGACGTATTTAATTGTTAGCACTTTGGAGCATATTGTTTATTTTACTTTTTGTATCCCCGTATGATATCACCTCTCAAACACCATGTTTGCCAGCTGAAAATGCATAAATCTCTCATCTTCTCTTGTTACTCAGATCTCTGAGACTAATACTGTTCTTTGCATTCTTGAATGTCTCCCCAGTTTCTTGCTGACCAGGTCAGTATACAGTACTGAAGATGCAGTTTGATCAAAACAGTTGATCATGACTTCCTAATTTATAATCAACTTGTTTATGCTATGTAATTCAACTTCTTATTGGGCTGGCTAATTGACGTTCAGCATTGGTTGGATGTGTTGAGCATCAATGCAATTATATTTATGAAGTCTCTTTCAGTCTCCTGCATAGATAACTAAATCATAAAATATGTTATACCTTATACTTGCAGTTAAATAGCATTCACCATTATTCCATTTGCTTGTATATTTAATTTATTTCTCTTCATGGCTTCTATCTTAAATTGCAATATTATGTCTCTTGGTTTGCCATTGTCAGTAGACTTGACCAATTTGTAATGAGTTTCTGAATCCAAGATTCTAAGGTCAATTAGAAGTAATAGTGATCCAACATCAAGAGTGATTGTGAGTAGCCCAGTGGTTAGCATTGCTAACTCATAGCATCAGGGACTTGGAATCAATTCTGGCTTGGATCACTATGTATGGAGTTTGCATGTTCTCCCCATGTCTGCGTGGGTTTTTTTCAGTGTTCCAGTTTCCTCTCATATTCCAAAGATGTGTTAGGTGGATTGACCATGCCAAATAGCCCCTTAGTGTCCAAAGATGTGTACGTTAGCGGGGGGCTAGCAAGGTGAGATTATGAAGATAAGGTGCCATTTGGGCCTGAGTAAGATGCTCTTTCGGAATCATTGCAGACTTGATGGGCCGACTGGCTGCCTTCTGCATTGTCGGGAATCTATGAATTCAATGCTGAACGCTTGTATTAGTTAGGCTAATATAAGAACAAGTGCAACAACAGCAATTGCAACAAATCAAAAATTTATCCTGCTGAGCATAATGAGAAAAGTATTTGCTGGTGTTACCTTTGTCAGATTGCAGATTTTGGCTGAATGCATTTATCCTAAATCCCAGCATCATCTGAGTGAAAGATCTTCCTCACCCAGTAACTTCAGGAGGAATACCACGAACAAAGAAGATCACTATACATTGTCTTCATCAATCTCATTCAACCTTGTGAGCAAGAGAGGTCTCGAAGCTGCTGGAGAAAACTGGTTGCTCACTGAAGCTGTTCAATGTGATCTCTTTATAACATGATATGTAAGATCAGCTACGATGCACAACATCAGAACTCTTCCAGATTAGCAGTGGGGTCAAACAGGGTTGCGTTCTGGAAACGACACACTGGTATATTCTTTTCTTTGCTGCAATCACATGCCTTCAGTTCAAAAGGTGTCCACTTACATACCAGAACTGACAGAAAGCCGTTCAGCTTTGCTCGATTAAGATCCTAGATAAAGGTGTGCCAAGTCCTCATCAGAGAGTTGCTCTGTACTGACAAAGTCACTCTAACATTCCTTACGAAGGAACATCTTCAGTAGCAAATGGACAGACTCTCCTACACCTGTGAAATGTTTGAACAGACCATCAGAGGGATGAATGCAATGGTCCTGGAAGTTGCCATACCGCCAGTTATCACTATTTTCAATGTAATGCTGGGAAATGATATTGTCACATATCTAGGCTATGCAATCACCAAAATTCTGGTACTTGATGCTGAAATCAAAATATGCATCAGAAAAACAGAGTATGCCAAGCCTGCATTCTCTATAGTGGCAAGATCCGGACAACACAATAGATGGGAGAAAAGGCTGAAGACTGTCTCAGAATCTGCTCGGCGTCTCTTGGCAGAACAAGGTTGTCAACTCAGAGATCCAAAAACATGCTAATTCCATTAGCATACACTCATCACTAAGTCAACTACATCTGTGCTTACTCAGTCACATTCATTGGTCAGATGGCATTCGCACCCAAACAATGTTGAAGTGGTTATGACCTCTTTCTTGAATATCCATTCCTCTACTGCAAGGATACCTGCAAATGAGATATGAAGATGATTGACATTCACACCTGGGAGACAGTCGCTGATGCCCCTAACCTCTGGAGGCTGACAGTTTGGAAGGCATTGAAAAAGCCAAGCAGAAAAGAAAAATGTCAGCTGGTGGACAAATGACCTAAAAAACAGAGGCCAGCAAATCAGAAACCTTCTCAGCACACTGTCTTCCATCATAAAAAATGCAGCAGGAGTTGCAGCTCTTGAGCAACACAAGGTGATGCTTAAAACAAGAGGTGACCACTATGGTACAAACCATCATCTCATAAGGTAGAATGCTGTATTACCAAGCAGGAACAAACTCAAATGTAATTTTTCCATACAAAAGGTAATGGCAATCTATAACAAATTCTCCCAAGGAGCTGTGGATCAATTAAGACTAAGATTTATATATTTGTTAGGTAATGACATCAAGGGAGATGGATCAAAAATTGTTTAATGGAGTTGAGGTAAAGATCATGCATGATGTGGTCAAATAGACATCAGAGATGGAGTGGCCCAATCTGGTGCACAGGTAATGGGTAAAAGATAGCTTTAGCATTGATATCAGGAAATTCATCATACAGAAAATGACTGCTTAAAATAGGTTTGAGAGCCAAAATCATTATGTGAAATCAGTTTAAAATAAAAAAACTAGACAGCCTGATTGAAAAGTTGTTCTCGATGGATGAATTATGAATCAAGCTGATTTACTCATCTCCAAGTTTTTTTTAACTCCCAATCCATACATCATCCCAAACAGGATAGCTCACTTCATGTTTAAGAATCTTAAATTCCTTCCTGAACGTGCAAAGGAAAGAAGAAAAAGTGTTTCATTCACTCAACAGCTAAAAGCACCTTGTGCTCTGCTTATTGCTTTCATCCAAGACAGCAGCTAACTGGAAACTTACAAGCAGGACATGGTGGCTTATTGGCACTACCTTTACATACATTTTCATGCAAAGTTTCAAAAATAGTGATAAAAATAGTAAATAGTTCTAAATTAAAAGCAATCTCACCTTAAATTAAATGCACTATACAGATCAAATGATCATGGTGCACACATCACAAAATGGCTGCCATTATGCACATATATGAGACCCACAATTGGTATGTACAATCAGTAAATCAATGACATGGCATATGCTCTTAAAATGCAACCAAACACCAACTGTTAATCAACTCTATACCATTATGAAATACTTTACAAGTCACCATGCACTTCAAAAGGGTTTAAAATACAGCAGGTGGTCATGCGTCTGTCTCGTAACTGCATTTTCAGTCCAAACATTCACACACTTACATGACAAAAACTAATGAGTCTCATTAAACACATGCCTATGTGTTATTTCAGACCTTTTTGAGACTTTATGCTAGTTATAAATACACCAATAACTCTCAAAAATGGGACCATTTTTAACCTTTATGCACAATAATTATACCAATATATGCTTCCCCCACATGTACAGCAGTTTTACTAACACTTGGCCTAATTTGTTTTATACCCTAAGAAATTATGATCTCAAAGATGTGTAATAATTCAATGTGATTTGCTGCATGACTGCATCCTTGAAAGTATACAGTCTTGGCTAATAAGTCCTAATATACTAATCTTTATTAATGACCAGCTAAGAGTAAATGTTCCATGAGGCAGCTAGTTATGTAGCTTATGCAACAATCATATCTTGCTAGTGACTTTACATAGTGTTCTTGTGATCTAAACTCTAAGCTCAAAAACAATTCTGCATCAATAAGCTTGAAACCACACTGAAGTGGTTTCATTTTAGCCATGGCCTTTAAACAAGTAGTTCTCTGAGGAAAATATTGGTTCTATAGATTATAACTTGTAATGCAGCGATGTGATACTGAGCAAATCAAGACTTGCAGTGCTTACCCCACCCAGCTGCTATTAACCTCCCGAGGACATGCAAGAGTTGCCTAATCCCAACAAAATACTTGGCAAAATATTTATATTGCCAATAGTACAACAGGATTTACTCATAGTTTTAAACTGTAAGTAGTACTATGGCATTTTACTTCAGGTTTTGGTGTATAGATATACTGACGTTATTCTCTACAGTTGTATCTTTAAAAAAAGATTCGGATTACTGGCAGCATAAAAACACTATTCATCAACTCTCTGATGTGCGCAAGACTACAAATTACCATAGATAACACACCCAGTAATCAGGGCCATTCTGAGGAAGGACTCGCTTCCTAAAGTTACAGGAAATATTGGGAGGTCACTCACAAAAATTGCTCTCATACATCTGCTAGGAACCAACATAAGACTGAGATACTGACTTGTGACTCAACACATAACACCAAAGTTTAAAAAAAAGAAAATGCATTTTCAAAGTAATCAAAATTGACAATCAACAATACTAATTTTTCCAGACATTCTGTAGTAACAATGCTGAATAAAATATGACCATGATACCAAAACAACTTTACAAATTAGATATATGTTTCTTGCGTTGCATTTAAAATCAGATTAACACTGACAACTTAAATGAATGTAAAAACAGAAGATTTTGTTGCACATCATGAATATCCACAGATTCAAAATTACAAGTCTGTTCTAAAAATTGAACACTGATCACAGCTTTGTAACAAACTAACAAGTTCACAGCGACACTTAACTGAAATAAAATCTTGTAAATTGCAATAGTCTGGTGCTAGTAACTCCAAGAAACCAAACTACACGTGCACGGAACAGACAGGACAATATAATTTAGTTATATTTGTCCCATTATTGGAAAGTTCCTATATCTGATCCTAAAATTTATGAAATACTGCCAACTTAATAGCCATAATGCTGAGCTAAAGTATTAAATATTGGACAAAAAATAATTGCCAAACATCCAGGAGAGAAATGCAATAAATTTCTCTTGCCTGAAGGAGTGGCGAAAGCAGGATATGCTGTATGTATAAAATGTTATTTGAAGGATACCCAAATCTGTAGGCTTTTTTAGGCAGCTTACTCTGTCATCACACAGGAGGCAAAGCTCCCAGTTTCCTATAACAAGTGGTCAACTATTGGTAAATTTGCTTCTAGAATAGGAAGCATTTTTATACTACAATGAACTTAGTGCTTTATGAAGATTTTTATTCAATAATGCAAACTCTGCACAAGGAATCCTCAAATAGGAATTATGAATACTGTTCATTTGGTACAGTGTATAATTAGATGCAGAACAATAACACTAATGAGCTCTCAAATAGGACTATAACACTGTCTTATTCACCAGCCCAAACTTCAATATATATTTTAAAAATCCAACCTAAGCAGCTTTCTTTTTGCAACTTTAGTTCGAAATGCTGAAAAGAGAGAATTTGATCTTGCATCCCTGCAATAATAATAAATTTGGTTTCTGATGTGGCATTCCAACATATTCTCTAACTGAGATGGACGAGTAATCAAGCAATAATAGTATTATTATTGCTTTTAATATTTTTATATTAAAACTTTTAATATGTCCAAATTTCTAGCTCCAGTAACTGGATAAAAATCTAAACACCAGGTTAAAATCCAACAGGTTTATTTGGAATCAGTTGATGAAGGAGCAGTGCTCTGAAAGCTCGTGATTCCAAACAAACTTGTTGGACTTTAACCTGCTGTGTGAGACTTCTTACTGTGCCCAACGCAGTCCAATGGCAGCATCACCACATCATAGATAAAAATCAGTTCTGCTCAGTAGTTTGTGTTTCTGTTCTTAGATTGATTATGGATGTAAAGTTTCAAAGAGAGAACAAATGAAAAGAGAAAGAGAATAGGAATTAATTTGTAAATAAATAAACATTATGGTCAGACTAGCACAAGATCATCATTCTGTTACATCACCCTTCTTCCAAATATTCTTTTGATTATAACATTTAATAATTGTTAGCTCAGCTGCAAATTGCTTTCTACACCAATACGTATAGCACAACATATACATTTTTAAATATATCAAAAAATGAACTGTGCAAGAGGAAGAGGACTGGGAGGTGGTGGTGTTGTCACTAGATTAGTATCCAGAGACCCAGGGAAATGCTCTCGGACCTTGGGTTCAAATCCCACCCTGCAAAAGGTGAAATTTTATGGGTGGTACAGTGGTTAGCACTGCTGCCTCATAGCGCCAGGGACCTACGTTCAATTCCGGTTTTAGGTCACTGTCCGTGTGGATTTTGCACTTACTCCATGTCTGCATGGGTTTCTTCCGGGTGCTCTGGGTTAGTTTGATTGGCCATGCTAAATTAACCCTAACGTCAGGGAGATTAGCAGGATAAATGTGCGGGGTTACAGGACCTCGGTGGATTGTGGTTGGTACAGACTCGATGGGCCAAATGGCCTCCTTCTGTAGTGCAGATATTCTATGACCAAATTATTTACAAGTGGTTTGATTTGACCGGATGTTCTAACGGTACAACAATAAAAGTCTACGTACAGACTAGTCGAAGATGTATAAAAGCCACAGCTGCTCTTTGGCGTATCTATTATAGAAATAATAAATAACCTATTCCCTCACATTAACTACAAGTAATCAGTTCAATAAAGGAAGAAAAATATTACAAGAGTGCAGCCAAGCATTATTAGTAAACAAAACTAAACAGTTGCACACACGCCCAACAAATCAAACTAATAAAAAGATTTTTGGCGAGCATTTAATTTCTTTGAGTAATCAAATTTACACCAATATTTTAATTGGAGCACATCATCCAATCTCATTGAAACAAAGTTCAGATATTTCCCATGTATTACGAACCAATTCGGGACCATTAACTTTTTGTTGCAAGTGAACAAAATCTGAAAACTCAGTTACCAATGAAAATAACAAAGCTGCACAATTCCAAGGTTTTAGAACAAACAAAAGAGGCTTCACATTTCAAGGTCAGCAAAATAAAAAAAAATCTACAACATCTAAATTATACTCTGACATTCAGAATTAACGGAAGATAAATGAATTAACAGTCAAAAACAGCCACTGCACATTAAACAACAGATGAAACCAAGACAGATTGTGAATTTCTCAGTAGTCTATCCAGATATCAGGGACCACTGAGTCACAAAATCTCACTGAAGCTCTGGCCAGAATTCGCTGATCTCACCCGTGACTGGGATTATCCCGTACTATTGCTTTGAATGGAAATTTGGCTGAGCACCAAATTCCCTGTTCGCCCTGACAGCAGGAGAGGGGTGTAAAAGAAATGGAGGAACTCTGTCTCTCGTGGGTGATTCCAATTCTTCATTTTTGAAGATCTAGCCTTGAATTCCTTTGAAAGTTGCTCTGACTCTCAATGTCTACTCACCTCCCAATGTTTCGATTACTTCTCCTGAGACAGTGTGCCAGAGGATTAACAAAGCTCCTGCTTCTATTGTTGGCAAACACTTTTGCAGACCACTAGTTTCACCAAGCTGGCTTTATCCCTGCATTTCTCCAAACACCAGAGACCCAGCTGCACCAAGCTATACATGACTCAAAAGGGCTTGTTCTGAGCCCTAGTTCTCTCCAGCACTGAACCCGTAACTTTCCACTACCTTCTCAGTTCCCCAGGAATTCTCCAGAGCCCAAACTGCATCAATCAGCTCCTAGGACTCCTTTGTGAGCTACAAACTATAAAGGTTCAAACTATAATTAATAGCTGCACCAACGGTTCCCAAGGCTTCTTCAAACCTTAACTGTAGCATCCTTTTATTATAAATTCTTCCCATGCTGCAGAACACTCAGGAGCCTTCTGATAGTAAGGCAAAATCTGCAATTTTGCTAATATACCAACACAATTTAGCTGCAAGCCCTATACAGTGTCAATATTTAATCAGTCATCCAATTTTCAAATGATGGCATCTAGTTTTCCTTTAATTCCCATATTCAAAATCAGCTAAAGCATACGCATAATTTTGGGTCATTAATACAAATGTAAACATGATGTTTAAACTTTGTACTTAATCAGGAGATTACGAACTCTTTGACAGTTGACAAATAAAACCTCCTCCTAAAGTGTACAGAAGCTTCTGATAGCATTGTAGCAAGCTGGTACTGTGCCAGCATGTAATGAAGTCTGTTTCTATCTCCACAATTTAAACCTTCTCCAAGAATAAAATAAACGCTTGCTTTCTGTTGTTTTTTAGACCTATTTGCTTGGTACATTTTGTTCGAATCATAGAATCACTAAATTGCAGAAAGTGGCCATTTGGTCCATTGAGTCTGCACCACAGTCCCACCCAGATTCTTTCCCGTAATCCCACATATTTATCCTGCTAATCTCTGTGATGTCTAGGGTTAATTTAGCATGGCCAATCAACCTAACCCGCACATCTTTGGACTGTGGGAGGAAACCAGTGCATCCGGAGGAAACTCCATACAGTGATCCGAGGCTGGAATGGAACCCGAGTCCCTGGTGCCGTGAGGCAGCTGTGCTAACCACTGTGCCACCATGCTGCCCTTTTTGGTAACAATCCTGTGAAGCACCTCGAGAAATTTCACTAAGGTGCTAAATAAATGCAAATCATCACTTGCAGCAAACTTAACTTTTGCTCACTTTTCGTTTCTCAAGATTCCCTCTTTGGGTTTTATTATATATTTTTCTTCTTTTCCTACAATAGCATTTCAATTTTTTTCACCTCAATTTCTTCTCCACCCTCAATGTTTTATGATCTATGATTTATTGCTTGAGTACATGAGCAGACACAATGGTGTCACTCATTGGACGATCCATAACTATTAGTTCTCAGTATCACTGAGGTTCAATGTTACATTTTTTCTTTGGTGTAACAGAGTATATTCAAAGTAGAGATGCATGTTTTTAAATAACTACAATAGGTGAAGAATTATCTTGAAACCTTGCCATCATATAGGTAATGAAAATGAAAGACTTTTAAACAAGAAATCAAATGGCTTTCAAGTAATGGAAAAGAGGGCTTTGCACTGCATACTTAAAAAAAACAACCTCTACTGCTTACTCTGTCCTGTCAGCACTTTTGACAATTAAACTGCGCAGTAGGCTAATTTTTAAATTTGAGAAGGTTTCCACCAGTTTGCAGTTACACTGTACTCTGTATCAAGCAGTGCAGGACTATATTCTCAAGTTAAGTATCATGCAGAATACCAATCTAAGGCTGCTGTGCTGAACTGATTGAAGGCCTAAATGGAACTTCCCCAAACACTAAAGTTTGGGCTCATAGCTAATTAATGTGAACAGCGAGTTTGAAATTGTCAATGTTTAGATAGAATTGATGCAAATAAAAACTTTAGGGTCCCAAAGTTTCTTATAACCAATTAAATATCTTTTAAAGTCACTTCCACATTGCGGATGATAGAATGGTTGGCACTGCTGCCTCACAGCTTCAGCAATCTGATTAGATTTCTGGCTTGGTCCCTGTCTGTATGGAGTTTGCACATTCTTCCTTTTCTGCGTGGGTTTCCTCCAGGTGATCCGGTTTCCTTTCACAATCTAAAGATGTGCAGGTTAAGTGAATTGGTCATGCTAAATTGTTCCTAATCTACCCAAACAGGTGCTGGAGTGTAGCAAGGAGGGGTTTTCACAGTAACTTCATTGTAGTATGAATGTAAGCCTGCTTGTGACTAATAAATAAACAAACAAACTTGTGGGGAAACGTGTCACAATTTGTACTTAGCAATGTCTCACAAATAGCATATGATAAATGGTCAGGTAGCCTATTTTAATAATATTGTTAATAACTCCCCTGTTCTTTTTCTATACAGTGCAATCAGACTTTAAGTCCATCAGAGATAGAAGATGTTTAATGTCTTAGCTGAAAGTTGGCACCTCTGGTCCTACAATAATGTACTGCACTGGAATTTCAGCTGAGATTGTGCGCAATTTCCAGAATGCAACTTAACCCACAATGTTCTGATTCAGACGTCAGACTGCTGCCACTGAGTCATGGCTAGCACTCAAAGATAAGTATGGAGCTGTAAGTATAAGTATGGAATCAAAACAAGTAGAAAACAATTCTCCTGGATATCCGGCAAGCAAACTTGGCATACATTTTCAGATATTTTAGCAGTCACCAGAAACAATATTACAAAGATATTGCATTGCTACTTGCATTCACTCCCAAACTCCATTTCCATCTCAGCATTTATAGTAGCATTAGGTAAGTAACAAATCAAAAACTGCCAAATTAGATTTCCAGTTTTCTAAAGTACATTAACTTAAAAGCTATTGTCAAAATAAACTTTACTCTGAAAGGGAGACAAACAATAAATAGCAGTCTTCCATTGAAATACCAAAGGCACAAACAAAAAAAATAAGGATGGTGGCAGCAGGAAGTTTTGAATTTTAAACTTTCTTTTAGCCTTAAAATGGATTAAATCCACTGGAGCTGACAAGGTGAACCCAATAGACATAAATCATGAGTCAGAGGAAACTTTGAACAACAAAGGCTCTGTATCATTTACAGCAACCAGACATCGAAGAAGAGATATGATTGCCAAATCACGCATTAAATATCCGACATATGAATATAACATTGCATTAATGATTAAAGTACATCCGTCTGAGCCACAACTACCATCAACCCCTGAATGAATGCCCAGTTCTCCTCCCAGTTGAATACTTAATGAGCTTTGATAATCTAATTAACCATTTCCTAACACTTCCTTGTCACAAACACAAGTCTTACCACTTCTGCACTCTGAAATTTAAAAGAAAAGCAGCATTTACTTCACAAACTGCGTAGATTTAATCCAATTATTGTGCCACATTTATTAAAAGTACAGTAGTGAGGGTAAATAGTTTAATTTAGCAAAGATGTTCTTTTAAGCATTTTTATTTGCTTTTTTACTCACTGTAAATGCATTGTGCAGCAGAATGATAACTACAACTTTAAAGCTACCATATTCAAATTTATTACCTACTTCAAGTTAATGTCACCCATACTGATGTGGTTGATGAAATACTCAACTTCCATTAAATTTATATACAAAATGGTTAAACTGAGTCAGGAGACAGGAATGAAAAGGACCGCAAAGTTGGGATTGTACATTTAACACTTTAAATTATCTATGACGTAGTTTGCATTTGCAATGATGTCATTGGAAATACACTTTAGATATTTTAAAAATGTATTCAAATTTAAATATTGGACACGACAGGTTAAATGTTCACTTTTATGTTTTCCATTTTCCAAAAAGGAAAGATTCAAAAGGTATTGTTCATGGGATTTGACAATTCTCCAAGAATTCACCCATGTAGCCATTAATTGTATAAAAAAACTCAACAACAGATATTGCCTGACTCATAGCAGAAGTGGGTATCATAACAGAGTATTCACTCAATATCCATTTTCTAACAGATACCTCTGGATAGCAATTACATGCAGCTGATTTTTTATTTCGTTTCTTGTCAATGGGGAGGGGGGGGGCAGCAGGGGGTTGAAATCAATTTGAATATTTATACTGATGCTCCAGCTGAAATCAACATACTGAACATAACGATTGGATATCAAAATCAGGAAGTTTCCAGATCTACACTGGTCAGTGTCACTCTTGACAGCAGATTTACCACAAAACATACAAGTATTCATTTCATTTCTGTTATCATCCATGAAACTTTCTACTGAAGCCAGACAAAATCACTTAATGACACCAATCTTCTTCAGTTTTCAACTATCCCATTGAAAATAATTAGTGCAAAGATTTCATCACATACCAAAAAAAGCAGTTTACCAATGTATTCCCTCCTATTTGTTGAGCTCAGATTTGTGTTATCAACCCTCAAACTATACCACATCTATCAGACTGGAAAGTGGGGAAACAAACCAATATTAATTCAGAAAAGCGATGATGAAAAGTGTGTTTCTATTCTAGTACAAAAGCAAACCAAGGGCAAAACGTGAAGTCTCTTCAAGTCAGAACAATAGAAAAGAACAACCCACCTAACTTCCCTCAAGACTGTAATACAAAATCTAAACTCAATTAAACTTTCATCTGCTGCACAATTACATATTTTTTGAAAATGGGATTATCAAAACCAAAGGTGTACACATGGACACCATATCGGAACAAATCTTTCCCACTATCGTAGGCAGTTCTAAAGCACTAGGTACCAGCAGAATTGCTTCAGAAACATGAGCACTGAAACATCCTAAAATTTATCATACTTCAAGTTGCCTTTGATCTTTGCTGCTGAAATCACAAACCAGAATTCTATTAATGCTTGTTATACATGTAGATTAGGACATTAGATACAATTTGTTGAGATAACAGCATAAAGAAAAATTTTTAAAAAAATAGGAAAACAAAACACAAAAAAGTATCCTACTTGTAAAATAGATGGTTAAATCAAGGGTTCAAATTATGCAATGCTGTCTGTCCAAACCTGTACTGATAAATCTGTTGTGTTTAATTCTGTATCAAGTCTCTGACATCATTTAACAACAGTCACAATTGGAAGGCACCACTTTAATAATAATTCTAAACTGCACTGAATATAGAGTTACCAAGTATTCAATTAAATTCAAGAAATTCACCATTGGTATTTTAAAGGTATTGCAGACAATCGGTTACACATTACCAAAATGATTTTTTTCAAGCACAGATGAAACTAACCTGACTTTTATCCCTCTCCCGTGAGCAACTTTTAAATAGAATTAACAAACATACGTTGAAGATGCAAACATAAAATACAGGTAGCACTTTTCAGTAGATCCAATTTCAAAGTATCAAAATTATAGCTCAATAGCCCATATAAAATATGGATATTTCACACTGAATCAGCTTATAACAATCACATTGCATCCCATTGAGATATAGTAATTGATGATTTAATAGGCAGACTTTTCAATGGTAAACCAGACAACTCACTTGTTACCTTTAAATATGCACCAATTTAATTAGTGTGCGATGTTCAAAGGAATGCCATAACTATTGTATGTGCTGTGATATTACACCTGCTTGATAAGTAACAGGAAATGGGACCAAAAATAACTTCGTAACTGAGATGTTGCAGTACACTGGCAACTATTAATTAATTAATGAGGATCCACAACATGAAGAGTTACTTGTTTAATTCCACACCTTAACTTCTCAAGGAAATAATCCAAAACGAAAGTCCAGTAAGAAAGAGATTATTCTAATAAAATTTCTCCACATTATAAATATTAAAAACTTCGACAAATAGACACTGGAAATTATGTTCATCAGCATTATTGCCTCTGCCACTGAAGATAGAACAAGTTAATATTTCCACCAATTTGTAAACAATATATCACAATAGCTAATGGGCAGATCTCAACAAAACTTAGTACACTCAGAGTATGGGCCAAGGAAGGACCAACCAGTTTTTATGAAGACATGGATTTGAATCATGGAGTTTTTCTTAAGTTTTATGACCATTGAGATATCGGGGGCAAATTGACTATTGTTTTATTAAGAAGAATGTTGTAGGTTGTTTGGAATGCTCTGGATTGTTTCCACTTCTGTAGTGCAACACAGCACAGCTGTCAAAATACAAGCAGAGTATTCAAAGCAAGTTGTTAGATGTGAATTGGCCTGAGGACTCCTCTGAGACAGAACCTCTGAAAGACTTTTCTCAGCTTTGCAGTAATGGAACGTCAACCAGAAAAGCCTCAATAAAAAGCTGCATACTTGAAATAGCACGGTGCGCAAAAAATCATTCTGCGGAGTGCCTTCTTCATTTGCGTTATAGTGGAGAAGTTAAATCTATCAATGAGGCCTAACATATATATCCACTAATGTTCCATTTGTCACCCATTGTTCACTTCTTCACTTTTATATATTGAACTCCAGACTGTTAAGTTTCAAATGTTAAGTATCATTTAAAAACAAATATATATTTTATTATTTATTTGAGTACAAGCAATTTAAGTTGAATTTTATATACATAGAACATTACAGCACAGAACAGGCCCTTCGGCCTTCGATGTTGTGCCGACCAATATAAAAAGCAATGCCCCTCCAAAACTAAACCATTCCCTTCTCTTCCATATACTTATCAACTAACCTCTTAAACGCCACCAAACTTGGCGCATCTACAACTGCTGCAGGCAGGGCATTCCACTCCCTAACCACCCTTTGGGTGAAGAACCTGCCTCTGATATCCGTCCTATAACTATCACCCCTTAATTTAAAGCTGTGTCCCCTCGTGCTAGCAATATCTACTTATTCAGCTTATAAATACTAAACTGATACGACAAATTAAAGATCTGAATTTGAATAAAAAGTGCCCTAATCTTCGTAGGTGGTTGATGGCCTGGAGACACTGCCAAAGAAGCTCTGGAGAGTTGTTGTGTGTGCATCTTTTAGATGGCACACAGTGCAGCCACAGTTCATCAGTGAATATTTACAATAGTGTATTTAGAGCTAGTCAAGCAGGTTCCTTTGACCTGGATGATGTTGGATTTCTTGAGTGTTGTAAGAACTGCAGCCATCCAGGTAAGTGGAGTGTTAACTAACCAAAAGTAAACAGCGGGCATAGATGGGTGTTCCTCTGGTTGGTGATCAGTGACTAGTGGTGTGCCTCAGGGATCAGCGTTGAGACTACAATTTAAGTAGATGATTTGGAGTTGGGGACCAAGTATAGTGCAAAGTTTACATATAACATGAAGATGAATGGTACAGCAAAGTGTGCAGAAGACATTGAAAATCTACAAAGGGATTCAGATAGTTTAAATGAGTGGGCAAAGATTTGTTGGATGGAGCACAATGTTGGTAAATGTGAGGTCATCTATTTTGGTAGGAATAAGTGCAAAAGGGTCTTATTTAAATGATAAAAAATTGCAGCATGCTGCTGTGCAGTGGGATCTGACTGTCCTTGTGCATGAATCACAAAAAATTGGTTTACAGGTGCAGCAGATAATTAAGGCAGCAAATGGATTTTTGTCTTTCATTGCCAGAGGATGGAGTTTAAAAACAGAGAGGTTATGCTGCAGCTGTATAAAGTGCCGATGAGGCCACACCTGGAGTACTGTGCATAGTTTTGGTCTCTTTACTTGAGAAGAGATATTCTGGCACTGGAGAGGCTGCAGGAGATTCACTAGGTCGATTCTAGTGTTGAGAGGGTTAGCTTATGTGGAAAGACTGAGCAGACTGGGACTATGCTCATTGGAATTTAGAAGAATGAGGAAGGGTCTTATAGAAACATACAAAAATATGAAGGGAGTATATAAAATAGAAGCAGGGAGGTTGTTTCCACTGATAGGTGAAACCAGAACTAGGAGGCATAACCTCAAAATAAGGGGGAGCAGATTTAGGACTGAGATGAGGAGGAACGTCTTCACCCAGATTGTGAATCTGTGGAATTTCTGCACAGTAAAGCAATTGAGGCTACTTCATTGAATGTTTTTAAGGCATAGATAGATTTTTGAACAATATCAGAATTAAGGCTGGTAAGCCTGCAGGTAAATGGAGCTGAGTCCACAAAAACATAAGCCATGATCTTATTGAATAGCAGAGCAGGCTCAAAGGGCCCAGTGGCCTACTCTTGTTCCTAGTTCCTATGTGTTTAGCACATTCTTGATGTGTGCTTGTTGGTGGAAGGTGGTTCAGGGGGAGTCAGGAACTGTGTTATTGACTTGTAGCCACCATAATTATACAGCTGATAGAGTTAGTTTCTGATCAATGGATCATCACAATAGATATTGATGATAGGGGATTCAATAATCGTAATGCCAGGATATTGTTAGGACCCATAACTTTTGTTGTATCCTGCACACTTAGCCATTGCTTAGTATCATGTCCTCTTTTCGAGGACAGTGAGTACAACTAGCTGAACTAGAATATGCAATGGTAGGGATCTCAGGAGGCCAAGATGGAGAAGTGCAAATACTTCAGCCTTGTCTTCTGCACCAACAAACTGGACTCCCCGCTCACTGAGGATGGAAATGTTCAAACACGATTATTGTGATATCTTTCTTACAAGCCCCGATTACTTTGAGTTTTATAAACTGTCACACTGTATACCTACTAGGGCCTATAAACTGCTCTCCCATGAATTATTTCCTCTGCTGCTTCCATTAGTTGTTGAATTATCCACCGCCATTCATGACTTGATGCTCTGTCCCATTTGCAGTGGGATCACTTACTCCATCTACAGCATGACCTTTCACTGTTGAGGTTACACATAGTCCTATGTCGCAGCCTTACCAGAATGGCAGATTGTTTTTAGGTTTGCCTGCTGCTGGTCCTGACATGCTCACTTCCAAAGCAAAAGAAAAAGCATATAGTGGTGAAGATTTGTGAGAAGCCAGAGGGTTGGGAAGTCTTTAAAAGCAAGCAGAGGACAACTAAAAACGCAATAAGGAAGAAGGTGAAATATGAGTCTAAGCTAGCTAGTAATATAAAAAAAAGGACAGGAAGAGATTTTTTCAATATATAAAAACAAAGAGAGGCAAAAATAAACAATGGGCCACTGAAAAATGAGGCTGGAAAAGCAATAATAGGAAACAAAGAAATAGCACAGGAACTGAACAGTTACTTTGCATCAGTCTTCATGATGGAAGACATTAGTGGGATGCCAGAACTGCAGGAGAGTTGAGGGCACGCTGAGTGTAGTGGCCATCACTAAGCAGAAGGTTGTGGGGAAACTGAAAGGCCCGAAGATGGTTAAATCACTTTGACCGATTCGTCCACACCCCAACGTTCTAAAAGAGACAGCTCATGTTGGACCTGATGTCACAAGATTTCATGGGGTCCAGCGTCAATGTTGAGGAATTGTAGGGCCACTCTCACCCAACTATATAACAATGTGCCATCAGGTTTAGTGTGTCCTTTCTTCAGGTGAGGCATGGCATAGTCAGCAATAAGTGATGGAAGAGCCTGGGATATTGGTGAAAGATATGATTATTTGTGCATTTGGTTGTTAGGCTGTCCTTAACTGGGCTGTGAGGCACTCTCAATTTTTATCGAAGTCTCCTGATGTTAGTAAGGAGATTTCTGCAGGGTCAACCAGGATGTGCCTTTGTTATGATGCTGAACTCAACACCAGGTAGACCAGTTTTTTAAAAAAATATAGCTGTTTTGAAATGGAGTGGCTTGCAAGGCCATTTCAAAGGCATCAAAATGTGGGTCTGGAATCACATGTAAGCTAGACCACTTAAAGATGTTAGACTTACTTCACAAAAGGACATTACTGAACCAGTTGTGTTTTTACAATAATCTTCACAATTCATGATTGCTATTCCAGATTTATTATAATTAACTAATTGAATTCAAATTGCCCAGATGCCATAATGGGATGTGAACTTTGGGCTCTTGATCATTAGGCTGAATTACTAGTACAGTAACAAAACCAGGATGCTACCACCCCCCTTCAAATCTGATCCAAATTTATTCTTTATCATTGTTCAACAATAAATGTAATTTTGAAAACTGGAAGCTGACTCTACTTAGTACACTCCAGGATCATTCATTTTTATGTTTCCAAATTGTTCAATCGCATTAATGATTTTTCTGACCATTCTCTGAGGGGCATCATAGAGAAATTAACACCTTCATTTTTAAGATCATAAAAGTTCTTTCCAAGATTTGGTAAAAAGTACAATTAAGATTTCTGATCAAATATGCCAATTAAAGTCAAGAAGAAAATGGTGCATTCAAGTAACGTTTTATAACAATACTCAGGATGATGGAGTTATCTGAATGCAATGCTATGCAAACAAGGACAGTGATACCAAACTGAAATATTTCCATAAAATTACACCTGTTCATCTGTGCCATATCAGATTATACTCTATCTCCTCTTCAGAATTATAAAAATTCTGGGGGGGAGATTGGATTTTGATTCATGGGCATTGGTTATAGAGTAAGAGGGAACTGTATCATCGGGCCAAGTTTCACTTGAACTGTGCTGGGACCAATGTTTTGATCAACTGTATAACAAGAATCATAGAAAAATTTAACCAAAATAGTTGGAAAGTGGATCCATGTGAGGAAAGATGTAAAAAGTTCACAAAGACAAGGCAATTGTCCAAAGTAGCAAAAAGGTAATGATAAACAACGTGTGTCAAGAAGGGCCAGGACATTTAAACATAAAACTGCACAAACAAATAGGTTTTTGCCGGGAAAAATTTAATAAGTCAGAACTAAAGGCTCTTTAACTGAATGCATGTAGCATTCATAACAAGATTGATCAATTGATAGCACAAATAGAAATAAATGGTTCTAATAATAATAGTCATTACAGAGACATGGTTATAAAGTGACCAAATCTGGGGAGTGAATACTCAAAGATATTTGATGTCTTGGAACGGTAGGAAAAATGTAAAAGGAGGTGGGGTAAAGGACGAGAACTAGTAACAGGAAACGATCAAGATGCAGAATCAATTTGAGTTATGATAAGAAACAGCAAGAAGAAATAATTCACTGGTGGGAGCAGTTTATAGGCCCTAGTCGGTACACTGTGTAAGAGTTTACAAAGCTAAAAATAAGGGGTTTATAAGAAGGATAGCACAATTTTAAGTTTCATACAGATTAGACAGATCAACTTTTCAGAGATAGCTTTGAGATGAATTCACAGTGGTTTCTGAGAACAATGCATTCTGAAACCAACCAGGAAACAAACCATTTCAAATCTGGTCATATGCAATCAGACAGGACTGATTTATGAACTCACCATAAAGGATCCTCATGAAAACAATGATCATAACAGGATAGAATTTCACATCAAGTTTGAGGGTGAAAATCTTGGCAGTGATGGAACAGCATGGAATACTGGCTAAAAAGTATGACGTTCTGTGCATAAGACTATGTCATAGCATTGTCTGACTGACTTGTCAGATACTGTCCCAATTTTGAACTCATGTCTAGAGTATTGTTTACAGTTTTGGTCTCCATATTTAAGAGGAGATGTGGTCGCATTTGGTAACAGTTCAGAAGAGGTTCGCTAGCTTGGTTCCTGAGCTCATGATTCTGTCCTGAAGGTCGAGCAGCTTCAGCCTATGTGCAATGGAATTTAGAAGGACGAGTTGAATTGACACTTAACATTCGGAGGTGACTTGACAGGCTAGATGCCAAGAGGTCATTTCCCCTCATAGGGAATCCTGAACAAGAGGACACAGTTTCAAAATAAAATGGAAAGGAGAAGAAATGACTCCTCTCAGAGAGCTGTTAATCTTTGAAAATCTCTTCCAGAATAGTGCAGGTTACTTCACTGAAATATATTCAAGAATGAATTAGACAAATTTTTGATCAGCAAGGGAGTTGCGGGGAGAGGGGGAATGCAGGAAAGAGGGTTAAGCTCATAATCAAGTCAGCCACAATCTTGCTGACTGACACAGCAAGGTTGAGGGGCCAAATAGTCTACTCCAGCTTCTCTCTGTGTTCTTATACATTGCATTATTCTAGACTTAATGTTTAATTTTACAACTCGTAATGTTTATATTAATATTAAACTTTAAATGGAGCTTGTAATATTTTCTAGTTGCTTGTAAAGGTGCATATTTTGAGTAAGATAAACACGTTAAGCTGATAAACAAGTTTGTAGAATTAAATAACTGTGCAATAAACAAACTAAAAAACTGTCCCCAAAAGGCTTTTCATGTCACATCCTAATGGAGGAATTGCCAAGACAACATAGTACACAAAGTCTAAATTCTGCCAGTAAAGAATTACCACCTCCAAAACAAAGGGTTATGATAAATTATTAAAAGAAAACGTTTTGAAAATGTTACCCATTGGCTTCGCTGGGTAAAATATACCAACATATTTGCTGTACTCTGACATGACATAGCAATTTTATGACCGGATTTACAAACACTATAAATATTTTTCTCTTCCCCGAACATTTATCATGTGCGGTTTATAGTAAGCCTTCTCCATAAATAGGTAGACCGCGCTCCGAACTTTGCCTATTTTACTTATTTGAAAACAAAATGTAACCGCTGCTCAGTGTTTTTAAACAAACGTATCGAGTCATTTATTAGTAAACAAAAAAAAAGATGATCGCAGTGTGGAAACTATAACCGTGGGATTTTTTTTGCGACACTAATAAACAAACTTAAACTTTTTAGCCAGCCCGCAGTATCATAATAAAACAGAAGTTAATCCAATAAACTAAACACCCACCCAGCAAGGACACACAAGAACTGCCTGTCCCTTTCAGCTTACTGCAGGATCGAAGTTACAGAAACTGTTCCCCTGTCATTCAACGGAGTGCCTCTGCCTGCCGAGGACAGGGCAGATACAGCCCTCACTTCGGCCCAGGGTGAACTATATCAAAGAGAAGGCAGGAGGACTGGCAAGCAGGTCAGCCTCAAGCCGCCAGCTCCTTCACTCAAACCCCATCTTCCTTAAGTTTGGTGGGCTTTTCTCTCTGAAGTTCCTTCACTCACCCCATGAGCCAATCCATAGCTGAGCGGATTGAAGAGCCGCCGGCACCTCTTCAAGCTTCCTCCAGCCAGCCCTCCACGGCGCAGTCCCAACACCATCAAAGTGGAAGCCGTGCCAAAAGGCGAGGGACGGCAGGCATTTAAAGTGAAGTGAGTGAGTGTCAGTCAGGAGGCTGCTCTCTCTCTGTGTGCGTGTGTATGTGTATATGTATGTGCACAGGGAAGGAGCCCCAACTGGTGGAACTGTGGAGCCGGCCACAGACACTCACTCATCCGATGAGGCGCTTCCAGCCAGACCGGAAGTAAACACTCAATCGCCCGTCCCGCCCCCTGCTAGGGTCACCGGCGGCTTCCGCCGGAAGCACCGCCGCCCGCTGGGAAATGTAGTTTCTTTGGTTGCCAAGCCAGCAGGTCAGTCCATCCTAACCGTCTGTCCCTCTACCGCAGCTAGGTTCGCGGTCAGGTATCCCTGGACAGGGAGCACGCAGTGTCCGCGGGCGCACCGCAAGGGCTGGGGTGCATTATTCACCCTAACAATCACACTTTAAGTTGATGTACTCAAGTTTCCTTCGTAATTTTATTTTGTTCGGGCTGTTCCCCTTCCTTTTGGGGAGCTGCCCCTCTTTCTTTGTCCTGATTTAACTTGAGTTTGTTTACTTGGTTTGACCTTAAAAGAGGCCAAACCACCAGAGCAGGTGCGGGAAACCTTCCTACCTGATGAGAGTAGAAAGGTTCACACGCATACACACACACACAAAACCTTTTTTATGAGTACCAGGTGTCTCGAGACACCGTGAAGCCAAATAAGAACTTTTTGAACAGTTAATCACTCTTGTATCTCTCTTTATAATAAAATAGATTTTAAGATTTTCAGAAGTCAAATATACTAAATTACCCCATTATGTCAAATAACTATCATTTATTGTAAAGTTTTAAGTTTATTCATTAGTGTCACAGGTCAGTTCACATTAACACTGCAATGAAGTTACTGTGAAGATCCCCTAGTCTCCACACTCGGGCACCTCTCTGGGTACACAAAGGAATCCATTTAATTGGTCTTTCGGATTGTGGGAGGAAACCAGAGCACCCAGAGGAAACCCATACACACATGGGCAGAATGTGCAGATTCCACACAGACAGTGACCCAAACCAGGAGTCACTGAGTCCCTGACACTGTGAGGCAGCAGTACTAACCATTGTCCCACCAAAACACAACAATTAATTTTCACACAGTAAACAAGATTTGATTTAGAGTCATAAAGGTTTATAGCATGGAAACAAGCCCTTCAGCCCAACTTGTCTATGCTGTTATTTTTTTTAAAACTCTTAAGCTAATCCCAATTGCCCGCATTTGGCCCATAATCCCTCTATATCCACCTTATCCATGCAACTATCTAAATGCTTTTTAAAAGATAAGATTGTATCTGCCTTTACTACTGTCTCTGGCAGTTTGTTCCAGACACTCACCACCCTCTGTGTGAAAAAATTGCCCCTCTGGACACTTTTGGATCTCTCCCCTCTAGTTAAACCTATGCCCTCTAGTTTTAGACTCCTCTACCTCTATGAGGTCACCTTCAGCCTCCTATGCTGTAGAGGAAAAAGTCCCAGTATATTCAGCATCTTCTTATAACTCAATTCATTCAAGTCCTGGTAACATCCTAGTAAATCTTTTCTGCATTGTTTCTAATTTAATAATATCCTTTCTATAATAGGGTGACCAGAATTGCACACAGTATTCCAAGTGTGGTCTTACCAATGTCTTGTACAACTTCAACGAAATGTTCAAAATCCTGTATTCAGTGTTCTGACCGATGAAACCAAGCATGCCAAATATCTTCTTCACCACTCTGTCCACCTGTGACTCCACTTTCAAGGAGCTATGAACATGTATTCCCAAATCTCTTTGTCCTGTAACTCTCCCCAATGCCCTACTATTAACTGAATAAGTCTGCCTGGTTCAATCTACCAAAATGCATCACTTGGCATTTGTCTAAATGAAACGCCATCTGCCATTGATCAAGATCCCATTGCAATTGGAGATAACTTTCTTCACTGTTCAACATGCCACCAATCTTGGTATCATCTGTAAACTTACTAACTATGCCCCCTATATTCTCATTCAAATAAATGACAAACAACAGCACTGATCCATGAGGCACACCACCTCCAGTTTGAGAAACAGTCTGTACAACCACCCTCTGGTTTCTGTCAAAAAACGAATTTTGTATAATTTAGATACCTCATCCTGGACCCTGTGAGATTTAACTTTATGCAACAACCTACCATGTGCATCTTGTCAAAGGCAATTGATTTGATTTGATTTATTATTGTCACTTGCAGTGGAATACAATGAAAAGTGTTTCTTGCGAGGTATACAATCCCCTACCGTTCACAGGGGAGAAGGAAAAGATAGGGTGCAGGATACAGTGTTGGTTACAGGTAGAGTGAAGAGAAAGATCAGCTTAATATATGATAGGACTATTCAAAAATCAGGTAACAACAAGGAAGAAACTGTTCTTGATGCTGTTGTTATGTGTTTTCAGACTCTTGCATCTTTTTCCCAATGGAAGAAGGTGGAAGTGAGTATATCCTGGGTATATGGGGTCTTTGATTATGCTGGCTGCTTTACCAATGCAGTGGAAAATGTAGTACTGAGAAACTGTGCTGTTGGAGGTGCTGTCTTTTTTTGTCTACCAGAAAGGCTTTCAATGCTTTCCAATTAAAACATGCCAATTAGCTTTAAATGTGTATAGATGTTTGTGACAACTTATCTTGTATCTCTCTTTATAACAAATCGGATTTTAGAATTTCAAAAGTCAGATCTACTAAATTACCCTGTTATCTGAAATAATAATATCATTTATAATAAGTGGAAAGAACAAAAAGAACAAGCTCAATTACCAGTAACATTTTCCAAAAGGAAGTGCTCCTGTGTACAATTTTTAAGAGTTATGAACAAATAACCTAGGTTTATAAAGATAATAACTTGGAAGCATATTGCTCTTACATGTTAGCAGCTCAGAGGAAAGGTAGTTGAATTCACATCATTTTTCCCTCAAAATTGGCCATTGTGCATTTCCTTGTGAGGATACCAGGAAAATCTAGTTCAAAAAGAGTTGGATAATACAATAAACTGACTCCCCATCTGCCTGCTCAGATGAATGTAAAAGAGTTTATTTCAAAAGAATAACAGAGGGATTAAACCTGGTGTCCTGACCAAAATTTATCCCTCAATTAACATCACAAAATGCAGGTTATCTGGTGATTATCACATTGCTGCTCTATTGACTCTGATTTTCCACTGATTTTTGTGCTCAATTGTGGAGTAGGAATTGAACCTGTAACCTTGTTATTCAGAGGAGAGTGTGCTACCAATTATACAGCAATAAATGCTCGAAATGTCCAACAAATCTGGTAGTAGCATTTGTGGAGGGACAGAAACAGAGTTAATGGTTTGCAGTCAGAAGGTGGGATTTCTTGGCTATGCTTGCCCCAAGACTGGAAAATCTTGCCTGTGGTCAGTGAACCTTTGCATAGTCTATGTCCCATCTGCTACAATTTCTGCAAATTTGGAGAATTGGAGACACTGAATGAGGCAAGATCCTGAAGGGATATCTTGCTGCAGGATGTTTGTAAAATCTGGTAACTTGTCAGGCTACAAATAGCATGCAAGACTTTAAAACCTCAATTGTTTCTTAAAGAAAAGCCACTAGCTTGAACAAATAAGTTGGCTTCATGAGGTGTGAATTGTTGCAGGTGCACAGTAAATTGTTTAAGATATATTTTATATGGCAGGAGGCGTCACAATTGTAGGTTTCCTTGTCATTATCAAAAATTACTTGAAATAAATACTGATAAGATATTGTTTATCTAAAAGATTATGACACACGCAGTTGTCAATGGTCTTTTGTTTCTGTGTAACTTCAAAGCAGCTGGGAATTTATTTCTATGGGAAGTCTGTTTTGCCAAACAATGTCACTTTCAGCTTATAGTCAGCAGTAGAAGGCCTTTTTGTTTAAATTTGTGCCAGTTCAGCAGGGAAGCTTAAGCAGGTGAAAGCTGCAAGAAAACTTTTAAAATCATTGTTTGGAGAAAAAATGCACAGTATCTCCATTTTGTATTGTGAGGAAAGTGAAATTATGTTTCACTGTTTTATCATGCAAACTGTTCAATTACCTATTGTGTTGACAAAAGAGATTAATGTATTAATATTGAATATTTCATGACGACCGGCACCTAATGTTTAAAGAGCTTTACAGTTAATGAAGTATTTTTGAAATGTAGTCACTGTTGAAATATAGAAAACACAATGGCCAATTTTGCATCTAGCAAGTTCCCGCAGTTTATGTTTTATTTATGAGTGTCACAAGTAGACTTACATTAACTCTCCAATAAAGTTTCTGTGAAAATGTCTGCCACATTCCGGAGAGCACTTAGCATAGCCGCCTAGCCAGCATGTCTTTTGGACTTGTGGGGAGGAAACCGGAACCCCTCGAGAAAACACACGCAGTCACAGGGAGATTGTGCAAACTTTGCATAGACAGTCACCCAAGCCTGGAATCGAACCCAGGTCCTGGCGCACTAAGACAGCAGTGCTAACCATTGTGCCACCGTGCCACCCCAAACAACAATTTAATCACCAGATAATGTATATTGTTTGTATTTTGTTGGAGGTGGAAGTATTGACCCATTCAGCAGGGTAACATCCCTGATCTTCTTTGAAATTCTGTAGTGCTAACATTCCTCCAAACTGGCAGATAAGGCTTTGATTTAATAAGTACGGTATAATTAAAAAAAAATTCTCTTAGTGGTTATCTGGAATGTTACATTGTAGATTTGTGTACTCAAGCCCTGGAGTAGGCCATGAACCTCGAGCCTTGTGATTCAGAGTATGTTTGCCAAGGCTGACACACATCAAAATAAAGGTTTAGAGGCTCATTTTTGCTCTGAAGATATGTTTTCTGTAAGCATTTCAAAATGGATAATTTTGTTGAAGCACAAATTTTGTTTTACTATCCTTTGATCTTTCTATTAGTTAATTTAAGGCATGCTTTGAGTTTTAGAGGATGCAAAATCAGCTGACAGAAAATGCTATTAACATTACATCCAAGAAAACAAACGTCAAACAAACATGATAAGCATATACAAGAGTTTCAACTCACAGTAGAAATGGTGAGTGTCAGGCAGGTGGAAATAGGCAGTCCTGGGGATGGATAGAATGCAGGATTTAAAATTCCACTCAAAGTTGAACAAGATAGCAGATAATCTGATTCAGTTTAAACACATGTTTAGGAAGGGAATAAGACCAGTAATGGACTGGAACAGAGAGGAGATGCGTTGGAGAATGTTGCTGTCAAATATGTGAAAAGCTGAGGAGGATAGGGTGGATGCATCACAATGATAAAGGTTGTCGTTTGTTCAGTGAATGCCAGTTTGGTGCTGTGAAAAGGGCAAAAGCCACATTGGCAGGGCGAACAACCATCTGTCCTATAATTTAGCATTTAGTCCTGTGTCCTAGGTCATGCCTTTCTGGGATATGTTTTGTCCTGAAACTCATCTGTCACTCCACTTTTTATGTTTGTTTAGGTATTAACCAGTCATGTGCATGCATCGGCTCCAGAAGTACCATGATTTGTGCTTGACTGAAAGACAGCATCTCTGACAAGGAACAACTTTCCTAATACTGCACTAATAGTTACCAAGCTTTGGTAACTATTTACCTGTTGATTAATTTTAGATTGTTTCTCCATGAATTTTTGAGACATTCACAAGGAAATGATTTCTGATTATGTTAATGTTCCTGAGATGTGCGCTTGGCCAATTTCTAATCTTTTGATAAGTATGCCATATAAATGGTCACCATCCAAATCAAGTGAGTGAGTGATACAGAACATCTCTAAAAAGACCAGTGTAGGATTGCTAATGGATCTGACTGCTGGCTTAGATTGTATGTTGCACTAGAGAGAAAATGGTCTCTCTACTTAGCATAGAACATATCTCATTTCAACTGCATTTAATCATTTTTTGAATTCAGCAGACTCTTTGGCTAAATGTCTAAATATACAAGCTCTAGATTAAAAATTTATTGAGTCTTTAGATTTATCCCTTTGACTCCCTGAATGTATTATGACTCAGAAACCAATTATTTTGAATTAAAAGATTGTTAATAGAAACAGTTTAAATTTTCCAGTAACGACCCAGCTAAAAATTCGTGGACTGTTTATATTTTTCTAACTTCTTTTCCTAGTTTCTTCATTCACTGGATATGTGTGTGTTTCTAGTCAGGTCATAGCCCATTCTTAATTGCCTTTGGAAAGGTGACGGTGAATTGCCTTTATGAACTGCGGAATTTGGATGTTGAGGGCACTCCAACATGCCATTGGGTAGGGATAAAACAGTCAGCATCTAGAACAATTTTTCCACCAATTCAGTGCTTTTGGAAAATCGTAGCCACTATTTTAGTGCTGCAATTAGAACATCTTTAACAAATTCAAACCTTGCTGTTTGGAAATTCCCTGCGTGTTCCCAATATTATACCCGTGACTATCCATCAAAATACCATTCTTAATTAGCTTTGAAACTCCTGGTGATCATGAAAGGTGTTATACAATGCAACTCTTTCATTTTGGTTTTTACTTGGCAGCTCTCTGGCCCAAGAAGCCATTATGTATAATAGCTGCACACTGTTCAAGAAGAAAGCTCACTTCTATTTTCCTGAGGGCAATTGGGAATGGACAGTAAATGTCAGCACTCCATCAATACCAACACTCCGAGAATGATCAAATTGTCATTCTAAAATGAGAAATGATTTTCATTTGTACACAGTTAAGTTTAATGAATCCAACTCTTAAATCTGAAAGCTGATGGCAAATTATCAATGATGGATATGAGTTAAATGGTGAACTGACCTGGTGAAGTGCTATTTACTCCATGTTGCGTTTTGCTCTGATCCATTAAATTTCAATTGAATGTTGCAAGCATCTCTAGTAAGACTGTAACCAAACTAAATCTAAGTAAGTATAACATCAATGAGCAATCGAATCGGGTGGAAAAAAGTGGGTGCGCCATGGAACTCTTTGTCTCATTAAAGTGTACCTTGTTACTGAAAAGGTAGGGAACCACTAAGCTAGTCCACCAGATATAAAGACCAGCTTTCCATTAGCCTTTTTGATCATTTGTGTACCTGTTCATAACACTTTATTTGTGTAATTGGGCCTCCACTAGCTTTTCATCATTTAGTTAGTATCATATTTTATTCATTTTGAGGTCCAAAGTGGATGATCTCACGTTGCCAACATCGAAATCCATTTGTTCGAGTTTTGCCCATTCATTTAATCTATCAATACCTCTTTGTAGTTTTATCCATTCAGCTCCAGAACTTACAGTACCACTTATCTTTGTGTCATTGGCAAGCTTCAACGTGTATTTTTTTTTAAGCCCCTCATCTAAGTTGTTAACAAATGCCATGAATAGTTGGGGCCTTAACACAGATCCTTGCAGGACACATCATGTCAATTAGCGTACCTGATCATTATCCTTACTCTGTTTCCTGCCATCTGATTTCCAAATAATTTCCAATCCAGTTCAATAACCGGCCTTCAATTTTGTTAACATCAACTTTAGACAACTGTCTCTTGTGAGGAATTTCACCAAATGCCTTCTGGAAGATCATATAAATAGCAGTCTGTTATTAGATGTTTCTTACCTACACCTTCAGTCATCCCTTCAAAAAATTTAGTCAGGTTTGTCAGGCATGATGTACAAGTTCATACTAGCTCTCTGATCAGCTCAAAATTTAAGGTGGTGACTGACTCTAACCTTAATAATGGATTCTTATAATAGCCCAACAACTGATTTTACACTAAGTGGTATATATTCCCCAGGTTCTTTCCCTCACCTTTCCTAATTAACAGTGTGACATCTACAATTTTCCCACCTAAAGGAATGACTCCCACATTGAGAGAGTTTCGGAAGGTGAGAGCATTTGCAATGTTCTCACCTGCTTCCTTTGAAAGCCTGATGATAGCGTGAAGGATATGCCAAGCCACATGGTTACAGATTACATTGGAATGTAATTCTGCTACTGATGATGTAGCAATGTTCCCTCTAATTTCTTTCATCCATGCACAGAATGAATTTTGCTGTGTATCAAAATGCCAAGGTAAAGCATGAATGTGTGCAGCCAGTCGAAACTTAAAAACTATATATAATATGTAATTTTAAAAAGTTACCATAATTATGAAAGGAAAACAATACCATCCCACCATTAACATGGTCACTTAGACTCCACAATTTACCAGATTTACTGAATTCAATTTTAAATTTACAGCAGTAGCATTTGAACTCACAACCTCTAGATTTTAAGTTCAGTGCCATAATCACTAAGAGGTCATATGGGCAATGAGTAGTGTCCCTAAAAGAAAGGCTGAGAAAACTGGAATGAACTGTGCCTGTCTGGCGCAAACCTGACTGCAGTTGTTCCACACTTAAGTCATTTTTGAGAAGAATAGTGAGTTGTGCACAAATTCTAAATGAGATGGGTTCTAAACATTCCAGTGAGCTCAAGTGCAAAGTAATCTAGTGTTGCTTTGAAAGGGCATCCACAAAAACTCCTTCCTCCCCTCACGGAGATTGGGAGTCACCCAATTCTCACCCCCTCTTCGACCCAGGCATTGTGGTCCTCCCAAAGGGCCTTTCTTCAGGACTCCCAACATGCCACCCCTTCATGACCCCCTCTCAGACCCCACCCTCTTGTACTGTCCTTGGCACACTGGCAGATGGGCACCGCCTAGCCATGTACCAACCACTCGGGGGATTCAAAGGACTCTGTGGCCTCTGGCTCAGCCGTCACACCCGGTCTCCGTGAGTGGAAACCAGGAGTGATTCTTGCTGTGTTCTCGTTGTGCCTGAGGATCAGAAGATTCTAGGAGCTGAGAGAATCAGAATTGAATGAGCTAAGCATAATTAAATGCTACTTCAAATATACTAATTGACCTCTCGCACTTTCTGGGTGAGATCTGATGTGTGACAGTAGCAAGGGACTGGGACGATTGTGAATGGTTTGGTGCCAGGCCACACCCAATTTTCCTAGATTAGCCTGATTTATGCCAGCGCAATGAGGCCAGAAAATCGCAGCCTCTATCTCTGATTCACAAAATCCGGGTTGAAGTCCTTGTGTTTTTAACAAGTTGAATGTTAGAATCCCTACAGTGCAGAAGGAGGTCATTTGACACATTGAATCTGCCCCCATTTCCCGAAAGAACATTCCACCCATGTTGGGATGGGGAATGAAAGTAGTTGACTAGCCACTTGACTTAGTTGACATATCTTCCCTGCTGAAAATGTACCCAGCAAGGGACCATAAAATCCAGCCCAAGAAATCCTAGTCTCCCTTAATGGTAGATATTTCTGAATTTCCTTTTTCTCGCAACAAAATTACGTTTTTTACTTCTTCTCAAGGAAAGTGTATCACATTCATTAGCAAACACTACTTTTAATTTAAAGTACAGAATATATTGGAAATATTCAAAAACTCTGACAGAATCTATGGAGAGCAAGAAAGGTGGAGTTAACATTTCAGGTCAATGACTTTCCATTAGGACTGTGAAAAGCTAGAGATGTGATAAGTTTTAAGCATGCGAATGGATGGCATTGGCAGCATGGTGACAATATTGACTCTGGACCCCCATGGAGTGTCAAGGCATAAGGTCAAACATCAGAGAGGAGACTTTCAGCTGGCTACAACCTTCTGCCTTCCCTCAGCTTTTGAGTGGCTTGTTAGCAACACCACTGATCTCATCCTCACCAACCTGTGTGCCACACATGTATCTCTCCATCACAGTATTTGCACGTGTGACCATCTTTATTGAGGCGAAAACTACCACCTCCTTAACATTCAGTGCTATGCTGGCACAGTGGTTAGCACCGCTGTCTCACAAAACCATGGATCTGTGTTCGACTGAGTAATCATCTGTGCGGTACTCCGGTTTTCTCCCAGAGTCTGCAAGATGTGCTGGTTAGATGCATTGGCTGTGTTAAATTTTCCTTCAGTATATCCAAATAGGTTTTGGAATGTAGCAACTAGGAATTTTCACAATAACTTCACTGCAGTGTTAATGTAAGCCTACTTGTGATGCTGATAAAGAAACTTAAACATTGAGGATACTATCTATTCTGTTGTGTGGCACTGATACTGTGCTAAATTGGACAGATTTCCAATGGATCTAGAAACTCAAAACTGGGCATCCATAAAGCACTGTCGGCCAATAGACAGAATTGCATGATCCCACAACCAATGATCAGATTAAAAGTCTGCAGTCCTGCCACCTCCAATCGTGAATGGTGGTGGACAATTAAACAATGAACCAGAAGCGAAAGCTTCACAAATGTTCCCTCCTCAATTGTAGGAGAGCCTCTCACATCTACGAAAAAGAGAAGGCTGAAGTATTTGCAGTCCCTTCAACCAGAAGTACAGAGTGGATATCACCTTGGCCTCCTCCTATAAGTTCACAAAGTCACAGATTGCAGTCTCCAGTCAATCTGATTATCTCTGTCTCTGTACTTGATAGTTGATACTCCAAAGGCTAAGAACTCTGACAACATTCTGATAGTAGTATTGAAGCCTTGTACTCCAGAAGTAGTCAGGATCATAGCCAAACTGTTCCAACGCAGCTACAACACCAAGTGAGTGCTGCAATGTTGGAGGTACTATCTTTTGGATAAAACAATAAATTTAGCCCCCATTGCTGTCAAGAGATTTATTCAAAAAGAAACAGAGAAAAAAGAACAGTACAGCACAGGAACAGGCCCTTCGGTCCTCCAAGCCTGCACTGATCGCATTTATCTATCTAAACTGAGTGCTTATATCCTTCTTTTCTCCATTTATTCATATGCCTATCAAGGAAAGCCTTAAATGTGGCTAATGTGATTGCCTCAATCACCGTACTTGGCAGTGCATTCCAGGCCCCTGCCCCACACTATGTAAAAAATCATCCCCCGCACATCTCCACTGAATCTTTCCTCTCTTGTGCCCCCTTGTACTTGTCATTTCTGTCCTGGGAAAAAGCTTCCTACTGTTCACCTTATCTATGCACCTCATAATTTTATAAACTTTCATCAGGTCGCTCCTCAGCCTCCATCTTTCCAAGGAGAACAATCCCAGTTTATTCAATCTCTTTTCATAGCTAATACCTTCTATACCATACAATATCCTGGTAAACCTCTTCTGCACTCTCTCCAAAGTCTCCATGTTCTTCTGGCAGTGTATGACCAGAATTAGACCCAATATTCTATATGTGGTCTCACCAACATTTTATACTGTAATATAATTTGCCAATTTTTATGCTCGATGCCCCTCCAATAAAAGCAAGCATGCTATATGCTTTCTTCACCACCTTTTCCACCTGTGTTGCCACTTCTAAGATCTGTGAATCTGTACTCCCAGATCTGTCTGTGCGTCTATGCTCCTGATTGTTCTGCCATTTATTTTATAGCTGCCACTTGAATTGGATCTTCCAAAATACATCACCTTGCATTTGTCTGGATTAAATTCCATCTACCATTTCTCCGCCCAATTATTCAGTCTATCTATACCATGCTGTAGTCTCTAACAATCTTTATCACTATCTGGAACTCTGCAATCTTAGTATCATTTGCAAACATACTAATCAAACCAGCTACATTTTTTTCCATGTCATTTATATATATTACAAACAGCAGAGGTCCCAGCATTGATACCTGTGAAACACCACTAATTACAGATCTCCATTCAGAAAAATACTTTCCACTGTCTATGGCCAAGCCGGTTCTGAATCCATCTAGCTAGTTCACTCCTGATCCTGTGAGATTTAGTCTTTTGTATCAGCCTACCATGAGGGATCTTGTCAAATTTCTTATTAAAGTCCATGTAGACAACATTCACAGCCTTTCCTTCATCAATCATTTTTGTCACCACCTCAAAAAACTCAATTAAATTAGTGAGACATGACCTCACACAGACAAAACCGTGCCTTCTGTCACTAACAAGACCACTCAGTTCCAAATGTCATAGATTTTATTCCCAAGAATCTCCAACAATTCTTGGGAATTCTTATTCCCAAGAATTCTCCTATAGTTTCACTATTACTGACATCAAGCTCATTGGCCTATAATTACCCAGGTTATACTTGCTAACTTTCTTAAATAATGGGACAACATTGGCTATCCTTCAATTCCCTGATTCCTCACCAGCGGCCAATGAAGAAACAAAGATTTCTGTTAGAGGCACAGCAATTTCATCTATTGTCTCGCCCAGTAATCTGGGATAGATGCCATCTGACCCTGGAGATTTGTCTACCTTAATGCTTTTTAATTCACCAACACTTCCTTCCTTATAATGATGAAAAGAACACTAGAGTTACCCATGGTGTTCTGGTCAATATTTATCCATCAGTCAACATCATAAAAACATATTGGCTTGCTCGAACAGCGCAGCGGACTGGGAGACATCAGTGGGGGACATGTATTGCGAATCAAGACCAGCTGATCGCAAGTCTCCCAAGCCCTTTCTTTCCAATGTAATCAACCCTATATCGGAACTCGACACTTGGCCGATTGCCATGTGGAAATCGCTGTTTTCATATGATTAGTGAGCCCAGGACTGTAGTCTTTGGGCATGTTAGTGTCTCCCACTGTGCCAGGAGAGGTTCCTATCAATGAGTTTTACAACTGCTCTCCTCAAATGGAGACCAGGCAATGCTAACCATGCTGGTGGAGATGGAGGCCATTGAGCCCCCTCCCAGGAGGTCAGGAGTAGTGGAGGGGCAACCCTTGGGCAATGTCAGCCTGGCACCTTGCACATCATGCACTAGGCACTGCCAAGGGGCATTGCTCAATGTTAAAGGGGCAAGACTTACTGGGAGGCCAATTTATGGTGGTGAGGGGCAGGGAACCTACTATGTGCTCTGCAGTGGGATTGGTGGGGGAGGGAGGGGAGGCGATTGCAGTTGGCTATGGGCTGGGGATAGACAGATTGGTGCATGCCCACTGTACACTAAGCTGTTGGCCTCTCCAGCAGAAGTCCTTGATTACTTTCATTACTCACAAGTTGGAACAATTTGCTTGCTTGTTTTTGTGCATCATTGTACTTTTGTTATGAACTCCATATGTTAATTTTTTAAATGTTTGCTATTGCCAGTCTACTGTCATATCTTTTAACATAGTTTCTCAAGATATCTGACCTAATTTGCCCCTCATATGCCCATTTAATCTCTGATTGAACTATATCACTTTCAAACTTAATGTAAAATCCTATCATATTATGGTCCTAAAAGTTCCTTGAGAGCAAGATGATTTACTAACCCTTTTGCATTACAAAGTGCTAGATCTAATTTAGCCCATTCCCTATTTGGATCCTCAGTGTAATACTCCAGTAAACCACCTTGCATACGCTCCAGGAAGTCAGCCTCTACAACATTTGTATTAATTAAGTTTATCCAGTCTATACATAGATTGTAATTCCCTATGGTTACTCTATTTCCATTGTTGTATGCACCTCTAATTTCTTCATTCATTCTCTGATTTACATTACCACTGTTGTTTGATGGCCTATAAATAAATCCTACCAATGTTTTCAGCCTTGCTGTTTCTTAGTTCCATCCAAACTGATTCTATCCCTTGATATTTAGAACTAAGGTAATCTCTGACTTTGGTATTAGTGCCCTCTTTAATTAACAAAGCTACCTCATCACCTTCTCCCACCTTTCTGTCCTTTCTGGATGCCACATATCCTTGAATATTTAGTTCCTTGCTTCAGTTTCCTTGTAGCCACATCTCTGAAATGGTGATCAGGTCATACATATGAATTTCTATCTGAGCTGACATTTCATCTGTTTTATTGTGAATGCTGAGAATATTTACAAAGTCTTTAATTCAGTTCTTTTACTAATTTCGTTAACTCTGGCGCTATCTGCTGGCATTCTCTTAAGTTTGCAATCATTGTCCTTTTTTCCCATACTCTGATTTTTATTGCCTTTATTGCTATCTTGATATATTGCCTTGTCATTTTACTTACATTTTCTCAATTTTCTTTGGTTGGACAAGTTGGGCTAAAGGGCCTGTTCCCATGCTGTAAACCTCTTCTCCTACATGATCTCTTCCCACCTCTGATTAGGTTAAAGCCCTCTCTACTTTCCTAGTCATACAACTCACTGGAACACTGACCCCGGCACAGTTCAAGTGTATACTGTGCCAAAGGTACAGCTCTCATTTTCCACAACACAGGTGCCAGTGCCCCATGAACTGAAACCCAATTCTTCCACACCAATCTTCAAACCGCACGTTCATTTCTCTGTAATCTTATTTACTTAGCTGTGGATCAAATTGTATTTTTAGAAAGTGTAACTTTGTATCAATGTTTGTTAATGCAACATAAGAGTAACATCAGTCAAAAACAGGTTTGAGGTTAAAATTCTAGAGTTAGAAATGTTTCAATTATTTCAATGTTTCTCATTGTGATGAAGGATCTATGCCCAAAACACTGAGTTCTCTTTTCTGTCTCACAGATACTGAAACAAATGCTGTTTTTTCTTCTGGATTTTCTGTTCCTATTTTATGTATTTATTTCTATAATCTCCTACATGCTTCTCCACAAGGAGTATGTCTTGTTGCCACAATTTTCTTTGGCTAAGAAAGAATAGATCAGTCTGTCTGAATCAAGAATTTCTCCACAATTATCGTTAATACCAATGTGTGATCAAGGAACATCGACAAGTTTGTCTAAATGAAACTCCATTGCCAATTGCCAGTCCATTGGCCCAATTGATCATGATCCTGTTGCAACTGGAGATAACTTTCTTCACTGTCTACTATGTCACCAATCTTGGTATCATCTGCAAACTTACTAACCATGTCTCCTATATTCTCATCTAAATCATTAATATAAATGACAAATAACACATGGAACCTGGATCCGTGATGCTGTGAAGCAGTAGTGCTAACCACTGTCCCGTCAAAACACAGCAAATAATTTTCACACAGCAAACTCAATTTGATTTAGAATCATAGAGGTTTACAGCATGGAGACAGGTCCTTTGGCCCAACTTGTCCATGCAGCCCTTATTTTTTTTAAAACCCTTAAGCTAATCCCGATTGCCCGTATTTGGCCCATATCCCTCTGTATCCACCTTATCCATGTAACTGTCTAAACGTTTTTAAAAAGATAAAATTGTACCCACCTCTACTAATATCTCTGGCAGCTTGTTCCAGATACTCACACCGTCTGTGTGAAAAAACTGCCTTTCTGGACACTTTTGGACTTCTCACTTCTCATCTTAAATCTATGCCCTCTAGTTCTAGACTCCCCTACCTTTGGGAAAAGATATTGACTATCTACCTTGTCTATGTCTCTCATTATTTTATAAGGTCACCTTCAGCCTCCTACACTCCAGAGAAAAAAGTCCCAGTCAACTCAGCCTTTCCTTATAACTCAATCCATCAAGTCTTGGTAGCATCCTAGTAAATTTTTTCTGCACTTTTTCTAGTTTAATAATATCCTTTCTATAATGGGGTGACCAGATTTGCACACAGTATTCCAAATGTGGCCTTACCAATGTTGTGTACAACTTCAACAAGATGCCCCAACTTCTGTATCCAATGTTCTGACTGATGAAACCAAGCATGCTGAATGCCTTCTTCACCATTCTGTCCACGTGTGACACCACTTTCAAGGAGCTATGAACATGTACCCTAGATCTCTTTGCTCTGTAACTCTCCCTAACACCCTACCATTAACAGAGTAAGTCTTGTCCTAGTTCAATCTACCAATATGCATTACCTGGCATTTGTCTAAATGAAACTCCATCTGCCATTCGTCAGCCCACTGGCCCAATTGATCAACATCCCATTGCAATTGGAGATAACATTCCTCACTGTCCACCATGCCACCAATCTTGGTATCATCTGTAAACTTCCTAACCATGCCCCCTATATTATCATCTAAATCATTAATATAAAAAACTGTGGGCTCAGCACTGTTCTCTAAAGCACACCACTGGTCACAGGTCTCCAGTTCACAACGACACTCTGGCTTCTGTCAAGAAGCCAGTTTTGTATCCATTTAGATACAGATCCTGTGAGATTTAACTTTATGCAACAACCTACCTGTCAAAGGCCTTGCTAAAGTCCATGTAGACAAAATCAGCTACACTGCCCTCATCTACCTTGCTTACCCCTTCAAAAAACTCAATGAAATTTGTGAGACATGATTTTTCACTCATAAAGCCATGCTGATTGTCCCTAATCAGTCCTTGCATCTCAAAATGCTTGTACATTCTGTCTCTCAAAATACCTTCCAACAATTTACCCACCACAGATTGAGGCTCACTGGCCTGTAGATCCCAGACTTTTCCCTGCAGTCGTTTTTAAACAAAGGCACAATATTTCCCACTCTTCAATCTTCAGGCACCTCACCCATGACTACTTTTTCATTCCTATTTCTGTCAGATGTTGCCAGTACTAACAAATTCCGTGATTACATTTCCATTCTACAGGAAGATAGTACTTTTTTTAATTAAAAAAACAATTTTCATTTATATTTATTTATAAGTTTTATATGAAACAAAGAGATAGTGTGGGCAATTTTCTGATCTCACCGTGCCTGGCACATCACACCAATCCCAGAAAATAACTTGTGAGCCTAAAAATCAGTTTCGGGTCTGGCAGCGAACAGTTTGCAATTTTAGAGTGCCTTTCTCATGGCATGAACTGGGCGTGAGGCCGATTAGCATATTTAAAGTAATATTTAAATGTGCATAGCCCATTTAACACCATATTCTCCGAGCACCTGAGACCTTACAATCTTCGGGTACAGTCTGAGACTGGCAAAAATCACTACTGGTCTTCACTAGCACAGACCAGGCGTGATGGTCTTGCCAGTGTGCACAGTGGCCATTGAAGTCTCCAGGTGATAAGAGTCATTGCTGGGCAGTGTCCATCTGGCAATGCATATCTGGTATCCTGGCAATGTGCATCTGGCACCTTGCCAGAGGCAATGCAAGGGGGTGGGTCTTGAGTGGGGTTGGGGCCTATGTGGGTTGGGCTATGATGGGTGGGATGGGGGGTCGATGTGGGGGTATCATGCAGTGTGGAGCTTGGAATGGACATGTCAGGGTTATGAACGGGACACGTCAGGGATCATGAAAGGGGACCAAATGGGATGGCCACAATGCTGACGATCCATGTCAGGGAGGGTTTGGACCACAATGTAATCAATTAGGAAGGAGGGCAGTCCTGATGTCTATTGGGGAAGGCGGCACTGAGAGATCAGGGCACACTTTGAAAAGAATGCCTGATTGCTTTGCAACTGGCCTCAATGCCATATTTAGACTTTGCCCCTCCCAGAACTGGCACGCAACTCACTACTCTCCCAAAAAATGACTGAGCGTAAGACAATTGTGGTCTGGACCACGCCTGACAGACTGGCACAGATCGCTCCAGTTTTCTCACCATTATGACACTTAGATTTTTTTCGAAAAATCACAGCCAGCGGTGATCAACCCCAAAGGATACTCATTTTAAATGGTAACATTTTTTGAAAAAATCGCTTTAAGTACACTTCAATATTTCAGATCAACATGGGTAAATAAAATAGAAGTTCAGGTGCAAGTGACAGCTAGTTCTGGTTTTGGTGCACAAGAGATGATGGTGAGTACTGCTACCACTCTGCTGTATTATGAAAGGATTTTACAGCTATTAAAACTAATAACCTCGGTCTTTGTCCTCATTAGATTACAGCAATTGAGTAATGATAAAATACAAGGAGCTAGTGCCTCAATTTAGTTTCTAATTGTCATATTAAGGACAATTATCATCTTTGAAGTCTGGAGGAAGAAGTTAGTCAACTGAAATGATTTTAAACAGAAATAAATTTTCATAATGCAATGGTGCTATTCAAATAAAAAGGTATCAAGTTGTTGGCAAAACACTCTTTGATATGTCATGTATAGTAACTGAATTTCAAATTTCAAGAATTTTTATGCACATGTAGATTCCTACATTTGATGGAAATTGTTCTCAGAATTTAAATGTAGCAAGTTTGGATTAAAAACCAAAACTAGTGCGAGCTGCCTCTGTGTTTGATGGTCATTCAAACAAAAGCTAAAAGCCTGTCAGACAACTTAGAGAATGAGTAAGGAGAAAGTTGCAATCATAATCATGGATAGTTTTGAGGATTTCTCGAAATGTCCCTATCTGCATAATATTAAAGTGGCCAGTGAAGTGGTTAGTGATGGTACTGAAACAACTGAATAATTCCTTATTTGAAGCGAACCATTGAAGACAGGGATTATTCACTGAAACAAGTCTTCCATATTGATGAGATGGGCTTCTTTGGAAGTATATACCACACTGAGAATGTACATTTCCCAAGAGAAGACAACATCAGGATTTCAACATGCCAAAGATTACCTTGACTGTTTGCTGGATGGGAACACTGCAGCAGACTTTAAGTTCAGGGTCTTAGTGATATACCAGTCCGTGCTTTTCAGGATTAGACAATGGAACGTCCATATGTTACTTGCCATTCCAGTAAGGAAGTCTGAATGATGGATTGTTTCTCTCTGTATGCCATCCCATATATATTGCACCAGTGAAAATATTGTCTCAAAGGTACTGCTCCCCTTATGTAATATAGCAGGTTATTCTATTAGTCTTAATGGGTGGAATTTTACAGACTTTCTCACCGGTGGAATCTTCTGTTCCTGCCGAGGGCAACTCTTCCTTGGCAGGTTCCCTTGTGGCGGGGCGGACAAGCTGCACAAGACATTGTGGACCTTGTTAGGAGTAGAAGATTCTGTGAGTGACCATTGACAAACTGCCTCACTGCCAGACAACACTTTGAAAATGTAAGGCAATGACTTGTCCAAATGTGAAAGTGATTTTCCCAGCCTGACTTTATTGTTGTAGCCATAGATCAAGGAAGAATAGAAACATTTGAAACCTACTATCAAAGGTGTTACTTCTCCAAAATCAAACTCATCATAGAACATGGAACAATAGAACATAAAACATTACAGCACAGTACAGGCCCTTCGGCCTTTGATGTTGCACCGACTTGTAAAACTAATCTAAAGCCTCTCTAACCCGCAATATTTCAGTATGATCCATATATATATTAATGCAACAGATAGTGAGAAAGCACCTTCAGTCTGGGATTTTTATGCTGCTAACATCCTTAAGGGTATCAAAAAATTGTTGATTCATGGGATGAAGTTATATTCTTGTACTGGACCACAGTGTAGCAAAAACAGATGGCCCAAATGTCAGTGACCATGGAAAATCTCAGAACACTGGTGTCTTTATTCACTCAGAAAGCATATGGGAAAATAACTCTTTCACTACAACAACCGGAAAACTCTGTTTTTCCAACCAGCTCTTGTAGCAAAACATCTCTCTGTGTTGATTAAAATCAATGTGAATCCATTCTCCAAAACTTGTGAGTCTCCTCATGATAAAGGCAGACTCAGACAATAAAGACCAAAATCTTAACATGAGGCTAAGGTCATGGTTCACTGAGCAGCTTTGATCTCCACACTCCTACCTATGTTTCTGAGACTGGGACAACCTACAGCAAGCAACTGGAAGCATCACCAGTTTTGTTTTTGAAAGATCCTCCAAATCTAGTCACAAGAAAAGTAGTTCAACAGCAAGATCCTCCTCCAAGCTATTCACCCTTGAGTCATTAATCATTCACCGACACAGAAATGCTTTAGGGATGTACTCAAAGCACTCCAGAAGAGATCAAACATCTCTACTGATCTACGGTGAACAAACAAAATGAAGAAGATTCATTTGGGAATGCAGTGAACACTTTGAGAGACCTTGTCAGGAGCATGCAGAGCTGAAGTCAAGACAAGAGAGAGTGAGTGCATAAACTTGTCTGATAGTTGTCAATTTAATCAAATGCTTTCTGGTAAACAAGCCATATAATATCCACTGGATTACCATTATCTACTAATTGGGAAGTTTCTTCAAAAAAACTCATTCAGGCTGGCCATCCATTTTCCAAAGTCACGCTGTGTTTCTTTGGTAATCTGCTGCACAATATCATTTTTTCCCATACTGACATATTGTTATGTATGAAATGTCCCCTTCTACACTGACATGAACTCTATTAAAGAAAATCATAAAGACAAAGAGAGGAATTGTAACAAATACTAAATTCTTGCACAACACAATTTTAGGGCTATGGAACCTGTATACAGTCATATTTTTCATGCATCTTTAGTTTTTCTGATTCTATTCAAGTATCACCCACAACATTAACCTTAGCACAGCTATAAGCAGCAGAAGAGAGTCAGAGGAGTTAAAAAAGTTAAACGCAATAAATATGATGCCATATGAGCTATGAATATGCTCGCCTCTTTATTCATATTGGTAAATGTTGAGATGTTCTTGACTCCCACCATAGAGAGATGAACAATTAGTCAACAAATTTAAACCATGTTCCCATTTGGCAGCCTGAATTAGAATTAGATGTTGCGATACAGGTTTTCCAAGATCAGGAGACAAGAGTTTTTGGTCCTAGAAAGCTTTTCTCTACACTTCTTATGAGCCATGAAGACAAACAGTGCTCTCCTCTCTTCATGAATCTCAAGAAAGCCTTGATATCTCCAAGACCTGATTATTGCCATCTTGATTGTTGACCTCTTTTTTTCCTTCACTTCTGACTGTGACCTCTTTCTCACCACCCCACCTCACTCCCAAATCATCCCTATCTCAGCTTATCTCCTTCCTTCAAACTGCAATACTTCCCACTGCCCTTCAAGTTGCAGGGGGCTGTTTCTCAGGGTCTTGGCTGTGATCACCTGTCACTAGTGTTCTCTCTTGGCTATCAGTCAGGTTGTTTGTTTGGCCAGCTGCTGAATGGCTTCCAAAGATTAAAAAAAAGGTCTGCCGTTATGGTCATCAGGAAATCTGCGACACCAACATTTCCTGGCGATTCAGCCTAATTTTGGTGATATCCTCCTTGCCTCACCATAAGTATCAGGGCCATCATTTTTCATCCCACACCACAAACTCACATAAAATGTTACAAAAGTGGAATTTTTTTTGTTAATTTTGTTTTATAAATTTTATTGCTAATGATTACCTTACTGCTCCATCAGCACATTAGAATTATAGCTTTATATTTGTGCCATGAGTGAACCAGTTGGAAAGCTGCCCAGTTGCAAGAGCAGAAAACTAGGAATTTCACTGTACAAGGCCAGCTGAAAGCACATGTTTTTTCTAAAACAAACCTGAAAATATTGAACTTTTGTCTGAAGAGAAATGAAAATCTAATTTGAGATGGAGATTTAATAATAATGAACCAGAGCTCGTGGTAGAGCATTGTCTTGGTTTTGAGAAAGTCTTAAGCTCCTATTCACTTATTTGTACAAAAGGAACCATTTTGTCCAAAGCAGGAAGAAGGATATTGCTTTTTCTGACTACCAATTCAATGTAAATTGTCACATTGGTGACAGAGGATGAGCTTCTGATTTTGATTTCTCACAAAGTTAGGTCTGGATTTTTTCCTGCTGGAATATGAAGGACAGGACAAAGCCGGTTTGGGTTTGAATTTTAGGTATGCATCATGAAGCAGTATTTTTTTTTTAAGAAGTAGATTTGATCAAAATCTACCATACAATATGGTGTACAGGTCACAGTATTGGCAGATATGTTACTCTTTATTTATTCACTCTTATTATAACAAACCTCAAAACTATTGTTGACTTTCCTCCACAAACAACACTGTGAGAAACAGATTAACCTGCCTGTGCATAAAGTACATTCAAACTCCACTACCTGCCATGGCAGGATTTAAACCCAGGTTTCCAGAAGATTAGCTGAATTTCTGGACTAATAATGTTGCAATAATACCAACATTATTAGCAGTACAGTAGCACAGTGGTTAGCACCGTTGCTTCACAGCTCCAGAATCCTGGATTCGATTCCCAGCTCGGGTCCCTGTCTGTGTTGAGTTTGCAAATTCTCCTCATTTGTGTGGGTTTCCTCCAGGTACCCTGGTTTTCTTCCACAGTCCAAAGATGTGTGGGTTATGTTGATTGGCCATGCTAAGAAATTGCTCCTTAGTGACCAGAGATGCGTAGGTTAGTGTCCAGGAATTGTAGGTTAGAGGGATTAGTGGGTATAATATGTAGGGATATGGGAGTAGGGCTTGGGTGGGATTGTGTTCGGTGCAGACTCGATGAGCTGAAGAGCCTCTTTCTGCACTATACGGTTCTATGATTCTATGATTCATACCACTAGGCCATCACTTCCCCTATGTGTATGCATATACATGCATGTAGGAGAAAAAATCTTCTGGATTGTCATGCATCATATTCCAAATTGCAGGAAAGAATTCTCCATTGTACTTGTTTGATCTTTTCTTTCCCACAAAAACTGCTTTCTCTACTTACTTGAGTGAGATCATTCATTTGGCTCTAAACCATTCAATCTCATCAAAATGTTATAACATATCAAATGCAAAATAATAGCGAGACATGTAATAAGTTGTTTTCTATTAACCACGTGAGTTTTCATTGTTGTTCTGAAAGGTCATTTTCTTTGTTGGTGAGTAATTTAAATCTTGCTTAATGCGCATGATGACTATGTCCACAGAGTTCACTTCCTATTGAGTGATCATGTCTTTTGTTTAAAGGTAATCAATCCTTACAAAATGGATGCATTTCCTTTTTTTGCAATAACTGAAATAGGATAATGATATAACTCCTCAGATGCAAACTTATATTTATTTACATAACCAGTTACAGTCCAACATTCCTTGTACAGAGTATAAATCCTGAGTGCCAGTAACCCTGGCATTCCACATTCTATACATGAGCAGGGAGGCCAACTCATTACTTCCTTAATTGGGAGCTCATGTTCTAAGAGATCTACCTTGTAGGCCCTGGTTAAAGTAATTACAGATAATAAAACCATTGGATAACTATTAGTAATGGAGTCTAACTGTTGCTGATATTTGCTTGGTAGGTTGCCTCAGCATTGAAAAGTGCAAAAACTCACGAGGAATTGGAATTGATTCTGACATTAAAAAAAATAAATCCAGGAAATCTAAAATGAGAATAAAAATGAAAATTAAGGACAAAATGTATAGTGGATTCACAAAGAAATTTAAGCTGGGACAGCTTGGGCAGGGTTCTCTGTTTTCGTTCTTAGCAGGACCCGTTATAAGCCAGAATGGAAAATTTGGTATTCCAGCCAAAACTCCATTATCTTTCAGTGGCGCCTGAAAATCCCAGCTCTGATTGAGGACAGAGGATTTTGGCCACCGAGTGTGTTGTTTGAACAGATCTGGGCTGAATTCCTTTTATATAACAAAGACACCAAGAAAAGGGTAGAAATTAGGAGTTGAGACATAGGGCCTGATTTTATCAAAAATTCACGCCAGTTTTTGGGCACAAAATCACGGTAAATTTGGGCGTCGGGCCTGTAACGCGATTTGCACCCGAAACCGAGCAGATCGTGCCTTTTCCAACACTTGATTTTTAGCAGGGTTATCCGATCCACACCCCAATTGGGCGGCCCGACAATTTAAATACATTAGCATGTATTAAAATCGATTTAATAAACCGCACGCCCAACTCTACTGGCAAATCCCACTTTACCATCTTCAGATCCGTTCCGGATTGTGCTGTTGTCAACCTGCAGAATAAAAATCTGAAGCAGATTCCTATTCTGCAGGAGAATCTCTGAAGCCTATCCTTCTCAAACACCCTTCACAGGTCCCGCTAACCAGCCTGGCAGACCCGCGCACCCCCCCCAATGAACCGAATTCCTGGGGAAGCACCCGCTGTACCACCCCGGTGATTGGAACCCCCTTGGGAGGCAGGGGCCTGTTGGCAGAACATAACCCCCTACCATCCAACCTCCCCCTCCCCTCTCCCCCAACCCCCCGGAGGCAGCCACCACCCCAGCGATCAACCCCTCTTCCCCTGGGAGGCAGCAGCTGTCCCCCCCCCTCCCGTGCAATCAGATTCCCCCCCCTCCCCAAGGGAGGTAGGTCACACCTCAGCAGAGCACACCCCCAACCTACCTCAATTGCTACCCTCTTTCCACCATCCTTCTGACCTGCTGATGTGGAGATGCTGGCATTGGACTGGGGTAAACAGGACTTTAACCTGGTGTTGTGAGACTTCTTACTGCACTCGTTGGACAGCCTGCAGCACCTTTCTGACATCTGCTGGAAGAGGGGGCCGGGCTCAGATGGATCTCTGGTTGGGGGATGGTGGAAGATGGGGTGGCGGTGGAGAGTGGGGGAGGATGGACTTGGGAGAATCTCTACCCCCCCCCACCCCAACCAGAGATCCATCTGAGCCCGCACCCCTCCACCAGCAAATGCCAGCAGAAGGTTCTGCAGGCTATCCAACAAGTGCAGTAAGAAGTCTCACAACACCAGTCCAACAGGACTTTAACCTCATGTTGTGAGACATCTTACTGTGTTGACCCCACAGCATCTCCGGCATCTCCACTTCAATGACTGCAGGTCAAAAGGATGGCGGAGGGACAGCAGCAATCCAGCTAGGTTGGGGGTGTGCTCTGCTGAGAGGAGGAAGGGCCTACCTCCTGGCCGGGATTGGGGGGGGGGTGCAGAGGATCTGCCTCCCGGGGGGTCTGACTGTGGGGGTAGTTTGGGGAGGTTCTGCCTCCGGGGGGCTGGGTGGGTGGATTGCGGGAGTGGGGAGCCTTCCACGGTGGGGTCAGATCGCGGAGGGGGGGGTTGCTGCCTCCCAGGAGTGTCCGATTGCAGCTCATCCTTCCCCCCCACCTCCCAGCTCTCTCTGCTGGTTTTGTTCTTTGTAGTAAGAAGTCTCACAACACCAGGTTAAAGTCCAACCAGTTTATTTGCTAGTAAAAAAAGTGGGTTTAATATCAAATAAACTGGTTGGACTTTAACCTGGTGTTATGAGACTTCTTATGTGTTTACCCCAGTCCAACGCTGGTATCTCCACATCACTTGTTTTTCACATCTGGGCGCACTGTTTCAATTTTTTTTCAAACTGCACATGTGCAATTCAGAGATCCGATTGTTCTGGCAGTGCTAAGCCCCACCCGCAGCGCAGATTGGACCGGAGCCAGCAAAAAGTGTACGGGCGCGCTGGAACGAAGATTCTGGGCTTGGATCCGTTCTATGTCCAAATCGAGTCCTTAGCATCCGATTGGTAAAATCGGGTCCATTGTTAATGTTTTCACACACAGACAATATCTGATGAAGGCCTACCTTCAACCTTGCTCGTTCGGACAACAAATGCATTTCTTATGTTTTCTGTTTTTATTCAGACGTATTATTCATATTCTATTCAGATGCAATCAGATTCTCTGTCTTGTTCCAATCATTCAATACCTGTATCTCCATAGACAAATAAAGTAATTTATAAAACTGCAAAATTTTGGGACTGTGTCATCCTGTGTTGAAAATCATGCCTTAATGTTTTGGAGAATTGCTTTGCTAATTCTTTATAGATCTATTACATGTTAACATTAAGATGATACGTCAACCAAATAACTTCACTATCTAATGTTGTTTGAGTAGTTAATAATTCATGATATTGCAAAATAATTCCATGACAATATTTCACAATCCTAGTTTCTGTCTGATTAAGCTTTGACAACTCTAAATCATTATAAAGGTTCACACACATTTAGAGGCCTCTTCAAATTATTTTTCTCCCTTAATAGCCTGAACTCATAATTAAAATTAATAGATACAGTTCTTACATAAGTGAGTTATAAAAATGTGTGAACAAAATATATTTTTTTCCTCCATAATGATGACTTGTCTTTGCAAAGCCTTGGGTGTTATAGCCCAGGTTAACATCAATTATATCTGCTCGACTGACAGCAGGGTCACTGCTAATGGGAAGGGATGAATACCAGATATTCTTACATTTCTGACATATGGCATGCCAAGCAGTCCTTGAGCTCTGTGATCATTGAATTCTGAAACTATTATGTCAGTTTAGCTTAGTGATAATGCACTTTGCTTTGAGTCAGAAGGTTGTGGATTTAAGGCTTGCCACATAAGCAACGTGTAAGAGGTGTCATCCTTCAAATGAGATGTTAAAATAAAATTTCATATAATTGGATGCTAACCATGGAGTTTTTCTGGTATCTGGGTGCTAAGCATGGAGTTTTTCTGGTGTCCTTGTTTCTTATCTAACATAACCAAAACAATATCATCGATTACTCATTTCATTGCCCTTTGCAGGACATTAATGTGTGCAATATTATATTGAACTTTCATGAGGTTAACTTCTCCCTAAATCTTACCTGACTTGATGAGTGTTTCTAGCCGTTCCTAGTTTTATTTCCAGCATCAACAGTATTTTATGCTTTCTTTTCCATGTTAAAATGTTTGTTTATAAAACACCAGAAATTAAGCTGACAGCAAAAGGTTCAATAAAATGTGAGTTGTCAATGGCAAGCAGCTGTTAGGTGGCATACTATTTAAAAGAACATAGTTCAAGCGAGAAGTAGTCAAGCTAGAAACCTGGCAGATAAATTGATCCATTTTCTAATCACGATTGGCTGTCTGTGTCAGTTTATGTGTGTGTCAGTTTGGTCCAATTGATAATATATTTGCCTGAGTCAGAAGTTGATCTGCTGAAAGGGTTGGATAAGGAAGGATGGGATGGTGCTCATGTGAAGCAATTATGTCCATTGTTAAACCAGTTGGGCTAAATGCCATATTTTTCTGCTGTGAGCTCTTAAGGGCAGACTTTGATCCAGCCCATCACAGTGGGAAATATGGCAGCCAAGGACACTAAATGCACAGGAGGCCTTGCGTGAATTTGCCAGCGGTGGGATGGTGTTGATGAAGGAAAGTCTTTCAGTCACCTGTTAATGAACTTTGTTAATGAACCTGTTAAAGCCATTTAAAATTGAATTCAGTGTTGTGCATTCCAAATTACTTGGAAACCCTAAGGGTCTCCCATGGCTGCTGGAGCTCACCAAGTTAAATTTGGTGGCATATAAAGGGGCTGATATCATTTTAAATCTGATCTCCAGAAATGGAACCTATCATTAGCTTGTTATATTTGGCCTTAATAATTTAGCAATCCCAGAGTGAGGTAAGTGGGGGTGTCAGAAAACTGACTTTTTGACCTTAGATTGGCCACGCAGAAATCCACTTCCTTAAGGGGCAGTGCAAATGTGTGGCTTCTCTTTGCAGGGATGTGTAATGATATAAATTCATCCTGTAATCTAAGTACACACCAGGTGCAAGTTTCCATTTTTGAGATGGAATGTAGTGGCATGTACGTTTTGTTGTGCATACCCTGCTTCTTGGAATGGCAGGAACTCGCACCCAATTTTGCACTAAGTCCACGAGTTATGCACAGGTGAGAACCTCCCTGAACCATCTGGTGGGTCAGGAGCTGATTCATCTGCTCTGCTGTTAATTGATGTGGGGTCGAAGATTTGTGTGCAAGATTTAAATGCCACCTAAACACAAACATCTCACTCCTCCAGCACACCTATTTCCTGGAGGTCATTAGAGATGTCTGCGAACAAGAATAAGAAGGCAGCGCACCCAACTTTACCCACCAAGCCCTTGAGTGCATAGTGATGTGATTTATTCAGGATAGCAGCAGAAAGCATACCAGCCTCACCTCTCCATCCTGGAAAAACAATGCAAAGGAAGTCGGTTAAACAGGATGAATGGCCACATCTGCTCCCACTAAGGGAAGTCATCCTTCAGCTCCCTCCAGTGTCAAACATTCCTCCCATACAGCCTCAGACTCCACCTTCCATTTAATTTGCTTCCACTTTAAAATTAAAACTGTACAATAGCTCCAGTGGAGCAAGATGATAGTTTTGCACTACTTCATAATGAACTTCGGCCATAAGATGTAGGAGCAGAAGTAGGCTCTCCGGCCCCATCAAGTCAGCTGTGTCATTCAATGAGATCATGACTGATCTGATATCCTAAACTCCACTTTCCCACCTTATCCTCATAACTCTTGATTCCCCTACTGATTAAAAATCTGATTATCACAGCTTTGAACATGCTTAATGACCTAGCCTCTATAGCTCTCTGTGGTAAAGAATTCTATAGATTCACTACCCTGTGAGAGAAGACATTCCTCCAAATCCCTGTCTTAAATGGATGATCCCCTGGCTCTGCAAATATGTTCTTTGGTCTGAGACTCTCCAACAAGGGGAAACCACATTTCAGCCTCTATCCTATCAAGCCCCCTGAGAAACCTATCTGTCTCAATAAGCTTGTCTTTCATTCTTCTAAACTCCAATGAGTACAGGCCCAAGCCACTTAATCTCTCCACATAATAAAATCTCTCTGTACCTAAGACCCACTTTGTGAACCTTCTCCAGACTGTCTCCAACAGCAGTATACCCTTCTTTAGATAAGGAGACCAAAACCATTCAAAGTATTTCAGGTGTGTTTTGTATTGTTTTAGCAAAACTTCCCTATTTTTATCCTCTATTCCCTTTGAAATAAAGGCTAAGATTCTATTTGTTTTCCCCATTGTCTGCTGAACTTGCATGCTAGCTTTTTATAATTTATGCAGAAGGATCACCAAATCCTTTTGTGTTGCAGCTTTCTGCAGTCCTTCTCAATTTAAATAATAATCACTGCCATGAGGGCACTCTTGATGCTATTCCTCAGTCCGCTCAGTGTGGATTGGCACCTCCCTGCTTTACATGATGTGCTCTCAGAAGGATGTTTTGCTGGTCCACTGCAACATTGCTGTCCCAATGCTAGTGATGGTTTGCGGGTTTCTGCTAACATTAGGTTTCCACAGTGTGGTCGCCTGGCTCAATTTCTCTCCAGAAGAAACAATGTGTTTGTATACCAGAAATATGGCAGTGGTCATGGCTTGGGTGGACTCCACCATTGCCCAAACATGTCTGCTCAGTGACTCAGGCAACACTGCCAGATTCTCCCCTGTTTGCCTGGGAAACTCCAGCAGCCTGAAAGTGGGCCTCATCAGAGGCCTTTCATTGACCAGAGGCTTATTTAGGGCCCAACTTCCAGCAGACCTCCAAATGTCAGTGGCTTAACCTGTATCACTAAAATGCATAACTGTGACACACTTACCAGGTTATGACCCAAGGCCAGTTCACCATTGTCTCACCAGCAACTAAGGTTATTTACATTGGTGTTGGGTGCATGGTACAGATGTTACTCTGTGACTTCAGAGACATTGGGACTGTCATCCTCAGAGGAGATATCTGAGGTGATGCATAGATGAATTATTCCAGTCTCTGTAACAGTCAAAGCAAAAAAGGAAGGAAAAACACAATTACTTGAATGATTATTCAGTCTACTGACACCTATTGATGCAGTAGACTTGCGTTATCTTCAGAAATGGGGGATAAGTGCAAATCCTCCTCACTCTCCACAACTGCCATTGCAAACTCAACGTTGAGATGGAATGTCTACCCTGCTCCCTACTAGCTCTAGTGGTTCCAGGTCAGCATCAGTTAGCTGTCTGATGTTTAGGTCCTTTTGTTCCACAAGCATAATAGGCAAGCTCGTGAAGCTTCTGGTGATGCTGAGTAGACCCCCCATGCTGCTAGACTTCTCCACATGAGATATGATGATATCCATCCATCATTCTAAAGCTCATGTTCTCAAGAAATATGGAGAGAAAGACACAGATTCCTATGTGACACACACAGGAGCTGATGTGATTAGAAAAGCTGGTGAGGGGCTACAATATAAACTTCAACACCAGGGCAAGGCTATAATAATTGAGTGACCCTTCTGTTACTGCCATCTTTAATCCATGTTTTGTCAGTCTGTCTCTCAAACCCACACTTGTGGGTCATTCATCCTGCTCCTGCAATGGACCCAGTCTCTTGAATGCACTTCACTACTGCTCACCTCTGCAATGACATTTATCTGACCTCCTTGGTCATCCAAGAGGGCTGTTGCAGCTATCACCAGGATACAACTTATGTCTATGCTCACAGATAATCTGGAAGAGGTCACACAGTGAACCGTGGGGCAAATCACTGGCTGGGCTGTGACATTTCTGACCTATTTATTTGTCCCTTTATTGCCACAGAATAAAACTGTGCGATGGCATTGGACTCTTCTCCATGGACCTTGGAAGGCTTCTTGGAGAAACAGAAATTTCTCTGCCAGAGTTTTAAACTACACAATTTGAGATTTAGGGCTGGCTGCCCTTTAAATAAGTTGCTTTCTCCCACATGGCCAACAGGTGATGAGGGCTTCTTGATGTCAGGGCTGCCCCCATCAAATTATCTGGCACCAAGCTGACATCACTTGCACTAACTGACCATATTATCAGGTTCATCAGGCTGCTAGGAAACTGCAGCAGATCGGGGGAAGATAGTGGCATGAGAGTATTATCTCTGACAATTAATCCAGAAGAATTGCTCTGGGTAATGCTCTGGAGACCTGGGTTCAAATCCCACCATGGCATGTGGCAATATTGAATTCAATAAAAATCTGTAATTAAATGTCTAATATTCGATTGTCATAACAGCCCATCTGATTCATTAATATCCTTTAGGGAAGAAAATCTGTCATTCTTACTTGGCCTGGTTGACGTATGATTCCAGACCCACAGCAATGTGGTTGACTCTTAATTGCCCTCAAGAATGGGCAATAAATGCTGGCTCAGCCAGCGATGCCCACATCCCATGAACGAACAAAGATCACCAACGACTTGTGGTCCTGCTAGAGGGAATATTAAATCCAACTCTGTGTAATTCTTTTGTTGGTTCGAGCATATTATTCCAGCTTTATATAATCATTTTATTACATCAAGTACATTCTGGAATTTGATAGAAGATGACTTGTTACTGAGAGACTACTGCATTGTTGGAATTGCCATCTTACAAATGAGGCCATTCCCATTTTGATAACATATATTTTGTGCCTGGTATGTTATTTTTGTTCTACTGTTTCATTACAGTAGCTTTTGGAGTTAAAACCTGATTTACTGTCTGTTGTGTGAGCCAAAATGGCATTACCCTCCTAATGTCTTAATTGCTCTGTTGCATATGTACACGCTTTGATCTTACAGTTGCTGGAAAATGTAATTGCATACAAGATGAGAGAACATCTTACAGTTTATCCAGAGCACCAAGACCAATTTCTTTTCATTCTAGGATAGAAATTCAATTTAAATTTGCTGGTTCAGCAGGACATTCAACAGCCTTTTGAAAGTGATAAGGATGCATATTTGATTCCTGATTTATCTTCAAAGGAGTAAGAAATAGTATTCTTGAAAGTCTTGTTCTAATTTATTACCTTTTCTGAGGTCATCTAAACCTCAAGCTGCTGTCGCAGGAGCATATTTAAGGCCTAATTTTATTTTGTAACTTTTTTTTATTTTTGAGAAAGAATAGTATGTTTTGTTTTTTATTGTAAATTTATCTGTGCCGGTGCTCTTGCACAGAAGTGCTTTGCTGAATTACAGTAATGTAATTTTATACTACTGTGACAATGACAGTTCAGTTTAATTTCTTCAGATCTGATCTCACTATAGCAGGTTTAATGCAACAATGAGTACAGTTCTTCATATGCAATTAGCCATTTGGAGCAGTTTTAGGCCACCCAGCCCTTTAAACCCACTTTGTCATTGACATGATTGTAACCTCAGCCCCACATTCTGACCAACTGCTGATAACCTTTCACCTCCCCCCCCCCTTGTTAATTAAGAATCTATCAAGCTCAGCCATAAAACGTATTCAAATATTCTGCTTCTACTACCTTTTGAGGAAGAGAGTTGCAAAGACTCTCAACTCTCTGAGAGAAAATATTCTCTCATCCCTGTCTTAAATGAGCAACCTCTTGTCTACATTCCTCCACAAGAGGAAACATCTCAACCACATCCACCCCTTCAAGACCCCACAGATTTTGATCAAGTCACCTCTTGCTCTTCTATATATATGATCTGATCTGAATGCTTCTATTGCATACCCAAAAAAGAAAAAGTACTTTATATTCCGTCAACAGTAGTTCTTATTCAATTTGTAATGCTATCTGTGTACAATCAAGTTAAAAACACCTGACAACAGTTTAAATGTGAGACTTACGGAAAATACTTCTTAGCAAGTATTATAAATATAATCACAACCAAATTCAGTTGTGAAGAAAAGAGCCATCTTGGTTTTATTTATAGAAAATTATTTTTATCATTTATCAACACGTGAACTTTTTGCAATGCTGACTATTTCACAGCTTGTTCCATGCCAAGCATGAATTCACTTTTTCTTTCTTAATGTTAGTAGGGAGTCAATTGATAAAAGAAAGAAATGAAGTGAAAGAGTTGAGTATGTTTAAATGAGAGAAACAGATTTTACAATTTCCTCTTGAGTTCATATGTTGAATGATATGACAGAGAGGAGCGAGTTACTGCGAGTGGTGATGGAACGATGAAAGTGTTAGGGTGGGATTCTCCCAAAAGAAACTATGCCAAATTTGTATAAAAACTGGAATAAATCCCATTTTTTTTCAGCAGAATTTTCAAAATTAATATCGCACAGTCTGTGCATCAGAGAGCCTGAGCATGAATCACATAAAAAAAAAAATCAGTGAGTGGAGTCACTGGAGAAGCTGGCAGGATAGCATTGACTATGCCACTATGCATTGCTTGCCTCTCACCAACCCTAACCCCTCCACTGGCAGCCAACCTTCTCACCCTGATCACCAGCCTTGATCACTGGCCTCATCTCCCTTTGTCGCTGATGCCCCATTCCCACTGATCTCCCCCCCCACCTCCTGAAGACCCACCCCCATTAGGGTGGGGGGGTGGTGGTGTGGGGGTTGGGGGTGGGTGGTGGGGTGGTGGGGGTGGGGTGGTGGTGGGGGGGCAGTGAGGTGATGGAGAGACACTAGCAGGCTTGGTAATGAAATGTGAATCACAATTTAAATAATTTATTCAGCCCCATACTGATTTCTGGTGCAGAGCTAACGTTGCTGGCCACATACACATGGAGGCCGTGGCACCCAGTAGGAAGCCCACTAAACTGCCTCCTCTTAAATCTCCCAGCTAGGAAAATCATTCCCTTATTGAGAGGTAAGGAGAGACAAAGACCAGTATTGATTATTAATTTTCTCGAGAGATAATTTACTATTTTCTATCCTGAAACTAGATCCAGGGAAGGTGTTGTTGGCACCAATCCCTTCAGGCAGCTGTATATTGTATTCTGTCCTGACGAAAGTCCTCCAGGTGCTGGAAACTGAACCTCACTCCTTGTTCTGATAACAACAACAAATACAGTTCTACATATGCAATTAGCCATTAGGAGCAGGGGTAGGCCACCCAGCCCTTCAAACCCACTTTGTCATTCAATAAGATCATGGCTGATCTGTTTGTAACCTCAACCCCACATTCTGGCCAACCTCTTCCTCTGACTCATTACAATAACAACTCATGCTGATGAGTTTTATATAATAAAATATCCCAAGGCATTTTGTGTCTATTATAAGACAAAATTTGACAGCAAACCATATGAGGATATATAGGCCAGATGATCAAAGCATAATCACAGTGGTATGTTTTGAGCAGTGTCTTAAAAAAGAAAAGCGATTTGGAGAGGATAAAGTTAAGGGCCCAAGCAGCTGAATGCAAGACCATCAACAGTGAAATGATTAAGATAAGGGACATCAAGACTAGAATTAGAGGAGCGCAGATATGGATTCCCTATAGTGCAGAAGGAGGCTATTTGGTCCATCGAGCCTGCACCAACCCTTTGACAGAGCATCTTACTCAGGCCCTATTCCTGTAACCCACATATTTACTCTGTTTAACAGCCTAACCTACACAACTTTGGACACTGAGAGGCAATTGTGCATTGTCAGTCCACCTAACCTGCACAACTTTGGACTGTGGGCGGAAACCAGAGCACCCGGATGAAACCATGCAGACATGGAGAAAACAAGCAAAATCCACACAGTCACCTAAAGCTGGTAGGAAACCCAGTCCCTGGCGCTGTGGTGGCAGAGTTAACCACTGTGCCACCATTCTGCCCCATTTTAGAGGGTTGTGGGGCTGAAAGAGGTTACGAAGCTGGGAGGATGGACGGGCAAAGATTTGAAAACAAGGATGAGAATTTTAAAATTAAGGTTTTGCATCACCAGGAGCCAGAGTGGGTCAGCAGACACAGGGATGGTAGGGGATCAGAAGTAGATGCAAATTAGTACATAAACGGCAGAGTTTGGATGACCTCAAATTTATAGACTGTTGTACGTAATAGATTGGTCAGATATGCATTAAACAGCTTAAGTGCGGAGGTATCAAAAGCATGAATGTGGGTTTCAGTAGAAAATGAAATGAGATGGGACAAAGTCAGGCAATGTAATGGAAGTTAAAATAGACAGCCTTAGGAATGATGGGCTTATGTGATACAAAGCTGATCTTGGGGTTGAATATGAAATCAAGACTGCAAACAATTTCAGCTTCTGACAGTTTTCAGGGAGAAGAATGGAATCGGTCAGTAGGAAACTGAGCAAATAACAAAGGCTTTTGTCTTACCAATATTTAATTAGAGCAAGCTTCTGCTCATCCAATATTGGATGTTAAACAAGCAGTCAGCCAATTTAGAGACAGTGAAGAGGTTGAAAGAGAAGGTGGGGGCGATGAAGCAGAATTGATTAGCATCATTGTACATGTGAAAAATGATGCATTTTTGGCAATATCGTTTATAGAAGTGTGGGTATAAATAAATAGTATATTAGATCCTAAGGGGACACCAGACCAGAGGTAACTATGTGGGAGTGGAAAGAGAAGACCATTCTAAGTGATTCACTTGCTACCATTATAGGTAAGAATGAAATCAGGCAATGCAGTCCCACCTACCTGGATGATAGTGGAGAGATGTGGAGGAGATTGTTTTGATCAACCTTGCCACAGCCTCCATACAGATCAAGAAGGATGAAGAGGATTAGTTTAACTTTGACCCAGTCATATAAACACCATTTGTTACTTGAGTAAAAAAGGTTTTGGTATTGTGACAGTAGTTTGACCAGAGGACAAATAGAATCATAGAATTGCTACAGTGTAGGTAGAGGCCATTTGGCCCATTGAGCCTGCACTGATGATAATCCTACCCAGACCCTATTCCTTTAACTCCACATATTTACCCTTCTCATCTCCCTAACACTAAGGGGTAATTTAGCATGACCAATCAATCTAACCCACACATCTTTGGATTATGGGAAGAAATCGGGAGCACTCAGAGAAAATCCACACAAACACGGGCAGAACGTACAAACTCCACATGGACAGTTACCCAAGGCCAGAATTGAATCTGGGTCTCTGGTGCTGTGAGACAGCAATGCTAACCACTGTGCTGCACTAAAATAAAGAATAATTCAGAAGTAAAATATATCAGACAGGAGGAAAATGTGAGATTGTTTAGAATGCATGTGTATAAATGCCGATAATCTGATAAATACAGTCAGTGAGCTGCAGGCACAGGTTGTCAAATGGGGCTATGATATAGTGACTCAAAAGAGAGGAGGATTGGGAAATATTCCTGGTGACAAGAAATTAGGGAAGTTTAAGGAATTCATCTGAAAGCACTTCTGGAACTCTTGCTTCTCCCTGACCTTTATCACTATCCCAGTCTATATATGGGTACTTCTAGTCCACCATTATAACTACTCTATAATGTTTGCACCTTGCCATGGTTTTTCTTGCAGATTTATTCCTCTACACCTTTCCATTGGGTGGTAACCTAAAGACTAGATCTTCAGTGATTATAGAACACATCAAGGAATGTAATTCCATCCTTTTTGTTCCTTAGCTCTACACAACATGACCCTGTCTTGAATCCTCTGGACATCCCTTTTTTCCAGTAATGCAAAACTCTCCTTAACCAACGTCACCTTTCCTTCCCTTCTTTTTTCCCTTTTTCGTTCTTTGTTCACAGGATGTGGGTATCTGAGATCTGAATCCAAGTCCCCAGAACATTATCCTGAGTCTTTGGATTACTAGTCCAGTGACAATACCACTGTACAACTGCCTCCTTGTACCAAAAACATTTAACACCCTGTCCTGCCTTTCTTTGTTATCAACACAACATCATAATTCCGCATGGCAATCTGTGCCTATAACTCTCCAATGTTGTTTACTATACGCTATGCATTTATAGACACAGTAAGAAGTCCCACAGCACAAGGTTAAAGTCCAACAGGTTTATCTGGCAGCACGAGCTTTCGGAGTCTCGGTCCTTCTTCAGGTGCTGCCAAATAAACCCATTGGACTTTTAACCCAATGTTGTGAGACTTTTTACTGTGCTTACCCCAGTCCAATGCAGGCATCTCCACATCATTTATATACCCCAGATTTATACATCATTACTTTCTCCCTTACTCCAACTCCATCTATTAGCTTACTATTCTCAATTCTCATGCTATCTGTCTCTCTCAGCATTTTATGTACATGGTATCACTCTCTAATGTTATCTACTGATTCCCACACCCCTGCCAAATTAGTTTAAAACATCTGAACAGCACTAGCAAAATGCTTCTCAAGGAACTTAGTCTGGCTCTGTTGGATATCTGACAGTATTATGGGCATTCTTTGACCAAATGTACTGCAGCAGCTTAAACAGAAGGTTTGCCAACACTTTTGCATGGAACACAATGAGATGAATGATAAATTTTGGCATTGCCAGGAGTCTATATTTCAAAAACGAAGTAAGAAATAAAAATCTTGTTTTCAGTTGGCTTTGGATGACTGCAAAGCAATTGCATGAAGAAAGTAGATGAGCTGCTTATATCCAACATAATTGCATGGTCAGCTTGACAATCGTATTAAAATAAGCCCAAATATAAAATTGCCTACACTTGATGTTGATAGCTTCTCATTCTCCATTTTGCTACCTCAATGATGCAAGTCCCAGATTAAGATCTGAAGTTATGTATCTCACAAAAGGGAAGTCTCTTCTGAAAAATATAAGTAGGATTGCAAGTAGTGTTTCATAATTCTGCCTGCAGCAGAAAAGATCATCTTTGTCTCAGAAATCTACTCTCTTTGGTTTATTCTAGGTATATATAGAATGTTAAACAGTGTCAATCTAGAACTGGCATTTGTAATTTGCTTTAGCTATTCCACTGCATTTATATTTCCAACTGGTATTGAGAATTTGTCTTTTCCTACTGAAGAAATCAGCTGCCAAATTGCCAAAATGCTTTTATCCTTTTCTGCGAAACTAGGCAGGAAGGCATTGATAATTAATGCATTGAATAATAGTCTATAATCGATACCAAACTTGTCTCTTAGAGCCTATTTTTTAAAGATATCAAGTAAAAGATTTGCTGGTGTAAACACTTTACATAGTGTCTCTGAATCCATACAATGGCAAGCATTGAAAAAAAGAGTCCACTTAATCTTCCTCAGTCCCTGCCAAGTTGTAAAAGGATACTAATATGAGAGACATTGCAACATGTAGGGGATGAAAGAAGAAATGTTAGGGATTTAATGATTGTCAGAGATTATGGGTTTTAACACGAAAAGAAAATACATGGTTTGCACATGTAGATTCAAACTAACGCACAACAGGTTTTTTTTCTAGATGTTCTCTGCATTGCAGAATACAAAACTGAAAATTAAACAGCAGCCTGCAACACCCTAATGACATCAAATCATGTGATCAGCTCTTAAAGCAACTTGCAACCCTTTTAAATATATAACAATGATGTAGGTCTTCTGTTAAAAGAAGGAAAATATCTATTTTTGAAATTGAAAGGAATAAGTTTTATATTTGTCACGGCATTCCAAAATTTAATTTAGCAGAAATTAAGCAAACTTAGGGATTTTTGATGGAGTATAGGATAAAATGGCACATTAATGGAAGTGGGGCATTCTTTTCTACAATGTTCCCAACTTTATCCATTTATTAGGTACCTTGTCAGAGTCTAAAATATTATTAGTACTATCTTTGTCTTTTGCCACTTATTTTTTTCTTATTCATTCATGGGAGTTGGATCTATTGCCCATCTTTAATTGCCCTTGAACTGATTGGCACTTAATAGTCAACCACATTGCTGTGGGCTTGGAGTCACATGTAGGCCAGACCTGATAGAAATAGCAGATTTCCTTCCCTAAAGGACATTAGCGAACCAGATGGATTTTTATGACAGTTGACAATGGTTTCACGGTCATCTTTAGGCTGTCATTTCCAGATTGAAAGTAGTTAATTGTATGTGGGAAGAATTAGCAGTTTATTGAGATTAGATTTGTTGAGAATGAATAATGAAACGTTACTGGAACTGGAAAAGATCTGCTGTGTCCTTCAATGGTAATTTAATATACATTACTGTTGAAACAGTGAGAAGGCAAAAAAAACCCAAATATCAGATTTATACAAGGTGATAAATGTTTACAAAGGCCACCAGACAGCAAGATTGCAATTAAACTTTACAATTTGCTCTCATGAATTTTACAGCCATGAAGTTTTTTGTTTTTTTTGCTGAACTAAAGAATCCTTCATTGCAATGCTAATGATAAACCTGAGAATGTGCTCTTTTATAATGCCAGGAGTTTTTATTATGTAATGCACAGGTATTGTTCTACTGCTAAAGTGATGTTGGCATGCATCCTTTTAGATTGTCAAGTCAAACAGCTCTAAGTCAAGACAATCTAGGGGCCATTTAATTGCTGTTCAGCAAGGGATGTTTGCAGATTGGAAGGTATATATAAATTCATGGTGCTGAGGTGGAAAATACTGCATAGTGGCTTTTTTCTTTCCAAAAATGTTGTCAAATGTATTGAATATTCCCAAAATGCTGGATATCAAATAAAAAGTGGTCAAATGTATTTGGCAACATTATGAAATGGTAGAAGGTCTCTATACAGAGTACAGTGCTATTAACAGAAGAGGCTCAGGAGTTCTATTTATTGTCTTTATTGAACAGAAAAAATGCATGAAACATTTCCAGTAAAATGAATACTCGAAAACGAGAATGCAAAGCACTCTAACATATAGATTGTACAATTGTACACAAGTACAGGGAGTTTGAAATCAATCGACCCTATCAGATATTGTTAAACATAAAAGGAAGCCATTCTAAATAGAATCTAAGCTTCCTGTATGAATACATAATGCTCAGAAATTAACAAATTTATTTGCAGTGTGCAGATAATACCTTGGCAACTTTCAAAATATCAGGAAATGTTAAGGATTTATTTTTTGGAGGAAAGTGACCCTGGTAAATTTGCATTTATTGATTATCTCTAATTACCCTGAAAAAGTGGTGAAAACAGTTTCTCATGGAAATTGGATATAAAATTGTAAGAAACTGTTTTCTTTACAAATCAATGATAAATTGTACTCTTATTTCCATTGCTTTTATCTGTATATCTATTTCTTTCCTTTGTGCATCATATAAAATTGGAAAATGTATTTTCTCCTTTTTTATTGCAGGCTAACATGTTTGCACACCTGTTGATGCATAATTGCGCAGGCTGCTCATTAAGGTCAGTGATGTATCTTATTTTAAAAGCTGTTAACATTTTCTTCAGAACAGCAGCATTTTGAAAAACAGAACCCTTCCAGTACATTTTAAATTGCTGATTTAAAAAATGCTTATTTTATAATAATTGTCACTGATTTTCATGTTCTACTTCAAAGTTTATTGCTGTAGCAGATTTTGGCTTGTTGGTTCGTATAAGGGTGTACTACCATTGTACACTTAACAGAAAACTGATTAATAAAATGCAAAATTTTCTATGAGAAGTTCTAAAAAGAAACATAAAGGCACACTGCAACAGGGAAACCAATAAATTTACACCTATGTAAGGAGCAAAAGGATGGTTAGAGGCAAGATTGGACCTCTTAGGGACAGAGGAGGGGATCTATGCTTGGAGCCTGAGGGAATGGGGGAGATCCTGGATGAATACTTTGCGTCGGTATTCACGCAGGAGACTGGACAGATGTCTGTGCCTGATGTTGACAAAGTTGAGGATCGGTTGAGGGAAATAAGGATTACGAGGAAAGAGGTGTTGGGGCTGTTAGGCAGCTTAAAGACATATAAAGCTCCGGGGCCTGATGGCATTTACCCCAGGCTGCTAAGGGAGTTGAGGGAAGACTTGGCTGGGCCTCTGACGCAAATCTTTGTCTCTTCCTTGGACACAGGTGAGGTCCCAGAGGACTGGAGGATAGCAAATGTAGTACCGTTGTTTAAAAAAGGTCAGAGGGATCACCCAGGGAACTATAGGCCGGTGAGCTTGACTTCAGTTATAGGTAAGCTAATGGAGAGGATCCTTAGGGACAGGATGTATGAGCATCTGGAGCGCTGCGATCTGATCAGGGATACGCAGCATGGCTTCGTCAAGGGGAAGTCTTGTCTTACAAATCTAGTGGAATTTTTTGAAGAAGTGACAAAAACAGTTGATGAAGGACAGGCTGTTGATGTCGTCTACATGGATTTCAGTAAGGCGTTTGACAAGGTTCCTCATGGTAGACTGATAGAGAAGGTGAAGGCGCATGGGATACAGGGTCGGGTATGTAGATGGGTCGAGAACTGGCTCGGGAGGAGGAGACAGAGGGTAGTAGTGGAAGGCTCTTTTTCCGGCTGGAAGCCTGTCACTAGTGGAGTGCCACAAGGCTCAGTACTAGGTCCTCTTCTATTTGTGGTCTACATAAACGACTTGGAAGTAGGGGTAGGTGGTGAGATCAGCAAATTTGCTGATGACACCAAGATGCTTGGATTGGCGGGTACAGAAGAGCAGTGTCAGGCAATACAACAGGACATAGACAGGTTGGTAGACTGGGCAGATAGATGGCAAATGGAATTTAATCCGGATAAATGCGAGGTGATGCATTTTGGCCGGAAAAATGTAAAAGAGAGTTATAGGATAAAAGGTAAAACTATACGGAGCATAGAGACGCAGAGAGACTTGGGGGTGCAGGTTCACAAGTCTCTGAAGGTGTCCTCACAGGTGGAGAAGGTGATAAAGAAGGCGTATAGTATGTTAGCTTTCATAGAAAAGGGTATAGAATACAAGAGTAGGAGTTTGATGTTGCAGTTGTATAGAACTTTGGTTAGGCCTCACTTGGAATACTGCGTCCAGTTCTGGTCGCCGTACTATCGGAAGGATGTGGAGTCCTTGGAGAGAGTGCAGAGGAGGTTTACCAGGATGCTGCCTGGTATGGAAGGACTGTCCTATGAGGAACGATTAGATAGACTGGGGTTGTTTTCCCTTGAAAGACGTCGGCTTAGAGGGGATCTCATAGAGGTGTATAAGATTATAAGGGGTATAGATAGAGTAAATGGAGGTAAACTTTTTCCGCCTTTAGAAATGGATAGGACGAGGGGTCATGGCCATAGGGTGAGGGGGGCTATGTATAGGACGAATATTAGAGGGCAGTTTTTCACACAAAGGGTAGTGGGGGTGTGGAATGCACTGCTGAGTAAGGTGGTGGGAGCAGGCACGCTGGGGCTGTTTAAGGGTCTCTTGGACAGCCACATGAGCGGTATGCAGATAGAGGGATATATTAGGACTGTTTAACTACGGCTTTTTTCCACAGGTAATTCGGTCCATACTTTGAGCATGCATTCGGCAGGTGGTGCGGGTACAGCTCTTGGATGTTGATTCATGGGTTGCCTGGTACCTCATGTCGTAAATGAGTGCTTTATGTGGACCATCTGAAGGGCACCATGACAGCTCAGAGACTATCGATGTGGCTGTGCAGACACTTGGAATTGGGCTGGTGTCTGCGGGAGTTTGCGCGTTCTCCCCGTGGTAGCGTGGGTTTTCTCCGGGCACTCCGGTTTCCTCCCACAACCCAAAAATTCGCTCTTAGGCTGATTGGGAAACAAATTGTCCCTATGGTGAAAATTTTCCATATTAGGAATAATATATATATTATTATATAGGATTATTAAAATAGGATAATGTATTTGCTACTATATAGTATGACGGCGGCGTGGGCTCGTTGGGCCGAAGGGCCTGTTTCCCGTGCTGTGTTGCTTAAAAAAAAAATCAGTCAGGTGTCTGTTCAATTTACATTACAGTTCATTTCAAGTCTGTTTAGGAAGTGTGTCCCATACTGACAATGCTTGCTGTGCTGTAGTCAGTGTTCTGGAGTTGTCACCATAGAATCAGCTATGTTGTTAGGAGCAGAACATCACTCACCACAGTCTCAAAATAACTGTGAATCTGCTTACAGTTTTGGGTGCAAACATGCATAAATCATCAGTGACCTGATATCTGGCATTTGGGTGTTCTGCCTACAAGGTAGTGAGTGTAAGCTTTTGATTGAAGAATGGATCATAATGAGAACGTTAAGCAGTGTATGTCCAATTCATTGCTACTAAAAAGGTAATGGTAATGCCAGGGAACTTCACAGTACAAAGTTCAATTTGATAGTCATCAACAAAACAAGTTTCACTAGCCAAATCAGTTTCTGGCAGTCCTGGTACTTTAGCTAGTTAGGGTGTAAAACATAAAGTATTTGAAGTATGCAACAACCATATTTATCATGCTATCATTTATTGTGAAGGCAACTGCACATGTTAAAGATAACTGTCAGAATGATGGAGCTATTTTATATTTGTGCTAGTCTATTTATAAATGCTGACTGCAGATGAAGGTAGCAGTGTTGATATTTCAGAATGAGACTTACAGAGATAGAACCAAAATAACTGTTCCAGTTTGATCCAGTCTTCATTCTAGTTGTTCAGTTCTGCCTTATGATTGTTTCTTTTTTGTTGGTTTTGCATGGCTTACTGTGGAGAATAGGCATTTATTGATTTCCTGTAATTGCATTTGTTCATTGTTTATATAGACCAGCTGAGATTCAGCTAAATTCAGTAGATACTTAAAAACACTCACAAATTATATCCGATGCTGCAGATTATATATGCTGTAAGTATTTCACCATGTGATAGATTGGTTACATGAAATAATGAATAGTCAACTAACCATTGAAATTACAAACATATGAAATTAACAAGCAGGAGAAAAGCCAGCTAGTGCACAGAGCTGCCCACATCTTATGGTTACATCATTTTGAATAGACACCGCACACCATTCTCAGCCAGCACTTCTTGCCCATTTTCAATTGCCTGTGGCAGTTTGGTACAGTTGGGCTGCTTATTAACTAAGCATCAACCACATTGCTCTGGGTTTGGAGTTGCACATGTGTCAGACTGGGTAAAGACAGCTGATTCCCTTCCCAAAAGGGAAACAGTGAACCAATTTTTTTTGGCAACGTTCCATTAATTTCACATAATTACTGACACTAGTTTTTAAATTCCAGCTTTATTTAAAGAACTGAATTAAAGTTCCCCAGCTGCTATGGTGGGATTCAAGCTCATAATTGCCTACCCAAGGTCTCTAGATTACTAGTCCTGTTACGTGATGATGATACTTTTGCTTATAGCATGAGCAATAAAGTTATAATTGTTTACCATTTGTTATCGATCTGACTGCTAACAGCAGTAACAACTTAACAAGGTGTGCTGTGATCTTCCCCAGCAGTAGATAAAAATCTGTCCAGTGACAGCAGTAGCCAGAATTCAGAAGTGTGAGTTTCCAAATAATGAGATTATAAAGCATTTGGACAGAACAAGTCTAAATCACCCTATTCGTGGGAAACAACTTACCTAGAAGACTGAGAGCTCAGTGGAGAAATACACAGGCTAATTTCTAGAATCAAGAAATTTGAGAGATGCAGATAGCCAACTACAGAATGAAGAATCAGAGGAAAAATTGTATAATTTTCCAGCATCCTTAGAAGTAGGCAGGCTAGTTTACATCCAGCAGTCAAGAAGTTTTTTCATATCTAACAGCTTGTGAGGCTAGTCAGAACTCACAGCCTGGAGGCTAGTCCCACATCTAAGTCCTAGAGCCAAGGCCGTTCAGAAACATTCATGATGACAGTTCATGAAGAAGTCTTAAGACATTCGAGGATTGGAGCTATATATTGGAATAAGGAGGGAATGTCCACAGAAACTGTGTTTAGTGATTCATATACTTAATTGACTTAGAGAGTACTGTAGTCCTGTTCATGGGTATTTGCCTTTTCCTTAACTTAATAAATAGTATTGAATAATTGTTATACAACAACTGAACTAGTTATTCTCACTGGGGTTGACTTCTCACACCATTCCAAAAACAAAACTATACAAGAATTGGTGTTTCAAATTGGGACATCTTTGCATATCATATCAGAGTGGTTCATGACATTATTAGAATGGAATAAATTGAACAGTAACTTCCTGAATCCACACATGCACAGTTAGATACAAAAATCTGGAAGTTGCAGTCCCAGTTACTCTTGTCCTCCACAGATTTGTGCTATACAGCTATGTTACCAATAAACCAAGCACTGAAATACTTGTGAGGGCATAAAGTTGTGGTACTTACTGACTACTTATCCTCTAATAACTCCTGTAGAGCCACTGTGTATCAGATACCTGATGACAGCAAGTTTCCACTTGCCTGCAAAAAACTGTTTGCAGCTGTCGAGCGAACACCATTTCTTTGTTGCTGCCCACAAAATCTGGGCCATTGTTTCTGAGCACATTTTCATTCAGTCACAAAAAGAACAAAATAATCAGGGTAATTTTCAATTTAATCTGTTACGAACAGGTGAGAAGGTTCTTCTCGATTCAATCTTTATGGTTGGTTACAGCAAAGGTTTAAGTTTCTTTTTCACAAGGATATGCCTTTTACAAATCAAAATGTATTTTACTATTTAAGCATTGAACAACGTGGAACCAAATAAGGCTTTCTTAAATCAAAGAACATGTTTATTATCCACTAAATTTGACAAAAGTAATAAAAATGTGATATTAAGCATTTGGTCTCATGCAGTCAGTCAGGCTGGCCCTATACAAACACATGTCAGAAATAAGGAGAGTTAGGGTCAAATAAAAAGGGTAAAATAATATACAATATAATGTCCTTTGATGGTTCTTGAGGTGTAGATTTTATATGCCGTGGCCAATTTGAGTTACCTGGTTTTTGGATGCAATCAGATGTAGAAAATATTGCAATTATTACAAGATCCTGGTTCATTGTTAGGCTTCTGCCAGAGTTGGCTTCTTGAATCATGCAACATACTTATTCCAAAAAGGGGAAAGAGATATAAAGAGAGCAGCCTTTTTTTTCTTCAAGTATTTATTGATACCCTTGTGTGACCTGCAATCTCTCTCAAGTGGCTGGACAGCCTTGCCTTGAAATACTTTACCCACTGTGTATTTCCAAGAGATTTTTGGTTTGTCTCTCAATGGCAGCCATTGTTTCAACTGCTGGCAGAATGATTTTGTATGGTGTACAGAGATTTAGACATCCGGTGAAACAGCACTGTACACAACAGGTATTCGAATGAATTACAGTGACTTTTGCATCAACATAATTGCCAGAGTGATTTTTGGAACCATAGTGGAAATGGGTTCTGACACAAAGGAAGACAATCTGGCCTGTTCCTTTGTCAAAGAACATACATAACGTGATGGTGCAGATCAAAAGCAAATAAAGGAGTCGAATTGCTTAGCAGAGGAGGAGCTAAGGCCAATAAACAAGAAAGGAGACAGAACTGACATGACCTTTCTGAATGGTCCTGAGTATACACATATAATGTGTTATCTTGCCTAGTTCTCTGAGGACGTTACCAGACTTTATCATTGTGATGGAAAAAGTGAACTTGGAATCAAACCAGGACTGACTGAAGGAAAATATTGGAGAGGAAACAAATTCTGCTGTTAGTTAGAAACAAGGTCCCCGATCTTCCTACTGTTGGTGGTTGGCTTGCCTCGAGTCTCTCTTTCTCCCTGGTGTTTTGGGAAGCTGTTCTGGGTATATATTCAGAGGGCTGCTAGAAGTTACAAGACTGGAAAGTCAGAGTTTCTATTTTCCACCCAAAGGACTAGGTTCCAGCATCACATGAGCATTTGTATTTTCTATGCTGAATTTATGGAAAGGATTTGTACAGGGAAGTTTTGTTAAGGGTTATACAAAGCCATTTTTTTTGTTTGTAATTGGTAAAAGTTTTTTTCTATAAATGTTAACTGTATACTTCACTAAATTTTGTTTGATAAAAGCTCCTTAGTGTATCATTTGAATCATACCTGAAGTGAAATATACCATGCTCACCCTAGCCAAATACAAAGTGCAAAACTTATTATCCAGGTGGATTTCATAAAACATTTTGGAGTTTCTAACCTGAGTTCTAACACATTGTCAACAATTCCTTGTGGATTATCCTCCTGATTAATGTTTGAAATTTGAAATTGCCACAAAGTAAAGATTTTCTTAATGCATTTCTAATAAAAATTAATAACTCCAAGTGTTAGTGAGAATATTAAGGGAAATCAAAATTCCCTGGCTGTTAGCAGCAAAAAACTCAAAAACATAATTAATTCATAGTCCAAATGTCATTCGTGGCTGATGCAGCAATATGTACAAATGGAGAAATTTTTGAATATCTCACTCAGCACTCATCAAACCTGACTTACCCATTTGTTTTCCTTTGGGTTATTCGCTACTGACAAAGTAAATTGAGAGCATAGGTCTCAATTGAGGTTTTGATCGACATCCATTTTAAACAACACCAAGTTGTTCTTGGAATTGATTTAATTTTTCTGCATGCCCCATACTAATTCTCCAGAAATTAGGTCACCAGCTAAATCTAACAACTGAGCCTCTATGAAGGTGAAAACCTGCGTGTCTATTTTTACTTAACTAACTTTTTAACCAGTATTGCAATAATAATTCATATACGTATACAGGATAATGCAATCCTGTATGTGGCATGGATGCTTTTTGCGAACAATATGCTCACTGAGAACCAAGTTGATCTCATTTGCATTTCACCATTCTACCTTCATTAATTGAAGCAAAATGAAAGCATAAGAGACTATAGTTGCTCTGTGAATATCTGAGTCATCAGACTTATCAGCCATCTCAAAACTCAATGAACCTGAGTGAAAGCAGGTCACCCTTGATCCTGAGGGGACTGCCTATTAATAATGACTATTAAGATAGAGGAGTATGAATTAATGGATGGCATGAAAATGGAGAAGAAATATGAAAGGTTTAGCATACCTGAAATTAGATAAACTTTTATGGGGAGGTGATGGCCTAGTGACCATCACTAGATTATTCACTAGAATAATCACTAGATTATTAATCTAGAAACGCAGCTAACGTTCTGGAGACCTGTGTTCAAATCCCACCATGGCACATGGCGGAATTTGAACTCAATAAAAAAAATCTGTAATTAAGAATCTCTGAATGACCACGAAACCATTGTTAGAACATAGAACATTACAGCACAGAACAGGCCCTTTGGCCTTCGATGTTGTGCCGACCAATTAAGAAAAAGCAATGACCCTCTAACCTAAACCATTCCCTTTTCATCCATAAACTTATCTACTAACCTCTTAAACGCCACCAAACTTGGCGCATCTACAACTGCAGCAGGCAGGGCATTCCATACCCTTACCACCATCTGGGTAAAGAACCTACCTCTGACATCCGTCCTATAACTACCACCCCTTAATTTAAAGCTATGTCCCCTCGTGCTAGCTTTCTCCATCCTAGGAAAAAGGCTATCACTGTCCACCCTATCTAAACCTCTAATCATCTTATATGTTTCAATAAGGTCTCCTCTTAGCCGCCTTCTTTCTAACGAAAACAACCTCAAATCCCTCAGCCTCTCTTCATAAGACCTGCCCTCCATACCAGGCAACATCCTGGTAAACCTCCTCTGTACCCTCTCCAATGCCTCCACATCTTTCTTATAATGTGGGGACCAGAACTGCACACAATACTCCAAGTGCGGCCGCACTAGAGTTTTGTACAGTTGCAACATGACGTTGCGGCTCCGAAATTCAATCCCCCTACCAATAAAAGCTAAGACTCCATATGCCTTCTTAACAACCTTATCGACTTGATTGCCAACTTTCAGGGATCTATGCACATATACACCAAGATCCCTCTGTTCTTCAACACTATTAAGAGTCCTACCATTAGCCCTATACTCTACACATTTGTTATTCCTGCCAAAGTGAATTACCTCCCACTTTTCCGCATTAAACTCCATTTGCCACCTCTTGGCCCAGCTTTGCAACTTGTCCAAGTCTCTTTGCAAACTATAACACCCCTCTTCGCTATCTACCACTCCTCCGACTTTGGTGTCATCCGCAAATTTACTAATCCATCCTTCAATACCCTCATCCAGATCATTTATAAAAATTGCAAACAGCAGGGGCCCCAAAACAGATCCCTGAGGTACACCACTTGTAACCGAACTCCACGATGAATAATTTCCATCAACCACCACCCTCTGTCTTCTATCTGCTAGCCAATTCCTAATCCAATTAGCTAAATCACCCTCAATCCCATACATCTGCATTTTCTGCAGAAGCCTTCCATGGGGCACCTTATCGAACGCCTTATTAAAGTCCATATATACCACATCAACTGCCTTACCCCCATCCACCTCTTTGGCTACTTTTTCAAAAAACTCAATAAGGTTAGTAAGGCACGACCTACCCTGTTGATTGTCAGCAAAACTCAACTGGTTCACTAATGTCCTTTAGGGAAGGAAATCTGGCATTCTTGCCTGGTCTGGCCTACAAATGACTCCAGAGCCAAAGCAATGTAGTTGACTTTCAACTGGGCTCTGAAATGGCTTAGCAAGCCACTCAATTATGTCAATTGCAAGAAGGCAGCTCACCACCTTCTCAAGAGCAACTAGGGATGGGCCAACCAGCGATGCCCATATCCCATGAATTAATAAAAAATCTGCAAGGCCCAGTTATAATGTTTCTCTGATTATTAAGAGAAACAAGGAAGGAGATAGTGAGGTTATTATCATCATTTTTAATCTCTACTGGCTGCAGGTGTGTAGGTGGAGACTGTTAACATTGTTTAAAATGTGAAGAAGTGATAGACTACTTCATTACTGTCATCCACTGGTGGCAAAATTATTGGAAATATTTCTGAAAGGTAGTATAAATTATGATTTTTGAAAGACATGGATTAATCGAAGACAGTCAGCATGGATTTATTAAGTAGAAATTTGTGCCTATCTAACTTGATCAAATGTTTTGAGGAGTTGACAAGGAGGATTGATTGAGGGTGGCATGTTCAAAGCATTTAGCAAGTCTCCATATGGAAGTCTGGTCAAGAAAATAAAAGCCTTTGGGATCCAAAGGATAGTTAGATTCAAAATTGTCTTTGTGGTAGAGAGAAAAGAATAATGGTTGAGGAAATAGCACAATACTAAGTTTCTTGCTTTTTGTGTGATTTAAATTGAAATGCAAGTGGCATGATTAACAAGTAATGCACATGTATTATAAGTAAGAGTCTGAGAAGCAAGCAGGTTGACGTTGGATGTGAGGAAGAAACTTGACTTACTTCTGTCCTGCGCAGAAAGGCAGTGGAATGATTGCCAAATTTTGTTTTGGCCTTATTTAATTGCAGTTGGTGAGCTGAGGGCATCCTGTGATCTCATTGCCAGACCTCTTCTGTCAGAATGATGTGAAATTGTCTAACTCCCACACTGCGTAGTTGTGAGGTTGAGTTGAATGAAGTGGGATGATGATTCCAAAGAAATCTGAATGGATTGGTAGCAGGTAAGAGATTTTTGGTGGGATGAGGAGGAGTACTGTTTTTTTCATCACTCAAAACAACCCACAAAATTTCCCTAGCCATTTTTTGAGTATCCTTTGCCATATCCAAAAGTCTTGGTTACAACACTTGGTTATAACACATGTGCATTACTTGTTAATCATGCCACTTGCATTTCAATTTTGCAATCCTACAAATGATATTTTCAATTAAGTAAATTTTGGCTCTTTCAAATGGACAAGCTGCTCCCCAATTTATCAGCCCATCTTAAAATGACATCAAAAAGGTCTTGAATGTCAATGTGATAAGTAAGGCATCTCCCAATGTACAAATTTTTGAGATGAAAACAGGCAATTGTATGTTTAATTTTTCCTCCTTTGCTTTATTAAGCCATATTTGTTCCTGATAGTGAAATGTCACCGTCATTAAAAATGGATGAATTCCTCTGAATTATCTGATACATATTCTGAAAGTAGCTTGAAACGTAAATGAGATCCTAAATACGGATGTTCTATGAAAACTGAACTTTACAGTCACGAGTCATAAAGTGTATAATTTTGTGATTGTGGCCCTTTATTTTCTCATATAAATTGGAGGTATTGCTGTTTCACAGCACCAGGGTTCTGGATTCAATTCTGGACTCGAGTCACTATGGTATGTGGAGTATGCACGTTCTCCTCATGTCTGACTGGTTTCCTCTGGGTGCTCCAGTTTCTCCCACACTGAGCAGATTAGGCTGATCAGCCATGCAAAATTGCTCTATAATGTCAGAGGGACTATCAGGGTAAATACGCGGGATTACGGGAATAGTGCCTGGGTAGAATTGTTGTCAGCGCAGGCTTGATGGGCCAAATGGCCTCCTACTGCATTCCAGGGACTCTTTAGTTCTATGAAATTGCAAAATACCTAAAATAGATTTGGTTGGTTGAAATATGTTTGATTAAAGTAGTACATTGCAGTATCAACCTTTAGAGGATAGAAAATGTTGCTCAAGTTAAGAAATCCAGTGATGCAGAATGAAATAGTAGGACCGGGGATTGGTCTTTTCATTCCCTCATGATGCAACTTCAGCTGAACGTTTTCTTCCTGCAGGAAAATAAAAATTATGGAGGTTGTTGACTCTACTCTGTATAACTATACATTTTAGTAGTAGGCTCTTGGGAAAGTTGGGTTTTGAAGAATGCTGTTTGAACTCACAGTAAGAGAATTAAGCACAAGATGCACTTGAAACATTGCCAATTGCAGAATGTATCAGAACAGTTTGCTGAATACTCCAATACCAATGCACAGAACAAGAACATAAGTTTATACTGTAATTAATTATTCTACATGGGTCAGCACAAGAGATCATGCTATTTATATGCAATTCCAAAGATCAGTTAACTTTGTTTATTTCAGTCAGTAACACAGCAAACTGCTAAATTTGTATCAGTGCTACTGATATCAACATTTAATGACTGGAGGAGCATTTGTGTTGTAAGTCAACTTTAACTTGACGCATGCAAAATGATCAACTTTTGAAACTGTTGGGGTTGAAAAATTAAAAATTACTCAACTGGACAGTAGTTGCACAATCTTCATCTTTGTAAAGCTTTCTTTATTATGTATTTTGAAGCAAGTGTGCCATCTAGTGATGGTAAGGCAGTTTGTCCTTCTGTATGTATCTGCAGGGAGTTTTCATTCTTTTCTATTGAAATAGCCAGAACTCGAGAGAACTGGTTGACTCAAAAATTCAAACTAGTTCATTAAAACAAAAGCCCAATGGTGTACGATTGCAGTTAACGTACTGCACAACCTACATCTTTAGTACTGCTGTCAATGATATCATTCAATTATGTGCCAATGGTTAAAACCAGTATTAATGTTTTAATATTATGCACAGAATGCTGACCATATCTTTTTGATCTTGAAGAGCTATGTTGAAATGTTTCTAAATCATTTTCAAATAATGACTATGTAGCATTTGTCGTTAATAATGGCTTTTTTATGAGACCTAGCAGTGAATTAACAAGACAAGACTTTAAACTAACAGAGAGGGATAGAGAAAAAGAGGATTCATGTGACAGGAGATTTTGAAATCCAAAGAGAAAAGTCGAGGCAACAGAACAGTGGGTAAAATAAGCAGAATGGGTCAAGAAGGGCAGAGATTATATATATATATAGAACATTACAGCACAGAACAGGCCCTTCGGCCTTCGATGTTGTGCCGACCAAAATAAAAAGCAATGCCCCTCCAAACTAAACCATTCCCTTCTCTTCCATATACTTATCAATTAACCTCTTAAACGCCACCAAACTTGGCGCATCTACAACAGCTGCAGGCAGGGCATTCCACTCCCTAATCACTCTTTGAGTAAAGAACCTACCTCTGATATCCGTCCTATAACTCATACCCCTTAATTTAAAGCTGTGTCCCCTCGTGCTAGCTTTCTCCATCCTAGGAAAAAGGCTATCACTGTCCACCCTATCTAAACCTCTAATCATCTTATATGCTTCAATAAGATCCCCTCTTAGCCGCCTCCTTTCTAACGAAAACAACCTCAAATCCTTCAACCTCTCTTCATAGGACCTGCCCTCCATACCAGGCAACATCCTGGTAAACCTCCTCTGTACCCTCTCCAATGCCTCCACATCTTTCTTATAATGTGGGGACCAGAACTGCACACAATACTCCAAGTGCGGCCGCACTAGAGTTTTGTACAGTTGCAACATGATGCTGCGGCTCCTAAATTCAATCCCCCTACCAATAAAAGCTAAGACTCCATATGCCTTCTTAACAACTTTATCCACTTGACTGCCTACTTTCAGGGATCTATTGACACATACACCAAGATCCTTCTGTTCCTCAACACTATTAAGAGCCCTACCATTAGCCCTATACTCTACACATTTATTGTTCCTGCCAAAGTGCATTACCTCACACTTTTCCACATTAAACTCCATTTGCCACCTCTCGGCCCAGCTCTGCAACTTGTCCAAGTCTCTCTGCAAACTATAACACCCCTCTTCACTATCTACCACTCCACCGACTTTAGTGTCATCTGCAAATTTACTAATCCATCCTTCAATACCCTCATCCAGATCATTTATAAAAATTACAAACAGCAGGGGCCCCAAAACAGACCCCTGAGGCACACCACTTGTCACCGAACTCCACGATGAATATCTCCCATCAACCACCACCCTCTGTCTTCTATCTGCCAGCCAATTCCTAATCCAATTAGCTAAATCACCCTCTATTCCACACATCTGCATTTTCTGTAGAAGTCTTCCATGGGCCACCTTATCAAACGCCTTACTAAAGTCCATATATACTACATCAACCGCCTTACCCCCATCCACCTCTTTGGTCACTTTCTCAAAAAACTCAATGAGGTTAGTAAGGCATGACCTACCCTTCACGAAACCATGCTGACTATCCCCAATCAATTCATTTCTCTCTAAATAACTATAAATCCTATCCCTAATAATTCTCTCCAATACTTTGCCCACAACAGAAGTAAGACTCACTGGCCTATAATTCCCTGGAAGGTCTCTCTTCCCCTTCTTGAACAATGGGACCACATTCGCTATCCTCCAGTCCTCCGGAACCACACCCGTAACCAACGAGGACCTGAAGATCAGAGCCAGAGGCTCTGCAATCTCCTCTCTTGCCTCCCAGAGAATCCTAGGGTAAATCCCGTCCGGCCCAGGGGACTTATCCAACTTCAAACCCTCGAGAATTTCTAACACATCCTCCCTATCTACTACAATACTCCCCAATTTGCAACCCTGTACCTCAGTGCTCTCCATAGCTACATTTCCAGCACTCTGCGTGAATACCGAAGAGAAATATTTATTCAGTGCCTCACCAATCTCTTCAGGCTCCACGCACAACTTCCCACTGCTGTCTATGACTGGCCCTAATCTTGCCCTAACCAATCTTCTATTCTTAACATATCGAAAGAAAGCTTTAGGATTCTCCTTAATCCTATCAGCCAACATCTTCTCGTGTCCCCTCTTAGCTCTCCTCAATTCACTTTTTACCTCCTTCCTGGCTAATCTATAGCTATCCATTGCACTAACTGAGCCTTCAAGCCTCATCCTGACATAAGCCTCCTTTTTCCTTCTTAACCAGCAAATCAACTTTTTTCGTACACCAAGGCTCTCTTACTCGACCATTTCCTCCCTGCCTGACAGGGACATACTTATCAAGGACTCGCAGCAGCTGCTCCTTGAATAAGCACCACATTCCAGATGTTCCCAGTCCCTGTAGTTTCCTAGTCCAATCTATGCACCCTAATTCTCTCCTGATGGCCTCATAATTACCCTTCCCCCAGCTATAACTACTGCCCCCAGCTTCATGCCTATCCCTATCCATCACTAAGGTGAACGTAACCGAATTGTGGTCACTATCACCAAAATGTTCACTAACTTCCAAGCCTAACACCTGGTCTGGCTCATTGCCCAGCACCAAATCCAATGTAGCCTCACCTCTAGTTGGCCTATCTACATACTGAGTCAAAAAACCTTCCTGCACACTCTGTACGAAAACTGACCCCTCTAACGAGCTAGAGCTATAGCTATTCCAATCAATATTAGCAAAGTTAAAGTCCCCCATCACAATTACCCTACTATAATTATAATAATTATAATAAACTGTGCATTAGCGAAAAAGATCAGTACGAGGAATCTTAGCAAAAAAATGAAATTAAATGTTCCTTATCTGAATGCACAAAATATCTGCAATAAAATTGTCAGAAACATGTAATTATGATGTTACAGATTTTAAGGACAGTTTTAATTGAGAAATATTTGGAGAGGAAGAAGACAATAGGAAAGTGTGTTGTATCTGTTAGCGGTAAATATGCTAAATTACCCCTCAATGCACTGAAACAGGTGCTGGAGTATGGTGACTAGGGAATTTTCACAGCAACTTCATCACAGTGTTAATGTAAGTCTACTTCTGAATAATGAACAAATTTTACTTTACTGTCCTTATACAAAACATTTCCTATGGGAAATTTCAGAAGGCTCTAATACTTCCAGTCAGTGGACTGGTCAATATTTAAAAACTCAGTGATCAACCTGAATGAATACGCCACTACAGTAATAGATTTCATTAGTAAGTGCACAGAAGACTGTGCGCCAAAGAAGCAAATCCGTGTGTTTCTCAACCAGAAACCATGGATGGACAGAAATATCCATTGCTTGCTGAAGTCCAGGCCTGAGACATTCAAGACAGGTGACCTTGACCTATACAAAAAATCCAGATACAATTGACAGAAAATCATCAAAGATGCCAAGTGAACGTACTGGATCAAGCTAAAGTCCCAGGCTAGCCACGTGGATTCCCATTGATTATATCAAGATCTGCAAAACATAACAGGCAAGATGAAGGCATGCAGAATCGCCGGCAACAATACACTCCTCCCCGATGAGGTCATTGCATTCTATGCCTGCTTTGAACAAGTCAGTGAGAGGATGCCTTCCACCCTGGAAGCTTCAACCATATCAGTATCCAAAGTCACCAGTGCAGACATTAGATCAGCCTTCTTGCAAGTCAACCCATGGAAAGCGACTGGCTTGGACAGGACACCAGCATGAACACTCAACTTCCTGCACAGACCAGCTGGCAGAGGTATTTGCAGACATCATTAACCTCTCCTGATACCGATCTGAGGTCCCTATCTGCTTCAAGAAGATAGCCATCATCCCTGTATCAAAGGAAAGCCAGGCAGTGTGCCTTAATGACTATTGCCTGGTGGCTCTGATATTCATAATTATGAAGTGCCTCAAAAGATTAGTCATGGCACTGATCAACTCCAATCTTCCAGATTGCTTGAATCCACTACAGTTTGCCTATTGCCACAACAGGTCCACATCAGACACAATCTCCCTGGTTCTACACTAAACCCTGGAACACCTGGGTAACAAAGACATTTATGTCAGACTCCTATTTACTGCCTAAAGCTCAACCTTCAACATCATTATTCCAACAAAATTTATCTCCAAACTCCATGGCCTAGGGCTCAGTTCCTCCCTCTGTGACTGGATCCTAAACTTCCTAAGACTTCAATCAGTAAGAATAGGCAACAACACTGCCACAATTATCGTCAACATCAGTGCCCACAAGGCACTGTCCTCAGCCCCTTCCTATTCTCCTTATGCACTTATGACTGCGTGGTCAAATTCTGTTCCAAGTCAATTTTCAAATTTGCTGATGACACCACCACAGTGGGTCAGATCTCAAACAATAATGAGATTGAGTAAAAGAAACAGACAGAGAATCTAGTGACATGGTGTGATAGCTATAATTTCTCCCTCAATGCCAGTAAAAAGGAGATAGCCGTCTACTTTAGGAAGTATAGTGGAGGACATGCTCCTGTCTACATCAATGGGAATGAAGTGAAAATGGTCAAGAGCTTCAAGTTTCTAGGTGTCCAGATCACCAATCTATCACGCAAACCTGTCTCCTATCCATTGACTCTGTCTACAATTCCCACTGTCTCGGCAAAACAGTCAGTACAATTAAGGACCCATGCACCCCGGACATTCTCTCTTCTACCTTCTTCCTTCGGGAAAAAAATACAAAAATCTAAGGTCATGAACCAATCGACTGAAGAACAGCTTCTTCCCTGCTGCTGTCAGACTTTTGAGTGGACTGATGTTGCATTAAGTTGATCTTTTTCTACACCCCTTCTCTGAATGTGACACTATATTCTGCACTAACTCATTTCCTTTTCTATGAAGAGTATGTTTTTTTCTGTATAGCGCGCAAGAAACAATACTTTTCCCAAGTTAATACATGTGATAATAATAAATCAAATCAAATCAATCAGCAACCTGTTCTGGTCCTTTCATGCTAATGTTATAGTTAAGAAAGCCCATCAATCCCTCTACTTTCTCAGGAGGCTAAGGAAATTCAGCATTTCCACTAAGACTCACTAATTTTTACAGATGCATCATAGAAAGCACCTTTCCAGATATATCACAGCTCCTGTTCTGACCAAGACGTAAAAAACTACAAAGGGTTGTGAACGTAGCCCAGTCAATCATGCGAAACAGCCTCCTATTTGTTGACTTCATCTACACTTCCCGTTGCCTTGGGAAAGCTTTTTATTCTTTCATGGATGTGGGCAAGATCAGCATTTGATGTCCATCCCTAACTGGCCTTGAACTGTTCGGCTTTCCAGGTCATTTCAAAGGGCATTACAAGTCAATCACATAACTGTGGATCTGGAATCGCATATAGGTCAGACCAGGTGACAGATTTTCTTCTCTAAAGGGCATTAGTGAGCCAGGTAGCTGCTTACAACAATTATTAATGGTTTCTTGGTTACCCTTAGTGAGTCGAGCTTTTCAATTCCAGATTTATTAATTGAACTTAAATTCCACCAGCTGCCATGGTGGGATTTGAATCCTTGTCCCCAGGACATTCACCTGGGCCACTGGATTACTATTCCAGTGATAGACACTAAAGTTAAGAAAGTCCACCAATGCCTCTACTTTCTCAGAAGACTAAGGAAATTTGGTGTATTAGCTGCAACTCCCACCAACTTTTACAGATACAACCAGAAAGAATGCTTTCTATGGTGTATCACAGGTGGTATGGCTCCTGCTCTGCCCAAGACAGCAAGGAAGTACAAAAGGTCGTGAATGTATCCCAATCCATCATCAAACCAGCCTCCCAAATCATTGAATCTGTCGACACTTCCTGCTGCCTCAGCAAAGCAGCCTGCATAATTAAGGACCACACACCCTCGACATTCTCTCTTCCATCTTCTTCTGTGGGAAAAAGGATACAAAAATCTGAGGTCAGGTACCAACCAATTCAAGAACAGTTTCTTTCCTGCTGCTGTCAGACTTTTGAATGGATTTACATTGCATTAAGTTGATTTTTCTCTACACTCTAGCTATGACTGTAACACTATATACTGCTCTCTGTCGTTTCCTTCTCTATGAATGGTATGCTTTGTCTGTATAGCTTGCAAGAAACAATACTTATCACTGTATGTTAATATATGTAATAATAAATGATATCAAATCAAAATACTATGCCACTGTCTCCCCTTCAGAGAATGTGGTAGAAAATCAATTCAACCATTTATAAGGCTTACTGGTTTGTGCAAGCTTGGAAGTGTCAAAATATATTTGTTATAGGGATTCTTGTAAACAGGAATGATTCCATATTTAAGATGCTGATATGAAAAGTTGATCTATCTGGTGCCAAAAGAAATGGTACAAATGGTAACGGAAGCAATGTGCAGTAAATTGTTTCAGCATTCAATCTTGGAACCAATTCTTAAATTGTTAATTTGATATAGTATGGTTTTGAAGCAAGCATTTTGACGGTGAAGGATCTTTAATGACACTTATGATACAGAAGAATGACCAGAAGACTTGAGTAAATCAATGTTTATTGTGCTCCCTAAAAAGCACAGAGTGATTGAATATGAGCCCCATTACACCATCAGTCTGATAACTCAGATTGATTAGATCTTTCTTAGAATATTGATGAATTTGGCCAGAAGCTAGATAAAATCAGAAATTTCAGCTCTTCAATGTGATTTTGGAAAAGATAGAATTGTGAGAAATGTTATTTTTACGGTACACATGCTATCAGAAAAAGCAATAGGGATGAATAAAGATGTGATCCTGTGTATAATTGTTTTAGAAAGGCATTTGATGAAGCGAAACATGAAAAACTGATGAGCATATTACACCCTTGATGGCAATGATTTTAGAGTGATGTGAAATCTTTATTGGGAACATACTTCAGCTTTAAAAGTTGAGAATGATATAAGTGATTTTGTCAAAATTAAAAGAGGGTCGTTCCAGGGCATCTTCAATAATTGTTTGATTAGGAAGTAAAATTCTCCTCCTTCTTCATGCCATATCTTATGGTTTTAAGGAGCATTTTAAACCTGTGAAAGCTGTGTTAATTTAAAACACACTATGTTCATCTAATTCATTTTCAAATCCTTTATGTGGCAATATGCTCAAACATTTGTGAAGCATGATTGTGTCTTTGTGTATAAGGTTTTCTTTCCTTAAAACTTAATAAAGTTTCAGGATCAATTTTAACTTGACAACGTTAATGTTAACAAGGTACAGATGGCCTCAAAATTGAGTCAGTAGGCTTACTATTCCATTAACGCCTGGACTCTGTTGTGACATCAGTTTACTTTCAGAAAGGGTTTTTTAAGTATCTTGTTTTCTGCATTTGTAAGCAAACCTTTTTCAGTTTGGTTTTATTGCTACTGAGTTGTCTACGAGGGCTTGTTTTTATTGCTACATCAATAGCTTAAATGGGAGTTTATTTATTTTTATTCTAGGTTATTTTATGACCCTGAATTGTTAGGAGGAACGTCATGTATGTTTGGACAATTTTGTTTTCCTTTCTAGTGAGTTTAAAGTTTCATTTTCTGTTTCGCTACAATTAGAGTTGAGTTTTAGAAGGGACAGCAGGCTGAAAAACTGTGGTTCTCTCTCTCTCTCCCTGTTTCGTTTGGAAATTCTGCTTGTTATCTGAAAGCAGGATCTTGTCTTTCAAAAGGAGAGAACCTGCAGTTGGTGATTTGACTAGAGTCGTTCCCTAGTGTCAGGAGACCTAGAGCATTCATCTAAAGGACTCAAGTATCACATCAGCATTTGTCTTTGCTGTATTAAATCTGTGAAAAGCGTGTTTTGTCTATGGGATTGGTTTGATTGGCACACATTATATATGTTTATTAAAGGTTGTACATAATAGTGGTTGTTTTGTTTCTTGTTTGTTATTGATAAAAGTTATTGCCAATTTTCTTACATGTTAACTATATTCATAAATAAACTTTGGTTGATAAAAGCTCCTCAGTGGGTCATGTGAATCATACCCGAGATAAAATATATCATAATTATTTTTACCAAATATAAGACACAAAACTTATGATCCAGGCAGGCTCCGTAGAACATTTTGGAGTTTCTGACCTGAACCATAACACTATCTTCTACCACTTTTATAGAAGCATACCTCAGGTTGGCTGAAGCAGCTGCTTGCTTCGGGCAGAAGACCTGTTTTAGAGTTTGGAAATCTATGATGTAAAAATAAGATCTTTAGACAGAACTAATTAGCACATGCACAGTGCACTCCCTAAAACTCTCCATGTCTCCCCAGATTCCCTGCATACTTCTGGCTATGAAATGGAAATTTCTAAATTCCCAAACATTATTTATTATTAGAATAATCCTCCCGTTACTAGAATCATGCAAACATTAATTTTGTGAGTCAGCATTTCATACGTGTAGAATTATTCTCCTCCTTCATGGGATGTTCAGCATCACTTCCAAAGTCAACATTTATTTCAAACAACTAATTTTCCTTCAGAAGGTTCTGGTTGAGCTGACTTCTTGAACTTCTGCAGTCCGTGTGATGTATAACCCACAGTGCTATTAGGGAGAGAATTCCAAAATTTTGACTGAAGAACAGTGATATATTTTTAAATCAGGGTGGTGTATAAGTTGTGATCTTGCAGATGATGGTGTTTCCATCTACTTGGTGGCTTTGTTCTGGGTGATAAAGGTTGCAGGTTTGAAATGTCGACTTTTAAAATAGATACTTCGGATACCTGACTTAAGTTAGGATTAAGAATTGAATATTCTTGGACACAATGTATTCAAAATGAATAATGTGAGGGGGGGAAAAACGGCATTATTGATCAAAGATTCCTAACAACACTACAAATAGGAATAATCTGTGTAACAGTGTAACATCTGGATCTTTTTGTTTTGAGCTATAGACTACAAAACTAGTTCTAGGAAATGCAGTAGAGCAAATAGGAAATATAAGGTTAGAAGAGCATGTAAGAACAAGTGACTACTGTATAATTAGATTATAGTGTAAAGAAAATGAGAACCTTAATATTTGTTTTTTGCAATATTCTTGCCACGAGAACATATATTGGGAAACAAAATTGTATGAGTGTGAATGGTTTAATTGAATTGGCGCTAAACTGACTGCAATGGTCAAATATCAACAAAGGAAATTTGACAGCATGTGTGAATGAATTGAGAGCCAGGAAAGCTGGAATAGAAATTTACGTAAGGCAAACAAAATAAGTGGTTTAAAGTTAGAACATATACGATTGGAAGATGGTGTATGTTTACTTTCAAAATAAAATAACAAAGTAAACAAAGGGTTAGTCAATTCTGGGAAAAAGAACTTATAAAAAATTGCAGAAGATGTAAATTGCATAGAATGTAAGATCAAAGGGAAAAACTGATTTAGGGAAATATTGAAGATTGTACTGTAATGATGGCTGTGAGATTTTGAACAAGCCAATGTATGTATGTGTACCACAGTTTTCTGCCACCCTTAGAGACCACCCTAACAGCAATATTCTCTGAAAGGAAACAATCATTGATGATGTTCACAAAGACTTGGTCATTCTCCCCATTACACTAAATGGTTCATTGATAGATGATTTCACAGAAGGGAAATCTTCCATAATATAAATTAGTCTCAGATTAGGAAACTGAGTAAGTTGTGAACAATGTTCCTCATGATCTGTAATGCCTCTCCTGCAGTCTGTAACAGGTACAAGTTGTAAAATTAAGGTTTAGAGTAATTGACTCCAAACAGTTTCAAGCTCTAACTGATGTATTAATATTTCTATGCATAGCAAGCAAAATATTGCTGACAAATAACACAATACTTCCTCCCTTTTCACCTGTTCTACCATTCTTAAGATTGTGCAAAATGCCATATTGCAGGATATAACTGTCTTTTATATTAGACCATTGTCTTTGTCACACCAATAACATGTATTTTCTAATGCTGCATGAGATTGTAGTTACAGCAGTTTATTTCTAAGTCTTCTCATTTAAACATGGGTGGCATTTATATTTTGTACTTTACTTCTGAAAAGTCTAGGAAGTCTTTCTGTGCTACTTTCTGGTTTATCTATTTTATCCTTAGTTTAAATCTCCCCAAACCAAAGGCTACCTCAGAATTGTTGGCCACATTTGTGCACATAGAAAATTAAGATGAAAACCCCTCTGATAAAGTTTACCCTCTAACTGAAAAAAAAAATCCATTTGCCTTGCAAAGTAAGTCTCTCTTTTTCTCTTACCAAGATGCTCAAGCCCAGTGGTTCTGCTGTTCTTTTCTATAGAATCCTATAGCCCTGGAAGAAGGCCTGCAATTACTACCTTTGCTCTCTTGTTTTTTAGTTCATGCGTAAACTTCCTCTAGTTGTCCTGCAGAAGAAGGAACATTTTCTCTAAGATGTCATTTCCAGATGCAATGCTATAATAACTCCTCTGTTATAATGAGATGATATGGTAAACAGAATTAAAACTGTTTTGAGTCTGCATGTGGTTACAAGAATTGACCAATGGGTTGTGCTTCTCCACAAATCATCCAAATTGCTTTATGAAAAATCTACTAAAATTTTTGCAGAACTGATTTACCAGTAACTCAAATGTAAGATAAATTTTAAAGGGAATTATTTTGGTACAAATTAACAGCTAGAGAAATAAATTGTTAATTATTGCTTGACACATACTCTAATTATAACTGCCTGTGTAAAAAGTGCCGCATTTTCTCAATTTCTCTTTAAAAAGATGAATTTTGACAGATAAATACAAAAAAAATCCAAAAAGTTATGAACGTAACATGCAATTTGGTTTTTCAACACTGTTCATTTTTCCTCTTTTCTGTAGCAACATTGCATATTTATTCATTTTTTGAAAGATTCTCACATATTTGGAAAACACCTCAAAGTACAGCATTGCCTTAAAATTGGATCATAAGAACATCCTGAGAGGGATGTATCACATTTAGTAACCTTGTATAAATGTATCATTAAAGATGAAATTGAACATTGAGGTGCAAGTACTTCATCTCATCTGATCTTTAACTACTGGTGCTGGTGACATTTGAGAACACCAGAACATAACTTTGCCTTTTCAGTTTGGTTGTTGGTTCAGAACTTAAAAAATAGCAAATGAGTATTTATTTAGCACCTTAAAATTCATCAAAACATTCTACTCATTGAATTTATACTTTTGGAGTGTATGACAGATTGACATATGCAACACATTATAAGACATATGCTACAGACTAGAGTTTCTTAAATCCAGACAAAATGAACAAGACAAGCAGGGCAGAATAGTTTCAGTTTCATAGTTTCAGAATCATAGTTTCAGTTCTGGCATGTCCTTTATTGTCAGTAACAAAATAAACTAAAACCTATGTTCATAAAGAGAATCTTTAATTGTTTTCCTCTCTGATTAAGTTGCATTCAGTTTCTTTTTTTTTAATAAAACATTGTGGGCGTCCTGTTTATATTTCACTAATTTCGTAACACTCCACACATTAACTGGAGTGATTAGTCCCAGAAACAAACAGGTGGCAACCCAGTGTCAGCTACTGTTTAATGGGTTGGCAGTGATCATAACTAACAAGCCTGTTGAAAGCTAAGACATAAACTGGCAGAGTTACTTGCAGAACTAAGGCAAAGAAAGGAGGGGGTAAATTCCCTTTAAAATTGTACTTTTGATTTGAAAGACCAAGCAGCAGCATGGTTTTATACTTTAAAAAGTTGACAACTAGGGTGTGTGTCTCACTTCTTCAGTGATTCAAAAATGTGACCAGTTTTGTATAAATTGAGCCAAAGTATGACAGATGAAGGGCTCCCAGCCTTTGAGGCGCGCTGTGTGCCTACGTGCCGGCTAGCCTGGCTCCACACTGCATTTCTGCCGCACACACATCCCTCTATTCCCGTTTCCAGTGGCTCTCTTTGTACAACAACCAAAGACTGGCACGGACCAAATTTATCCCGGAATAAGGACAGCACGCATGTGCCGTCAACCCGGATGTAAATCACTTGTCTAGTGCAAGCCTTGGTTGAATTTTGGCATTGTAACCGGGTCCGGACCGAGCTGTGCTAGGTCGGATTGCGTTTAAAATGGGAATAAAGGTAGCACCGGCAGGGGCATCGCGCCACATCAATCCCATGATTTAAAAATTGGCCAATACAACCATCTGATCAATTGGGGAAAAGTCGGCGGAATTGGGCGAAATAAACCCGGGATAACTGGAATGGAAATAAAACCTGAGGTCGGTGTATTTGGTACTTGGGGGGGGGGGGGGGAATTTATCTGATGACAACTGTTTCAGGTGATGTAAACTAAAGGGGATATTTGGAAGTCCTGAAATAAAAGGCAGATAAAATTCCGAAATTCAATATTGCAGAAAACTGAATTGGGGAAATAAAAAACCCCCAAAAATATACAAAGCATTTTTATTTTTGGCAGTTTGAAGATGGCAATTTCCTTTCTTTCCACTGTCTTGCGGACTCTGCCAAACTTTTTTTTCTGAAGTGCTGCCGACTGCAGACAACGTTGTCCTATTTTGTAGACTTCTTTTGTCTCTAGTAAGGTTTATTGCCAAGTAGATGACAGTTAGCCCTACTCCACCCGCACCACAGTCTTCATTCATCCCTGAAATAACCAGCTTCAACCGTTGTGAAAAATCACAGCAATGCTCCCTCCCTCTATCCCACTGAGTCTGTATTTCTCAATGGTTTGAGTTTCCACACATAAACGTCTACGTGTGCTGAAATGATTAACTCGCATTCAATCCATCGCATTAAGAGCAATCCTTGCCCATCCAATTTTGGTTTCATTAAGTTAGTGGAATGTAAAAATAGTTAGTTTCTTTTTTGGGAGGGTTGCAAGAGAGAGCAGCACAACAATGTCTTGACAGCTGGATTTATCTAATGATAACTATTTCAGGTGATATAGATGAATCAAAATATTTCAGCCTTCTGGAGCAAAGGGTAAATGAGATTCTGAAATATTGCGTAAAATATGTTTCGATGGAGAGATTGATTCCTTCAGGTATAGTAGATCGTGTTAGAAGTGGGTTATGCAGCTATATAGATCAAATGATGCCTGAAGGTCTGCCTGACAATGATTGTTTCAAGCTTTGTGGAACTGCCACTCAAGGAGTCATCTCCATTCCTTCGACCACAGAAAAGACTTGGGACTATATGGAAGAGAAAAATGCGAAATCCATCCCTCCCCCATTGCATCATCCAATTGGTTCTAAAATTAATCCAGTGTTTTTATGTTCTGGACTTAAAATTTAAATTCTCTAAATCTTACATTCCTCCTCAATATCATCTTTCAGATGCCTTCTTTCCTTACTGAAAAAAAACAAATCACTAGATTATTTTCCTCATAGCTTAAATCCTGAAGATTAGGTGTCAGGTATTGGGCCACTTCTTTGCAATGCTTCCCATGTTTCAATATCTCCTTTGTGTCTCAGTGACTAGAACAGAACAAAGTATTCAAAATGTGTTCTAACCAGAACTTACATAGTTTGCTCATGACTTCCTCTTGACGAGGGGAATTTCACATTAACTTCATTGCCTTACTTTTGACTAATAAATAAACTTTTTTTTTACTTTTTGTATTCTGCTGTTCTGGCTAAAACATTCAGCATTCTGTGTTCTTGGATTATTGAGTGTTGGGTTTCGGAAAACTTCTGGGTCACTTTCAACTTTGTCCCTAGTTATTTTAATACCATTCATGGACTATGTGTATTACCCAATTTTCATTCTAATATGCATTTCATCTAATAACATTGTATGTTCAAGTCCCATCCCAGGACTTGAGCACAAATCATGGCTGACACTGTCAGTGCAGTACTGAAGGAGTGCTACATAGTTAGATGTGATGCAAAGTTAAACTAAGTTCCTGTCTGACCTCTCAGGTGGACATGAAAGATCCCATGGCACTATTTTGAAGAAGAGTAGGTGAATTGTCTCTGGTATCTTGGCCAATATTTGTCCTTCAATCAACACAGCAAAAAAAAATGTAATTTTTACATTGCTGATTGTCAGAGCTTGCTATGTGCATATTGACTGCTGCATTTCCTACATTACAGCAACGACTGCACTTCAAATATACCTTGTAGCAGTATAGTGCCTTGGGATGTCTTGTGGTTGCAAAAGGTGCTACATAAATGAAAGGTTCTCTACTTATCAATCTTACTTAGATTGAACTGGGCAATTATGAAATTTAAGTTTTGAACTTATATTCAGTTGCCCTTTCTAATTTAGTACTATATACAAACTCAACTTACATTTGACTTCTGAGTCCATGACTTGATTAAACTTAGAAACAATAATGATCCCAATGTTATTTTACTGAGGCATCCAACTCAATGCTTCTCCCCCATTCCAGTATAACAAGTGCCCTTTTTTCCATTTTTCAGCCAATTTCTTATCCATATCAAAAATTTACCTTGAATTCCCACAGGGGACACAGCATTTACTTGTAACTATACAATACTGTGGTGGCACAGTGATTAGCACTAGGGTCTCAGGTTCAGTTTCTGGTTTGAGTCACTGTCTGTGTGGAGTTTGCACACCTGTCTGCATGGGTTTTCTCTGGGTGTTCCGGTTTCCTCCCACAGTCTGAAAGACATAATAGTTAGGTGCATTGACCGAACAGGTGTTGGACTGTGACGACTAGTGAAATTTCACAGTAACTTCATTGCACTGTTAGTGTAAGCCTTACTTGCGACTAATAATAAATAAACTTTAAATAAATATATATTTATACTTACTTTGCTATATTTCAACATGGCTGGAATATCTGAACTGTAGCTGCATTCCTTTGCCTTTGATGTGTAGCTTGAAGTATTTCCTTCTGAGAAAATGGATCTGATTCTGGGATCTGAGTGATCCCAGAAAAAAAAATTGCAAAATATATGGAAATATATATCGAAAACAAAAGCAGGAGTAGACCATTTGGTCCTTTGATCCTGCTCCACCATAATTATGATCATTATCCCTAAGTAGTTCCATGAGCTACATCTAATTCCTCCTTGAAATCACACAATGTTTGGCCTCGACTTCTTTCTCTGATAATGAATTCCACACATTCATCACTCTCTGAGTGAAGAAAATTCATCTCACCTCAATCCTAATCCTTCAACTGTGACCCTGATTTCTGAATTCTCCCACCATCAGGAACATTCTTTCTGAATCTACCTTGTCTAATCCTGTTAGAATTTTATCTCCTCTTACTCTTCTGAACTCCAATTAATATAATTCTAATTGACTTCATTTCTCCTCATATGACAGTCCTACCATTCCAGGAATCAGCCTGGTAAACTTTCACTGCACTCTGTCTATAGCAAGAATGTCCTTTCTCAGATAAGGGCACCAAAACTGCACATAGTATTACAGATGTGGCCTCACCAATGTCATATACAATTGCAGTAAAATATCCCTATTCCTACCCTCAAATTATCTTGCTATAAAGGCCAATGTAGTATTTGCCTTTTTTACTGCCTGATATATCTGTGTGCTTATATTCAGTGGCTGATGTACAAAAACACCAAGGTCTCATTAAGTAGCCACCTCTCTCAGTTTACAACCATTCAAATAATAATTATATTATGGTCACTCATTCTGAAGAGTTCTCTCACAAGTAGATCACCAATTGATTTTCTCTCATTGTACATTACCCAGTCCAAGATGGCCTATTCCCTTGTTGATTCCTCAACATATTGGTCCAGAAAACCATCCTGCATACACTCCAGATATTTCTCCTCTTTTGTACTGTGACTAATTTGACTCACCCAATCAATATGCAGATTAAAGTCACCTATAATCACAAATATCCCTTTAACACATGCATCTCTGATTTCCTGTCTAATGCTCTTCCCAACATTACCACTACAGTTTTGTGTTCTGTATAGCACCCACTTGAAGTTTTTTTGCGGCTTCGTGTTTCTTAGCTCAATCCATGCAGATTCCATATTGTCTATTCTAATATCTTTCCTCAATATTGTATGAATATCTTCTTTAATCGACAATACAACTCCACCACATTTTCCTTTCTGTCTGTTCAACCTAAACACTGAATAGCCCTCAATATTTAGTTCCCATCCTTGGTCACCTTGGAGTCATGTCTCTGTAATCCTAACTATATCGTACTCCTTTTATCATCTATCTGCGCAATTAATCCATCCATTTTATTTTAGTTGTTTTGAGCGTTCAGGTGCAAAACCTAAACATTAGTCCTTTTAACCCTTCCAGCTTGTCCAGGTTCCATCTTCCCAGAACTGGTCTTAATGTCCCAGGTATCTGAAACCCTTCCCCTCACCATCTTTTCAGTTATATATTCATCCTATAAATATCCTGCTGTTTTTACTCTGACTAGTACATGGCTAGTAATCCTGAATTAACTACATTGCAGTCCTATTTTTCAAATTGCTTCCTAGCTCCCTATATTCTACTTTTAGGACCTCATCCCTTTTTTAAATTTTTGTCATTTGTACCAATGCGTATCACAACAACTGACTGTTCACCACTCCAACCCCCACTTTACCCACTTCATAAATAAATTCTATAATCACACAATAATACCTTAACAATAAAGGACAGCACCATGTTAGCACTGCTGCCTCATTGCCAAGTACCCGAGTTTGATTCCTGCCTTGGGTCACTGTCTGGTGGAGTTTGCACATCCTCCCTATGTCTGTGTGGGTTTCCTCCAGATGTTCCAGTTTCTTCCCACAATCCAAAGATGTGATTGGCCATGCTAAACTCTTCCATTCTCCCCAAACAGGTGCCAGAGTGTAGCAACAGAAGAATTTTCACAGTAACGCCATTGCAGTGTAAGCCTACTTATGACAAATAAATAAACCGATCCAATTGTACTCACCAAACAGCTTAGATTACCTTAGGAGATGTAAACTTGCACTCCACTCTTTCTTATTGTCTTTTAACCATCTGGTTCTACTCTTAGATTCACTTTTTCTTTATTCTTTACCCTCCTATCTTTATTTCCTAATTGTTACCTTATTTAGTTGTTTAAGTTTCTGTTATTTAAAGATGGTCCCAAATATCAGTTCTTACCAATCATCAGCTTACTGCTTTCCTGTACCATCACTCTTGGATTTTTCAAACTGAGTGTGCTGTTCGTGATATAATTAAATATATTTTATTGTCTCATTTTCCTGTTCGAAGTAAGGCCAGGTTCCTTTGTAAGAAATACTGTTTCACATGCAATTCCTCAGAAATTTGACATTGATTTTGAATTGTTTCATCCAAACCAGTTTTGATTTGGTTAGGTTCTGCATAGCACTTTTCTCTTAAAACCAGGCTATGGATCCAACAATACCATCTTAATCCTGATATCTCCTTGTGTTCTTCGTGGTGATGATAGAGCCGTTGCCATTATGATTCAGGTCCATTCCCTCCTGGGCTTATCTCAAAACAAATCTTGCACAGACCACATTGATGCTTAAACAATAATTACTTCAAGCTGTTAGTGGAACTGCCACTTAAGGAGCCACTTCCTTTTTTTGAATGCAAAAAGGACTTTGGGATTATATGGTATTTTAACAAACACTAAGGTAAGTCAAAATTTATCATTAGAAAGTATGAATTCTATTTGAAGCTGTAATATCAAGTTAAAAGTGTATTGGCGTCATAATGGTCCTTCTTGTAAAGCAAACTTCAAATATAAATGGAAGACAAGTAACACTTTCCTAAGTTGTTAGTAATCATATGTAAATTATCTGGGTGTAAGAAAGTAACTTTATCTTTTGTGTGCAGTTAGTATGAGTATGTTACAATGATAAAGTTTGTCATGACTTGACGGGGAATGTAAATATTTTCAGATGTTAGTTACTTCTTACTAATAAATTGTAAAATGAGATTGCGGCAAGATATTTAAAATATACTATTTTGCTGTTAAGGTCTTTCAGCCTAATGAAATGTGATGGATTTCCGAGGCAAGAAATACGAGCGTGGGAGTAACTGGTCAGATCCTGAGGTGGTGGAGCTGCTACAGCTTTGGGCTGATGAGTCTGTTCAGATGGAGTTGGAGAGTTGTCTGAGAAACCAACATGTCTTCAACAGAATAGCAGAAGTTTTAAGGGAAAAGGGTATCCACAGGACAGGAGACCAGTGCCGAGAGAAGATCAAAAAAATGAAACTTGAATACAGAAGAATTAAGGATAACAATAAGATTTGTAGGGGGGGGCGGACTTGGAAATTCTTTGAGGTGATGGATAGAGTCTTGTCCAACAGGCCAAATATTTGTTACAGTACTGTGGGTAACACTGTGATAACACAGCAGATACCACCAAGTGTTCTGGCAGCAGGGGATGGGTACATTCATCATCACCACCACCATCATCTTACTTCTCCTCCACATGGTATTTCTCATTCACACCATCCTCAGGAACTAATGGACATTAAATGTGAAGAAGTGGACTCAGACGAGCGCAGTGAGACACCAGAACCACCCCCCTCCATTGTCCTTCAGACTGGGGATGATCATGGGATGGATGGGAGCCTGTTGGAAGGAGGACATCATGATGGGTCACCAACGGCTCGGCTCGATAATCCTACGGAGAATGCCATTTCTCCAACAGGTTGGTACTTTATACTTACTCTTGCCTCCTCATCCCTCTCTCCTCTCTCATTCTGTCTTTCTTTAGTCTTTCTGTATTTTTCTCACTCTCTATCTCACTCTCCTTTTATCTCCCTTTCTCTATCATTCCTGGCTTCTAACTGGTTGTACTCTGCCCTCTGCACCAACACATGTCTTCTATCTCTCGCCTTCTTTTCTTTGTTTGGCTCATTTCCCGCTCCTCACCCTCACATTGGGTCTATATTATCCTCTCCTCACTGTTTTCCTTCTAAAATGTTTCATATGCTTCTTCCCTCCTCCCGATCTGCTCATCTGCTTCCCTTTTCCATATCCCCTCCTTATCAAATGGCCTACCACATGCCTCCTTCATTTCAGTTCACCTATCCCCTTTCATTTGATCTTTTCCTCTTTCACTATCATTTTTTTTCTCTATCTTCTCTGTCCCTCCATCCTCTGCTTCACCCTCTGTCTATTCCTGCCCTATTCATTTGCTTTGTGTTTCTTCTTTTATTTCCCACATTCTCTTCTTCAGTTTTCATCCTTTGTTTCTCTTTTTTGTTTCCTTTTCTACCTTTCTATATTGTTCGGTTTTTATTCCAGTGCTGCTTAAAATGTTACAGTAACTTAATTGGCAAATATTTGATTTACTGTCACTTGATGTGAGTTAAATGATGTCCCTGAGATCAATTCAAAGGGCTTTATTTTCCTTGAGACAATATGATGGAACAAACTGAGCATAATATTGTAGATCTAACCAAATTGAAACCGAATACATATTCAGAATTGTTCTTCTAGTTTTGTGTAATACATACCAAACAGCTTTTTCCATCATAATAGCCTCATGATAAGACTATGAACTGCAAGCCCAATGTTTATATTTTATATACGCACACATATGCACACCTTGCCCAAATACATCATGCTGCATTTACCTCTGTTGGAAAACATCTGTCCACATTGGCCTCTTTGCTCAATGGGCTTAGATGCCCATGTAGGCAATTTATTTAATCTAAGGTACTAACACCCCACATGTCATTGTCAGATAAAAATTGTAAATTGTTTCCTTGTTGCTAACAAAGATGATGAAGAGCACATGCACCGACAAGGTCTTCTGGGCTGTTAGCTTCTGAGCCAGAAGATTGTATGTTTACGTTCTGCTCCAGAAACCTGAACCGACACAGTCTTTGACGTACCCATGCAGTACAAAGGGAATGGTGTTGGGCGGAATTTTCTTGAAAAAATTTTATATGTAAAACAAGCGAGAAAATGGGAGGTTCTCTTGTCTGCTTTTTTTGCAGTGAGATTGGTGATGGTGACTCACAGCATTGTGTGCAATGGAGACTATAATGTGAATCTTGCCAGTCGGGTGGATGGAGTCTTAACACACCTGGGAGATTAGCTGCTGCACTGTAGGGGTGCTGTTGTACAGATGCCTTGAACTGTCACTCCACCCCCCACAAAGGACATTGCCTGGCACACCCCCACCAACTGATGATCGCTGGGAACATCAACACTGCTACCCCCCCGCTCCTCACCCGACCACTGCCTGATCGACTGGTGAGCAGTAAGATCCCACCTGATATCTTTCAGATGGGACATCATGGGTTGGAGGTCCCATAGCATGATTTCTAGAAAGAGCAGGGAAGTGCTCACTGTTTCCCATGCCACCTTTAATCCTTCAAACAATACTGAAAAGCAGATTATTTCACTAATAGTGCAGTGTACTGCTTTTTTTGCAGAATCTTGCTGTGCACAAATTGGCTGGTATAGTTTGTACCTTACAACAGTGAATGTACTTGAAAAATAATTCATTGGCTGTAAAGCTTATTGGGGTATCCTGAGTTTAATATAAATGCAACTCTTTCTTCTATATTCCCTTACAGAAGCAGTCCACTAATGATAGCTGTGCATGTGTCCTATAATTCATAACTACCCTCTGAATCTGCAAAGCAGCTAATTCCCATTATCCAAGTTAAATCTGCCAGTCAATCCCATACCATCTAGCCTTACTTAGTGAAGTTTAATGTTTACTTATTAGTGTCACAAGTAGGCTTACATTAAGACTGCAGTGAAGTCACTGTGAAAATCGCCTAGTTGCCACCCTGCCTCACCTGTTCGGATGCACTGAAGAAGAATTCTAGCATGGCTAATGCACCTAGTCATGAACTGTGGAAGGAAACCACAGCAGACACAGCGAGAATGTGCAGATTCCACACCGACAGTGATCCAAGCTGGGAATCAAAACCAGGTCACTGGCGCTGTGAGGCAGCAGTGCAAACTCTTGTGCACAGTGGTGTGACAATTTATGGAATCATTTTTGAAAAGCAAGATGGAATTGTGTATTGTCTGCATTGTGCAGTCCAGAATACTGCAGTTCCTGCTGAAATCTGGAGTACTGATGTACATGCATATGTAAGTAGCAGTATAATTTGGTGTGTCTGTTTTATCCATTGATAGGATTTCACCTGTTGACTTGAGGTGTCATTGGCCTATGCGACTATGTGTACACAGAGTCTTCAATTTTGGCATGCATAGTTAGGGTGTTATGTTAGCTATGCTTCTTTCTCCATTGTTGAGCCACCATGAAAGATGGACTCAACAGTTGTACAATTTTTTGTTCGGTTGTTCTGTACTGGAATTTTTGTTGCTAGAAGATAAGTGCAGCAACAAGATCCAATTGTACAAAGGGCAAGCATGTGCTTTATACAATTTTTAAACTTTCCACAGTAAAGGCATGTTAGCACAGTGCTTAGCACTGCTGCATCACAGCGCCAATGACCTGGGTTCGATTGGGTCACTGTTTGTGTGGAGTTTGTATGTTCTCCCAATGTGTGTACAGGTTTCTTCTGGATGCTCCGGTTTCCTTCCACAGTCCAAAGATGTGAAGGTCAGGTTGATTGGCCATGCTAAATCGACCCTAGCGTCAGGGATTAGCAGGCTAAATATGTGGAGTTATGGGAATACGGTCTGGGTGGGATTGTGATATGGACTCAGTGAGCTGAATGGCCTCCTTCTGAACTGTAGGGATTCTAACTGTAGATTAAAGCACACGAAATATTAAATAAGAAATAAGTCTCAGTGGTGAGCAGCTGGTTTGAGTTGGTGTGACAAACCTACAGGACCCTACACTTACTGGCCTAATGTGATGTCATAGCCAATTTTTGCAATATTTCATAAAAAATCCAGAGGGCAGGCATGAAAAATCCAGATTTTGCATAGATCTGAGCAATGAAAGTGGGTTTATCCGAGCATAACTATCCTCAGTCTTTATGCACCAGTTTTGTGATTTTCTAACATAGACTATATCTTTCTCTTTTAAAGTAAACTCTTGGTAATTTTTTGAAAGTTTTTATGTAAATTTTTCCTGCAATCAAATTGTTTGCTTCAACCAAAATGCAGAACCCTAGCAGTTAGAAACCCAAAGCCATTACTGATTGTTTTGTCCCATGAAGCTCAAAAGAATTTGTGACACTGAAAATAATTGAAAGCAAAAGTGAGAAAGTCCGGTGAAGAACAAAGGAGCAGTTCTGTTTGAAAATTATCGTTCAGTTTGAAAGTAGGGCAAAGTCATTATAGCAGAGCGCAGCCAAATGGGAGCTTAACAGAGGTGTTGAATTTAGAGTTTTAGTGCTGCAAAAAAAGGAAGGGGGCAAAATCATTGTGTAATGAATAGGCTATAAAACACAATGTTTGTAGCATTAACAGCTCTTGGAATCAAATGCCCTTGTGACTTGAGGTGTTAATCAGTAAATTGGTAGCTACTTAGCATATTGTACTTTACCCTTTATGTACATCACGGATTGTAGATTTCTGCACATGCTGAAGATTGTATTACTGGCAGGTTCTAAAAATTAAGCACGGACCTATTGTAAGGTAGGAGCCAAAATTTTCTTTATTAGTGAGGAATTTGTCCCAAGAACATTAACTAAGTTACTATTTAGTCTTTATGTTTAGCATTGCTTTTTGTTCTACAGATTTTTTTTCTCTTTCTGGTTGGCAACAGTGTTAAAGAATATTACATCAATAGTCCAGGGACAGAGTGCAGCGTAGGCAAGCAACTGGGGTTTTAAAGTTTACTTCTCTCTCCACTGGCCAAAAAAAGATTTTGATTTTCTTCTGATCTGATGGATTTGTAAAAAAAGAAACTAGAGTTTACACAGAGTGCTTTTCAATGTTTCTGCGTAGCCCAAAATGTTTTATAATCAATTAAGATCTTTTTGAAGTGTTGTCACTTGTGGCAGAAACATGGTGGCCAGTTTGCACACAGCAGAGTCCTACAATCAGTTTGTGACATTTTGCTTTATTGGGTGAGGGATAATTAGCTCGAACTATGACAGAGCCTCTCTGTTCTTTGATGTTTTTCTTGTATCTGAAGGAACAATAGGGACTCACCTAGAAGAGTTTAATATCTATCCAAAAGACAACTTTGCTAACACAGCAACACTCCCTTAGTTTCGTAGAATGGAATCCCCACAATGGAGAAGGAGGCCATTTGGTCTATCGAGCCTGCACCGACCACAATCCCACCGTATCCCGTTACTTCACATATGTACCCTGCTATCTCCCTGACACTAGGGTCGAATTATCATGATCAATCAACATAACCGTCACATCTTTGGAGTATGGCAGGAAACCGGAGCACCCAGAGGAAACCCAAGCAGACACAGGGAGAACGTACTAATTCCACACAGTTAGTGACCCAAGGTCAGAATTGAACCCAGGTCCCTGGCGCTGTGAGGCGGCAGTGCTAATCACTGTGCCACTGAGCCATCTTGGAACTTTAGTTTGCTTTTTTTAATTTGTTCATTCGAGGAATGTGTGTCTTGCTGGCAAAGCTGTCATTTATTGCTCATTCCTCATGATAAAATGTGGCAGTCTGTGTTCTCAGAGTATTCCTAAAATGATTTTTGGTAGAGAGTTACAGATTTTTATCCCAGGGAGTGTGAAGAAATAGTGATATATTTCTAAGTTAGGGTGGTGTGTGACTTGGAGAGGAAGTTGGAGGTGGGTAATATTCTCGTGCAATTGCTCTCCTTGTCCTCCTAGGTGGTAGAGGTCATGTGTTTGGGAGGATAGGCAGCCTAGATTTTGTGCACTGATCCTTTAGTCAAACTTGAACCAACAACTGCTTAATTCAGGCAAGAGTGCTACTAGCAAGCCCACGCTGGCACGCAAGTTCCGTCTTGAATAATTCCTTTAAATTTTGATACTTGCTTGTTGTGGCCACAATGTTTTAAGTGAGTACATTTCTTTCTGTTTTGGCAGACTTTCAAATTCAATTGGTGTGGATATAAGTTATAGTGCGACTCAGCCAGGGAAATGTTTGACCTTCGACACAGATTCAGCAACTATCACTGAACTAGTAATCTAGAGGCCTAGGCTAATGCTCTGGGGACTTGATCCCTTCATAGCAGCTGGTACAATTTAAATTCAGTTCATAAATCTGAAACTTAAAGCTAGCCTCAGTAATGGTGACCATGAAACTATCATTGATTGCTGTTTCTTTTAAAAAAAACCCGACTATTTATTAATGTCCTTTAGGGAAAGAAATTTGCCGTCGTTTCCTGCTCTGGCTTACATGTGACTTCAAATCCATAACAATGTGTTTGATTCTTAACTGCTGTCTGAAATGGCCTAGCAAATCATTGATATCAAGGACAATTAGGGGTGGCACCAAATGCTGGCCTTGCCAGTGATGCCCACATACCATGAAAAAAACAAAGTGAAGAAATCATCTAGTTGTTCAGGCATATTACATTGACCAAAAGCTTTGACGAATTTGCATTTTTTTTATAGATCAATATCAGTAAAAATTAACATTTCACTGAACTTTAACTATTTATCAATGTGATAAAAGTGAAAAATCGCTGTGGTCTGTTCAGTATCAATATCAAACTATAGTCTGCAACTCTGACTGTATCTGCTCCCAGCATGTAGTGACAGGAAACTGTGTAAATATCACTTCTGTGTTTTAGTAGAAAGTTGCTTTCATAGTTATTGAAAAGCTCATGTCCCTTAAGATAGAAAACACGCATGTAAGGTGCAGCTGTTTGTTACTCGGTAACATTGCATTTTTAATAATCAAATTTGGCTAATAAATAGGCTTTACCAGAAAATTAACAGGCTTATTCAATGAGTACATAAGAAATACAAACAGGAAGGCAACAGGTTTGGGTTACTGGTCTGTCCAGAGTTAATCACTTTCAGCCAAGGTGCTGGCAAGAACATTCAAATGCTTGGGTAAGAGAGGTAAAACCCTTGGAATATTTCTACTCCTGATTTGCTATGCATCAACCTCACTCAAGGTATGCTCTGTAATATGGAGTGAAGATTGGATTAGATTTGTTTACGATGACCACTATCAACCCCATTCACCCCTGAAAATTAGACAAGTCATGCTTATTTGGACAAAGTGCAGGAATTTTCCATAAAAAGTCATGAACAGCTATTGACAGAGGGAAAACTAAAATCCTTGAGTCCTGAATCAAGATTTATTGGTCAGTTTTTGTCCGTTCCGTTAGTTTTAAGTTTCAGGACCCACACCCTGTTATCTGACAAAGCATCATCCAGACTTGAAACCTTGACTCTATTCTGTCCCCACAAATGCTGTTAGACCTGCTGAGATTTTTTGTTTTTCTTTTAGATTCCAGCATCTGAAGTAATTTACTTTTACCTTGATTATTTCAGTCCCTTTTATGAACATTCTGGGGGCTTGGTGAGCCAGTAAGATCAGGACAGAGGCAAATCATTAGGCTTGCACCCAGTTTTTTGTCTCTTGCGATGTTATTTGTACTGATTTGCTGGTGAAATCAGCTTACAGGCGTAAAGCCAATCTCAATATTCATCAGTTAATTTAAATGTAATGAGTTAGTCATTATTCATTTCAACATAATTAGTGAGTCCCAGACACTATTGCGTTTACCTGCCTGCTCACCAGTCAGCGGCAAGGTTCAATGTGGGGGCCAGACATGATGGCCTCGCCAGTGAAACCAGAGGCCGTTGAAGCTCTGCGGATGATCAGGGGCGAGTGCCAACCCAGTACCCTGCAGTGCCAGTATGGAACTCTGGCAATGTCAGTCTGGTGAATTGGTACTTCAGTGGGCACTGGGCATTGTCAGAGTGGCTAGAAAGGGCAGGCCATGATCAAATGAGGCATGGGTAGGAGCTCTATGGTGTGGGGGCAAGGGGATACTCTGCATTGGGAGGACTGTTCAGATGGATTGGTGATCGGGGATGGTGGCGATTGGCGATGTCCAGGGTGGAGATTTTGGGATGGTAGTGGATTGGGGGTTAGGGTAATATTCAGGTTGGCAATTGGAGTGGGAGGGGGCAATGTCCGGGGTATCAAAGGTGGGGGTGGGGGAGGGGGAGGGGCGTGGGTTAGAATCGGCAATGTCTGACGTGGCTGTGCGGATCAGTGATGGGGAAGGGGCTTGGGAATTCAGCTGCACAATAGCAGTCCTAGAGCTCAGCAGTCGGCTTCTGGCTGAAAATGGGCTCTATCACACCTCCTACTCTAAAGAGAATCACATCTGCTTTCTATTTTTTCCAAGTATGGTAAGATTGAGATTAGGAGCTCACTCAAAAAAAATCACACAATGTCTCCCATTTTCATACTTGTTCAGCATAGAGTCATAGAGATTTACAGCATGAAAATAGGCCCTTTGGCCCAACTTGTCCATGCTGCCCTTTTTTTTTAAACACCTAAGCTGATCCCAATTACCCATATTTGGCCTACTTCCCTTTATATACATTGTACCTCATGTAACTATTTAAATGCTTTTTAAAAGATAAAATTGTACCTGTCTTTACTACTATCTCTGGCAGCTTGTTCTAGACACTCGCCACTCTCTGTGTGAAAAAATTGCCCCTCTGGGCACTTTTATTTAGATTTAGATTTGTTTTGGTAAGGTCACTCCCTTTAATTTGCATATTAAAAATACCATTTTAAAAAATGAATGGTCGGAATTTCCGGGGTGGCTGAGGCTTGTCAAGCAGCATTCATGTCGAATGCTGTTCAACAAGCCTCACCCACCCTGGAAATTGGCCCCAGGCGAGATCTTACATATCTTGGGCAGATGAGACAGTAAAATTCCAGTAAATGTGTCTGGGCACTTTATTGTCCAGTAAGGATGGCACAGTAGCACAGTGGTTAGCATTGCTGCTTCACAACTCCAGGGACCTGGGTTCGATTCCCAGCTTGGATCACTGTCTGTGGAGTTTGCACATTCTCCTTGTGTCTGTGTGGGTTTCCTCTGGGTGCTTCGGTTTTCTCCCACAGATGTACGGGTTAGGTTGATTGGCTATGCTAAAATTCCCCCTTAGTGTTTTGAGATGTGTAGGTTAAAGGGGTGAGCAGTAAATATGTAAGGATATGGGGGCAGGGAATGGGTGGGATTGTGGTCGGTGCAGACTCGATGGGCCAAATGGCCTCTTTCTGCACTGTATGGTTTCTATGAGTTCTGCACAGCTAAACCAAAGCAAAGTGGAAAGTAAATGACTTTCAATTACCCTTTATTTTCCCGTTTGGTATGTTTTGAAGAATTACATTAAACATGTAGTTTATGATTACCTCTGCAGGTTACATGGACCCAAATGTAAGTGGTACCTCATCCGGGATGCATACCTCTGGACCTGCCTTTTCTGCGCTCCACAGACTTCGCCGGAAAAGGAAGCCACCCCGTGTAAAGGATCCTCTGGATGACATTCTTCTGAAATTTCTAACAGCACAAAGAGTGGTGGAGGAGCGTTTCCTGCAAATGGAGGAGCGAAGAATGCAACGGGACATGGAATTGGAAGACAGGCGGATGCAGTTGGAGCAGCGCCGGATGGAACTGGAAAGGGAGCACGAGTACAGAATGTTCACCATATTTGCCCAAATGGTGAATGCACTTCGGCATGGAGGCTCCATGCAGACCTTAGGCCTGGACCTCAGCCAGGCCTTCTCGCAGCCTTCTGGTCGAGCTACAGAGATGGGTGGTCCCCCAGCCTCGGCTTCCAACTCCAAAGATAGTAACAGTAGAACAGTGCAGCAGCAGAGCAAATCTCTACTTAATGGGCTGAACATCTTTCAGTCTGGTATAGAAGCTAATCCAACATTCCGTCGATCTGAATCTAGCATTTATTTATCAAAGAGAGGAAATGAAATTATTAATTCCTGTGAAATAACTCAGGAAGGTTATGATGCCTACCATGCAGATAGATATGATGAAGAAAGGAACCCTAATGTAAGTCTGTTGAGCCATTTTAAATATCACTTAAGAGTCTGCCTATCTGTAGTGTTTGGAGCCTTACTTGTATTTGTTTAATTGTTGTTGGGGTAGGATGCTATATCCCCAAACTGATCTTAGAATGTCGTAGAACACTGATTTTATTTCTTAGCCAGTGTTTCATTTTGAGGTCACAGTGAGGGGCATCTACTTATTCCATGCACTTGAATGTTCATTTAAAAATGAATTTCCATAGTATAACATTATACACATTTGGACTGCCTTCAGGATTATCATCTTAAGTAGAGACATTGATAAGTTGGGATGAAAAATGTTCATGAAATATTTGGGTTCACATATCTTGTAGGGAAACACTGCATTGCCTTATCTTTAAATGCTGAGTGTTTGAAATTGTAACTTGACATAAATTGAACAAAGTTCCAATTCTGATCCTTGTCATGTAATATGCAGTGATTATTGTCCAGTATGACTGTCCACGGTCTTCAGATATGATAAATCTAGGAATGTCAGGAGTAGGAACAGGAACAGGAGTAGGCTATTCGGCCCTTCGGGCCTGTTCTGCAACTCAATTAGACCTTTGCCGATCAGATTGTAGTTTTAACTCCACTTTCCTGCATGTTCCCCTCTTAACTCTTGATTCCCTAGTCTGTCAAAAAAAAAGCTTAACTCTGCCTTAAATAAATTCAATGACCCATCCATCATTGCTCCCTGGGAAGAGAATTTCACAGATTGATGACTTCCTGAAGAAAAAATTCTTCTCTTCAACTTAAGAGGGATACCTCTTATTCTTTCTTTTATAGAATGCCTATAGTGCAGAAGGAGGCCATTCAACCCATCGAGCCTGCACTGAAACAATCCCACACAAGCCCTATCCCCACAACCCACATGTATTTATCCCATAAATCCCCCTGTCACTAAAGGGCAATTGTGCATGGCCAGTGCAAGTAATCTGCACAGCTTTGGACTGTGAGAGAAAACCCACACAGCCACTGGGAGAACATGCAAACTCCACACAGGCAGTCACCTCAGGCCTGAATTGAACACGCGTCCCTGGCACTGTGAGCAGTGCTAACCACTGTGTCACCGTGTGATCTTACCTATCTTTGTGTTATCAGCAACTTTAGCTACCATACATTTGGTCCCTTTGTCCAAGCATTGATATAAATTATAAATAATTGAGGTCCTGCATTGATCCCTATGGTACTCTTCTCGTTACAACTTGTCAACCTGAAAAATACTTATCTATCCCTACTCTCTGTTCCCTGTTAATCAACCAATCCTTTATCCATGCTAATATGTAACCTCCCCCACCATGAACTTTTATTTTGTGTAGGAACCTTTTGATGTGGCAAATTATCAAATGCCTTTTGGAAATACAGTATGCCATGTTTACAGGTTCTTCTTTATCCATCTTGCTTGTTACTTCCTCAGAAGAAATCTAATAATGTAGTAAAAACACCATTTCCCTTTCACAAAACTATGTTGACCCTGCCTGATCTCATTATGATTTTCTGAATATCTTGCTATCAACTTGTTAATAATCGACTCTCGTAATTTCCCGATGACCAATGTTGGATTAACTAGCCCGTACCTGAGTTCAAATGTGTTGAAATGAGTTCAGTTTTTCTCCTGCGTGCAGCTTCATCTCCAATTACTTCCCGGCAATTCACCCTGCCTTTATGGCCAGCAGCTGGATGCTTTAATTGGGATTTTAGTCACATGTATTTTGAACCCCTGCAGAAAAGCTTCCTTTGATTCAATGAGTCAGAAACAGTGCGACAATGTCCTTTGTTCACATAAATTTCTCATAAATATGCTAAATGTTTCAACAAAATGGATTTTTGATCTCTCTGGAGAGTGTTTTCCAGACGTAGTGTATCTAATACAGGGATCAGAAGGAACTTTTTTCGTCCTTACCTCCCTTTCCCATAGGTCAGCAGAGATTGCTGGTTTCAGAATGTTCCCACCTTTTCCGATAATGTCAGCCATTGTTTTATGTACCGTTGTTGCGTTTCTAAATTTTAATGTTTTAAATTGCAAGCATGAAAATCCTGTATAATGGTTTTCTGTATGTGACTTAAATTTAATTTGACCTGGAACTGTGTGGCACTGTGGCATAGTGATTAGCATTGCTGTCTCATAGTGCCAGGGACTCAGATTTGACTCCCAGCTTGGACATTGTCTGTGTGGAGTTTGCATGTTCTCCCCGTGTCTGCTTGGGTTTCGTCCGGGTGCTCCGGTTTCCTCCTACATTCCGAAAGACATGCTGGTTAGGCGCATTGACCTGAACAGACGAGAAAATATGGTGACTAGTGAATTTCACAATAACTTCATTCAGTGTTAATATCAGCCTGATTTGTGGTTAATACCTTAACTTTAACTTTAACTGGAGCTGGAATAACCTAGCACCCACATAATGAATTGATAACTGATGGTGAGTAAGTCTAAGTGCAGCTCTTTTTGAGGTTATAGATGATTATGTTCTTTTTGTTCTTATCTATCTTGCAGGGCATTATTAATCTGGGAGCTAGTGAGAACAAGCTGTGCTTTGATCTGCTTTCCAAAAGGGTATGAGCATCTTTACTTCGACAACAAAAAATTTTTAAAACTTCTGTGTTCTTCCAGGTGCTTTACTATTACCCATTGTTCATATCAACAGTGCAAACTCAATGGGTCAAATGGCTCCCTTATGCACTGTAGGATTCTATGTTTTGGAGTTCTCCCTACTGACCACTCTGTCTCTATTTTGCTCTCCTTCTTTAAAACCTAGCTACATTTGTTTGAACATTTTTCTACATCTGTCCTAGTCTCAAATTTTGCTTGATATCATTCCTATGCAGCATCTTGGGTTGTATTATTACTAAAGTTAAGTATGCTGAATAAAATGGGAGTTGCTGTTGTAATAGAATTTCTGGTTAAAAAATCTATAACAACTTCACAACAAGTCTTTGTTACATATTTTTAATTTTTTTCACTCCTGTTCAGTATTACATTTTGAGTAATCCTTTTGTTGAGAGTGAAATAAATGCATAAGAACTGGCCTTACATTAATTTTGCTGCTGTATTCTTACGCTGTAAAGAGTGACAGGATCTAGTAGAATAGGAAACAGATACCCCACCGGTGCCAGCAGAAACTTCAGTTGTCTGAACTTTATATTTTGGAATGTCTACCGTAAACCTTTCTGCCTCTCCACTTCCTTCTTGTTTAAGAAACTTTCTCAAGTCCCCCATCTCATTGCTTATGCTTTGATTGGCCTTTTGAAATTTAACTTTTCTGGTTCAGCAAGCATCTTTTTTTTAATGTTAACCTAGGAAACAATTTGGAATGATCTGAAATGCAACTATTATTTAAGACATTCATTGAATATTACACAGGCCATTTTTTTCTTTACAAGATTTGTTCATGGTTATTCTTTTGTTATTTTTGTCCAGAATCTGTTGTTCTTTGCAGCTTAAACTTTCTAAATACAGAAACACAAAATAAAGTTTAAACCACTTCGATGTAGATTTCTGGCTATTAAAAGATTATTCCTTGTTCAATAACATGCTAATTGGTTTCTTATCTGTTTGCAGTTGATGCAACCTGATATGTTTCAGCTAGACCCTCCACTCTTGCAGTATTCAGACTGGAAAGGACATGAGTTGTAAGTAATTCTTTTGTGCTATTTGCTGATTTTCGATCACATCTATTTAATAGTAAAAATTGTCAGCTTCAATGGGAACTCCATCATTGCAGCATGCTTTGATAGAGATACCGTGTTTCACATAAGACATAAAAAAGGTCTGTGTTTGACATAAAAGATCACAAGCTACCGATTAAGGACACAGGAAGTTCTCAATGAATACCATTAAAGAAACAAAAACACCTTGTTGCTGTTTATGGAGTCCTGCTGTGTGCACTTTGGCTGTCCTTCTCTTTATGACACATGCTTATTTCTTTGCTGAAGACTAGAATTTAATACTCCTTTAGGGATGACTTTGGAGGTAGAGTACGGGGGATGGGTGAAAGGACGTGAGTTGAACATTGCGCAGTCTCTCCACTTTCATCTGTTTAAGTCCCACCTGAAACTCCTTATTCTCCTATGGAGAATCTTTGTTGCAGGAATGAGACCTTTGAAGGTGACATATCACCATTTTATCAAAGATAACTAGGATGAACAATAAATGCCGGCCTTACCAGTAATGCCCAAGTACTGTAAATGAAAACTTAAAGAGAAAAGTTGGCAATGTGCAATTAGCATTTTGTAACACTGAGGCTTTTTGATTTGATTCCCTTTAAAAAAATGTTTTTTAATGATTAACTGTATCTGTGCATTTGTATATCAAGAGAAATGTGTAAAAAAACAAATTCAAAACATTTTTCTGTTTGTCTTGCTGCCATCTCAGCCTCCGAGTACAAGTGGGAAAGTTTTTGACGTGCTATTGTAAGGCACCAGTGCCTCTCAAGCCTGAGAACGTGAGTAGTTACCACTGTCCAGCATTGCCACTTGCTGTTTTGGCCTCTCTGTTTGCCAAAACAGCTTGCCATTGTAGAATCCCCTCAAAATCTTTTGTTGTGGCTAGACTTTTCATTATTTCCTTTGTTCCTCAATCTATCTTTCTCTTTAAAGACGATTACGATGTTTCCTCATGCCAAAGGTGCTATACAAGAGTACGTTATTTTAGTAATAGCATTCTGATGATTTAATCTTTTCCTTCAGGATCACATTTACTTTATTTCGAATGCATTCTTGTCTTTTGTAATGACCAGTTGATCCACAAAAATAACATAATCTGAAGTATATGGGTAAAACAAAAGCAAAATGTTGGAAATCTGAAACAAAAGCAAAAATTGGTGGAAAAATTCAGCTGTGGAGAGAGAAATGACGAAAGCTTTCAAGTCCATATGATCTTCTTCAGATATAGTTTTTTTTGAGTCACCTCAGTGTCTTGACAGATGTGGAAGTCCATTTAAGAACTTTTCAAGTCAATCTAATAAGAAATCAACAGACACAGGGGACAATTACCCATACCACCCCTCCCCCCCCCCCAAAAAAAACTAAGTGACCAACAGGTGGAAAACTGCACTGATCTCCCCATAGGGATATCGGCACATGCACACTGGCTCCAACATCACTGGTCTCCTGATCACTGGGCTCCCTTTTAGCTTCCCTGAGCCCCCCACCAATCGCTGGCTTCCACCTCCGCCGCAGTTGGCCAGTTCCAATTGTTCCCCTTCATCACCCATCAATTGCTGTGTGGAGTGCGCAGCATCTTCCCTCCCCATCACCACCATCACTAATTGGCACGCCTTGATCTGGCCCCAACCTCAGAAGACCCTGCCCCTTCAGAGGCCACCTTCTTGGCACAGCACAAGGGGGCCTGACCTTTGGGCGGGCCTCAATGGCCTCTCCCCCTACCAGCGAGGCCATCACACCTGGTCCCCATTGCTAGGGACCAGCTTTAAATTCCCGCTGGTGTATCCCACACCAGGTCAAAACATTAGGGAGCCCGGATGGCATCGTAATCAGCATTTTCCAGCAGAAGGCTGATCATGCCATTAAAAAAAAAGACCCGAGAAAGTTACGGCTGACTGGACGCCAGTTATGATTCCCGTTTCAACCCTTCCAGCAATATTTTCCAGCCCCCTACACTCCTTGAGCTGCTTAGCAGGTCAGGAAAACTGCACCCATGACATTTGTTTGCTCAAGATGTATTTTGTTCTCTATCCTGGGGGTACTCATTCCTCTAATTCCAAAGACTTTAAATGCAGGTTAGTTTAGGGACTCAGAATCAAGCTCTACAGGATTTTAAACATTTGAAGCCAGGCAATTTATCAGTGTATAATACTGGTAAACTTGTAGCTACTTACTCATTAGGATCATTCTACATGTTAGGAGACAGGATCATCAGTAACCAGGTAGCTAGAGGTTAGCTCATTGTAATGAATTGTGCAACAGCATAAATACAGAACTTCAGCAATATCTGCAATGTACAAGCGTATTACAACTTTGCTCACAAGTTAGCACCACATACTTTTGGAAATTCATGTAGAGCACCTCAAGAGCATGACCTTTGTCGACCTTCTCTGCCACCTCTTCAAAAAACTCCAGCAAGTGAGTGAAACAGATTTTCTCTTAACAAATCAATGTTGGCTTTACTTAATTAACCTAAATTTGTCCTTGTGACTATTAGTTTTATCTAGAACTGTTGTTTCTTGAGGATTCCCCACCGTTAAAGTTAAACTGTCTGGCCTGTTATTCCTGGCTTTAACTTTGCACCCTTTTTTGAATGAAGGTGTAGCATTTGCAATTCTCCTGTCCCATTGGCACTATCCCAAATCTGAGGAAGATTGGAAAATTGTGACAACAGTTCCCGTGCAGAGAGTTAAAAGGAGGGGTAAGAATGATAAGAGGCCAAAAAGGGGATTAATGCATGGAGGCAGAGGACATAAATGAGGTTCTAAGTGATTACTTTGCACCTCTCTCCACCAAGGTATGAGATGCTGTCAAAGTTGTAATGAAATGGAAGCTGGTTGAGACATTGAGAAAGCAGAGATATTAGAAAGGTTGGCTATATATAAAGTTGATAAGTCACAGACTGGATCAGAGGATACTGAGAGAAGTGAGAGTGGAATTACAGAGGTGTTGGCCATAATCTTCCAATCCTTCTTAGGTGCAGGGATAATGCCAGAGATCTGTAAAATTGCAAATTTTACCCCCTCATTCAAAAAAAGGATAAACCCAACAACTACAAGCTGGTCGATTCAATCTCAGTAAGAGGTCTGACAACACGAATTTTAAATCCAACCGATTTATTTGATAGTAAACTTGCAAGCTTTCGGCTTTGTAGCCTTCTTCAGGCGAATGAGGTGTTCTGGTCTGCAATAGCACACATATCAGCACAGACAGTTTATAGATTGCTGATTAGAATGCGAATCCTTACACCTAACCTGCTATTCAAGTCTTAAAGTGGCTAACAATGTGAGTGGAAGGAGCACTGAGCACAGGTTAGAGAGATGTGTATTGTCTCCAGACAGCACAGTAAGTGAGGTTTTTTGCTAACCAGGCAAGTCATGGAGGTTACAGATAGTGTGACATGAAGCCAAGATCCTTGTTAAGACCGTTCTCGTGTGCGGAACTTGGCTATCGGTCTCTGCTCAGCGGCTCTGCGCTGTCGTGTGTTGTGAAGTCCTCCTTGTAAGGATTTGCATTCTAATCAGCAATCTGTAAACTCTCTGTGCTGATATGTGTGCTATTGCAGACCAGAACACCTCATTCGCCTGAAGAAAGCTATAAAGCCAAAGTTTACTGTCAAATAAATCAGTTAGATTTAAAACTGATGTTGTCAGACCTCTTACTGTGTTTACTCCAGTCCAACACTGGCAGTATCTACATCATGACTACTACCAATTCAATCTCAACAGTGGGCAGGTTTTTAGAAACAATAATTCAGGCCAAAATTAACAGTCACCTAGATGAGCATAGACAAATCCACGAAAGGAAGCACAAAATTGTTATGGGGAAATTGTGTTCAACTGTGATTGAGTTTTTGAATGAAGTAACAGTAAGAGTAAAGCAGTTGATGTGGTATACATGAGCTTCTGAAAGGCATTTAATGAAATGCCACGTAACAGGCTTGTCAGAAAAGTTGAAGCCCATGCTATAAAAGAGAGAGTGGCAGCATGATTACAAGGTTGGCTATGTGACAATAAATAAAGAGTTGCAGTAAATGGTTGTTTTTCACACAGGGATTGATAAGATCATTGTTTTTCTTGATCTGTATTAATGTTTTGATATTGGGTCTGCTGGGTACAATTTCAGTGTGTGAGGATGACACAATACTTAGAAGTATTATGAACTATGAGGAGGATAGTGAACAACTTTAAGAGGACATGGGTGGACAGATAACAGATTCAATTTAATGCAGAGAAATGTGAAATGATGCACTTTGGTAAGAAGAACAAGGAAAGGCAACATGAAATGAAGCATACAGTCCTAATGGAGATACAGGAGCAGGGAGACCTAGAACCATAGAATCCCCACAGTGCAGAAGGGGGCCATTTGGTCCATTGAGTCTGCGTTGAACACAATCCCACGCAGGCTCTATTCCCGTAACTCCACATATTCATCTAGTTTATCCCCTAACAGTAGGGTCAACTTAACATGGCCAATCAACCTAACCCACACATCTTTGATCTGTGAGAGGATATTGGAGCACTCAGAGGAAATGCTCGCAGACATGTGGTGAAACTCCACACAGACAGTGATCCAAGGCCTGGAGTCTATTTGTGCACAAATCCTTAAAGACAAAAGGATAGAGAGCGAAATAGTTAATAACATGTAGGGAATCTTGGAAATTATAGATGGAGGCATAGAACCAATATAAAACACTAATCCGGCTTCAGCCAGAGTATTCTGACCTATTTGAGGAACACACTATAAGAATGTGAAGTCATTGAGAAAGGTGCAAAAGAAGATTTGCAATAATAGTTCTACAGCTGAAGAGAGGGTGGAGAGAAGATTTGATAGAGGTTTTTCAAATCTTGAGTGGTCTTGACAAAGTAGATAGAAATAAACTGTGCTCATTGGTGGAAGAACCGAGAACTAGAATGAAGAGCAAAAAAAGATGAGATGAGAACAAGGTTTTTATAATGCAGTGAGTGGTTAGGATTTGGAATGCACTGACAGAGTGGGGTGGAGGCAGATTCAATTGTAGCTTTCAAAAAGAGGACTTTGGGAGAAGTCAAGGGACTAGGACAAGCTCAGTAGCTCTTACGGAAAGCAGCCACAGATATTACCAGTGTTTTAACCATTCTGTGATTTCAGCTGAATTTGGTTGATTGCTGCTTAAAGATTCATTAATTCTATGGATGGGTGTCTCATGTGAAGTATCAGTTTAAAACACAGATGCATATTTAAATAACAGGAGGGGATATCTCCACGATGTGAATCACACAATGAGAATCAAAACTTGATTATTTGAAATGTAATTGGTTTGTACCCTCTTGAAGTTAAACACAACTGAATATGAAACAATTCTTTAAAGCTGTGGTCCCCTTTCCTCCTCCCAGAATGAAGATAATTGTTCATGATATGCTAATTATTCAAGAACAATGCATTGACACTTTTTTCCCCCATTTTTCTAGATAGTTGTGGTTAATGGTTGTGGTTCTCTGTTTTCTGCACTGTCCGCTGTGCTGTGTGATCCTGGAGGTAAGTGAAGATTGGAACAGGGTGCTTGTTGAGCAGTTAAACATGTGGATTTTCCTTTAGTTTTTAAGGATTGTATCTCGAGTCTGATATTGTTTCTTGATACATCAGCACTGTAAATGTAAAATTCCAGCTTTTGAGTTGACATCATCAGTGCCTTGATTCAGGCACAGATGCAAGTGCAAAAACCTGGAAGGGAAGGAAGGGTAACTAATTGTCCTCAACATCAAAATAATATTCAACAGAATCTGACAACAAATAATCCTAATACAACTAGAGTCAGTAGGGAAAATATATTTGAGAAGCATGATCCTGGTTATCACTAGCCATGATGTAGAGATGCCGGTGATGGACTGGGGTAAACTCAGTAAGAATCTGGCAACACCAATTTTAAATCCAACCGATTTATTTGATAGTAAATCTGCGAGCTTTTGACTTACGTCTTCGTCAGGTAAATGCAGTGTTCTGGTCTGCAATAGCACACATATCAGCACAGACAGTCACAGATTGCTGATTAGAATGTGAATCCTTACACCTAACCTGCTGTTCAAGTCTTAAAGTGGCTAACAATGTGAGTGAAGACTTGAACAGCAGGTTAGATGTAAGGATTCACATTCTAATCAGCAATCTGAGCTGATATGTGTGCTATTGCAGACCAGAACACTGCATTTGCCTAACAAAGACGAAAGTCAAAAGCTCGCAGATTTACTATCAAATAAATCGGTTGGATTTAAAATTGGTGTTGCCAGATTCTTAATGAGTTTATTACTGGCCAGTCAAACTGTACTGCCATGGGTGAGAGCTCTTTAGGATAACACCTATGGCCCAGCTAACTTCTGTTGCTCATCAGTGATCTAAGTGAATTAATTTCAATGGTAAGGCTGTTTACTCATCATTCTGTAGTGTTCAACTCTATTAGCAATTCCAAAACTAGAGCAAACGTATAACAAAACCTAGGCAACATCGTGTTTGGGTGAAAATGTGTTAGGTAACATTTTTCCATGCAAATCCCAGGCAATGACCATCTCCAATAATGGCTCTCCATCATTTATTCCTTCACCATGAACATCTGGAGGCCACTATTATTCTGAAATTTAATTGCATAAGGTGAATCATCACCATACTTAATTAACAAGGCAACATCTTACTTTTTCTGTGATAGATGACTTGTCTCCTTATCTTCAAAGTCTCCTCGCCATCTACATAGTTTCAAAGTGTAATATCATACTGGTTGCTTATCTGGATGGCTGCACCTTCAATAACATCTCAGAATCTCAGTGTAATTTGACACATAGTAGGCTGAACAATACACTGTCTGTTTTCCCCAGTGCATTGTAGCTGAGTGTATACCAGCTGTAAGTGACGTTATAACAGCAGGATTTTATATTACTGGCAGTTTTGATTCCATGATACCTGGATTTCTTTAAGTGCAGGATTATTGAATTCAGCTTGCTGGAAGGATCACTGGCATCCCAGTGAAGACTGGGTATTGAAATATTATGCCAAAGCTGATCCTTTTTCCACCCAATGGATATTTTAATAATCACCACACAAACTGAGGTTATCAAAAGGTTAGTAAAGATGACCAAAAGCGTTCAACTCTGTCAGTATGCTTCCAAGGTTATGGAGTGCCTAATCCTACAGTGGATCAAGCTAGAAATGTAGAATGCCCTAAATGTGGACCAGATAGTTTTTGGACAAGAAGAAAACCTATGTTGTCATATCCTTACACTAATCAGTTTTGTTGAAAGCAGATTTCAAAGCAATCTTAGAACAGGGGTAGTATTCCTGCACCTCACTGTAACGTATGATACAGTCTGGCGTTGATCCATTCATCCTCCCTGAGCTACTGGCACCATTGAACTGTTACTTTTGGACAGGATGAAAATGGGTGATAAGACCATTGCCTGAAGGAAACAAATAAATGTGCTACCTCACAGATTTGTCTTAGCTCAACCCTGTACAACTTGTATACCAGCAACCTACCCCCAATCCAATCCCAGGACTTTATCTGTATAGATGACATCTGCTGTAGGATACAAGCTCAGATTTTGTGTGAAATGCAAGACACATTGAACGATGATATTGCAAAGCTGGCGGATCACCGCAAGACTTGGTGCCTAAATCCGAGCATCAGTATACATGCTGTACTATGTTACACCTTCATAATACCACGCCAAGAAATAACACCTTGGAGGACCAGGACAGGAGATTTACTCAGAGAAAACATCCAGCAAAAATCGTTTTTGTCTTTGTAGACCTGACTGCTTGTTCATCCAGCTTTGATCCCCCATGGTGACAGTGGGCCCTTTTTCCAGACTGGCCAAAGCCTCTGTGCAGCTACCCATCATCAGTGGAGTTGCCAAGGATCACACAGGCTACAGCTATTGTGCAGAGCAAACTATGACACAAAGACTGTCACTCGAGTAAGGTCTGCTGCCTAAACCTGAAAGTGCTTAGAGAACTCCATGTAGCCATTGAAAAGACTGTTGCTTGGCCTTGGGGACTGCATATATGTTAAATATATGAATACTGTAGCAACTCAGTAAGGTTACTTTGAATATCTCCCAGCTGTATGACTGTGTCACTGAGAAGGCCAGGAACAAGAAAGTCTTGGCAACAACATTATCTCCAAGTTCCTCCCTAAGTCATTAACCATTCTGATTAGTTCGTATCGCACTGTTGTTTCATCATTGTTGGTTTGCTTTCTTATAACTTGCGATTTGCATTAACTGGGAAGATGGGTTGAGATGATGACCCATTCAGGACAACTAGAGCTGGGTAATAAATGAAGTCATGCCAACATCTCAAGAATAATTCCACAAAAAAATCTGTGCTTTATCAAATTTGGCGATAACTTAAACAGACAACGTTACACTGGTCACTTAGAGAAATGTATGAGAAAGAGATAAATAAAATCTTAACTTTTCATTCTCCCCTTGTCTGCGTGAGTTTCCTCCCACACTCCAAAGATATTTGGGTCAGGTTGATTGGCCATGCTAAATTGCCACCGTATTGTCAGGGGGACTACGGTAAATATGTAAAGTTATGGAAATAGGACCTGGGTGTTATTGTTGTAGGTGCAGGCTCAGTGGGCTGAATGGCTTCTTTCTCCATTATAGGGGTTCTATGATTTTAGTGCTTTCCTAATATTTTTCATTATTGACACCAATTTAAATCCTTGACACCCCCTAGGATGTTATTTTGTGCCAGGATATATTCGTTTATAACACCATTTACCCATATGCCATTACTTAATTGTAACATTTGTGCTGGTAAATGGACCTGTTGATTTTATGTTTATCATTTGATCATTTATTATTTGATTCTGAAATTCACTGTACTGACTGGTTTTGTTTTTGTTTTAACAGATAGAATTCTGCTACCCGCTCCATACTATGGTTTTATCAAGGATGATATCTTTTTCTACAGTGCAGTCAAACCATTACTTGTGCATTTGGAGAGCAAAGTAAGGCGATCACATAGGATACAAATATGAATCCAAAATATGAATGCTCTATCAATCTTTGTGTTTTGTGAAATATACAAAATTCTGAACTACAGTTTAAGTGAATGAAAATTAAAAATCTGAGTAACTCTCATGTTAATTTTTATCAATAGCTCCCTTTGGGTTCTGTCCTGAACAGTAACATAAGGAGAATTTAGAAGTTTTGTTTGTTAAATCAATATTGTCAGCAAACCTAACCATTGGTACACAGATGAACTTGATCAGAACACGTACCAGTCACTGAGCAGTGACTCACTTTATTACAAAACTGCCCTTTCAACTCTGGGCTCATGTTCAGGCAAAGTTTATGTCTGACAAGCATATCTTGCAGCTCAGTGTCAAATGGTGCAATTTTTTTTTATTTCTCCTCTTTATGCACCATGCACAGGTCTTTGACTGTGTGAGTTGTGCCTATATGGTTTTGCCATTGTAGTGATATGTGATCTCTTGTTGGCTTTTATTTCCTGCCCCTTTTCTGTCTATCTCAAAAAATAAGGATGGCACTGTGATTAACATGACTGCTTCACAGTGCCAAGAACCCTGGCTTGATTCCAACCTTGTCCTCATGTATGTCTGGGTTTGCTCTGGCTGCTCCAGTCTAGAAACTAAAAGCAGGAGGAGGCCATTCAACCCTTCAAGCTTTCTCCACCATTCATTATGTTCATGGTTGATCATCAAATTCAATATCGTGATCCCCACAGTCCAAAGATGTGCAAGTTAGATGGATTGACCATGCTAAATTATCCCTTAGTGTCCTAAGATGTGTAGTCTACTCACAGTGGTTAGCACTGCTACCTCACAGCGCCAAAGACCCAGGTTCAATTCTGGCCTCAGGTCACTATCTATTTGGAGTTTGCATGTTCTCCCCACGTCTGCATGAATTTCCTCTGGTTTCCTCCCACACTTCAAAAATGTGCAGGTTAGGTGGATTGGCCAATCTAAGTTGACCCTTAGTGTTATGGCGACTAGCAGGGTAAATATGTCAGTTCGTGAGAATAGGGATTGGGTGGGATTGTGGTCGGTGCAGACTTGATGAACCAAATAGCTTCCGTCTGTATTGCAGGGTTTCTATACAAAAAAATTCAATAAATATTTGGGGTTACGAAGGAATATGACGGACCTGGGTAAGATGCTCTATTGGAGAGTTGGTGCAGACCTGATGGTCTGAATGGTCTCCTTCTGTACGGATTCAGTGCTTCAATGAACATTAGCAATCTGCTAAAAAAAATTGTAGGTGTAAAGCGAGGTCTTGCAGTGAACTTCTGATGGTCTCCTTTTAGGTGTCAGATGGAGATACACGTCCATTTCAGCTAACAGTGGAAAAGCTTGAAAAGTCAATGCAGATTGCACAGTTACAGGTGAGTGGATGATTCAGAAATGTTCATTTTTCCTATAGCTTAATTATGGCTTGCTTTATTTTCTAAGTAAATTTCAGCAAATGGGATTTCAACAGAATACCCATCAACATTTTGTGCATAATTCAAGTAAATTTCTTGTATATTCTGCAGTAATTGTGCAACATCTATAGTTTTCTGGTACTGAGCAAATAGTACATTGTATCAAAGGTTTGCTGCATATAAACAAGCTGCCCCAGAAGTTGACAGATAGAACATAGAACATTACAGCGCAGAACAGGCCCTTCGGCCCTCGATGTTGCGCCGACCAATTAGGAACAAGCAGTGACCCTCTAACCTAAACCATTCCCTTTTCATCCATAAACTTATCTACTAACCTCTTAAACGCCACCAAACTTGGCGCATCTACAACTGATGCAGGCAAGGCATTCCATACCCTTACCACCCTCTGGGTAAAGAACCTACCTCTGACATCTGTCCTAAAACCACCACCCCTTAATTTAAAGCTATGTCCCCTTGTGCTAGCTTTCTCCATCCTAGGAAAAAGGCTATCACTGTCCACCCTATCTAAACCTCTAATCATCTTATATGTTTCAATAAGGTCTCCTCTTAGCTGCCTTCTTTCTAATGAAAACAACCTCAAATCCCTCAGCCTCTCTTCATAAGACCTGCCTTCCATACCAGGCAACATCCTGGTAAACCTCCTCTGTACCCTCTCCAATGCCTCCACATCTTTCTTATAATGCGGGGACCAGAACTGTACACAATACTCCAAGTGCGGCCGCACTAGAGTTTTGTACAGTTGCAACATGACGTTGCGGCTCCGAAATTTAATCCCCCTACCAATAAAAGCTAAGACTCCATATGCCTTCTTAACAACCTTATCGACTTGATTGCCAACTTTCAGGGATCTATGCACACATACACCAAGATCCCTCTGTTCATCAACACTATTAAGAGTCCTACCATTAGCCCTATACTCTACACATTTGTTATTCATGATGTTGTAATGATGTAATTCATTTGATGTTGTAATGTCTCAGTAATTGAACCTTTAGGCATTCCAATTGCTGTTTCTGTTGATGCGCCTAATTTGTCATTCTTAACTAACTGAGGCCTGGGAATACAGTTTATTTACTCTCTCCTTGATTGGTGATTAGAGTGCAGTCTGCACCTCTTTTAAATCTATTTCTAGTTCATCTGATTGTATGAAATGCAGTTCAATTCATGCACTTCTTTTCTTGTTTAATCACTTAAGTATTATGAGCAATTTGACTGATGAGTACATCATGTAAAAGACTAATTTGATGACCTATAAAATCAGAGGAGGAAAAGGGGACTGTTAAAGGGACAATTGCAAGTTTTACTGCTCCAAGCATAATGCTTTTTTTTGCAAGAAGGGTATATTAATCCTATCAGTGTTGCCTTGAGTGGGATTTTCTGGCCCTGATTGTAGTCCCACTGAAGGTTGGATGGGCCACTGTAACCTTTGTGACAGGTACCGCCATGGTGAGGCTGAAAATTCCTAGCCTTCTATTCAAGTGCAGATCTAACTTTCTCCTATGTGCACTTGTCTTTTTTGCCCCAGTTCTTTCTTCAGGCCATACATTCCACATAATTGCCATAATTATGATTTTAAAAAGTTACTCCTGAATTTACAATTGGATATTTAATTGATTATCTTATATTAATGACCTCTAGTTTAAGACTCTTTCCCCCTTGCCACACCCTCTCCAACCATAACTGGAAGCATTTTCTCAACATCTACCTTTATCAAAATTTTTCTGCATTAATTCATCTCTTTTCTTTTCTGAGGAAATAGTCTGGCTTATTTAACCTTTCCTGTTAAATATATTTATCTTAATTCTGTTATCATTCTTGCAAGTCTTTTTTGTGCCTTATCCAGTGCTTCTCCATCTTTTTTACAATATAGTGAACAGTGAGGCAAACTAAAGTTGTGTATAAGTTCAACATAACTTTTTTGTCTTTCTGTTTGATCTCTCCAGACATGAACCTCAGTGCTTAGCTTTTTTAATCTCAGGTTTGAAGAAAGTCTATAATGGGAATCAAAATTTCTCATGTTAACTTTTGATGACCATTTTATTTGTGTCAGAAAATTGTTCTTCTGTTTGCCATTTTTTTAGACACCGTTTCTCACTAGCTGGACTTAGTTCATATCAGAGAATCAGAATTGTAACTATTGCCCTTCCTGTGTTTTAAGTGTTGGTTCAGTCTCACTTCTCCTTCTATGAAGTTTTACTAGCCTAATTCCTGGGATGGCTGGATTATATGAGGAGAGATTGGGTTCGCTGGAGTTTAGGAGAATGAGAGAGATCTCATTGAAATGTATAAAATTCTGACAGAGACTGGACTTATAGGATGCAGGGATAATGTTTCCTCTAGCTGGGGAATTAGAACAAGGGATCATAGTCTCAGGGATATATCATTTTAGACTGATGAGGAGAAAATTCTTCACTCAGAAGGGAGTGAACGTATGGAATTGTTTACCACAGAAGGCTCTTGAGGTCAAGTCATTGAATATATTTGAAAAGGAAATAGATTTCTAGACTCTCTTGATGTCAAGCAGTACGGGGAATGTGCAAGGGTATGACATTGAGATAGAGAATCAGCCATGATCAAATTGAAGGGTGGAGCAGACCCAAGGACTGAATAATCTACTTCTGCACCTGTTTTTTAAGTTTCTGTTATCGTTTTAATCCCTATAATGAGAAGATTCTATTTTTAAACATGTCAGCGTAAAGTATGAGAATCTGTGTCCCACTTTTCTGGTAAAGCTCATTTGAAAAATGAGCTGAGAAGTGACTGATTTGGAACAATGCTTTGTTGTTCCATCCTGTCTCTGTCCAGCTTGTTCATTGATGGTTTCTTGATTCAAGTATACTGTATGCTTCAACCTCATTCAGTGGGTATTTATTCACTGATTCAAAAGCTTGAGGAAAATGTCAACAATTTTCAATAATTCTATTTCAACCCCTTGCCAGTTGTTTTCACTTTCTCAGTGGAATACCTACACTTGATATCCTAAAAGGAACATTCCTACCTGGGATTGTTATTGTGTTGTTTTAGAAATCATGGGTTCTGAGGTTAGAGGTATAACTTCTATGCACTGTGGATGAACACAGTAAGAAATTTCACAATACTAGGTTAAAGGCCAACAGGTTTATGCGCAATCTTCTTGGAGATACTCTCCACTTGGAACCAGCAATTTGCTGTGTCAATTGTAGCTGTGATGTGGAGATGCCGGAATTGGACTGGGGTAAACACAATTAGAAGTCTCAACACCAGTTTGAAGTCCAACAGGTCAAACCTGTTGAACTTTAACTTAGTGTTGTGAGACTTCTTACTGTGTTTACTCCAGTCCAACGTCAGCATCCCCACACTGTGGGTGGAGCAGGAATGGAAAAAAGTACTCATCAAAAAATATGCATACCAATGTTAATTTTGAAATTAACTTGGTAAACAAATGTCTTGTTATGAAAATTCAGTGCTGTTAACCTGTTTGCTTTGTCCACCCATCCTTCGTTGCCATTCTGAGTGAAATTCAGAGAAATTGAATGATTGACCATTCTTGCTGGAGTTCCAAAGATGAAATATAAAGTTGTGTAAAACTGCCTGGATGATAAATTCTGCAATTCTTTCCCTAAAGTTCTCCACCTCTTTATCCATTTCTCTTCATGATGCTCCTTAAAACCAAACTTTTGTTCTTCTGTCCTGATATCTCCTTAAGTGATTTGAAGCCAAAAATTGTTTGACAAAATTCCTGTGAACTCCTTGAGACAGTTTGCTATGTTAAAGGTGCTATATAAATGTGTGATGTTGTTGTTAATCAATTCAAACCATCAATTTGAGAGACAAAAGCAAGAAAGGGAAATGCTGCATATCAGAAAAAAGTGGCACGTGCAGAACTGTCAGCAACTGCAAAGAACAAAGGTCAATCTGATAGACTAACCTACCTCTTTTCTGCCTCTTTGCACTTTATATTTTAGTTATAGTGGTTAGCATGACTCAAATTTTGTGCCATCAATATTTCATAATCAAGTGAATTCCTAAAATAGATCCATTCTATTTGGACAAAGTTTTTTTGGGAGATTTTGGTGTTGGCATTGATAATTTGTTTTGTGTAATCACAGGGCACCAGGGTCACGGCCATCATTCTGACAAATCCCCACAATCCCTTGGGTGATATTTATTCAGCAACGGAAATGAAAGAGTTTCTTGAATTTGCGAAAAGGTGAGATTTCCATTGGAGCTATGAGAGAGTCCTAAACAATCTCTGACCAGCAATGAAGGTTTGTAAGGAGTTGCATGATTCTTTTTAAATGTGCTAAAATGGTTGGTAATTAGATGCTGTGAAGCCCTGCAGATTTGTAGCTTCTGTCAGTTCCAGCTGTGTATAAAATAGTGTGATTTATTCTCATGAACAAATCTGAAAAATATTTGAGCTACTTGTTCAATGCCTTTAATCACTTCTCAGCTTTGATTACAAATAATTGTAATAATTGAAATAATTCGGTTCACAAAGTAAATCTAGTTTTAAATATTTTTAATTTTTGAGCTTCAGTACTTTGTATTTTTTTTCTTATTTGTGATTGTATCCACCCCACAATGATGGCTGTTAGCTTGAATATTTATCAGAGCTAATTATATTTTGGGGGGGGATCTTGTAATTTCATCCACGCTGAAGAAAATCTATATAATTCCAATGATTGTGCTTTATTCTACTATAAAGTGAATTCATCATTTTCTACACTCCCCACTCCTCCCCATCACACCTCACAACTTCAGATTGTTGTGTGCTGATGACATTGAACTCTTTTTCTTGCATGCTTGCCTGCAAAAGTTAATATAATTTTGAGCCCAGAGTCTCACCAGCATGTTCTGTCACTTAAATATTTCTGACTAAGTCACTTTGAGTTAATAAAAGGATCTGCTAAATCTTTGGTACATTTCAATTGGTGCAAAACTATAAGAGCTAATTCATGTTGCATAATTGAAAGTAGTTTGTTATTTTGTACTTGTAATTACCCCACCTGATTTTCCAAAGTGTTGTCAGAAGGTGTCAAGCAGAGGACAGGTGCTTGTCCAAAAGGAGACAGGAAAATCTGACGTCAGGTCTATTTTGCCTTTTACAACCCATCGGGTATTGTAATGTCATTCTTGGTCACTGGTTCACAGGTTAACATTAATAGGTGCCTCCAAGCAAGTTACTTGTGTAGTGTTATTTTTATTAGATCTCCCAAGGTGTAGACAAGGTGTAAAAAATATGACTCTGTCCCCAATTCAAAATGTGCAAAAAGTGGCGTTCCTGCAACATTTGTAAATAAAATGTCTCTAAGAAAGGAAGATCAAAATTTGATTTTGAATTGATTGAAGTTTCTGTGTAATTTTATTAAATGCTGTTTATATATTTTTTTCCTGATGGTGTAGATACAAATTGCATGTAATTATGGATGAAGTGTACATGTTATCGGTATTTGGTGACACGGACTCTTTCCAAAGTGTCCTCAGCTTTGACAAGTGAGTCTTACATTTTACATTAAATAATGTGATAATCACTTTGTTACTTTGAAAATAAGTGGTGTACTTGACATTTTTTGTCAACATCTAAAATTTGTACTTACAGAAAGCCATCATCATTATTTAGAGATCCCTAAATCAAGCTACTGAGAAATCTACATGTAGCATTTCTGTTTTCCTGATGCAGAATGCACATTCTGCTGCCATAGAATCACACACCCACTTACTCACAATAGAGAGCTTTAATGCAAATTGCTAGGGTCCAAGCTCAAGGGCCTTAAATGAACATAGGTATGTGCCTGGAAATTATCAAGGAAAGACAACAGAGCTCCCTGCTGCTTTTCCATTCTATTCATTGGAGTATTGACTTGCAGAGTTACCTGAAGCCATGTATAAGAAGAAATCTCTAACCCAAAGGTGCAACTCTCCTTCATCAATAGATCTTTGCTGACCTATCTGTTTCAAGTTCACCTGACTTGGCAAGTTTTTTTCTTCCTATCAATACTGTAACTTTGAAATTCCATTCTTGGAATAAATAAAATCAGCTCGTATTGCAAAACCATCTAAATGGATTTCAATTACTTATACTTAGTTACATTTCTATCTGTCTGTACTATGCTGAATCGAGGCCTGTGTCACCTCATTTTTTTATACATGTTAATATGGGAATTTCACAGTAACTTCATTGCAGTGTTAGTGTAAGCCTTATTTGTGACCAATAAATAAACTTTAACTTTTAAACTTTAAACTGAGACAATGTGGAGCATTGGCGCACCAAAATTTGTGATTGCAGCTATAATATATTGCAACATTGCAGGCTGCCTGAGCAGCCCTTTTAATTTAACTGTGGTGCTTTGCCACTATTTTTGAGGGTAGAATAATTGCATTAACATTAATAATAGATTGATGACCGGACTTTGTTTTCAACTTTTCTGCTTCCAAGCTAAACCACTTGAGGTGTATGCTGATAAATTTTACTTTTGAGCTGTTTGCTGTATTTTTGTTTACTTTTAAATATTTATAATGTACTGCTGTTTTTCAGGCTTCCTGATCCACAGAGAACTCATGTGATGTGGGGTATTAGCAAGGTAAAGCATCTGATCGGTACTAATGGTTAATTATTTATGAAAGCATGTCATGTGTTGAAACAAGTAAGGTGGAACAGTGAGTTGGCATCTTAGCAGATTACTCCAGACAGCAACACCTTTCGATATATATCTCACATGATGAGTCTACAGTCTTTGCTGGAATCGACTTTGGAACCATAGAGTCAGTTGTCAGAATGGCAATGGTGAAATGCAGAAATATGTTTTTGCTGTTCTTTATCTGAAATGACTAAATGGTACGGAGACTTTATACTGGATAAAACTAATTTCGATCTCTATAAACTCTTAACTTATACTTATTCCAAGAAGGAATTCAGGAGAATCTCCTTTATGCAGTGAATTGTGAGACTATGAAACAATATGCTAAGGCAAATAGGGAATCTTGGATGCTAATTTTCTAAGTCTGTCCAAAATGAGTGAAAGATGTGCCAGATCATCGACACGGTTGCCAGACATCTCACGTGAAAACACCATCCACCAGGTACATGGTACATACTCTTGCGATTCGGCCAACATTGCCTTCCTGATATGCTGCAGGAAAGGATGTCCCAAGACATGGTACGTTGGAAAACCATGCAGACGCTATGACAGTGGATGAATAAACACTGCTTGACAGTCACCAGGCAAGAGTATTCTCTTCCTGTTGGGGAAGATTTCAGCAGTCAAGGGCATTCAGCCTCTAATCTTCGGTTAAGTGTTCTCCAAGTGGCCTTCATGACACACAATAACACAGAATCGCTGAGCAGAAACTGATAGCCAAGTTCCACACATATGAGGATAGCTTCAACCAAGAGTTTGGATTCATGTCACACTATCTGTAACCCCCACGACTTGCCTGGGATTTAGGCAAAATCTCATAAACTGTCCTGGCCTGAGACAATTCACATTTCTTTAACCTGTGCTTCACTCTCTTTCCACTCACATTGTCTGCACCTGTAAAGATTTGATTACCTATTAAGTCTTGCATTCCAGCCATTATCTTGTAATTGAGTTTGTGTCTATGTGTGCTGTTTGGATTCACAAACTCTTTGCTCATCTGATGAAGGGCAGTGCTCTGAAAGCTCATGCTACCACATGAACCTGTTTGACTTTAACCTGGTTTGGTGAGACTTCTTACTGTGCCCACCCCAATCTAATGCCGGCAGCTCCACAGCATAAAAGAAATTAGATGAATAGAATATCGAATCAAGGCTTTGAGCCAACAACATTCAACATGAACCAGGAGGAATAAAGAGACCCCAACAGAGCGACCTACAGAAGAACAACAGAGATTCAGTTGAGATGCAGAGGTAGAGAAACAATGCAAAAGACAAGAGATCTATCAAATGCCAATAGTACAAAGACATAGAGGTAAGTATAACAAAGACATAATTAAATTCAGATTTACAAAAATATAGACACTCAGAAAAAATTGAATATTTTGGAGGAAAGTTAGGGTACAAGGAATAGAAAGGTGTGCCTAATGGAGTTAAATAGACTAGCATAGAAAGGGGCAAGTAGAGCATGAGCATCAGCTGCAATTAAATGGTCTTGATTTGATTTATTACTGTCACATGTATATAATGGAAAATTATTGTTTCTTGTGCAGACAAAGCATATCATACTTAAAGATGAAAAGGAGAGAGTGCAGAATGTAGTGTTACAGTCATAGCTAGGGTATAGAGAAAGGTCAACTTAATACGAGGTAGCTCCATTCTGATGGCACCAAGGAAGAAGCTGTTCTTGAGTCTGTTGGTACATATCCTCAGATGTATGTATCTTTTTCCCAATGGAAGAAGGTGGAAGAGGGTATATTCGGGGTGCTTGATTATTCTTTTCTGAGACAGCAGCAAGTGTAGACAGTCATTGGATGGGAGGCTGGTTTATGTGATGGGCTAAGCTTCGTTCATGACTCTGTAATTTTGCCATTTTGGACAGAACAGGAGCTATACCAAGCTGTCATACAACCAGAAAGAATGCATCTGTAAAAGTTGTTTGTTTTTTTGTGTTGTGAATTCTATATATTAGCAACCACTCTGATAGCTTGATGCATTCGTAAGATGGAAAGTTAAGATAAAGGTTATGAAGAAATCTTCAAGGGCTACAATTCTTTCTCAAACTATTCTTGAAGCAGTCTGTAAACTTCTCAGAAAGGGAAATGGATAGTTACTTGCAAAAATTAATATTGAAGAGTTTAAGGAACAGTAAGGAGAGATATTAAGTAACCAAAACACCAATTTAAGAGGTCAGGGGTGCTTCATGATTTTCCATGGAAAGGTTGGTAATAACTCAAGACTAAATAATTCTGATGACTCTTGCAAATGTCCTAATGGTAGTGAGAAACTTCTGAGAGAATTTGGGGTAGGTTATCTACCTATCTGCCCAGAAGTGGCAGAGGGCAAAATAGGGACTAGAATGTAAGTGGAAGAAAAGACTAACACATTTTAAAATTAGTAATGATCATATTGTTACATTGGAACCAAGGTCACCAATTTGGAAATGATATTTTGCTAGAGAAATAGAAGATTTATTAAAATTACAGGAGTGGGGTGCAGGGGAAAGTTACAGCTGTTATCATAAAAAGAATTCACACTATGAACAGGTAAGAGAACATAAGAACATAAGAAATAGGAGCAGGAGTAGGCCATACAGCTCCTCGAGCCTGCCCTGCCATTCAATAAGATCATGGCTGATCTGCAGTGGTTCAGTACCACTTTCCCCTTTCTCCCCGTAACCCTTAATTCCCTTGTCAATTAAAAACCTATCCACTCTTGACTTGAACATATTCAGTGAAGAAGCCTCCACCACTTCATCAGGCAGACAATTCCAAAGATTCACCATCCTCTGCGTGAAGAAACTCCTCCGCAACTCTGATCTGAACCGCACCTCCCCCCACAATCTTGAGGCTGTGCCCTCGAGTCCTGCTATCTTTGTTAAGGGAAGAGTTTCTCAATCTTTACCTTATCCATCCCCTTCATTATCTTACACGTTTCTATAAGATCCCCTCTCAGCCTTCTAAACTCCAAAGAGTACAAACCTAGCCTATTCAGTCTTTCCTTATAATCCAACGCCCTTATCTCCGGTGTCAGCCTAGTAAACCTTCTCTGCACCCTCTCCATGGTCAATATATCCTTCCTCGAATGCGGCGCCCAAAACTGCACACAGTACTCCAGCTGCGGCCTCACCAGCACCGTATACAGCTGCAATAGAGCCTTCCTACTTTTATATTCTATTCCCCTAGCTATAAAGGCCAACATTGCATTTGCCTTCTTAATCACCTTCTGCACCTGCAGACTGTGTTTTTGCGATTTGTGCACAAGGACCCCCAGGTCCCTCTGCATCGTCGCATGCTGCAGCTTTTCTCCATTTACATAGTAGTCCTTCCTACCATTATTCTTCCCAAGTGGATAACCTCACACTTGCTAACATTATACTCCATCTGCCAGGTCCTCACCCACTCACTCAACCTATCCAGATCCCTCTGCAGGCTTTCCACACCCTCCACGCAATTTGCTTTTCCACTCATCTTCGTGTCATCAGCAAATTTCGTCACCCTGCACTCAGCTCCTTCCTCCAGATCATCTATGTAAATGGTAAATAGTTGAGGCCCCAGCACTGAACCTTGGGGCACTCCACTAGTCACCAGCTGTCAATCAGAATAGCACTCATTAATACCTACTCTCTGCTTCCTATTAGACAACCAATACTCTATCCAGTCTAACACTCTACCCCCGACTCCCTGCACCTTAACCTTCTGCAGCAATCTTTTGTGAGGCACCTTATCAAACACTAATGCTAAACAGGTGGCCTATATCATGAAAAGACCTAATTATATTTACACCAATGGCCAGATAGACAGAAAAATGGCAAATGGGATTTAATCTGGAAAAGTGTGAGGTAAAATGCTTGGAGAGGGCACACAGGATAAGGGAGTACAAACTAAATGGGAGCACACTGAGAAATACAGAGCAGCAGAGAGACTTGGTCCACATATCATGAAGGTAGCAAGACAGGCCAGTAAGGTAGTTAAGACATATGGGCTACTTCCCTTTATTGGGAAAAGGCATAAGATCAGAGATGTTATGCTGCAACCATATAAAACACTAGCTAGATTATAGCAAGAGTACTGCATACAGTTCTGGTCATCACATGACAGGAAGAATTTGATTGTACGGTATTGGGTTTACAGGAGACTTACAAGGATGTTGCTGGGAATGGAGAATTTTGACCATGAAGAAAGATTCGATTGTCTGGAGTTTATTTTTTTTTGGAATTTGAGGCTGATAGGAGATTAAATTGAGGTGCATAAAATTAAGGAGCTCAGATAGAGTGGATCCTTTGCAGAGAGGTCAGTACCTCGGGGCCATAGATTTAAAGCGATTGGAAGGGAGTCAACAAGAAGTGCTTTCTCTCAATGGGTGGTGCAGTTCTGGAACTCACTGACTGAAAGGGAGTTGAGGAAGAAGTCCTCATTGCATTTAAAAATTACCTGAGTATTCCATTTGAAGTAACCTGCAGCATTACAGACCAAGTACTGAAAAGTGGGATCAAGCTGGACGTCCCTTTTTAAGTGGCATGGACGCAACTGGCCACCTCCAGTGCCATTCATTTTCTACATTTTCTATGTAAAATCTTTTAGTCTGAGAGGTTTGTTGAATACAATATAAAAAGATTGCTCAACTTTATGCTGCTAGAAAATGCTTGTATAAATCTTCAGGCTTAGCAGTATGTGACTGTGAATAGAAGTTACTGCAAATGTGTGACCTCTAATTTCTATGATTAGAGAATTATTAGGTCATAGATTCATTATAGTTTGAATGCCAGAGAGTAAATGCTGAATTTTGGTGAGGGAATAACCCAATTCTGGTCTGTTATGCATTTCTAATTATAATTGGTGCACCATTGTTGGCCTTGCCTTTAATTGTGTAGGCCTGAAGCTCTGAAATTCCCTCTCCACCTCACTTTCCACTTCTAAAAGTCTACCTCTTTAATCAAGCTTTTGGCCATCTGACAGAATATCTGTTTCATGTGGTTTGTTTTAGAATGCTCCCGTGAAGTCCCTCAGGACATTTCATTACCTTAAAGGTGCTATTTTAATATAACTTGTTGCTGAGTTTTACTTTTGTGTGACTTGACCTAAAACTACTTGCAGGCTTTTAAAACGTGTCAGCTTATGTTCCAATTCATCAACAAATCATTATGGGAATCCCTTTAAAGATATAAAATCCAGTACTCAGCATAACGGACACTAACACACAATCTCACTAAAGTGCAAATCCTGTTGACTCAGCACTTGGTGGCATTTCCTTTTGAATTGCAGTGAACCTGCTGACCTGCTGCTTGGCCTACTTGCAGTAAAAGGTTGTGTGGAAATGTATGGCAAATTGGGGTGAGGGAAAAAATTCAAACCTGAGACTGTAAAAATCAAACCTGTTTTATTGCTTCCTAGGATTTTGCAGCCAGTGGAATTCGTGTAGGTACACTGTACACAGAGAATACAGCTGTTATCAATGCCCTTGGTCGGTTGTCATGCTTCCATGGTGTTCCAGGTCCCACGCAACATATGGTAGCACAGTTGCTGAGAGATGAAGGTAAGTATTCCACATTGGAGGATTGCTTTATTCTATTTTTGGGTGGGTTGTTTGTGTCAAATACATAGTAAACACTGTTCCGCTGAGATTTTTATCTTGGATTGAAGCGTCTTCCTGCTGTTTGGCAGAGCATTATCCCAAAGCGAGGTGACGGGGATTGGATACAATTACCCACTAAGGCACATAAAACGTTATGTAGTAACATATCAGTCAATAAATAAATAATTACATTTCTGAAATTATTAATTTAATAGGTTAAATTTATATTGTGCAATATTTTAAAATAGGAAGACTCGATACCCCATTTTTAAACATACTCTCTAGATTTGAGTGATTAGTAGCCAGTAAAGTTTACTTAATCGTTTAGTAAAATTACATCTTCAATCAAAGATAAAATTACATGTATTGGAGACCTTCTCCTGCTGTTATGACAGGAATCCTGGCAAACAAGGGTCAAAAATCATCAGCCATAATTAACAGCTGATGATTATTCTAACTTGAAATGTGCTACATTATACAAGGGTCACCAAGATCAATTACGTTTCCTTAGATCAGCGTTTTCCAGGGGATTGAAGCTGAGACCTGCTGGTTCACTTATCTCGGGGTTACTTTTTCCTCTGATTAAGCAGGACACATTTTCCTTTAGTCAGTGACAGTACCCCACAAGCATTGTAGAATGTGGCCTTGGCTAAGGAGTACATGCATCAACACAATAATGACACTTCTATTAAAGAAATTTGAAAATCTTGAAATTTCTTTTGTATTTGATTTTCCAAAACTTTCCTCACTATTTTCTTCTTCCTGGCCTGAAGGTGCTGTTCTTGCTGGAGTGTGGTTCTGTACATACCATGCACATTGCCAAACATAGCATTCCTCATGCGGAGCCTTCAGTGTATGTTAGCTTGTTGTTACATGTGAAAGGTATGCAGATGAATTGAACTTCCCCTCTGGTCTCATCCAAATCATGTCTAACAAACGCCCACTTTCTACGAGCTGTGACTGGATAGCAATCAGGGAATCTTGGCTGATTTATTTATCTTTTCTTTGCTGGAATGTTTGCAGAAACCAATTGCAGTCAGTTATCACACTGCTGAGGTCAACCAACTCAGCTCAAAACTGGCATCTTCCTGCTGTTTGGCAGAGCATTATTCCAGAGTAGGGTGATGGGGATCGGATACAATTACCAACTAAGGCACATAGAATGTTATTTAGTAACATATTAGTCAATAAATAAATAAGTTGTTACATTTCTGAAATTATTAGTTTGAAAGGGTAAATTTGTATTGTGCAATGTTTTAGAATAGGAAGACTCGATCCTCATTTTTAAACAATTCTCTTTAGATTTAAGAATGATTAGTAGCCAGTGAAGTTTACTTAATCAGTTAGTAAAATTACATCTTGTTGAGGCTGACATTTCTGTACAGATTTGTATTTTGTAGTTTAAAAATCAGTTTTGTGTCTTCATTTCCCCCCTCCTGCCCCCCACTACTTTTTTGTAGATTGGATCAACCAGGCATTTTTGCCAGCAAACCGGGCCAGATTGAAAACTGCCCACAAGTATATGACAAATGAGCTCAAAACAATGGGCGTTCCTTTCCTGAACAGATACGCGGGCCTGTTTATCTGGACTGATTTTAGAAAGGTATTTAGTGCTATTATTATTGTTAAGATTGTTTTTGTGATTTTCTTAAACACCAGTGTAAATAAAGGAATACAAAGAACATGTTTGGGATTTATGATAATTTATTCAGTTACAAGAACTGAGGCATTTTCATGGTTCCTTACGTATATTTTTTGCAAACTATGAAGGAGCTTAGGATTCGTGTTTGCAACTTTTGCATCTTGAATTTGATTTCAGCTCTGGAATGAAGCTCCCCAGGAAGATATTTTAGGTAAAATGAGTTTAGCCAATCCTCAGTCTGTTTCTAATGGATGAATGTTCATAATTTGGTCCAAACTGGCAAATACGCTGAGGAAACAATTGAGGCATGTGATGTGATAATGGAAAAAAAACTCGTCGTGCATTAAAGTTGTGTTGACTGCAAAGCAGTAATAGTAAGGAAAATTTGTAACTACTTTAAAATACTTGAGGAATCTGTAATTTAATAAAATGTTTCAAAGAATTTTTAAGTGATTATGTCAATTTGAAAGAGATTAATTATAAATTTCAGGTAACTATACTGGTCCATGTGACCTGGTAACCCTTCATCTGAAAGTGGTATCAATAGAAAGGCAGATAGAATACAAAGGTCATATGGCACAGGGGGCAGTGGGAAGGGTAGAGCTGGAGGGAGAAGGCGTTTGATAGCCTGTAAAATTATGGGATACTCTTTGTAGTGTCTATCATTTCATGTGTAATTTATACTTACTAATCATGATTTGCCTTTTAATGTATTTTTCATTTATGTTGATTCTGATTTGTGTAAAAGTTATAAAAAGTTAAATCTTGTTTGATATTAGATTGCAAATATCTTTTTCTTTATGTTATATATTTTAGAAAATAGCTTTTAGATTTAGGAATTAAAGTCCAAAATGTAAGATAAATGGAAACATTAGGATGTGAGAAATAGGTAAACACCCTACGATAAATATCATTCAAAAGATAATTAATTTTTATGTAAAGAGATCAGAGTTTTAAGTGTGAAAGTGTTAAATAATGGGCTGTTTTTCCTCTGTTTATTGGTACTAATGAGGTGTCTACAGTTATCTTCATTTAGGGTTTAATCATTTTCCCTGATCAAAGAAACAAAAAACACCTTTGTAAATAAGAGGTTTCTTTTGTTTTGGGGGGGGGGATGGGAAACAGCCAATCTGGAGAGAGAATAGTTGGTAACACAGTAGTTAACACTACTGCCTCACAGCACCAGGGACCCACGATCAATTCCAGGGTCACTGTCTGTGCAAAGTTTGCATATTCTCCCTGTATGTGCATGGGTTTCCTCCAGGAACTCCAGTTTTCTCACACAATCTAAAGATGTGCATGTTAGGTAGATTAGCAATGCTAAATTAACTCTAGTGTCAGGGGGATTAATAGAGTAAATATGGGGAATTATGGATTGGGGCTCGGGCTGGGGGGCGGATTGCGGTCATTGCAGGCTCAATGGACTGAATGGCCTTCTTCTGCACTGTAAGGACTCTGATTCTGTGAACTCCATTGGAGAGTTTAATTATCCATGGGATCCTAGAATCAAAATGTTTGATTTTGAAGTTAAAGGTTAATTAATTTAGCTTATGTCAGCCATCTCAGCTAACCTCGAGAATGATTCAGCCTTGACTGGGATTCTGGAAGGTTGTCTATGGGAATTTTCCAAAAGGTCTTTGAGGTTGGAGCTGAAAGGATCCAAGTAAGCCCTGGGACCAGAAGGCAGCAGAACATAATTTGCTTGAAGGTTTCATTCATGGGCGTCACTGGCTGGATTCCTTTCCATTGCCTGGCCATTTCAAGTAGCATTTGAGGATCAATCACATTGCTGTGGATCTGGAGTCATATGCAGAGGCCACAGGAGATAAGGCCGTCAGATATCCTTCCTAAGGGCATTACATTTTAATGCCAGTTAGTAAAAGTTTCACGGTCATCATTAGACTTTTAATTCCAGTTTTTTTTTTATTGAATTCAAATTTCACCATCTGCCATGGTGGGTCCCCAGAGCCACCTGTATCTCTGGATGATCAGTGCATTGACAATACCACTACCCCATTGAAACGTTAAAGATCTCAATGGCAATGTGAGGGGGCGGGTGGCAGTATATTTGGCTCTTTTAGTTTACAGATCCCCATGCACATTACAACAAAGAAGCAGTGAAGGAGAATTAGTTTCTACACAATGCAGACAGTTTCTGTAGTCTGTGCTGTACACCATAATGTCTTCGTGGAATGTAATGCTTCCTGCAGCTTTGACCCTTCTTACCACGACCACTGCAAAAATTTAATGATATGTGACAAATTTGGACTGTTATTTGTAAGTATTATCAGAAGGTATTTATGTGAAAAATACAAAGGATTAGCACAACTTGAGTTCTAATTAAAAATAATTATGTATTAGTTAGGTCATTCAAGCGAATTGTTGAGCCTGTAGATGATTGGATGGCAGAGAAGGAAACTGATGGAGAAATGCAAACAGAGAGTTGTGGGAATGGTGGGGACTAACTTCAGGGGTAACAAAACATTTAAAGTTGATGGCTTGCAAGAGTAGCAGGGTCCAGTAAAGGGTGGCACAGTAGTTAGCACTTCTACCTCATGGCACCAGGAACCCAGATTTAATTCCAGCCTCAGGTGAATGTCTGTGTGAAGTTTGTATGTACCGCATGGATTTCTTCTGGATGCCCCGGTTTCCTCCCACAGTCCCAAGATGTGTGGGTTAGGTTTATTGGCTATGCTAAGTTGACCTTTATTGTCAGGGGGATTAGCAGGATAAATACATGGGCTTGTGGCCAATAGGGCCTGGGTGGATTGCTGACAGTGTCGGCTTGATCAGCTGTATGACTTCCTTCTGAGCTATAGGGATTCTATGGGTTTGTGTGAGGAGGACCTCATTTAATGGCTATGGCCTTTTGTTGTTCCCTGATGTACTGGGTTGTGGAGAACTATGATCACCTTTACCAACCCTGTTTCTGAAGTAGTTGAATCTTGCCAGTTTATATTTGATTGACTGATTTTTCTTGCTGAAGTAACATCTGTGTTCTCACATACATTTCCTGTCTGTTCAGCAAGCTACTTTGAGTTCTTTCCCATGCTCAGAAGGGATTTAAACATCATTTGTAATAGGTGATTCAGCTGGAGTGCTGCAGCAGGGTAAAAAAAAGAATCGCAGGAATTTATTGTACCCATTTTTTCTGGTTCAGTATCTAAAGAATCCAACATTTGAAGAGGAGGAAAAATTATGGAAGCGGTTTATTGATAATAAGATTCTTCTCACTCATGGCAAGACATATGGATGCTGTGAGCCTGGGTGGTTCCGTCTTGTATTTGCTGACAAAACCTCCCGGCTAAAGTTGGGTGAGTAGAACGATAAACAGAACTTTGCCTTGTTGGTTCCTCTTTCATATTTCTATCTTCACTTTCTTTAGGATTTCCAGCAGTTTAAATGTGGATTTTCCACAGATAGTGTTTCTTTAGCTGAAGAATGTAGGATATGAACATCCAGTTTGGTAGAAATTCTAATGTTTATATTACTGTACTGATTAAACAGCAAGTACAAGATGATACAGTTTCAGATTTATGCATAATTTATTGTTCTGAATGAAAAAAGCAGTCATCATTGACATTATTGGATTGAAGCTCCTATTTGCAAATCAAAGATCACTGCATGCAATGTTGTGCCCTAATTTTGATAGTGATGTTGGGATTCATATAGAACATAGAACATAGAACAATACAGCACAAACAGGCCCTTCGGCCCACGAGTTGCGCCGATTACATCTACCAATCCACAGACCTATCTATAACCCCCTATCCTATTCTTTTCCATATACTCATCCAGAAGTCTCTTAAAAGACCCCAGTGAGTTTGCCTCAACAACCTCCGACGGCAGTTGGTTCCATTCACTCACCACCCTCTGAGTGAAAAACCTACCCCTGACATCTCCTTTGTATTTGCTTCCCTGCACCTTAAATCTGTATCCTCTCGTAGTGACCATTTCAGCTCGGGGAAATAGTCTCTGAGAGTCCACCCTATCTATTCCTCTCAACATTTTATAAACCTCTATCAGGTCGCCTCTCAACCTACGTCTCTCCAGTGAGAAGAGTCCCAGCTCCCTCAACCTATCTTCATAAGGCCTGCCTCCCAATCCAGGCAGCATCCTTGTAAATCTCCTCTGAACCCTCTCAATAGCCTCTACATCCTTCCTATAATGAGGCGACCAGAACTGCGCACAATACTCCAACTGGGGTCTGACAAGAGTCTTATAGAGCTGCATCATTACCTCCTGACTCCTAAACTCTATTCCTCGATTAATGAAGGCCAGTACACCGTACGCCTTCTTGACCACTTCCTCCACCTGCGAGGATTTAAGAGTCCTATGGACCCGGACCCCGAGATCCTTCTGCTCTACAACACAGCTAAGACTCCTACCCCTTATATTGTACTCCTTCATCCCATTATTCCTGCCAAAATGGACCGCTACACATTTATCTGCGTTGAAGTCCATCTGCCACTTCTCCGCCCAGTCTTGCATCCTGTCTATGTCCCGCTGCAACTTTTGGCATCCCTCCAGACCATCCACAACACCACCGACCTTTGTATCATCGGCGAACTTGCTAACCCATCCCTCCACTTCCTCATCCAGGTCATTTATGAAAATGACAAACAGCAGGGGTCCCAGAACAGATCCCTGGGGCACTCCGCTGGTTACCGACCTCCATGCAGAACAAGACCCATCCACAACCACTCTCTGCCTTCTGCCGGCAAGCCAGTTCTGGATTCACGAGGCCAAAGCCCCTTGGATCCCATGCCCTCTCACCTTCTCCAGAAGCCTTGCATGTGGAATCTTATCAAACGCCTTACTAAAGTCCTTGTACACTACGTCCACTGCCCTTCCTTCGTCAATGTGTTCAGTCACATTTTCGAAGAACTCAACTAGGCTCATAAGGCATGACCTGCCCTTGACAAAAACCATGCTGACTATTTCTAATCAGTCCAAACGTCTCCAAATGTTCATATATCCTATCCCTCAGAAGCCTCTCCATCAGCTTACCAACCACTGAAGTCAAACTCACCGGTCGGTAATTCCCTGGACTATCCCTGTTCCCTTTCTTAAAGATAGGAACCACATCCGCAATCCTCCAATCCTCCAGAACCTCCCGTTTCCATGGACGACGCAAAGATCATCGCCAGGGGCTCTGCAACCACTTCCCTCACCTCCCACAATAACCTGGGGTACATCCCATCCGGTCCCCGCGATTGTCTATCTTGATAGAATTTAACAGGTATAACACATCCTCTTTCCTAACATCCACATACTCAATCTTTTCCGTATGCCGCAAACCTGCAGTGCAATCTCCCAGTTCACTTTCCACCGTGAATACCGAGGCAAAGTACTCGTTAAGCACCTCTGCCATTTCTTCCGGATTCACACAGACTTTTCCCCCTTCACCTTTTATAGGCCCTATCCCTTCTCTTCTCAACCTTTTACTTTTCACATATTTGTAGAAGGCCTTGGGATTCTCCTTAATCTTACCTGCCAAGGCCTTCTCGTGACCCCTTCTGACTCTCCTAATTTCCTTTTTAAGTTCCCTTCTACACACCTTATACTCCTCTAGATCCCTAACATCCCCTAGCTCTCTGAACCTTTTATATACCATTTTTTTCTTCCTAACTAGGTTCAGCACTACCTTTGTGCACCACGGTTCCCGCGTCCTACCAGAACCTCCTTGATTCCTCGGAACGTTGTCTTGCAGTGCCCTAGACAAACATTCAGAAGTAAAGCCTCCCCTATGCCCTCCTCACATCCTCACCACCACCACAACAACTTGCTAAACCACACTTGTTACACCATACCGTGTATTCATCTGCCTTCGTCCATATGTGCTCTGCCCATTTCTTCACAAAAATTCAAATTGACCTGGCTTCAATGCAGTATGGCACAAAATATAGCAGAGAGCTCATGTCTGCCTTCCACTGGCAGAAAAGTTTTCAGCTCAGCAGAAAGCAGCCTATGGATAAAACTCACCTTGTGGCAGAATACAGCGAGATTCATTTTTGGAGCCAATTGGATGCTCTGATTTCTCCCCACAGTCTGAAAATGTGCTGGTTAGGTACACTGACTATGCTCAGTTTTCTCTCGGTACCCGAACAGGCGTCAGAGTGTGGCAACTTCATTGCAGTGTTAAAGTAAACCTACTTGTGACTAATCCCTGTTATCCCTGAGCCCACTGAATTTACTGGTTGGTGAGTGATTAAATGCCAGTGCTGATTTTCTTGTTGTGATTTCTGTGGTCTTTTAGCTGGAATGGTGATGGGTAAGGTTGGAGGCAAAAGGTTCCTTTTTTCAAAGGCACTTGGTGCCTGATCGATGGACCCGGCACTGTGCCGCAATAAGATAGTCTTTTCTCTTGCGTCTGCCCTGCACCGTACAGTCCTCTCCCATGTCCCATTCCCTGTAAACTCTATCTTGTCCTCGCTCACTTGTGGCTTGGATTCCTTGCCAATCTAAGGCCTCTCCCTGCGTGCATTACTAGAAACTGTCAATGCTTCCGATGGCTTTGCCAGCTTCTGGCCAGTTTTTTTCAGCAGGTGGAATTTCCACTCCTGGCACCATAAATTCTTGGGTAGGCTCGATCAGGCCAATTAATCTGGTCAAGCCTACCTCTCTGCAGCGATGTGTGTTTCAAACTGTTTCTCAAATCAGTGAGCTGAAACAGCGCCAGTTATCTTAAATTTCACCTAAAGTTCCTACTACTTAGGGCTCCAAAGTGAATATTTAAACAGCTTCTGTGTCTTTATTGGGTGGGAGTGGCAGGTGTCCATTTAAAGACCAGTCTGAAACTCAGTTAGGTAAAGAGATCCTACCAATTCTTTTTCAGTTGCTATTCTTAAGTCAAAAAATGGATTATTGGCAATTTAAAAATTCCTTCCCCATGGTTTCTATTGATGTGTATTCTACACCCAACTAAAAAAAAAGTTTAATTAAACACAAAGGATATGATTATACTGTGTCTTTGTGAAATGTATTTGTCATTCTTCTTGTGAAGAAGTTAAAAGTCAGCTCTGATTATGGTGCCAATTTTTCTGCTCCAGGAAATTCACAGGTGATAATATAGAAGCATAATTGATTCTAGATATTGAAGTGTTTGTTTTAATTTGAGCAAAGGCAGTTTAATTTATTTTTTGGGTTGGGCCCCTGAGGTTTCAGAGTAGAGTTTAATTAGGTTGATTGACAAGAAAGTACCAAGTGCTAATGGGGAGGAGCTAGGCTTACAGAGGGAAAAAGCAGCCAGTTTCTACTTGGACGTGCAAGGAGCAACAAATTTTTTCTCTCTCTCTCTGAAGATGAAAGTCTGAGACTTGCTAGAAAATAGATATTTTTCTTGAGATGTTCTGGTGGTTTGAAGACTAGCAACCTGCATACCAGTCTGTTGTTTTCTAACTGATTTTGGAGAGGCATTTACATATATGAAAAAAATTGCCTAAATTGGAACCAATAGAGATAGACTAGAGTTAAGAATTGTCTTGTCACATTAAAATATTTCATTTGGTAAGAGTTGCACTAATTCTTGTTGTAGTTAAATTGTGTTGCTAAATAGAAGCTTCCTAGTAGGTTAATAGAATCACGCCTGGAATGGAACACGTTATGCTCACAGTAATGCTGAAATAAGAATAGATGGGGTCTAAGCCAACTTCATAGTAAACTTTGGTGTTTCTGAACTAGTCCCTAACAAGGATAAAACTTTTTTTTATTTACTATGTGGCCATCATTCAGCAAACAGCATAAAGTGCAAGTGCTGCCTGCATTACATGATACAAGATAATTGTGCATTGCAATTATTGTGTCCATTTTTAGAAAGTACCCAATTTAGCCTGTATGATTCCTGACAAAGATTTATTTTGGCTGTTTAAAATCAATCCATAACTTTGAAGGGAGCTATAAGAGAATTCAGACTAATGTTACATTTTAACGTAACAAATAGCTCAGTGAGGAAGGTTTGAAAAAGTAATTTTTTTCATTTTATTTTGTCAAACAACTTCATTAATTGTAGCCTCCATAACTAACTCAGTTTTAAACTGTTTTGCTTAGGATTACAGAGGATTAGGAAGGTTCTGGAAGAGCAAGATTCAGAAATCCAATCAATTGAAAAGGGACCCAATTCTGATTCCGAGAGTGGAACCAAAGTTGCTGAGGATGTCATAGAAATTGGAGTTCAGCAATCTCCTCAAGATCCTGCTCTTGATGGTCTTATTGGACTTCTGCGCCAACAAATCCGAACAACTGACTGGTTACAGAGAAACACACCTGAGCAATTTGCTCAAGAGAATCCAGAAGTGTATGAAGTTTTTTGCAAACTTGCGGAGAAATAATCTGCCCCTGTAATTACAGAGATTGTTTTAATTGGAATGCGTTAATGATTATTTTTCAATTTGTTAAATGCTTGTAGGTCATTTTGCATGACCTTCCTACACTTACTGGTGGGTTGATAACAAGTCTTAACACTGAAGTGGTGCTGTATAACACTGCTGTATTTTTAACTTTTAATTTCTCATCAGTCTCTAGTTTGGCCATGCGACATCTTTCCTCCCCAGTACAAGAAAACTCATTTATGACTGTAACCAAGCCCTCTTGTCTTACCAGGCGAGGCGTTCAGAAGTTTTACTTCCATAAAACTATAGCATTGTAAATACTTGCAATTTCATTAATTGGTTTTGAATTAAGATAGATGGAACGGAGAGACTTAAAAAAATAGGTCTAGCTCTCCGTGTGAATCACATATATTAAATGGTGCAAAATGCACAAGACATCTGGTTGAAGGTTAGCAACATTTTAAGTATTTAAGAGGCAAAGTAGAGGAATACTGAGAAACGCAATATGTTCTGCTTATTTTTATGTCCGTTTAGTAATTGAAACCATTACATTTTAAGTCTTTTTCAATAGAAAACAAATTGATCTCAAAAATATTTTACGAGAATTGTTATCCATCCTTAAAGTCCCCAAACCAGATTGCTTAATTGCATATTACTAAATTGTATTGAACTCTAGTTCATGAAGATTATTTTTATTCATCAAGATTCCCTATCTCGTGGTACTTTAGATACAATATTATCATTGGTCATCTTTGTCGCATAATGTGCAAGAGGATTTTTAAAATTAAGTGCCTTTATGCACTCGTAAGAAGCAATCTGATCATTCTAAGGTGAGTCTCAAAGAAGTTCAGAAAAAGGGAGTGAATGTTGCCCTCCACTTCTACTGAAAATTAGAAACTAGTCTTCTATGCTCCCAAGATATATATCATGTACAATATTCACTACCATGGACTTTATATCTGCATCTAATGAAAAGACAACGTAAGTATTTTCTTGCACAAGTAAATCTATGAGCTCATTTCTTAGTAGATCAAAGTTTTGCAATAAAGCTAATTTACAGAGCTGCTTATCTTTGGATCTCCAGAAAGTCTCAAGCTTGAATAAATATCTATATTTTAGAATTGGTCAGAAATGTGTGGGAATGGGGAGAATGGAGTCTGGCTGTCACAGTGGTTGAGGTTATTGTTGTTATTATTCGGTCTCTTGTAGATCTTTCACTTGCTTCACCCCATTATTGATGGCTATGCCTTCAGTCATGAAGGATCGAATCTATAAAGTCCTATTCCTACAGCTGTTTGCCATCACTGTCCTCTTTTAAGATACTCAAAATGTACACCTCTTTGCCAAAGTTTTTAGTCACCCATTCTAATATTTTCACCTTTGGCTTGCTGTCAGTTTTTGTTTGCCCTATTAAAAAAAATTGGAATCTGTTACATAGTATTTTAACATTAATGTTATGTTACATTAATGACATTGGCAATTAGAGGAAACATTCTGCTCCCAATCTCCTGTGCTAATCATATTGTGAACATGTTTTGTTTATAATTTAAAATTTCACTGCGCAAAGCAAATGTAGTAATTTGACACAGTTAAGCATCTTCTTTCAGCTGGTGCTTTATTCTGTTTTTGGACTGCATTGCAACCATGTTCAGTATCTCAGGTTCACTTCTCTCTGCTGACTGGAAGGCCTGTTACTGAAATGGAAACTCCCAATCCAAATTCCTGCTGGGCATGAGACTAAATTACTGAACTGACAGTGATTTGTCTCAACAGAATTTCACGGTCTTGCTCCTGGAGCCACAAAATGGCTGAAATTGGAAAAAGGAAAAGTTGTTCAAATGTGCAGTCAATTCTACTTTGAACTCAGCACTTAGAGCAGAGAGGAGAAAACTTTATTTGGAATTTTATCTGTCATGATCCAAACTGACAACACTTTATATTACTATTAGTGTTCAGTGTAGCAGCATGTTCGTTTTCCCCAGCTCTGACCTGCCTCTGCTCTCATTACAAGAGTCTTTTAAGAGACTTCTGGATGAGTACATGGGATTTAATGGGATTGGGAGTTATAGATAGTTCTATGGCTTGGTAGGTATGGATATGATCAGCGCAACTTGTGGGCTGAAGGGCCTGTTTGTGCTGTAGTGTTCTATGTTCTAAAGTATCTTCTCATTGCATCTAATGTCATAAAGCTGTTGAGCTGATATGTATTCAGAAGAATGAAAATTGTGAAGCTGAATATAGCAGCAATGGGATTTTTTTTTTAACCTGCAGATCAATTAAATGTAGATCTGACAAATCGCTGCTTCTGAAATATCAAGCTAACTTGTTTAGTTGCTGTTTAGTTCCATTTCTAGATCTTCTGTTATTTAAAATTTCTCGTGTTTTTAATCTCCGCAGAGGAATCCAGATCAGTTGTTCACTGAAGCAGGCAAGCAGCAATTTTATCTGAAGTTAAAAGTTTATTTTATTAGCCTTGCAAATAGGCTTACACTAATACTGCAATGAAGTTACTATGAAAATCCCCTAGTCACCACACCCCAGTGCCTGCTCATGTACACTGAGGAAGAATTTTAGCATGGCCAATGCACCTAACCAGCACGCCTTTCAAACCGTGGGAGAAAACCAGAGCCCAGGAGGAAATGCAAGTAAATGGGTGGTGCATGCAAACTCCTCACAGACAGTGATCCACGTTGGGAATCAAACCTGACACAGTGAGGCAGCAGTGCTAACCACTGTTCCACCATTTGCCCATTATGCCACCCATAGCTCATTGATGTCTTGTAAGTTTGTGGGTCAAATAAAGTTCCTGATTTTAGGAAGAAGTTAATAATGGCCACAAAAAGTTGCCATCAATAAACATGCCACAACAAGCATGAATTCAAGCAATGAATTCTTATCATTTTATTCACTGTGGGAAAAGACTGCATGTGACCTGAGACTGTCAGAAGGATATTATCTTGTCCCTGTTCTCATGAATAAAATCAAGATTTGCTCCTTAAATGTGGCTTTCAGATGTTTTGAATGAAAAAAATTGTTGAAGGTAAAGAACAGATTTAATTAAGGTCGTGCGCACAATTTGATTATAAACTGTTCTGAAGACCCTGCACAGTCTTTTATCTAAACCACAAGTAGTGCTAGGGAATGGAGTGATGTGACTGGAAAATCCTTCAAAATTGATCTGGAAGGTCTCAAATGTTTCATTGCATCATGTAGAATACTCCTATTTTATAGTCTGTTGAAAATTTATTTTTCAGTTTGTTGGGTTGCAATGGCGGCACACTGCTGCTTCAGAGTGCCAGGGACCCAGGTTCTAGGCCTCGAGACACTGTCAATGTGCAGTTTGCAATTTCTCCCTGTGTCAGCGTGGGCTTTCTCCCGGTGCTCCATTTCCTCCCTCACTCCAAAGATGTGCGCGTTGGATTGACTGGCCATGCTAAATTGACCCTAGTGTCAGAACTATTAGTAGGATAAATGAGGGTTGTGGGAATAGGGCTTGTGGTTGGTAGACAATTGATGGTCCAAATGACCTCCTTCTGTATTGTAGGGATTCTATTCTATTCTAAGATTTCATGGCCAATTTGAAGGTTAGGACAGCTGGAAATTGTTACTCTGAGGCTTTTTTATTGCAATAAAATTATGCTACTTTTACTTTGAAGTGTCATTTGCATTGAACAAAAAATACTATACTGCATGTCAGTTGTTTTATTTTAAATAATTTTTAATTGCATTTTGTGCCAAATTGTGTTGCAATGTTTGTATATTCCTCTTGTTTACTTCATTTTGAGGCTTTCTATATGTAGCTTGTAAGCTCATTTTATAGCAGAAATTATTTTGTCATTTGAGTAAGTACAATTTGAGACTTGAAAGAAAATTTCATTTATTTATGGAAATACTTTGCAGAAACACCTTGAAGGATTTATATTAGCTGTTGATGTCAGAGAATAAATCGCACTTTGAAGCCTGTCAAAATCCTTCCAAAAATGGGGGTATACACAAAGCATGATCTTTGGGGCTAGAAAAACGGGGTTGTCTTATATGCCAGGCTGACTTGAACATCATGATTTATGGTAATATCTGTTCTCGGGTGCTTTGATTTTGAAGATGAACATGACTTAAATGACGTCCATTGAAGACTGTGATTTTTCATGGTCCCAGTTCAAAAAATCTTCAAGATATTGTTAAAGCTTTTGCCAAGGATCACCAAAGTTGTCTTTTCTTTAACCAAAGTATTTTTGTGTTCAATTTAGACAAAAGGTAACTTAAATAGAAAAGGGGTTTATTTGGCATAGTGTCATCTGAAAGTCTCTTCCAGAAAGTAACCCAATATTTTCTCTTCAGACGTACAGATATAGGTGTTATCAACTCCCAGCATGTGGATAAACATCTGGAAGAAAATAATTGCAGGGGAGCGAGGTATATTGAATAGCTCAAAAGAGTGGATACAAATATGATGGGCTGAATGGCATCTTTGTATGCTGTATCATTTTGTGATTATATTATTTTCCATTTTTATTGCCTATTTTGAGGATTTGTAGATTTTTTTTTCTTTTTCTCTAAACAGTTTCCAACATGGGATTTATCAAGGGATAGTTAACAAAACATGTCAGTGAAGTGCAATTCAGCTCTCCAATTACACTGTATCTTCATTATTGATTGCACCTCACCTGATTGGAATGTAACTCTCATGCAGAAAGAAAGCCTGTCTTGGAGGAATAACTTTTCACAATGCATGATGGTGTTCTTCTGCATTGCTAATTGACAGGGTGGGAAGCGAGGTTGACTTTGTCTAGATAAATTGAGGGCAGTGAGGTTCAGTTCCATTTTGTGTGAAAAATTTATGCTAACGCCCAGAATAATCTGAGTATATGTGCTGATTCTAAAAATATGGCTATTAATCAACTTCCTGTTGTTGAGAATGAATGAAAAGTAATTATCTGCTAAAAATGGGATTTAAGAAAACAAACTAATTGAGAAGCACTTTTCACGATACTCTGCCACCCTATCCTGGCAACATTTGAAAATATCTTCTTTCTATTTCACACTTAGCCTTGAAAGTTGATCAAATTACTGGAGTTTTCACTCTCCCATGGTAGTGAACATACTAGAGTATTGGTCTGTCTTGCACTTTTCCTTCACTAATGTGTAACATTCCATTCAGTAATTCAAATGGCTTCATTATCAGAGGGACATAACATGTGTCACTTCTCATCAAGGTCTTGTCACAACAGCTAGGTCCCTAAGTGGCCTAGCCACTGTACTTGGAGCTAATGTATTGTAGATTTTAAGTGAGGTTTAATTGTGAGTATGTGTTGTGAACCCTGTTGCGGGAAAGAAGGCAAATGTATTTCATGTAAAATGTGTTACATCCAATGCTGTATTATAAGGTGATAGATTGTATAAGCTATTTGAAACATGTCACTTTTTAATGTAATCATTATTATAAAATTAGTTTTATTTTGTACTGCATCTCTAAATGTCTAGTAAAATTACACATTATTGCCACTTTTTTATTTTGACCCTGCATTGTAATTGGTGTCACCAACCCAGCTGGTATCTCTGAGGGTGTGCCAACTTGGAACATTGGTTTGTGGGGTATATGCAGGAATGGTGTGAGGAGCAAAGTGCGATATCCAGTGTGAACAGTAATCAGCCCGGTCATAGTATATAATACTTGTTAAAGAGTATTTATTACAATAAAGAAAATAGACATAATCTAAGACAGCTATGTACAAGACTACTAAACACACCCACACAGTTTAGGAATTACTTTTGATCCAAAGTACACTTTCAAGATCTGAATTCTTTCAGGACTTAACCACATCTATAAGTAAAAGCAAACATATAGTTACCACACTGTATGCAATTGAGTGGTTATTCTGGGTAACATCTCTTTTTAGTTCAGAGAAGATATAGGTTTTAACTGCTTCCATGAAAGTTTCTTCTAGTTTGCCAGCTAGAATTGGTTTACAGGCTGCTCGATGGATTCTGCCTCTTGCTTCCATGAAAAGTTTGCCAACTATGGCATTATTTCTTTCCAAGATTTCCTAGTTGTCTGCTCCCTCAGTTTCTGTAGTTCTGAGATTAATATATGTCTGTCTTCCCTAAATGGTTCAATCATCTATTCAAAGTGTTTTCTATTAGCGGGACAATGGTATTTATTTTAGTCAGTCTACAACTGCTAATCTTGGTATTGGGATTCACATCCTGTGAAATATCTTTTGAAATGCTGATGGTTTTGAAACTGTTACCACATTCATGACATTGGACTTCAAATATCTCCAATACCTGCAAACGTTTGACCTGCATAACACTTGTATGCTTTTGCTTAATTTTAAACAAGATAATATTTACAAGTTTATATCCCAATGGATGACAGTGAATTAATCAAAAGGAGGCTGTTCCAGCAGTGAAGCTTTTCAATTGTAAAGATGAAAAATGAATTAGATGAGACCTTTGGTATTTCTGAAGTTTCCTTAGTATTTCTGATGGTATAATGTGTGGGTTTTAAGTGTCAGTTTTCTTGTGTCTTAAATGCTTTGCCTCTGCAGAGGTACAGTTCTACAGTTGTCTTTCAGTATCTAGCCCAGCTGTGTTGATCCATCTTCTGTGTGAAAAAAATTGCCCCTCTGGACACTTGTATGTCTCCTCTCTCACCTTAAACCTATACCTTCTAGTTTTCATCTCCCCTACCTTTGGGAAAAGATAGACTATCTAGCTGATCTGTGCCCCTCATCATTTTATAGACCTCTATAAGGTCAGAATCTTAAGGTAAGATTATCTTATCACATTCTTTCAGAATGTGGGAGGAAACTGGAGCACCCAGGGGAAATCCACGCAGACATAAGGAGAATGTGCAAACTCCACACAGACAGTATCCCAAGCTAGGGATTAAACCTGGATCTCTGGCACTATGAGGCAGCATGCTAACCGTTGTGGTGTCCCTAATATTCCAGTGAATTTCAGCTTGTAGGTCTGAGATCCTGCCGCAAGCACCTAATTTTGTTACAATCCTGCAAGGTTCCATTAACATTTAGAGAAGAAATTAAAACATCCAGCAATTAATCGACAGAAATATACTACAAGGTTCCACTCTTTAGTCAAAAATTATTACATATCACAAAATATTAAACAAAATATTAAACTGTTAACACTATAACAAATAAAGACTTTTGTGTATGCTTTGTCCTCATAGCATGCAAAACACAATATTTTTCACTGTATACCAATACATGTGACAATAATAAATCAAATCAAATATAAAAAACTCACTTCTTTCTATACCTCTCCTCTTCCCGCAACGGCTCCTTTCTTAATTTACAAAGTTTTTAAGATTAATTTAATTTTCATGGGATTAACTCAAAAGGTACATCACTGCTCAAGAATGCAGTCTAATTTCAGTTTTATAGCTATTTACCAAGGTAGAAGATTTCATGGGGCCCTTCCATTAAGTTTTAGCTAAGTGACCCTCCAATTTCTTCCATCTCCTTATGTCTCTGAATTCTGCAGCTCCAGCAGGAACCCTCTTGCAACTCCCATTCAATGGTTTAAAACATTAGAAAACACCGTTGGTTTATGCTAGCGCATTGTTTTGGGTTCAAATTTCAAACAACCTGAATATATCCAAAACTGCAACAAGATTGATGGCCTTTTATTGAAAAGATTACAGTAGATTTCTTCCTTCCACTGCTCAGATCTTCATTGCTTTTCCCCTTTCAAATTTGTTTTATGTTGGATACTAGCTCCCAGATGCAGGTTGCTTTACAGAGGATAAATTTAGTATTTGCTTTACTTCAGGTGTAGGTCTATCTTTATCTCTCAACTTCCAAGGAGCTACAAGCTATATTAGACCTACAGCTGATATAGTTGCTTTCAAAGAATCAACTGGTCTTGCCCGCTGGTTATGCCCTGTTCAATTCACTCAGAATCTCACTAATAAATTATAGTTGCACCATTTAATCCCCAAAATAATGTCACACACATTAGGCCTATTCCCAGCAAAAATGCAAATTAACTACTTTTTAATTCCAAAGTTTTCTTCAAGTCTGGGAAGCCACAAAACCAACATATATATTTTACTGGAGTAACAGCAGATGTCATGTCTCCAATTTTTATGAGGCTCTCACCCTTTTACCTTGATTTCTTCCAGTAAACACAAGTTTTTAATTCTAATTATTTAAAATCTGTTAGTTTGCCAACATCTAGATGTTTAACAGCAATCCCCCACCCCACCATCACCATCACTTACATGTAAAATTCAACTTTTAAAATGAAAAAGCTGTACCTCTAAAACATGTGAATTATGACATCAAGGGATAAGTGAATAGCACAGAAAGGTGGCTATAATCAAATTTAATTTCATGTCTGTGCAATGCTAACTTACAGTAAAGACAGAGGATGCTGCAATTTGCCTTAGTGCTTCTTGTGTTAGAGGAGAAATTGACATGGGGCTCTTCTCTCTATTATTAGTGACAGTGAATCCTGTCACTGTAGACTTGTGCATGTCTGTGCAAGTGGATGAGGTGAGATAAAACATCTTTGATGTCCTAGGTATGGAACATTGCTTGTTGTCAAGTTTCGAACATTGGCCACATATCTGGGCATTGTACTGTCTCAATGCCTTCAGGAAGAAAGTGGGGAGGAATTAACGAGGATGGCAAAAATCATACTTGAGAAAAAAAGGTGGCTGTTCATGCTGCACTTGAGTGATTTAAGCAAACTATTATCAGTCCTCCATTAAATTGCAGCTTCTCACTAATCTTGTTCTATGGACAGGAAGATTATGCTGATTTTTAAAGTGCTCTGATCTGGCATTTCCTCTTGTTATCACTCACCTTACAGGCATGCAACAGACAATTGGTTGAAAAGATTTTGTTTCCCAACAAATTATTAAAATCATATCATGAAGGCAATGTTGGTTTTAAAAGCAAAACAAATGGGGCAATATCTGGAGACTTGGAAGATTTGCAAATGTGTTCACTTTTTTTGTATTGCTTCTGTATATAAACTCATGAATTCTGGGGCCAGCAGTATATTTTGCAATGCTCCAGCACCTTCAGCATTGCATTACTATTATTAATCACTTAACATAAGCCAATACAATATTTGTATTGTTACAAGTGTTCAAGCAATGTCCATGGCAAAAAAGGAATTGTGTAATGATGCAGAATGATTATTTTCAAAGAAGATGATTTCATGGATTCAGCAGTTCACTTCTGGTGCTGCGTTATTGAAGTTACCAATGTTATTGCTCATACTCTCACTCTGCATCAAGTATCAGCAAAGCAGATACTTTAATTGTTAGTGCGGTACCTAAATGTCTGCGGTTGTGAACATGTTCAGATCAGAGATAATAGACATCACAGGTAGTCTTAACACTCATTGAGTGAATGATATTGACCTCTTGTTCATCTTGGAGTCTCAAATTCTGGAAGTGAGCACTGTTCCTTAAAGTACATAATTGGTAAAATAATGAGCAACATAAACCAAGAGCACATTCCCACCCAGTATGCAGAGCCAAATTGTGTGATATCTTCCTTGATTTGTTCCATGTGACGCTTGGTGAACAAGGACCATGTGATGAGATACAGTAATGCTGAAAATACAAACATGAAAAGTTTTAATATTCCTGCAAAAATCAAGTTGGTAGCTCATACAGTGACCATTGATATAAAGTTCTTTGTGACAGATGTCAACTGAAAATTGTCCAGCCTAAACCAGGTAGTGAGAGATTAGAGCCAATGTTTCGAGTTGTCTCAGGAAGTGTCAACCAGACTCAGAACGTTAACTCTATTGGCCCTTTTCACAAATGCTATAAACCTGCTGAAATTCTCCAGCATTTTCTGTTTTTGTTTCAGACTCCAGCATCTGCAATATTTTGCATTAAATCAGGTAGTTCTGTTTGATGTGACAACACTTTTCCAAACACTTTTAAATGGTGATTTATGACTGATTAAGACACAAATTGTTGGTAGGTTCTCTGTTTTTTTCAGAGTAACGTATAAGAATGCTTTTGAGTATCTGCCATTTTTGCCTATATCCATCACCCAACATTCACACTCAGCAGCACTGATGTACAGTTGCAACAGCTTGCTCAATTTACAGTCCTGGAACTCCCTTCCTACTGCACCATGGGAGTGCAGTGAGTTAAAAAGCTTCTCAACCAACTTTTCAAGTATAATTAGGGTTGGGCAATGAATACCGAGCTTTATCAGTGATCCTTCTATCCAATAAATCAATAAAAATGGAAGTTAACTTTCATGTTCATCAGATCTAAAGTTAACAAGGGAGTCAAAGTCCTTACAACTACATTTTAATAAATAGAACACATAATAAAACTTTTAATGAGTTACTTCGCAGTTAATTTGACATTTCTACTTATACAATTGACTACTTAGCTACACCATATTGCTTAAAAAGTTACTTGAATGCTCAATTAGTATAAAGCTGAGTTTGTGCCTATTGTTCAGGAATGTATCAAAATGTATCCATTATGTCATAGCTGGTAAGTGGGCCGTTAAGTTTAAAGTTTATTTATTAGTCACATTAACATTGTAAATAAAGTTACTGTGAAATTCCCCTCATGTGTCAAGGCACCTAACCTGCATGTCTTTCAGATTGTGGGAGAAAACTTGAGCATTCGGAGGAAACTCAACACTAAGCAACAATCTCAAGTCCATCTTTAACCTATGTAAAGAAAGTTGAGGTGGGAACTCTATAATTGGCCATGTCCTTGATAGTAAATGTTGGCAGGTTATTCATACAGGGCCATCAAACATGATATGCACATATTCATTTTCAGCTAAATGATGATCAGTGTTTCGAACCCTTAATATTATTTCTTTCATTAACAGAAGGGTGTTGATGTCATTAGTACCCTTACTGCCATGCTATCTGTTAACACCATATATAGGGGATTGATTTTTGAGATTTTCTTGGTCAGCAAAGCCCTGTTACTCACTGCTTTAACAATTGAACAACCTGAGGAGCTGCAGTGGCTTTGTTCTTACCAGTTGGCACCAGTATTGCAATCTGCAGTGTTCCTGGATACAGAATCCGCCCAGGATTGATCTTGGATTCAATGTCAGTTTCTGGGTTCCAGCAAAAGATGAATATCAAGGAAATAAAGATAGCTGTGATTGCCATCATACTCGCAATCACTCCAAATACACGCTCTGCTTCCACAGCTAAAAGGAAAACAACAACATCTAAACAAAAACCTCATGCAGCACTTGAACATAATTGATTTGTCATTTACCATTTTAAATATCATTTTTAAAAAAGCTAATGAACAAAGCCCTAATTTCCTGATTATTTCTTCCATGGCTTAGGGTGCAAATATTAATTGGATGTAAAATGTTTTGTAGTTTGTATAAATTGCACTGACATTGGTATTTTTATCACCTCCTGTGGATAATGGGAAGGTTAAAGAAGACTGGGTCTCTTCTTGTACATTCTGACAGCAAGTCTGAAAGGCCTGCATCCTGGAAGTAGATTGTGTATCCAAGAGCAATTGCCCAGAACAATGCTAGTTTAAAAACTGAATGCAGGAAGAATTATAGTTTGAATTGGGTGTGAATGTACTGAAATTATATTAATAAGAAGAAATATTCTGCATCATGAACTTTTCTATTTAAATGCCTGCTTTATAATTCTGGATCATGACCTCTTAGATTCGCTTTACAAAACCGAGAACAAATATAAACAGAGCACTAGGAATTTTAATAATTTTAATAGGAGGTAGAGAGCTGAAACCCAGTCTGTGAAGTAAGCATGACCAGAATTAAAATGTGAAATCAGTGTTATCAGACCTCATGGCATCATGGAGAAGTGCAAAGTCTTTGCCAAATTCTGAATTAAATCTCTTCCAAATTATGCTACAGTGTACTGATATCACTGGAAAAAACTTGTATTTGTGAGAACCTAACCTAGATGCCAAATCAGGAAGGCCTGGCTGACTGGCACTGAGATAGCGAAACAACAGAACTCTGCATGTAAGTTTAACATACTCACAAAGTTCCAGTCCTTGCAGATATCTGCTTATCCTAGAAGATTGTAGTAATGATGTTTGCTCTCATTCAGAATTCCCAGGCTAATGGATGGCCACGCAGGTCCAATAATTGTGAAATGCAGTTTTGCAACCATTTGCAATTATCCTTCAGATTGTTTGTCGGGTGAATCACGTGAACATTTAAGCCCATGATAGTATCTGAGACAAATAGAGTGCCTCTCTCGGGCCAACTATGAACAGTCTAACTGCTCAGTCATTTCATTGCATGTTAAATGAGACATTGAATGTGAATGTGACATTCACTTCCGCAACGTAATCCTCTATATATAAAACACTGTGTCAGTTTGGAGAAGTGCAAGTGTTCTAGTGCAGGTTTCTGACTGTTTTTAGGTTTAGAATACTCCAATTTGGACTGAATTTTGCTGGGATTAAGGTTAACAGTTGCAGCAGGGGAAAAGCAACATCTGGCCTGTTTCAATCTCCTGCAAGAGGGATGGTGTTGAAGTGAGATTCTGGTTAAAAACTTCAGGTAATTTAGAATTTTGCTGAAAAAAGAGACATGCTGTTGAAGCTTTTTGCCTTGCATTCATCAAGATTGGTACAAGAATTCAGATGTAGCAAACTAATCAAATTTCACACACAAGTCATCTGTATGTCAGAAATATATAAACAGTAAGATCAGATCTTTGTATCAAAAACACTCTTGTGACAAAAATGTTAATGAGAGTTGGCCCTAAAGGGGAACCCATGGTAGACTATCTATTTGAGCATCTGTGGCATCATTAAAGCTAAAGTCATGAGTTCAATGAACACAGATTCAGAATCTACAGCTTCAGGTAAGAATTTCCTAACATACCTTAACATGCTCCATTCTGAGCTCAAGTTCACCTTTGATATGGGCAGGCTAATGAGCCCCCTTTTCTCAAAATGTGAATTGAAAGATTTACTGATGGGTTCTCAACTCTTGACAACCATAAACCTACCTTCACTGATCAATATATGCTTTGGGATCCCTATATTTCCACGTGCTATAAGATTGGCCTTATTAGCAATCTTGTAAAGAGAGCCATTTGCTCACCATACAATGGACAGCATGGTGGCACTGTATGGGCAGCACAGTGGTTAGCACTGCTGCCTCACAACACCAGGGACCTGGGTTTGATTCCGGGGTCACTGTCTGTGCGGAGTTTGCACATTCCCCTTGTATCTGCATAGGTTTCCTCCGGCTGCTCCAGTTTCCTCCCACTGTCCAACGATGTGCGGGTTAGATTGAATGGCCATGCTGAATTACCTCTCAGTGTAAGGAGGAATTAATAGGGTAAATACATTAGTAGTGGGGATAGGGATGAGTGAGATTGTGGTTGGTGCAGACTCGATGGGTTGGATGATCTCATTTGGCAGTGCAGGGGTTCTATGAAATGCAAATGGGGTGCATCAAAGCTCTCTTGCAGGACACTAGCCACCCTGATCAGATCAGAGCTTGTTTGTATGGCACATATTCATGAATGGGCCTAAAGCCACCAGTTCTGGACCTGAAAAATGCCTACTCTACTTCAAATTTATCCCAAAAGAATAATCTCAAAAATCTGATCAACAAATATAGTTAGTCATTTCATGTTGCAACTATGCAGAGGCAGCATGAGTGTTGTTTTCCCATAACAGGATGCTGTCATCAAACCAAAAAGACATCTACCTAATGTCAAAATAAGCAATGTGATACATTGCCAGTACATGGGACATAAGTCCTAAGAACTTGTGGATAACATCGGACAACCATCCCTTCGGCTGTATGCAATGAGCAGCATATTCAACCAATGTATGCCTACAAAACTTAGAACATAACGTCCAATATTAGATATAATTTTGTGAGTGGACAGCACTGGCTGAACAAGTGTGCTAAAAATTACATTAGTAATCAATTTAAGATTATCAGTCCGGTTCACTTATATTTTATATAAGCCACATATATTTATATGCAGGGAACTGTCCTTGATAAGCAAAAGTATTATGTCTGATACTGCAACTTTTGTGAATAAACAAAAGAAATGAGAAATGATAGTTCACTGTTTCATTCATCATTACAACAGCTTGAACAATCAGAGCAGACTTGCCAACCAATCAGTACCCTTTTTCTTATGCAGTAAAAGATTTTCTGTCTGAAATTTGGCATTCTTGCACCAGTCCTGATGAGTGCAATATGAAAAGGTTTGACAGCATGTCTCTTTTTTCAGCAATACTCAGTAACCATTTGTTTTGAATATAAACCCATGCTTTGGTACTGAGTGACTCTTGTCCTTTTTCCTTATTATTCTGTATGCAGTGATTGGCCTTTTAGTCATTATGCCTTGGCTGTCTCAACCTCTCTCCATGAATCATTTGGCTTGCCGTTTGCTTTTTCTGCTTTCAAAATATCCTGACCTGAACCCTGGCTTTCAATCTTCCTTTTTTAGGCATTTAGTACGATGCTGAATGACAGACTTATGAGCAAAGTTATAATTCATGGAATAAAAAAGAAAGTAGTGACATTGACACAAGATTGTCCGAGTGACAGGAAATAGTGAGTAGTGGTCAGTGGATGTTTTTGGGCTGGAGGAAGGTTTGCAGTGGAGTTCCCCAGGGATCAGTACTGGGGACCTTGCTTTTCCCAATATACATTGATGACTTGGACCTTGGTGACAAGGGCACAATTTCAAAATTTTCAAATGATACAAAACTCACAAACATTATGAATTATGATGAGGATAGTATACAACTTCAAAAGGACATAGACAAATTGGTGGAATGGGCAGACTGGAGACAGATGAAGTTCAATGCGGTGAAATGTGAAGTGATTAATTTTGATATGAAGATGGTGGACAATTCAAAATGAAAAGTACAATTCTAAATGGGCTGCAGAAGCGGAGGGACCTGGGTCATTGAAGGTGGCAAGACAGGTTGTTGAAGTAGTTAGTAAAGCCTTATTAATAGTAGCATAGAGTACAAAAGCAAGGAGGTTATGTTGAACTTGTATAGCACACTGCTTCAGCCTCAGCTGGAATATCATGTCCAACTATTTGTGCCACACTCTAGGAAGGATGCAAAGGTATTGGAGAGAGTGCATTAAAGATTCATCAGACAGTTTCAGGCATGGGAAATTTCAGGTATTAGGATAGATTGGAGCTGTTTGGCCAGTTCTCCTTGGAGAAGAGAAAGCTGAGGAAATATTTGATAGCAGTATTCAAAATCATGAGGGGTCTGGGCAGAGTATATATGGAGAAACTGTTTCCACTTATGAAAGGATCAAGATTTAAAACAAAAGGGGCAATGGCAAACTTCTTTTGGCAGCGAGCAGTTTGCATCTGGAATACATTGCATGAGAGTGTAGTGGAGGCAGGTTCAACCTAACCATTCAAAAGGGAATTTGTCTGTTGTTTGAAGAGAAAGAATGTGCAGGGTTAACAGAGAAGGTGTGAGAATGGCACTAAGTGAACTGCTCTCATGGAGAGCCTGTGTAGACATGATGGACCTCCTTCTACATTAACAATTCTGTGTTAATAATAAAAAATAGTATTGGAAAAACGCAGCAGTTCTGGCAGCTTCTGTGGAGAGAGAAACTGAGTTAACATTTCACATTCAATATGACTTTTCTTTGGAAATCTCTAATTCTGTTTCTTGTTTTTCTCCCTTTTCCTCTTGCTTTTTATCTGCTATTTACAAGCAACCAGTAAATTTAACACCTTGAAGCATAATTTATATGTGGGGAATGCTATCAGAATATAGACTGATTTCAGTAAAGGTAATGAATATCTCTGGATAAAATCAGTTTCTCCCTATTCTCTGTGCGCACTGATGCATTTATGTTTAGAATTACAGGATTATTGTATGGTGACTGATTTAGTTTGTGCAAATTATTCAAAATTCATTTCACTGCACTGTTGGACACTGTTAAGGTAATGGCATAGGAACTTTTTAAAAATAATAAAACTATTGATTGAAACAAATTTACAAAAAATTAATTGGATGAAAAGCACTTCATATTGAACAACCATAATAGTTTCTCAGTGCTGCCTTGTCATGTTGACAATGGTGTAGCACTGAGCTGTTGAAAATTGTGAGAGATTTCAAATAAGGAAAAACTGTTTCTATGAGCAGGAGGGCCAGTAAACAAAGAACACAGATTGAAGATAATTGGCAAAAGAACTAGAGGACAGATGAGGAGAATTTATTTCCTACCACTTATTGTTCTGAACCAGATTGCTCCACTGAGAGTGTGATGGAAACAGATTCAATAATAATTTTCAAAATGACTTTGAATTTATACATGAAAAGGAAAATTGCAGAGCTCTACAAGAATAAGATAACTTCTGTTTTATACTAAAATATCAAACAAAATCTTTCATTGGGACTGAGAGGAAATATTAGGACAGATGACCAAAACCTTGGGCATAAAGGTTGATTTTAACGAGGGAGAGAGAGAGAGAAGATGAAGAAGGACTTAAGCAGCAGAATGCTTAGTTTCCAATTATGGAGCAATTAATATCAGAGGGTCACAAGAGGCTAGAACTGGAGGAGTGCTGAGATTTTGCAGGACTGTAGAGATGAGGAGGTTTACAGAAATATGGGAGTGTGTGATCACGGAGAGATTTGAAAGTACGTTTGAGGGGTATGGAGTGGTTGTTGTGGAGCACCAGAGGTGGGAGTGTTGGGCAACTTGTGAAAGTGAGAGTCAGTACTTTTGGAGTTCAGGGATCAGGCAGTCTGGGTGAGGTTAATGGACAATGGGTGGAATCAAACATTCCAGAGGGAGCAATTGGGTACTTGGTAAGGGGGCTGACCAGGGTGCTGGAGAGGGGAGGTTCAGACAGTGGTGGAAGGACAGCAGACAATTGGAGGAGGGGTTTGACTAGTCAGTGAAGGGATGGTCATACCGACAAAGGGATCAGAGAGCTGGAGGGGGATGGTTGGGTCAGGGCTGGTGAGGTATTGAGAGGCGTGCAGGGGTGAGTCCTATGGGGTGGTAGTTGGGGGGAAGTGGAGATGTAGTTAAGGGGGTTTCCAATCTATATATAGATTGGTACTATTTACATAGGTCTGCTCGGAAGACTCAATGATTTTGACTTAACCGCCCCTCCCCCCATCCCCACTATCCCCGCCTCTTGGAAGTTCTGGAAATACCAGAACTTCCCAAATAGTCCCATCCGCTTGGGGCTTTTGTAAATGGTGCGAGTGGGGAATCCCATGGGGTGGCGGTTAGTCTGTGTTATAGTTACCCAGATAGTAGAAGCCGTTATAATTCTTCTATCTTTTTTTCTGGGCAACTATTGATGTCATCAGTGGAAACCATCCAAAGTTTGCGATTTCAATGGCAATTTCAGATGGTTCTTGGAGCAGGCAGTTGCCGAAAGTGAAGTTTCCATTTCACGGTAATTTCCGTGTAATTCTGGGAAATCCCTGACTGCATTTTCAATGATTGATTTGGGGCACGGCACACAGCTTTGGGATGGAAGTCTCTTACCTCGGCTGAGTCGCTGGTGGAGTGTAATATTTTCAGCGGTTGGCGTCCTGAGTGGTTCCCACAGCCCCGTATTCTGATACCAGGCCGGGCTGCTAACCGAGTAGATCAAAGTTATCGAGCCGATGATCACAATGCTGTTCTGCAGCAACCTGTACCTCAGCCCCTTTCCTCCCATCCTTCACTTCCCGAGTCAACCGATGCTGGGAGAGGCACTGGGTGGGATTGTATGGAGAGGGGGACTGTTGAATATTAACCTGGACTGAGAAAGAAGCGTCCCTGCCAACTGATGTCAGTGTTATTGAACCTGACTGATTGGAACTATTTACATTGGTCTCGTCCGGAGACTCAATGATTTTGTCTTCACCACCCTCCACCCCCCCCCAGTCCCCGCCCCCTAAAAGTTCTGGAAATACCAGAACTTCCTCAGTAGCTCTTCAGCCGATTGAAGTGGGAAATGCTGTGCGATCGATCAAGCCGTGCAAGGGGGACTGGGCAATGAATGAGTGACTCTGAATGGCCGGGAACCGCACGGTGGACCAACAGATTCTGGCGCTAAATCTCCAAAGTACAGAAATGAAACTGAGATGTCAACCCACATTGACGTCAGGCTACAGGAAGGAAATGTTCTGACATTTCCATTGCTGTCTCTTTATTGTTAACCGCACAGCTAGAGCGTTTCAACAGCTCCCAGTTACACATACACCTGGGGCGTCACTCTCCCTGTCTCTGCGCCCCCACTCATTTGACAGATGGCTGATTTTAATGGACGAGATTCTTGGATCAACTTTGACGTTTTCAAAAAATCAGCGGAAGATTTCCGTCCTAAACGTGTTCCCCCCCGTCCCCACCCCCGTCCCCACCCCCGTCCCCAACCCCACAGGTGACGTTTTTGGTAAACGCCTTCTTCAATGTTACTAAAAGCAGCCGCAATCAGCCACGCACATCATGCAGATTTGTGATGTGAGCCAGTAGCTAGCTATCTGTAATGAGACACTGTACTTCTCTCAAAAGGGCGAGTCTTTTAATCGCAAACAGTGCAGTAAATATCCCAGAAAACGAGTGGTGGTTACCTGAATGGATTGGAGAAGTTGGAACTTGGAGGAGAGAAGATTGAGAGGAGATTTGATAGAATCATGAGGGGGCCTGAATAGAATAGAGAGGAGAAACTGTTCCCACTGGTGGAAAGATGTCCAGTCCAAAGATGTGCTAGTTAGGCAGATTGACCATGCCAAATTACCCCTTAGTGTCAGGGGCACTAACTGGGATAAATGTATGAGGTTATGGGGATAGAGCCTGGGAATGGGATTGTGGTCAGTGCAGACTCAATTGGCTGAATGGCCTTATTCTGCACTGTAGGATTCCCTGATTCTATGATTTTATGGGTGGGATTGTGGTAGGTGCAGACTCAGTGGGACGAATGGCCTCCTTCTGCACTGCAGGGATTCTATGAAAGATCCAATAGAAGAGTACAGATTTGACATATTTGCCAGAAGAAGTAATGGTGACATGAGAAAAAGCTTTCTAGTGGAGCGGTGTCTCTGGAATATACTGCTGAGAGTGTGCTGGAGACAGCATCCATCAAGATATTTAAGAAGGGATTGGATAATTTTTTTGAAAAGGAAGGATGTGTGGGGCTACAGGGAAAAGGCAGAAAGGTGGCACAAGGTAAAATTGCTCCTTTGGAGAACCAGCATAGACACATCAAGCCAATTGGCTTCCTTCTGTGCTGTCACCATTCTGTGATTTCTGTGTTTTACTCATTTAATATTAAAGTAAAGTTTATTTATTAATCACAAGTAGACTGACATTAATACTGCAATGAAGTTATTGTGAAAATCCCCTAGTCATCACACCCCAACATCTGTTCGGATACACTGAGCATGGCCAATGCACTAACCAGCATGTCATCCTGCCTGTGGGAGGAAGCCCACACAGACACAAGGAGAACTTGCAAACTCTACATAGACAGTGACTCAAGCTGAGTGCTGTGAGGCAGCATTGCTAACAATATGATCACATAAGTCCACATGATCTGTAGTTTCCTGAATGTTTGCGCCCAATGGAATGTGTAATCTGAAGAATTTTGGGTATAATACATCCAAATTTCCTCAATTTCTTTGAGCTTTTATGGCCTGATTGGGACCCTTAACAACACTTTTAGATTGTTTTGGTCTGCTTGGATCTTTGGAGTCTCTTTGAGTCTGTTTGGATTTGCTTGGGTTTATTTAGATCTGCTTTTTTATGGCAGGGCCGATATTTGTTGCTGATCTCTAATAGGGCTCTTATGGAAAAGGAAGTGACCTACTCTTTAAAACCACTGTAACGTGCACCAGTTCATTTGGTGCAGGTACATCAGCAGTACTGTTAGGAAGAGAGTTCTAGCATTTTAAACCAACAAAAACAATGAAGCAATGATAATACAGTTCTACATAAGAATGGTTCATGGCTTCACGAGTAACTTGTAGCATGGTGTTTCCATCCATTTGCTGTGCTTGTGCTTCCAGATCAATGCTTCCTGAACTATTTTCCAGTGTGACCTCTTTATAGCACTCTGTAGAAAGGAAAGTGTTAATATATTCATAAGCCAACTTAGCAATACCCATACTGTGGAAATCTAAGGATAGGATGCAGTTGTGGTTTGCAACATAAGATGGTATCACTATAATCACGGGTTAAGTTGACCTGCTCCTAGTGTCTTCCAAAAATGTTAATATCAAGATTCACACAGATGTGGTGTATCTGAATTTCCAGAAGGCATTCGGCAAGGTGCCGCACAAAAAGTTGTTGCATAAACTAAAGGTGCATTACCGGTAATGTATTAGCATGGATAGATGATCTGTTAACTAACAGAAAGTGAAGAGTGGGGATAAATGGATTTTTTTCTGGTTGGCGATCAGTGACTAATGGTATGCCTCAGGGATCAGTATTGAGACTGCAATTGTTTACAATTTACACAGATGATTTGCAGTTGGCGAACAAATGTAGTGTGTCAAAATTTGGTGCCAGAACCATTCGAGCTCCAGACCAGCCGTCATTACCAGTATTCCAGATGGGCGAAAGGTGTGAGACCTGTTGCTTGTGTTTCTTTCAGATCATTTGCTCTTCTGTAATAAGTCATTATAATAGTTTAGAGATAATAATTCTAGTCTACTTCTTATTTAACATTCTCCTGGATCATTAAAAGAATAAAATGGAAAAAGCCCTTGCAAATGAATGTGAGCAACATAATAATATTAATATGTTACTATTGGCATTCTCTAGAAATAATATGAAAACCTGTGATGAAATCTGTGATGGAAAGAGAACTAACCAATAGTGCGCCCATTCTCTACTGTCCCAAACAGTGACCCAGAGGTGGGTGTTACAATGAAGCACACAGTGCATGGGCAGAAGGCCCCTATCAATGGAGGCATCACTCCCTTGCTGGCTGGTGTCTGTGGGAATTAAATCCAGTTTACTGAGTAACAATATTCAGGATTGAGGCTTTGCAGAAAGAACCGATCTGTGGGATGGGGGCCTATTCCTGTCAGCGGGCACTTGTGTGGAATCTGTGAGTGGCATCAGCTCCTTACAGTCAGATCATCTGGCCCAAGTATAAAATGAGGCCGGATATTTTTAAAGGACTGTTTTGTGGGAACTTATTCTGTAATTTGCCTGCAGCATTTCAAATACAGCAAGGAAGATGTTTGTAAAAAATGTTCAGAAGTAAAGCTATTCCTAGGCACAGTGATATATAAATTGATTAAATAAGACACACATTTCCCATATTAGTGCAACATTATGGAGTTAAAGTTGGATTTCCTGGAAATAGCTCTTTATCCCTCTCTCTGACAGGTGTTTCCATTTCTCTTTCCTTGTGTCTTTCATTATCCGGTGTGCCCATTATCCAACCACCTTTTAATTCAGTCCATTTTAACCGATTGGTTTGCTATTCAGTTCACTTTTAATCAGAGTGAAACTTCTTCAGATTAATTTGTAGGGAGTTATTGGCAAATCTTCCCCAGCAGTCAACCGAGGGGTGCCACTTGTTTCAACCCGATCCGGGATTAGCTGGTGTTCAGTTTGGTGTGAGTGAGAAATGATGTTGATTCCTTAATGCGCTTCACAAATTTAGTGACGAGAAGGGAAGCATATTTCCGCTGGCTTGATACGTATAAAAGCACCTCAAAGCTGCGATGTTATAGGGAGCATCAAGTTAAACCAAACTAATATATTTGTTGGCTGAAGCCATTTTCACAAATCATGCCATTAGTTGTTGACAATATGTAGCGCTGCATTGCACATATTTAAATTATTTTAAATGCACCCCGAAAAGACTCTCAGAAATACATGTTCCCGCTTCCAAATGGAAAATAAAGAATTCTGTCTTATAACAGCTCACATTGTAAATACAAATCTCGCTGACTGAATATTCAGTATTCTCCGCTGTGATTTGTACAGCGCCCGATATGAACTGGGAATACAATATGTTGCAGACCCATCTGTAACACCGATAGTGGTGTCGTGAGCTCTGAAGTTTCACGCCATCAGGGCACTGCATCCCAATATGCAGACCGCAATACATGTCTGGAGTGTATATCATTGTCAGAAAATGTGCCCCTTCCATGTATATTGTTACTGGTGACCATCACAGTGAACGGCACTTTTTTTTATTAGTCACAAATTAGGCTTTCATTAACAATGCGATGAAGTTACTGTGAAATTCCCTCCATCGTCACAGTCGGGCACCTGTTGGGATCACTGCACCTAACCAAACTATTACCACTGAATTTGAAGTATCCAATCAAACCAAAGCCTTTTTGCCAATCTTTGCTTTATAAATTGGCTATATTTTAGTTACAACTGTAAAATGGTATTACTGCACTACAATGCCAGTTTAAAGCAATTATCGTGAATGTATAACTGTTTTCGCAATTTATCATTCCATTGGCCTATCGCCTTGTACAACAACCGAGATATGCAGAATCTTACAACACATTCGGGGCCCATCGTGCCTGCATTGCCTCTTTGAAAGAACAATCTAATTAACCGCACTCTCTTCACTTAGCCCAGAAATCTGGAAATGTTCCCGAGACTATATATTTTTGAGCTAATATTGATAGCACAATGAAGCATCTGTCTCACTTTATTTCTCTCTCGCTTCAGTCTTCCATTATCCCTCCCTCCCCTCTCTTCTCAGTTCTGTCTCTCTCCGTCTTCCAGATTTCCTATTTGTTTCTGCATTTAATGATTTAATTTAAAATGAGGTGACAAGTTGTAATGAAATAGGTTGTTAATTTAAGTGGAGGGTGAAGAATTGGACTCCATCTCCCTCTTGCTACCTCCAATTCTGTGTGTCCATGTTGTTGTGGAAGAAGTTGGCTATTTGACTGGGGCCTGTTCTTGTCAGCGAGCGTATGTGCAGAGCTCGTGAGTGTTCTCTTCTTTGAGATATTAATACTGCAGTAATGCTCATTTCTCTGATATTCTTATCAATGAATACCTCACAGATAATATTATTGAAGCTGTTTGATGTCAGTATATCGTCATGGTTGTTTATAGAAGTCTGCTGCATGCAATTTGCCTATGCATTTTGCTACATAGAAAGGATGATAATGTTTTAAATTTAACCTATGTGTAGTTAAGCTACAGTTGGGCAGTGGTATAAATCTGTGGATGCAATCACACACACGATTCCAGTTTTGCTTTAGTACCATGCGTCCTTGGGGATATTAGAGGAGAGGGATTCTGGTGGTGTGCAGTCCTTTTGTTATAGCAGCAAAAGCTGAAATTAATTTATCCCATTTTCAAGTCATAAAGAATTAAATTGGAAAAAGATGATTTTTAGCTGTTAAATTTAAATAGTTTATTTTCAGCAATTTTTAAACTTATTTTTCTAGTGACTTTGAACAATAGCTGCATGGTAAGGTGTTAAATTCCAGTTACTATTCACAATAAGTTAGCACAAAACCAACCATGATTCCAGCTTCTCATTAGGTCAATATTCTGCATAGATCTACTCAAACCATCTACTCTCTCTCTCTCACACATTCCTACTTTAAATTTGCAGATTGCTTCTTTTCTTACTTTTTAAAGATTTAATTTATGAATTACTGTGTTATTCTTGCTACTTCCAGCTTTATGTCCACGTGTTTTGATTTGTAGAGAGAAATGTTTTGTTTGACTGATGACCTGTTCTTGTCAGCAGGCATCTGTGTTCAGTCTGCAAGTGTCGTCAGGCTTACAATATTAATGCTCATCTTTCTGATATTCTCATCAATGAATATCCCTCAGATAATGTCTCTGATTGTGGGGACCCATTGTGTGTATTTCTTTGCTGAGGTTGCTACATAATGACAGCAAGTTTGGTGAGGTGTGTGGGGGTGTGGTATGAGTTTTCTTCCAATCCAAACTTTTTTTACAACTTGTCTATTTATTGGTCTGTGTCAATCTGAAGTTGTACCATGTCATGGTTGCTATCACTAAAATGCTCTCCCACCTCCACCTCAACTACTTGCCTGGCTTGATTCCTCAGAATTAAATACAATACAGCGCTGTCCCTTGTTGGACCTTCTCCATATTGACTTAAAAGGTTCTCATGTGCACATTTCAAGCAATCCACTTCATCTAAGCCTTTAACACTGTGTCTATCTTAAACAATGTTGGGAAAATTGAAATTACCTGTTATAATTACCCCATTGTTATTGCTTTTACACACCTCCACATATTGTGCACATATTTACTCCTCAATATGCCACTGACTATCTGGGGGCTATAATAAACACTTAGCAATATGACTGCCTCTTTTTTATTCCTAAGCTCTATCCACAAAACTTCATTTGATGCCCCCTCCAAAACATCATATCTCCTTTAGAGCAGTAACTGACCCTTTAAACTAATCCTGCAGTGCCTCCTCCTCTTTTGCTCCCTCCCCTATCTCGATTGAAGATTCTATATCCTGGAATGTTGAGCTGTCAAACCTGCACCTCCCATAACCACGTTTCTGTGATGACTACCATATCGAAATTCCACGTGTCAATCTTCACTCACCCTTAACTCATCCGTATTACCTGTAATACTTCCGCCATTTAAATAGAGGCCATTCAGCATTGCCTTACTCCCATGAAACCTAATACAATTGTACTCCTTCTGATTGACTATTTTACTGAATGATTCTGTCCCTATTTTGTTAACAGCCTGCACCCCCTTCTACTGCAGAGTTACTTTAAATTCTTTCTAACAGCACTCAAAGATATTAATCTCGCTCTGGTTCAGATGCACACCATCCCACTTGCACAGGCCCCACTTACTGAAATGACATGGGAAACAATTTAGGTGTTAAAACTAGAGGAGGTGAGTTCAAAGTGGAGTTATACAATTCACACATATAAGCTAAAATCCTGATCTAGGATGAATTGTTTAGATATAAAAGATGATCAAAAGGAAAATATGCTATATTAGTAGCTGGCTAGTTTATCAGGAGAGAACAGTCGTTGGTAGGCAGATATGATCACAGCCATTGTCATCTGGAAAGTGGAAATCTCCCAGAGCACAGAATTCTAGGCTCCAACAGCTACTTGGAAACCTCAGAAATACTTGCTGAACCTAAGAAAGACTTCCTAAATGTAAAGACAATTTGTGGGTGGTAACAATTTGCTGTATTTAGATTATTGATATATATTGTGTAGATATTAATTTGGGACAAATGATTTTTCTGAGAGTTCAGGGATGTAGATAGATGAGGACATGGTTAATTCCATAAAATATTGTGTGTATGGCCATTATTTTAGTTAAGTGTACCTTTGTTTTATAGTGTGGTTTATTATGTTTTTCTTTAAAATTAATAAATATTCTTTTATTTGAATGCTAACAGCAAGACTGAACATTGCTTCATTGGTTTACATATCGTTCCTCACATTATATTAAGTTGCAAAACACACATTTAAGAGCAGGTGTTCTAAGTTGTCCTTCTGGGTTTTGGGATACCCTTGCATTTTAACATCCATGGGGTTCATACAACGATGATAAATCTTGCAAATGCTCTCATAGACAAATGCATCTGTCTATGCATTTTAGGTGTTTGGTGAGGGTAAGGTCAAATAGGAATTTCCCTTTTGTTGGCTCATCCACCTCTTCCTCAGATCCTGTCTGGCAGTTACGTCCTTCAGGTTTGAGTCATCTCAATCAGTAGTGGTGTTATTGATTTATTGTTGGTGATGGGCATGGAAGCACCCAATCTAGAGTACATTCTGTGTCCTTGTCACTGTCAGTGCTTCTTTCAAGTGGTAATCAATGAGGAGGAATATATAGCCATCACCTGAAGGAGGGCTGTCAGTGATAATCAGCAGGATGTTTCCTTGCCTGCGTTTGACCTAATATCAGAGTGTTTTATATGGTCCAGGATCAATGTTGAGGATGGGATTGTTTGGCTCTTAAGGCTCTTAGTTTTTGCTAGTGTCAGTTTGGTATTGTTTGGGTCTGTTAGACTCTGTTAAAATCTGCTGGGTCTATTAGGTTATTTTAGGGTATATCTTTGTGTTTGGGCCTGTTAGATGTTAGTCTCTGTTAAGGTCTGGAAAATGCTGCAGCAGGAGGTTTGGTAAGTTGCTGCAGTGTATTTTGTATATGGTGCCAATGTGCATCAGTGGTGGAGGGAGTGAATGTTTAAGTTGGTTTGCTGATCCAGTGGATTGCTTTGTCTTTAAATGTAGATACTAAACAGAAATCCACTTATTGTAAATGCTATTCTGTTTCCCTCAGTGGCTTGGCTGACAATGATTCTAAAAAGAGATCCTTTTTCAATTCTTGTAGGTCATCTATTGATGTTTGCTGACATTGTTTTTTAATTCCTTTTTGAGATTTGGGCATCACTGGCTAGGCCAGCATTTATGGCCCATTCTCCAATTGTCATTAAGAGGATGATAGTGAACTGCCTCTTGAATCCTATGTACATCCACAGTGCTGTTTGGGAGGGAGTTCCAATATTTGGATCCAACAACAGTGAAGGAACAGCGATATATTTCCAAATCAGAATGATGAATGGCTTGGAAGGAATGGTGATGGTGTTCCCAGGTATCTGTTGCCCTTGTTCTTCCAGATAGTAGTGGTTGTGAGTTTGGAAGGTGCTGTCTGAGGAGGCTTGTGAGGTCCTGCAGTGCACTTCCCAAGTGAATTCTGTAACAGCATTGGATGCTGAGCTTTCAACTGACTTACTGATTTTATCCACTATTGAAAAACTTGCAAACAGTTATCAAGGTCATTGCCTCAACTTAGGGTACTGTCATTTGATCATTGCCCAATTAGTTTGCAGACAAACTACTTACTTTGGGTAACAAATGATTTACCCATTATGATTTCATCACAATAAATAATATTTATTCAAATATGAATGATAGGAATTTCTCATAATACGATAGCTCTATCCAATAGACAGATTGAAGATTTAATTGTTTCTAAAAGACCACCGATTCAAGCTCATTTGGGCATGAACTAAAATGTCCATTTTCTAAGAAATCTTTTACGAATGGTTAGGCTTTTTTACATACTTTGAGCATAAGTATCAGTTGGAATTTTCCACACTGAGCTAGTGCTCAGTGTATTAAATGAACAGTTAAATGAAGCAATGTGCTTATATAGTTTATAATTGTTTTAATCTCTTTCTTCTTACCGTAATCATGGATATCAAAGTTTGTGATGGTTCTAGAAACATAAAACATAGAAAACTATAGCACAATACAGACTCGTTGGCCCACAAAGTTGTGCGGAACATATCCCTACCTTAGATTACTAGGCTTACCTATTACTCTTATCTTATCTACTGAGCTAGTGCTCAGTGTATTAAATGAACAGTTAAATGAAGCAATGTGCTTATATAGTTTATAATTGTTTTAATCTCTTTCTTCTTACCGTAATCATGGATATCAAAGTTTGTGATGGTTCTAGAAACATAAAACATAGAAAACTATAGCACAATACAGACTCGTTGGCCCACAAAGTTGTGCGGAACATATCCCTACCTTAGATTACTAGGCTTACCTATTACTCTTATCTTATCTACTGAGCTAGTGCTCAGTGTATTAAATGAACAGTTAAATGAAGCAATGTGCTTATATAGTTTATAATTGTTTTAATCTCTTTCTTCTTACCGTAATCATGGATATCAAAGTTTGTGATGGTTCTAGAAACATAAAACATAGAAAACTATAGCACAATACAGACTCGTTGGCCCACAAAGTTGTGCGGAACATATCCCTACCTTAGATTACTAGGCTTACCTATTACTCTTATCTTACTAAGTTCCATGTACTTATCTAAAAGTCTCTTAAAAGACCCTATCAAATCCACTTCCACCACTACTGCCGGTAGCTCATTCCATGTACCTATCATTCTCTGAGTGAAAAACTTACCTCTGACCTCTCCTCCAAAGCTATTCCCCAGCCCCTTAAACCTGTGTCCTCTTGTGGCAAACATTTCAGCCCTGGGAAAAAGCCTCTGACTATCCACTCGATCAATACCTGTCAACATGTTATACAGCTCTAACAGGTCACCCCTCATCTTTTGCCTCTCCAAGGAGAAAAGACTGAGTTCCCTCAAACTATCCTCATAAGGCATGCTCCCCAATTCAGATAACATCCTTGTAAATTTCCTCTGCACCCTTTCTATGGGGTCCACATTCTTCCTGTAATGAAACGACCAGAACTGAGCACAGTACTCCAAGTGGGGTCTGACCAGGGTCCTATACAGCTGCGACATTACCTCTCAAGTCCTAAACTCAATTCTTCGATTGATGAAAGCCACCATATGCTTTCTTAACCAGAGCTTCAATCTGTGCAGCTGCTTTGAGCGACCTATGAACTCAGACGCCAAGATCCTCTGATCTTCCACACTGCCAAGAGTCCTACCATTAATATTATATTCTGCCATCCTATTTGACCTGCCAAAATGAACCACTTCACACTTACCTGGGTTGAACTCCATTTGCCACTTCTCCACCCAGTTTTGTATCCTATCAATGTCTTGCTGCAACTTCTGACATCCCTCCACACTATCCACAACACCTCCAATCTTTGTGTCATCCTCAAATTTACCAACACATCCCTCCACTTCCTCATCCAGATCATTTATAAAGATCACAAAGAGTAAGGCTCCTAGAACAGATTCCTGGGGCACTCCACTGGTGACCGGCCTCCACGCAGAATATGACCCATCTATAACCACTCTTTGCCTTCTGTGGACGAGCCAGTTCTGGATCCACAAAGCAATGTCCCTTGGATCCCATGCCCCCTCACTTTCTCAATAAGCCTTGCATGGGGTACTTTATCAAATGCCTTGTTGAAGTCCATATATACTACATCTACTGCTCTTCCTTCATCAGTGTGTTTAGTCACATCTTCAAAAAATTCAATCAGGCTCGTAAGGCATGATCTGCCTTTGACAAAGCGATGCTGACTATTCTTAATCATACTGTACCTCCCCAAATATTCATAAATCCTGCCTCTCATGATCTTTTCCATCAACTTACTAATGACTGAGGTTAGACTCACTGGTCTATAATTTCCAGGGCTATCTCTACTCCCTTTCTTAAATAAAGGAAGAGCATCCATAATCCTCCAATCCTCCAGAACCTCTCCCATCTCCATTGATGATGCAAAGATCATTGCCAGAGGCTCAGCAATCACTTCCTTTGCCTTCCAAAGTAGCCTGGGTACATCCCATCTGGTCCTGGCGACTTATCTAACTTGATGCTTTTTAAAAACTCCAACATGTCCGCTTTCTTAATATCTACATGCTCAAACTTTTCAATCCATTGCAAGTCTGCACTACAACCACCAAAATCCTTTTCCATAGTGAATACTGAAGTAAAGTATTCATTAAGTACCATTGCTATTTCTTCCAGTTCCATACAACTTTCCTATTGTCACACTTGATAGGTCCTATTCTTTCATGTCTTATCCTTTTGCTCTTCACAAACTTGTAGAATGCCTTGGTGTTTTCCTTAATCCTGCCTGCCAAGGCCTTCTCATGACCCCTTCTGGCTCTCCTAATTTCCTTCTTAAGATCCTTCCTATTAGCTGTATTCTCTTCTAGATCTCTAACGTTACCTAGCTCTCTAAATGTTTTATAAGCTTTTTTCTTGATTAGATTTATTACAGCCTTTGTACACCACAATTCCTGTAATCTACCATAACTTCCCTGTCTCATTGGAATGTTGCCATGCAGAACTCCAGACAAATATTCCCTGAAAATTTGCTACATTTCTTCTGTACATTTCTCTGAGAAAGCCTCCTTCCAATTTAAGCCTCCAGTTTTCTGACTGATAGCCTCATAATTCCCCTTACCCCAATTAAACATTTTTCTAACTTGTGCCATTGTAAAGGAAATAGAATTATGATCACTATCTCCAAAATACTCTCCCACTGAGAGATCTGACACCTGCCAGGTTCATTTCCCAATAGCAAATCAAGTACAGCCTCACCTCTTGTAGGTTTATCCACATACTGTGTCAAGAAACCCTCCTGAACACACCTAACAAACTCTTCCCCATCTAAACTTCTTACCCTGGGGAGATTTCAATCAATATATAGCAAAGAGCAAAGAACAAAACAGCACGGGAAACAGGCCCATCAGCCCAACAAGCCAGCGCCGCCACCCCGATGTTCCGACTTCTACCCATGGTCCCTGTCTATGTTTATAGAGCTATGGGAATTAAAATCTCCCATCATGACAACTTTGCACTTTTCCAGGATTTGTTTCCCAATCTGCTCCCCAACATCCCTGTTACTATTGGACAGCCTATAGAAAAATACCCCTTCCTGTTCCTAACCTCCACCTACAGAGACTCTGTAGATAATCCCCCAATGGCGTCTATCCTTTCTGCAGCCATGACAGTATCCCTGATCAACAGTGCCAGTCCCTCATCTCTTTTGCCTCCCTCCCTGTTTCTTCTGAAATATCTGAAACCCTACGCTTGAAGTAACCAATCCTGTCCCTGAGTCATCCAAGTTTCTGTAATGGCCACCACATCACATTTCCAAGTAGTGATCCATGCTCTAAGCTCATCCACTTTGTTCATAACACTCCTTGCGTTAAAATAGATACATCTCAAACCTTTGGTCTGAGGGCTCCTCTTCTCTAACACATGCCTACCTTCCCCCTCATACCGTTGACAAGCTTTATCTATTTGTGAACTAACCTCCTCTCTTCCAGTCATTTCAATTTGATTCCCACCCCACCAATCTTTCTAGTTTAAAGTTTCCCCAGTAGCCTCAGCAAACCTCTCCGCCACAATATTAGTCTTCCTAGGGTCCCCTGGGGTTCTGATTGTACTGTCACAGATAAACCAAAAATACCAATGTAAGTGATGTATCTCTGTGTGATTTAGAGTTGAGGCTTCTGCAAAAAATGTTTGCATTTATATAGCATCCTTTCACAAACCAATTTATCCCAAAGCACTTTCTAATTATATAGCAACTGTTATAAAATAGGAAACACAGGAATATCATAAAATTGGAAGGTTACAATCATCTGCCAATCTGATTTTTGGTGATGTTGATTGCTGTATAAAAATTGACTAGGACACCAAAATTAACTATCTCAGTATTCTTTTAAAGTATTATGGGATTTTATGCCCACTTGAGAGGGCAGATGACCTTGTAATTTACCATCTCATCTCAATGATGGTACCTCTGAAAGTGCAACAATCCTGCAATACAGTGACAGTCTAGATTTTTGATCTGAAGTTTCTGGAATGGGATTTGAACTCATATGTTTCTGATTCGGGCGGGAGTGAACCAAAGCTGATTCTCAGTAAGAGTTAGAACACTTAAATCAATGTTGTGCTTTCTTGTTCTGTTGACAAACTTGGTCACATTCAATTGTCAACATGCTCAAAATCCACTGGTCTGATGTACACATAAAGAAGAAACTTTCTTTATCATTATGAATATGACAAAATATCTCCTTTCAACCACCTCAACCCCCAAATGGCATAGCAGAATTAACCAGCTAAACAATCTCCTCCTGTTTTAATTTGTAGCTGACTACACAATTGTTCTCCATCACTTTTTCTCTGTTGGCCAGCTAGATGAATTATCCTTACTTAGTGCCATTCTTATCTATCAATTCAAAACCAAAGAATCACCTTTCTCTCCTTCACCATCATGTGCTGCTGATCTCTGAGCATCTATTCTCAGTCTGTTTACCAATTACATGCTGCCCTTTGATGGCATCATCTAAAAGCATTATCTCACTTTGCAAATGAATGCTGATAGGACACAACTCTACTTGGTCACCACCTTTCAAGCCCTCTACTAACCAATTCTAAGTTGCTAGACTAATTCAACATCCAGTGAAACATTTTTTTCAACTAAATATCAGGAAAATCAAAGCCATTTTTTCCATCTCTACTGTAAGCACAATTCCCTAGCCACTAACTTCATCCCTCTTTTGGAAACTGCCTCAGGCTGTTCTTAATCTTGATATTGTACACAGTACCATGATCAGCTTCTGAAAACACATCCATTCAGTCACTAAGAAAGTCTATTTTTTCACCTTTTCACATTGCCTGACTTTCCCCTGCTTCAACTCATTTGTTGCTAAAACTTCCATTAATATTGGGATTTGTAATTCACCTAGATCACACTATTTTTTAAATCTTCTAAAATCTGGAAAAATTTCAGATTTTTTATTATAAAGTTCCAGAGAAATTTATGTCTTGCAATATTGGCCTCTTTATGAATTAGAATGGTATCTGAGACATTTTATAAGGTGTACAGATTAATTTATAATCTGCAAGACAAAGTCTCCTTTAAAAGATGGATAAACATTTTGAGTAGATCAGTGATATGATTTTTGAATCAGTGTTTCTTCTCTCATATTGATTAACTTGATGTATTTTCTTTTTAGTTATGTTGTTAATGCTAACTGTTCTGTTATTCTTCATTAGCAGCCCAGTGGCAGAGTTGCTAGCACTGCTGCCTCATAGTACCAGAGACCTAGGTTCAATTCCGGCCTTGGGTGACTGTCTGTGTAGAATTTGCACATTCTCTCTGAGTCTGTCTGGTTTTCCTCTGCGTGTTCTGGTTTCCTCCCACAGTCCAAAATGTGCAGGTTAACTGGTCATGCTAAATTATCCCTTAATGTGAGGGAAGAGTGATTACGGAGATTGGACCTGGTTGGGATTGTTGTTGGTGCAGGCTCGATGGATCAAATGGCTTCTTTCTACAATGTTGGGATTCTACTGATCCAGTTTGGTGTTTTTCAAATTGTCTCATACCGCTAAGTCCTTTGCCTTCTGTGGGAGTGGCACTGGGGGGATGTGTTGGAGAATTTTTAAACTATCCTAAACTATTTTTAAACTAGTTTAAACTAACTAAGCATATTTTTAGACATTACTGAACAGCAGTATATAAACATGAATTAAAAACTTCAAATTGAATCCTTGTAAATCAGTTGAAGTATGAATTTAGCTCGCAAAGCAGGAGAGGGCGCCATATACCTTAAACAAGAGTAATAGAGCACCATCCAATTGCAATAGTTTCAGATGTTAAAACCTGCAGTTTCCATTTTGAATATGTCCATCTTATTCTGTAATTTGAGAATGGAAAAATATATTTTATTTGCTAAGTAATAAAATCAACGGCTGTGAAAAAAATACTTTATTTCTGAGGATTAAATTTCTGAAGAGTAAGAAGTCAAAATAATTACTAATTTAGAATATCTTGAACATTTCATGATTGTAAATATACATGATAACATTTCAGAAATAGCTAGACATTAAGTTGTTGCCTTTCTTTACTCCACTTCAACCTATAGACTTGAGCCCCAGTGTCTGCCAAACTGGCAGATTTGAATAATGTACTTACAAAAGCTTGACTCCAGGGCACAGACTTTCTGGGTCGCTGCCGGCACCTGACTGCATGATGTTTGTTTTTATCCCGTTCAAAGTAACTATTTAGTCATTAAGACCGGAAGGCAATGTGAATTAAAATAAAATATATGCGATTATGGATGGAAAACTGAGGTGTGAACACAACTACATGAAAGGGAAATACAAACGCTATTAAGTAGATTGGTTAAACCAAATTAACTGGAGTTTTAACTAAAAATAATCCTGGTTGCGTTTTGTGGCGCATAGAACCATTGAATGCACTAGTTCACCCCAAGTAAAGGGCATAATCGAGTAGATTGACATGGCTCAAAACGTGCTACATAATGCACTCTCAAATCTAAATAATTATGATTCAGGAAAAAAGTCTGGCCAACCTCGTTTTAAGTATTAGATTCACGGATTTCTATGTGGAAACTCGTCAGCGCTTTATTTAAAAATGAAACTTCTAAAATGACAAAGCTTGATTTTTGGTTTGCTGGTGCAAAAGAAGCATCTCCCTGAAAGTCTAACATACCGACTATGAACAGTGTGTGGCAGCATTAACCAATGCCATAGCTGAAGTTACCTGCAAGAAAGGTTGGTTTTCCACGAAGACACCACAGGTTTCAATTTTCACAGGCAATATTCTATGTCACGGAATCACGCTGTGTCCAACCAAAACTTGTTTAACAAAGAGGGCATTCAGATTTTCAAATAATAAATTGGTCTACAACTGTATTGTTGTCAATTGTTTGTGCACTTTGCATTTTAGACTTTCTAGATCGTTTAATCTTGTTTCACGCAGCAGGTGCGAAAGATTTTATATCTGTAAATTTCCATACGATATCCCTGCATTTAATGCATGTTTTATATGATTATTTTCTGTTCACAAAATATTTCCCACCATTGGTTAATGCCAAATAAATTAAATTTATTTCCATTCCAATTTTCTTTGCAGAATTTGAGGGATTAAATTCCACAATGCTATCAATTTTCCCCATTAAAAACATAAACATTATGGTGCATATATACTGTCGCTACCTTTCTGATTCTAAACAGTACTTAATTTATTGTACCAGCCTCCAACTGCATTTATTCTGTCCATAAGGAAGATTAGTACATTTGGGCTTCATAACACTACTTCTGCTTCTAGTTTCTATAATACTCACAAGCGTTTACAGTGCACAATAAGAACATTTGAATTCTCTAAACGTTTTGTGTCTTTTAAGCCGGGTACGTTTGTCCCTGGATGATCAACTCAGCCCAAACTTCCTGCAATGTCAAAGCTCAAACGATGAAATGACCTTTTCCAGGAGCCTCATTATTGGACTCTGAGAGTGAGCTGAGTTGGACTGAAAGTTTTTAATATTGCTACAAAACAAGAACTGACGCTAATGCTGGACCGTAAACATAGCCTTACTGCATCTAATTCCAGGTAGATTAGTTTCTAATGTAATATTGGCTTCTCACATTAATCGATTCAGTTACAAATCTTCCCGTAGAAGTAAAGGGGCGGTGTTTTATTTGTTGAAATGGCTTTCCCTCCTTATATGGCACACTTTACAGTTACTGTATACTCTGAAGATGCCGGTCAGGTAATCGCTCCCAGATTTAAATTCTTAAGGCTTGCTTGCAAACTTTGCAATGATGACATTGGATATGTCCTTTGGAACTCCGATCTTCGAAAATATGCATTAGTCTAAGACTAATAGCAAACTCCCCGACTTGCATTAACTGTTTTCTCCCTTTTAATCTTTTCATGGCATGAGGATCGCTGGAAAGGCCAACATTTGTTGTCCATTCCTAATTGCCCTTGAATTTAAAATCTTATCTGTCCATTTCAGATGGCACTTACAAGTTAACATATTGCTGTGGGTCTTGGGGCGGGGCGGAGGCCCTCACATGTAGACCAGGGCGGCAGATTTTCTTCCCTAAACGACATTAGTGAATCAGACGGATTTTAATAACAAACAATGATAGTTTCATGGTTACCATTACCGAGGCCAGCTTTCATTTCGAGATTTAGTCACTGAATTCAAATTCCATCAGCTGCCGTGGTGGGATTTGAACCCATGTCTCCCATTGTCATTAGCCTACATCTCTTGATTACTAGATGTTACCTTCACCGTCTGCGCCTTTACTTCTAATTATGAGACTTAATGGGGTTTTAGTAATGGAGAAGCATTGATTAAAATGTATGGGTTCAATGATTGGGTAAATATGAGCCATGAAATGAGCCCTAAGACCTATTTACCATACAAAAGATAGTAAATATCGTTTATCACGGGTAGCTGGACCGACAGTATTGCCAGTAATGAGATTTAGGGCGATCACTTCCTGCCATTTGACTCACTACTAATTCCTCTTATAAGAATTAGAGACCAATTATTCTTAGTGCAAGCCTCTCAGTCTGGGGGACCGATCTATGTGGGCGACTCTCCCTCCCTAGCGGAAAGGAATTTCTTTGGTTTTAATTCGACTCTTGCAGGAAATTGACATATAGTAATTGGTAAATATCTCCAGTGTTACCCCTAGATTTCGTTTAATGATCAGGCATAGGGCATTTTCCAGGATGACCTTCTCATCCTCGTTGACTGCGTTTGTAAGAATGATCACAGAATTAAATTGAATTGAACCCGATTATTCGGATGTAAATTCAATATTTACGGGCTGTCTTTTTTTTGCTCGTCCCTTTCTCCCAAATGGACAAATGTTTGTAACTTCTCCATGATCGCTGGATTAGTGGAAATTGTCAAAATAATTTTATTTAACAATAACGCGCAGGGATTAACATCACACCTGGTGAAAGCTGATACATTTTTATATTGCATGCCGTTCTAATAGGATAAAAAGTGCAGCTGTTTGAATATCAATGTTTGGAAGGACAGACAGATTCAGGTTGTGTGTTCACTTACATTGGGATAATGGGTTTGTAACGAGTTAATGGGGTTGAGGAAACTAACTACTTGAACAGGGAACCTTTTGGACAACCTTACAGCTGACACGTTGCCAAAAAAGCTACGGTAGGAAAATGTGCTTTCTATTTGTGAATATTGGAGACTACACTCGGTTGAGATACACCCATGTATATGTTGGTGTCTGAGACGGGGGTGCTGGATGTGAACCTTATATCTGGTTATTCATTGGCTGGGACTCTTCGATTCTAAACTCGCTTGATTATAAAGTGGCCGTGGTTTTTTTTTTGGTCAAATTTGACTGTGCTTCACTGTAAACTCCTCTTTGAGATTGGGAATTTTTAAATCCTGGAGCCGCGATGTTGTTCTTCGAGCCATTGCGAGTTATTGCTTCCCTGCCGATTAAATTCGTCCAGTATGTTATTGCGCTAAGTCTGAACAACTATGAACTTCAGCACTGTGGATCCCGAGAAAAATACCTTTCCGACGCTCAAGGTTTATTGCTTCTGAAATATAATACTTCTTAAATAGATAAATCCTGCCCCCATCCCCCACCCATTTGAAAGAAATCCGGTTATAAAAATCTCCCATCAGATTGGCAGAGGGTCAGAGTTCGGTTTCTGACTGTTGCGCTCCCAGTCTCTCAGTCACTTTGATTCTGTCTGTCTCCCTGTTTCTGACTGTCACTCAGCCTGTCCTTTTCTGTCTGCCTCTCTGTCATTCTGCCTGTCTCCACCTGTCTCTCTGTTCCTGTCACTTTGCCTGTTTCCCTTTCTCTTGTGATTCCGTCCGTCCCGTTACCTGTTTCCATCTGTTTCTGTCTCTTTGCCTGTCTCTACCTGTCTCTCACTCTTACCCCTTTGACTCCAGCTGTCTCTCTGTTCCTCAGTTCACTCTGCCTTCTTCTGTTTTTATCACTGTCCTGCCCTGTCTCCTTGTCCTGTCTATCTGCATGTCTGCCTGTCCCTGTTTCTGTCTTGCCCCTCTGCCTGTACGCCTGTCTCTCTGTGTCTCTGTCACTCTGTGTGTCTGAGGGGAGACAGGTGTCTCTTGTCTTTACGGCCGCCCCCTCCTCCTCCTGCCGCCCTCCTGCTCCCCTCCGGGCTCGGTCTGATCGGGGTCCGGGGCTGAGGCTCTCCTCCTCACCGAGTCCTCCGGGGTGAAGATGTCGAAGGTGGCGGTGTGGGCTGGGGGGGCGCCGCCGTCCTCCTCCTCCTCCTCCTCCTCCTCGGCCGGCCCGGGCCCGGACCCCGGCCCCTCTCCCAGCTCGGGGGGCACGGCGACGGGCACGGTGTTGCCGAACTTGGAGTAGTCCACCGAGTAGCGTCCGTCCTCCTGGCTGACCACGGGCGCGAAGCGGCGGCCCCACAGGATCTCCTCGGCCAGGTAGGAGGTGCGGGCCTGGGTGGTGATGCCGGTGGTCTCCACCACGCCCTCGAGGATCACCACCACCTCGAAGCGGCCGCCCTGCAGGTCGGCGGCCGAGAGCGGGTAGAGCGGGCTGCCGGGCCCGATGGTGTGCGCGATGATGAGCGGCGCCACCAGGAAGATGCTGCCGCCGCCGCCGCCCGGGCCGTCCACCGACACGTCGATCTGGTCGAGCGGCAGCACCTCGCCCTCGGCCGTGGCCGTGCGGCGCACCAGCTGCAGGCGGATGCTGGCGCCGATGATCATGCTCTTGCGGAGGTCGCCCACCCGGCACATGAAGCAGAGGCGGCCGTCCCGCGGCGCCACCACGGCGTGCTTGCTGAAGATGAGGGTCTCGGCCCGCCGGTGCGCCTGCGACGTCTTCATGAAGATGCAGCCCAGCATGATGGCGTTGATGACCAGCCCCACGATGTTCTGGGCGATCAGCACGGTGATGGCGGCCGGGCACTCCTCCGTCACCATGCGGCCGCCGAAGCCGATCGTCACCTGCACCTCGATGGAGAAGAGGAAGGCCGAGGTGAAGGAGTGCAGGCTCGTCACGCACGGCACGGCCGCCCCGCCCGATCCTCCGCCCCCGCCGCGCCCCGCCAGGTCGCCGTGCGCGAAGGCGATCAGCCACCAGATCATGGCGAAGAGCAGCCAGCTGCACAGGAAGCTCATGGTGAAGATGAGCAGGGTGTGCCGCCACTTGAGGTCCACCAGCGTGGTGAAGACGTCCTGCAGGAAGCGGCCCTGCTCGCGGATGTTGGTGTGCGCCACGTTCAGGCCGCCGTCCTTGGCCACGAAGCGCACCTTGCGCTCGGGCGGCCGGTAGCGCGGCCGCGACACCTCCTCCACCAGCCGCAGCACATACTCCTCGGGCACCAGGCCTTTCCTGGCCAACATCTCCGGCCCATCAGACAGGCACGCTCAAACTCGGCCGCTCTCCGCGCTTCCCTCGGTGTGTGTGTGTGTGTGTGTGTGAGCCCCGGGCAGCAGAGGCACATCCAGCCTGCCAGCAAGCACCGGCTGGCGCCGCCAATCACACCAGTAACTGGATAGGAGGGGGGATGGAGACAGAGAGGGATGGAAGAGAAAGAGAGAGAGGGCAGCCCGGGGAATGAAGCTACCCACAGCCTGGCGCAAGGCTCAGCACCAGCTCCCAGCCCCTCCCAGCTTCTTCCCAAAGGGAAAGGAGGCACTCCCCTCTCCCCACCTTCTATCTCCCTGCCCTTTTCCTCTGCCGCTCTCCCCATCTCTCTCCCTCTCAGTCTATCTCTCGCTCTTTTCTCTCCCTCTGCGTCTATCCTCCTCCTTCCCCTCTGTCCCTATCCCATTCGCTCACCCTGTATCCCTCTCCCTCTGTACCCCTCTCTTCTCCCTTTGTGCCTCTGTCCCTCTCCCCTTTCTCTCTGTACCTTTCCCTCTGCCCCTCTCCCCCGTTTCCCTATCCATGTTGTTCCTGTCCCGCTCCCCCTCTCCCTACCCCGTTTCCCCTGCACATCTCCCCTTCTTCTCCCCATCTCCTTTTTGTCCTCCCCATACCCTTTATCCCCCATTCCCTTTGACCTCTCCTCCCCATTCTTTCTCTCTCATTTCTCCACCCTCACTCCCCCTCACACTGCTGCAGTTTTTTTGGGCTCTGATATATAAGTCGCCGTTTGTAAGTGATCCATTTCTAGTCGGCATTCGGTGCTGTGTGAACTGGGGCGGATTCATTGTTGCTCTCCCCGGAATGCCACTACTCCCGCATTTCAATGGGATGTTTTTGTTTCAGTATTTACATGTCACTAGCGGAAACGCAGCTTGTTTTGTTAATAGGGGCCAACGGGAATTGGTGAAGGGAAGCTGCGGTGCCACTTGAAGCAAATGTGATTTTAAAAATAAGATACTGGGAATATCCAAAGATTACAGGGAGAAAAACAAAAAGGAGCATCTGGCCTGACCAAGAAAACTCTATTAACTCTTTCTGTCTGCGCCAATGCTGCCAGACATGCTGAGTATTTGGCTTTGCCACTCCACGCAGGATACTCAAGTTTCCCCAATGTATCTTGGCCATCTCCAGCCTGCCTCATGTGCTTTATCTGCGTTTGAACGGCAGGACCAGCTGTGCAGATTTGGGGGATATCCCCATCATCCTTTGATATGTGGAAGCTTGTCTATCAACAATGAGTTCTAGCATGGCCGCAGGATTAGTCATGCGATAGTGGTTACATTCACTGGATCGGGGTTTATACCGAGCCAACCATTTGCCCAGACCCTCCCTCCGGGCGATAGTGCTGCTATGTGTGATGATCAATGAAAACCATTGCAGCATAGCACCTTCTGTAGGGGATCTGAAACCTGTGTGCAGAATGTTTTAACAGGCTAACAAGTCAGTCCTTCGACCAACTCCCCCAAATTCCCCAAAGCGAAAATAAAGCATGCGCATAGTCACTAAAAAAAAGTCGAATAAAGTCTGAAGTTTAAATTGGAATAGTGAATCCAGTTTCAAAATGGATATGAAAAAAAAACGAACAGAGATTGGGTTTAGGAGAGAGAGGAAAGAAACAAGAAAAAATATTTTCAATCTTCAGCTGTAACTAAAATATGAAGGAACGGAACTCCACAATTGTTGAAGTTAATTTTCAGTACCAGTGAAGTTGATTGGCAATAATTAAGATTGATGACTCCTTGTACTGGAGTGGACAAACTACCTTATGGTGAATTATTTCTGGCGATTCACTTAAATACAGCAGCTCCTTGCTGTTCCAATGCCAATTCTGTCAGTATGATCCTGCGATTACACGGCTTCTAGAGGAGTAGGATACTGCAAACAACATCTTCCTGATCTCCACTTTTAGCTGCGATAGATCTATAAACATAGACAGGGATTCGGGTAGAGGGGGGAACATCGGGGTGGCGGCGCGGGCTCGTTGGGCCGAAGGGCTTGTTTCCCGTGCTGTTTTGTTCTTTGTTCTGTTGTCGGCAGTTGCAGTTCACTATACACAAATAACAATGCGTATTGATAGTTTCCATGTTATTTTTACTCCGAAATCCAAGCCAATATTTTTAATGAAGAGACCCCAGGTGGTCTTGGTTCAGGCAACTATGTGTGCATTGGGGGTTTCAAGTTCAATTTCCCTGTCAAGGAAAGCGTTCTGAGCAAGTAGGTTAACAAACACGTCTGATGTCTGCTACCAGATAAATCAAATGTAAGTGTGCAGAGGATTAGAAGGCAATTGAAATAAACTCTAGATTGGTTTGTAAGACATGTCTTGGCATCCTTCAGACCACATTTGACAGGGAACGACAGTCTAAACTCAAGAGTTGGTGCAGACTTGATGGACCGAGTTGCCTTTTCTGCACTGTAGTGGTTCTATGATTCCTATGATATGAGCATGAAAGGAACTCCTCTTGTAAGCTGGCATCTTTCTATAGATAGGTGGATTCCCCACAGCTTTCGGTTCTGCAGCCTTCGGCTGCCTGTGGTAACTGCATAACAGAGAGCTTAAAAGTTGCAATTTAAACGGGTGTTTAAAGAGCAACAAGACACCAGTAATTGAAGGTTACAGGAAACTTTAAGAACGATTGATTTTTTTTTGACATTTGAAATGTTTAGTGCTAGTAGTTAGCACTTGAAAATCCTGACGGACAGGGACAAAACATGGTCGGTTATAGTGTCCCACGACTATTGTATTAGCCTGTCTCAGGATGTATTTATCTAGGGCTAGCTTGCATTTCATAAAGGGACACAATCCTGCCTTCCTGGAATGATTACATAGAGAGCTGTGTATACCTGGATAAGTTTAAAAAGTAAATTCTACAAGATGGAAGGAGCTATGTTCCCTTTATTTATAAACAAAATACCCTTACCCTCTGTCCCAACTTAGTGTGAGGTAATACTCGGCATCCAGCTTTTCCACAACTTTGTGCCCTCGCAGAAATGAAAAACCCTAGATTTCTTGGAGTCCTTCCTCATAATTCTGTCTCTTATCTCTTAAGATAATCAAAGAACAAAGAACAAAACAGGCCCTTCGGCCCAACGAGCCCGCGCCGCCACCCTGATGTTCCCACCTCTACCCGTGATCCCTGTCAATGTTTATAGATCTAGGGATTAAAAACCAAATTTGAGACAATTTAGGGAGAATTTGTTTTGCCAATTAGCCTAAGAGCACATCTTTGGGATGTGGGAGGATAATCATTTGTTATCCAATGACATGAAAGCACTTTGAGATGATATGGCTGGTGTTCGGATTGCAGTAACCAGTGCAATTATAGGAAGAGGAATACCTTCCAGCCACTTAATCTCCTTCCGGCATTCAATTCCATCATAGCTGATCTGTATTTCAACCCCATTTGCCCATTTTAGAATCACATCCCCTGACCTATTGGAGATATAACAACCTCAGATTTGACTTTTTCAATCGATCTTAGCTTCAAAAATCTTTGGAGGGGAAGGATTGAAGATTTTTACCTCTTCTACATGAGGAAATGCTTCATGATACTTCTTCTGGGGAGCTCGAATTTTACAGTTAGGTCTCATAAGTGGCACAATTAGGCTATCACGCTAAGGTAAAATACTGCGAATGCTGGAACCTGAAACAAAAAAAACCAAAATGCTGGAAAAATGGCAACAGGTCTGATAGTATCTGTAGGGAAAGAATAGAGCCAACATTTTGAGTCTGAATGATTCACAGATGCTGTCAGACCTGTTCAGATTTTCCAGCATTTTCGGTTTTTGTTTCAATTAAACCATCCTTCAGTTCAGCATTTCGAATGGAAGAGCCCTTGATTGAACAGGAGGCAACTGTTGCGGCTCGAACAGTTCATGGGCAAACTGGGTGCTTTGCGGAATGAAGGTGAAAAGCCAAGGTCTTTTCCCCAAGGCAGGGGAGTCCAAAACGAGAGGGCAAAAGTTTAAGAGAGAGGAAAGATTTAAAAGAGAACAGAGGGTGGTGTGTATATGGAATGAGTTTCCAGAGGAGTTGGTAAAGGTGGATACAGTTACAATATATAATTTCCATTTGGACAGAAATATGGATAGAAAAGGTTTAGAGGGATATGGGCCAAACGCAGGCAGATGGGGCCCGTTCAGGTTTAGGATACCTGATTGCCTGTTTCCATGCTATGTAAGTCCATGACCAAAATCTACTGTCGCACCTGCCAAGGGAATCGGAGCGAGGGGCAGACAATGGTAAGGCCGTTGACCTTGGGCGGGATTTTATGTTTTTGGGACGAGGGAGGCAGTAAAATCCCGCCCATTTATAACGATGATGAGCCTGAGCTCCAAGCAGAACTGGTTATTATGATCACTGGCTGTAGTGATGCCAATTGGAAAGTTTAGGAAAGATATATAGTTACTAATAAAGTTAGATTGCGGCAGCTAGCAGACAAACATTTAACTTCTGAATCTATCTGGTGGAGCTGCTGGTTAGATACTCGTGGCACAGGTTGCTGTGGGATTGGGATATGTTGTGCGGCTGGAAACAGATCGGAGCCCAGCTCCTTATGGAACTCGCTACGGGGTAGACCTCCTTCCAGAATGAAACATCCATCCGTCTGCTTCTTGCAGGATGGTGGTTTTTTTATGAGTGCGCTCCACCCCCCCACCCCACTATTAGCCCTCTTGAAGAGAGATGAGAAGCCAAAAGCAGGAGAGACGTAATATAAATAGAAACTGCTCGAAAAACTCAACATGTCTGGCAGCCTCTGTGGAGAGAGAAAGAGTTAACGTTTCTAATCCAAATAACTTGTTGTATCTGTCCACTGAGACTACCAGACTGTTGAGTTTATCAAGCAATTCTGTTCTGATTTCAGATTTCCAGCATCCTCTGTATTTTGCTTTGCTTATAACACGAGAGATTTGTTCACAACTAATTGCCCCGGTAATAAGATAACTAAAATGTGGCCAGCACTGGGCACCACAAGAGCAAATGGCAACACGTCAAAATACTAGAGATAGCTCGCGGTATTAACATATTCCCAGATTTGACTGTGGATCTTTCCGATCTTTCCGGATGACAGTTTCCATTTCTTACCACTTTTCAGGGTCAGCATTTGCCCATTTGATTTAAGTTTGTCATTGAACAATTCTTTCACCCTGAGGTATGTGTGAAAGGTAAGGTCGCAGCTTTGAGTTACACCGCCTTGTTCCAGTGTTTGACAACTCGGAACTGCGTTCGGTCAGTCCGGAACAGCGGGTGCTTTAACTCATTCTTCAAGAAATCCAGTCCAGTCTGGAACTTTTTTTAACCTACCGGAGAGTTTACATCTCATAATATCCAAGCGAATGTGAAACAAACCTCTCGATTCTTCGAACAAGTAAGAATTGGGTGCACGGATAAGATAACGAGCCTATAAACGTCGATTATTTGCAGGACCGAGTCGCACCGAATGGAATGACGCGGATTCCACTTTGCAGTGTGTTCTGGTGAGAATGGGATCCGTTGTTTGAATAGGGGCTTTCCTTTTTCAGTTACATTTACTAGTGTTGTGTTCGTTTTGTGAGCGGTGCTCCAGTTGTTCCCATTAGTATTATTTATTAGTGTCACATGTAGGTTTACGTTAACACTGCAATGAAGTTACTGTGAAAATCCCCTGGTCACCACACTTTGACGCCTGTTCAGATACTCTGAGGGAAAGTTTAGCATGGCTAATGCACCTAATCTGTACGCCTTTCGGATTCTGGAAGGAAACCATGGCATCCAGAGGAAAACCACACCAACATGGAGAGAACGTGCAGACTCTGTATAGACAGTGATCCAAGCCACAAATCAAATTTGGGACCCTTGTGTTGTGAACAGCAGAGCTAGTCACCGTACCGCATTGTGATACTATCAAGTGGGATAGACCTGCAGGAGTAATTTTTATCATCTATTTAGTTATAGTAATACACATTGTGTGTAGTATTAATAATAATATGACCCTTGAATGAATTAGAAGAATTATTCAGTTTATTATTTTGTTTCTAGGAGCAATGGAGCTTGATTTGTGAATACTGCCTGAATCACATAGCGCATGACACAGCCAATGTGATTAGTTTCAAAACTTACAGGACAGGTGAAACATTAGTGTTTGTGAAGCTTGAGAAACGTATTCTTTATGGTTGTGTGGAAAAGCATCATAGGTGATATGGGTTTGCTATTAAAGCATCATTTGTGTATAAATAGCCCAATTGTGTTATATAATTTTGAACACAAAATACAGACTGAAACTGCAGCGCAATTATTAGTTATTCTATTTGAGATTAGTTTTATGTGTGGAATAAATAGCATTTGGGCTAAGGTCCACTAGAAAGTTTACAGGAAACTAGGGTAAAGTGAACATTGAGGACATTTGCTTTGCTGGTCTGATAAGGGAATTATGATTATAAGTTATGATTTATACGGTGGTGAATACTAGCTATGTGCATTAGCTAGATAGGATTTGGAAACTTATGGAATTCTCTTAAGTAATGGTAATAGTAAATGTTTCTGTTTGATACTTGAAATGGTTTTGTGTTAATATATGAGTTTAGATTTGAATTGTAATCCTTCTGTACTAACTAGTGCAAGGTATGGTGTGACGTAACATTTTGATGTGATGGCAGTGAACAACTTATACCATTGCAACACAAGCCATAAGAAATGTGCCAATTTTATTTACAGATCAAATGAAATTACAAAAGCAACTCCAGAATGCAATTATTGCTATGTATCATTTATCTGCCTGCACAAAAGAGGCAAAAATTCCGTCCCTTTGTTCCAAGAGTATGCTGGGAGTGTCGTATTCTAGGATAATCCCTCTTTTCATCACAATCACCAGGTCTGCATTCAAAATGGTGTGCACTCGATGCTGGAAAACAGAAACATCCTTTAGCACGATTTACCGCTAACCAAGGTACCTTTTCAAAAATATGAACATTGGTTAGCCACTCAATGCTGAAATATAAAACACAGCCCATGTTAGTGTGAAAGCAGGGGACAACTCTTATTTTTGTGAGGGGTTTACACAGCATTCCCATACAAACCCAGTGGGCCAATTTGCGACCGTCTCTATTTATTGGACTTCACTAAAAAGGCAAAGGTGCTGTTCTTGCTGAGTAAATTGGATACAGTATCATTTTCTTCTATTGTGCCATCCGACAGAACTATAATCTGATCCGCATCCAGAATTAAACAAACTCGGTGCTAGAAAGGAAAAGGGTAAAGAAATCCTTCACACTGAGAAGAGCCAGGTCATACCAAAACTTCTATATCTCTGCACGAATACAATACATTTTTATCAATATACTGAATTACCCCATCCCACCTTGATCATTGTAAAAGACACATCAGAATTCTGCACCATTCCAATTTTAATTCACCCCATTAATACTATTCATTATCTTCTTTTCCAATCATCAAGCTAATTGTAATCAACAGTTACTCAAACATTCACATCACACAGGCACACAGTAAAGGGTGTAGATCATTTAATCCCTCATGCCCATGCCTCTATGTAGTTCAAGTTATAGAATGTTTCTATCCGTTTCAATCACGTGCTATCATGTAGCTCTATAATCAAACTGTTGTGATCTAACGTAATTTCTCTGTACACTGAAACTCCAACATCGGCATTTATTGGTGAGGACAGGCAGTGACATTGTAGTATTGTTGCTGGATTAGAGGACTTGCATTCAAATTCACTAGATAGAATTTGAATTCAATAAAAAAAGTCTGGAATTAAGAATCTACCGATGACCATGACACCACTGTCAATTGTTGTAAAAATCCATCTGATTCATTAATGTCTTTTAGGACAGGAAATCTACTATCCTTACCTGGTATGGTCTGTGATTCCAGAGTCACAGCAATGTGGTTGACTCTCAATTGTCTGAAATGGCTTCACAGTCCACTCACTTGAATCAAACTGCTAAAAAGCTTAAAAGGATTGAAACCAGATGGGCCGCTAGGCATTAACCTTGGCACTGGAAATAACAGCAACTCAGCTCTGTGAACCCTGCAAAATCCTCCTTACCAACAGTTGGGGTAGTACAAAAATTGAGACAGCAGTCTCACAGACTAGTTAAGCAACAGCCTGATATAGATATACTCATGGAACTATATCTTACAGATCATGTATCAGACACTAATGTCATCATCCTTTGGCATGTCCTGTCTCACCAGCAGGACAAACCCATCAGAGGAGGCGACACAGTGATATACAGACAGGAGAGAGTTGCCCTGGGAGTCCTCAATGTTGACTCTGGATCCTATGAAATCTCATGGCAAAAGGTCCAACGTGGGAATACACCTGCTGATTATGACATATGGTGCACTATCTCCCACCAGCTGATGAATCAGTACTTCATATTGAGCACCACTTGGAGAAAGTTCTAAGGGTGGCAGAGGTACAGAATGTATTCTGGGTGAGAGACTTCAATGTTGATTGCCAAGTGTAGCTTGGTAGCACCACTACTGATAGAGCTGGCTGAACCTTAAAGAGCATGGATTGCTAGATTGAATCTGTGGCAGGTGGTGAGGGAATCAATAAGATGTTAAAGTCTACTTGACCACACCCTCATCAACCAACCTATTGCAGATGCATCTGTCCAGGACAGTATCAATTCGAATGAGCACTGTACAGTTCTTGTGGAGATGAAGTTCTGTATTCACATTGAGGACATCCTTCAATGTATTGTTGTTACTACCAAATGTTCTAATATAATAGAACAGATCTAGCAACTGAAGATTGGGAAACCAAGTGGTGCTCTGGATCATCAGCAGCAGCAGAATTGTACTCAAAGACAATCTGTGACATCACGGCCCAGCATATCCTTCACTCTATTATCCCCATCGTCAGGTAATCAATCCTGGTTCAATAGCATGGTTGCCTTTGACATCAAGGCAGCATTTGGGAGTGTGGCATCAAGGAGTCCTAGCAAAATAGAAATTGGGCAAAATTCTCAACTGGTTGGAGTCATATCTAGCACAAAGGAAAATGATTGTAGTTGTTGGATGTCAATCACCTCAGCTCCAGGACATCACTGTAGGACATCATCAGGGTACCGTCTTAGGCCCAACCGTTTTCAGCTTCTTCATCAATGACCTTGCTATCACAAGGTTAGAAGAGGGGATGTTTGCTGATGATTGCACTATGTTTTGCATCCATCACATCTCAGACACTGAAGCAGCTTATGTCTAAATACAGCACGGGCTGGACATAATCGAGGTCTGGGCTGACAAGTGGCAAGTAATGGTCATACTACACAAGTCCCAGACAATGACCATTTTCAACAAGAGAGACTCTAATGGTCACGTCTTGACATTCAATAGCATTACCATCACTGCATCTACCACTGTCAACATCTTGGGGGTTACCATTCACCTGAAATTGAATTGGACTTGTCAAACAAAAACTGTGGATATAAAAGCAGGTCAGAGGCTAGGAGTCCTGTGATGAGTAATTCACTTCTGACCCTTCAAAGCCTGTTCACCATCTACAAGGCACAAATTAGGAATCTGATGGAATACTCTCCTCTTGTGTAGATGAATCCTTGACACCATTTAAGATAAAGCAGTCCACTTGATTAGGACCCATCCATAAAGATTCCCTCCACTGACAGTCATGTGTACAGCTACAAAACCCATTGGAGGAATTCACCAAGACTCTGTAGCACTTACCAAACCCACCACTGATTTGATTTATTAGTGTCATATGTATTAGTATACAGTGAAAAGTATTGTTTTTTGTGTGCCATATAGAAAACACATACTGTACATAGAGAAGGAAAGGAGAGAGTGCAAAATATACTTTTACAGTCATAGCTAGGATGTAAAGAAAGATTAAGTTATTGCAAGGTGAGTACTTTCAAAAGTCTGATGACAGCAAGGAAAAAACTTTTTGAGTTGGTTGGTATGTGTTTTCAAACTTTTATATCTTTTTCTGATGGCAGAAGGTGGAAGGGAGTATGTCTGGGGTGCATAGGGACTATGATTATGCTGCCAACTTTTCTGAGACAGTGGAAAATGTAAACAGTGTCACTGCGTGGGACGTTGTTTTGAGTGATTGGACTGGGCTTCATTTACGACCCTTTGTAGTTTATTGTGGACTTGGGCAGAGCAGGAGCCATACCAAACTGTGATACAACTGGAAAGACTGCTACCATTTAGTAGGACAAGATCAACATGGGAATATCACCTGGAAATTTCTCTCCCAGTTACTCACCATCCTGACTGGAAATATAATTGCTGTCCCTTCACTATTACTGGGTCAAAATCCTGGAACAGCCTCCCTAACAGCATTGTGGGCGTAAACTACTCCACGGGGACTTCAGCGGTTCAAGAAGGCAAGTCACCACCACCTTCTCAATAACATTTATGGATGGGCAATAAAATGCTGGCCTAGCTGGCCAAATTTCCATGATGGAATTTTAAAAATCAACATTTCAACCTCTTTTATAAAGACCCAAATTCCAATCTATTGTTCCCATGAATGATTCTTCAAACACTCAATCATTCCATGTTGATAATTATTTGTCAGTAACTAGCTCACTACATCTTAGCTTTAATTCTTTTAATTTTTTTCTTTAAAATTTACATCATACCAGTTACACACCATCTCCAAAATATTTCATGGTTCTTTTCTACAGTATTATTGTTGGATGTTAAGACATATTATACACATGGGACTCAATTTTTAATTTCTGGGTAAAGACATACCAAAGTGAAAAAGTCTGGCTATCTGGAATTGCTGCTAATGGCCTGATCTCTTTATGTATGTCATTTGCTGACCTCAGTCAAAAAGGATGGATGTTGGCAGGAAACTGGTGTCTGGCTGTTAAAATTGGATGGCAGAAGGCTGGCACTTAGATCCCAAGGGAATTGTTCTAGCCATAATTGGGGAAAGTCAGCTGGAGGAGAAGGGGAAATCCAGGATAAGAGAAGCCTAAGGTTCGCTTGTGGGGCCCGCAGGGACACTTCTTTTCCTGGCCCCAATCTAGAAAATTATTTTCATCTGGATGTGGCTACTCCCCTGTTCAGGTTGTGTGTTAAAATAGTAGATCACGTCCTGAGGATGTCACTGAAATTTGATCTGTATATTTAAGGATGTCCACATCAGCTTAGGGTTAGTATTCTCATTGCTGATAATTGTACACTGCTGTTGCCCTGGTCGGAATGGAAAATTTTAACTGTTGTACCATTGAAAATTGGCTACCACCTCCATTCATTAAAACATATCCAACATTCTGGGCTCTGTCCATGATTCCCGATCTCAAATACAGTCGTAATATTTTTATATTCTATTTAAAGTAGTGTAGTGGTTATGTTACTAAACTTGTAATCCAGAGGGTCAGATCAATTAAAACTGAGCTCAAATTCACCTGCAACCCACTCATCCCCACTCAAAAGAATTCCGTTTACAGAAGAAATAATTAGTAAAAGTGACTGAAGTTATCAGGTTAATCTAACTGGTTCACTCATCTTCTTATTCAGTCTAGCCAAAACCTACTCCAGTCCAATATCTGTTTTATTTGTACTCAATTACCATCTGAGGTGGCTGGTGTATCAGTACGTCAGGTGATACATTATATTCTTGTGGCCAAAATATGTCACCGTTTTCAGTTTGAATGAATTCAAAAAGTTCCCTACTCAAATCAATGTGCAAAACATGAACAATTCAGCATCCCATGCAACTGAATTCCCTGGGGGCGGGGAAAGAAATTCTTCCTATTGAAAGTTAAGGCCAGAATTTTCCCCCCAAATTTTAATTCCCTATTTTGTTGAAAATGGGAATAATTCCAGTTGTTTTTTTTTAGTGTGATTTTCATTTTGACTCTCCCACACTCTGTTCACCACAGAGTGCCCTAGTGAGATTCACTCTGAAAATCAAGGGATGGGGCTTATTACCTATTGGAGAGGCGAGCAGCATAATGCAGAGTAGTACAGTGGTGTATGTGCTAGTCTGTCAGAGTGGAGATTGGCGCATCCGCATTGCTGATGTCCCAATTGCTGACCAGCCCAATCACTGACCAGCCCTGTGACCACCAACGCCCCCCCAACATTTTGTTGCCTCTCCGACCCAAGTCTCAATATCCCCAGTCTCTGGCCAGCCCCAATCTCTACTCTTGGCCAGCCCTGACCCCCTGGCAGCCCTTCCCTTCACCCAGATGGTCAACCCCAAATGCCATCCTCCCTCCGTCTGCCTACGATCCTTGTGCAAATGGAAGCAGGAACTTACCACCCCCATCGATTGCCCCTCCTCCAATCAACTTCATCCCTCTGGTTTCACTTCCTTGACACAGCCCAGTATCTGATGGGCAATGCCAGGGTGCCCCTTATGCAGTACCTGGGGCCAGTCTGGTATTGCCAAGTTGAAACTGCCCAGGGGGCACCAGCTGTTAACCTGACCTCTTGGGGGAGTTCTCCATGGTCTCTCTTCATTCCAGGTGGGAGCTGTTATAAACCCTGCTGGAGTGAAATACTCCTGGGAGGGTTGGGGAGGAGGGTGGGGGAAGAGATGCTACTGGGCCCAGAAACTTGAGTCCCAGGCCTGTTAATCAAATGCAAGTTGATTTATAATACTGGAATGAGCTCCGCACTAATTTTCTGCATGGAGCTGATAATGCTGAAAAACGTTGCCACAAAGATGCGTGGAGACACAGGAGCCCAGTGTGATGTTCACAAAACAGTCACCGCTGATGCCACCCCCTAATCTTCAAATTCCTTCATCTACAATTAATGGCACCTAACATCCTGGAAACTCCATGACCGTTCCAAATCTTAGCAAAATGTGAAACCAGTAAAGCAGGTAATACTTACAGCAATGGTCACCACTGTCCGATCTGCAAAGGCTGTCATCACAACTTTCTGTAAAATATTTTCCTATGAGAGATAATAAGCAACATTAGTTCTTTTTCCAACAAAGTTTACATACCAGTAGCTACAGTTTACATGATCCCCATGTTACAGTTCCTATTTGACTGTTTCTCCAGCTGCCTTTACCCAATCTCTTTCCCACCTAAGTGAAGTGAGACTGTCCGGAGAAAGATGGTTCATTTTGCTTCAAGATATGGTTTGACTTTCGATTTACACCACAGTGTGACACAAGGGAAACCACTTCCCTCCAATATTACATTTGCAGTTAAAGATACAATCTAAGGTTGAACTTGATGCATATTCACAGTGTAAATGCAACACAGGACACAACAAAAACACATTCCCCAATAATGAGTCAAATTACTTTTTCATCAGAAACAATACTAAATTAGATATGTCCAGGTTTTATCTTCCTAGGCTGTCTACCCACCCAGTCACGTGGCCTTGGGTGACTCTGTATGGAATCTGCACATTCTTCCCTTATCTGTCTGGATTTCTTGCTGGTGCTCCAGTTTCCTCCACAACCCAAACATGTGCAGGTTAGGTGGATTGTCTATGTTAAATTGCTCCTTAAATTAGATTGATTAGCCATAGGAAAGGTGTGGTGTTACAGGGATAGTCTGGAGAGAGGGCCTAGGTGGGATGCACTGTCAGAGAGTCTGCAGGCTCAATAGCCAAATGGCTGGTTCTGCATTGTGGGGATTCTATAATTCTACACAGCCAGCAGAGTACTTTAAGGGACTCTTTCCCAAGTAGGGGAAAAAGAGATTAAAATAATACTGTATTGCAGCAGGCTTCTGAAGCCATTTGTCTTATTTGTTTACCTCTCTTTGAAGTATTGTGCTTAGATTTGCAAAGTAACCATCCTGAGAAATTTCCTGCAAACTAAGATATTTTGGAAATAAAATGTGGCAATCTGCTCTGTACACCCACAGAAACAACTGAACAAAATAGCTGCATGTAGGAATCACTGTACTGAGACCGGCTAAGGAACAGCTAACCATAAACTTCACTTTTCTTTCTTCACAAACTGTAGAATTTTTTTTTAGCCAAACCTCGTATTCTGCCATCTATACAAGTGCACGCATGTGTGTCTGTGTATGTGCCTGTGTATGTGTGTGTATAGGAAAACCTGTCTCACTAATTCTTACAGTAAGCAAGCATAAATAATGGGTATTGGCAAAGCACATTTTCTCTAAATTCATAAAATATCCTGTTATGGTCAAACCTGGAGTGAGAGACAAGGGGAGTTATTACATCTCTCCTCACTTGGTCTTAGTATCATCTTCCTGGAAGTATCTGAGGACATTTGTCTTTGCAAGCTATGCCTCATCACTGAATTGTAGGCATCTAACTAGCAAACAACATTGACTGCATCCTGAATGAATTGACCAGCACCCTTTCTAAAGCTTTAATATCTTTCCTCTCTCTTTGAACCCAAAACTGCACTCTTAGGTTTTATTAAGATGTTGTAAGTCTTATCTCTTGGTGTTTATATTATCTATCTTTTCAGTTGTAACCTAGAATTTTAATGTGGAGATACTGGTGTTGGATGGGTAGAGCACAGTAAGAAGTCTCAGAACACCAGGTTAAAGTCCAACAGGTTTATTTGGAACAACGAGCTTTGATGAAGGAGGACCACTCTGAAAACCAGTGAACCTGTGTTCTTCCATACTATTTTGTAAACTTTTATTGAGTATCGTTTCTTCTTTTTTTAACCAAAATGTTGCCTCACACTTACCGATATTGAACTCCATCTGTCACTTTTTAGTTCACTCTCCTATCTTTTGCATTTTCTTTAGTCATCTGAAGAATGAATTTAATCTCCTATTTTATAATTTACTAATTTTGATATCAATCTTTCTGAGAATATATATGTAAACAATTAATGGAGACAATGAAGGAATATAGCCCCATAATTGAAAACTGTTGGACTCTGTTTACCACTTCGAACTTCTTAACTTCTATTCTCCATTTTTTCTCTAATAACCACTATTTAATAAAGGTTGCGATTTCTCCCTTAATTTCAGATCCTTTAAACAATTCTATCAAGTTCCTGTGTGCTACCTTGTTGAGCACCATTCGCCATTTACGCATACTACATCCACTATAATTGCCCTACATATTGTGTCTGTACCTCCTTACAGATTATGAGGGTCAAGCACAGATGTTTCTTTTGAAATCTGCACCAACTACATTTAAATATTTTCTCTTTTATCTAGTTAAATGGTAATTTAATTTTTCATTAGTGAGACTAAAATTTCTTACCACAGATGTTGAATGAATTGTAGTCTTCATGCCATTTGGCTGGGGATATTTTTAATCCTCAGTCAAAGTCTTGTTGCAAGATGTTGGAATTTTCAAGTTTAAAATACCTTAACAATACAATTGCTAAAGTCAATCCATGGAATCCTGCGATGATATCACACAGTGAACAAACCATCGGTGAAAGCTGGAGCATGGTACTTACTGTTGCCATGTCTATGGAGGCTGTGGCTTCATCCATGATCAGCACACTACTCTTGCGCACAAATGCTCTCGCCAAGCAGAACAGCTGACGCTGACCCAAGCTAAAATTTTCCCCTCCTTCAGTAACTATAGCATCTACCGTTCAAAGGTAAAAATAAAATTGATTAAAAACCAGGCTAATCATTGAATAAGCTTTTACCTAAACCTCAATAAGTAAATTTTCATATTACATACACTAAGATCAAGATGTACCAACACTTCTGATATGCTGTGAAAAAGGAATATTTGGTCATCATTTTTCCAATTACTCTGTCTAAACTTATTGTAAATCATTGTCACCTTGTTTATTACTTTGAACCAAGTACTGAGTACTTGATAATAAGTGTCAATGTGTTTACCTTTGTTCTCCAGTATCAAAATGTGAGGAGCCAAGGAGAGGTGGTTTAATTTAAATAATAGAGGCAGACACTTGTATCACTAGTGGAAACTGTCACAGATGAAAAATGTGACCTAGCATTCCAGTCAAGGGGGATGGATGGATGGGAGGACACCAGTCAGAAGATATAACATTATGTTGAGTCAAGTATCACACCTTGTTCCATCAAGGATGACTGAATCTACCACATTTCGTTACTCTGTAACATTTTGGAATTTTGTCAGTGTTTTGAAAATCCAATGGCATGAGTCCACCTATTTCTCTCTCAAAACTATAAATCAGCATCGTTTTCTGTTCATTTACCAATGTACTCATATTATAAACCATCTTCTTTTTCAGACACTCAGATACACATCAACTTGCACTGGATTGGAATTAGGTATTGCAATTAGAAAGAGATGGTATCTCGGATGTGATGGAAATGATGAGGAAAGTGGCAGAGGTGGACGGAATAAGTTGGATAGATCTAGAGACCCAGTCTGAAAGCCAGTAGAGAATTTAAATATTAATGAACCCATGCAATTTTCCAGAGGTGGGAAGAGGTTTGAGTTAGGGTTGGATTAGGACCCCAAACACAAGTTCTTCAGCATCATGGTAGATATTCTCAGTCCTACGAGAAGTTTGCATTTCCTGTTCATTTCATTGGGTTAAGTAGATTTTGGAAGACTTCTGAAAACCTGCCTTGTTTGAGATTTCAGAAACCTTGGTTGAAGCATGCTGTAGAGTCAGGAATATTCTAATAGGTAAGTGTTAAAATGTTTTGACAACTTCAAATATCTTTATTAAATGCTGTTCGTAAGCTATACGTATTTCTATTGCAGTGATTGATTACAGGACCCTGTGTTATAAAAGTTGACCATTATAGTGATAAGAATTGCATAAGTTTTGTTGTGCCTTAGCGTACCTTTCCCACTAGAAAAAAATGCTTTTGTATGTTCAAACCTTAAGAAACCAGTGCTTCAGAACTTTAAATTTATGATCTGAAGCATTTTAAATGTCCAGTTCTATATATTTGAAAAAAACACGTCCACTCTTGGACAGCTCCTCTGATGTAGCTTACAAAAAACATAGCCACCTGTTTTTCATTTCCATTGGTTAGAGCAATAATTTGTTTGTTTTGATATTTGAGTCCTTAACGAACACTTGGCTGAGTTTCAAAAGCTATTGAGTAACTTATTTCAGCTGTATAACCATCCATTTGCCTGTTCCACCTGTGTTATTTTCTTCCTCATTCCCATCACATCCCTATCAGCCTCCCTTGTCTAATTGCAACATCTAGCACTAGGCTCCAACCTAGTGCATGTTGATGGGTATCCTAGGTTCTGAGAAAGATGATGATTTAAAAATAGAGTACATTGCTAAAATTGTGGCATTTAATTTTTAATCGGTTTTTGATGTGGTCACTTTTGCTTTTATAACTGAATGACCACTAGAGGAGATTTTACTTTGCATTTGGCTGGAGTCTTTTTCAGAATGATTTGTTTTTCTAAGCGACAGCTCTATTAGAAGGAAGGCCCTCTATCCATCCCATCTAAGCACCCGCATTCCTATGATGCCACCCTGGGAATCTAGAAACATAAACCCTGACTGCCTATATCTCCAGAAATGAAAATGTCATGGGCATAGTCAGAGGTGTCAGACAAAATTTTCCAAAATCCAGCTAAAGGCCTGACTTGAATTTCTTGACTCCTATATGAAAATACAGCCCATTGTAAAGCAAGTGCTTTTGATTGGTACTTAAACAAAAAAAACTTAGTCACCCTAAGCAGAAAGATGAAACAAAGATGACAATAATTCTATTCTGTGAACAAGTCATTTTCGACTCTCATACATTAAAAAAGGTAGGTGCAGTAAATATTTAGTTTTTCATGCTCACTTTCGTCAACCTTTTACTCTGCAAGCTCTCTTGCGCACTCTGAACTAAAAATAAAAATTTTAACACAGTTTTCCCTTGTCCAAAAATACTGCATCTAATCTTAAAATCATTTGGAAAAAACATTCATAATGTGGTTACTGATTCAGTCTGTGACTTTGCGGAGGTGACATTCATCTTTTACTGTAACTCAAAATAGCCAATCGTGAATTGACTGCTCATTTTGCATTATTTCTCTAAATTTTCTTTTGGATTGACTTTAATGGAAAAGAAAATCAGGCAGACTACAAAATAGGTTGTCAGTCACTAGTAGCCATTTTGCACTACCTGCCAAGATGAATGTCTTTTTTTTTCTCTCATACACTCAATGTCCCTCAACTATTCTCTGTGTTCTATCTCTCAAATATACATAGCTCCCTCACAAACACTGCCTTTATCTCAAACAAACCTAAAGCTAGGTAAACGTCACATTTGATAATCACACAATCAGACTTGAAACTAACAAAATGATAGCTCCACATTAAAACATAAACTTAAGAACCAGACCAAAACGCCTTGTCCAAGATCAGGTTTATGAGATAAAAGGTGCTCAAACATAAAAAAATATGATAGAGGTTTTATTATGCTATTATGAAATTAAATTGTCTTATGTTTTATTTTGATGAAAACCTTATTTTAACACTATGGGCAGGATTTTATGGCCTTGCTCATTCCAAAACTGTAAAATCCCGCCTGAGGTCAATGGACCTTCCTGTGCTCCACCCATCACCTGCTCTGATTCCTGTGGTGGGCTGGCCGGTAAACTCCGACCTAAATTTGTGCATTATTGGAAAGTCTGTGTTCAATTATTTGATAGATATAAAATCTATTCATTAAATGACAGCTTTGAAGAAATGCAACTCTAAAGAAACAAAGAAGAGTAAATTGAAATCATGCATTCTCATCTATAATTGAAGATTATCTATCATGAAAGCACAAATTTTGTTAGTGGTGTGCTTCCCTTGCAAATTATTTGATTGCCTTTGTTACCTAAACCTCCTGGTAATGCTTTCACCACATGTTTGAGCTGAGCAATCTCCAGAGACTCCCACAAAACGCTATCTGTGCACTTTTTCTCTGGATCCAAATTAAACCTGGAAAAAGAAACTTGCATTCAGAATCCAACTTTGCAAAAGGATTTTCTGGTTCCTATCATACAAAATACTGGTCAATAAATCTGTCAGCCTGTCACCACTAGACTAGTTGGTCAATATATTTATAATGCAATACAGTAAGAATTTATTAATGGTTGCTTACTCCATGAAAATGTCAGTTTCAGTTTAATTTCATTACTAACTGTTCATATACTAGTCAATATTTGACAATGGTGCAATCAGGGGACCAGTTAAAAAATTAATTTGAATGTGAAGGTTATTTCCTTTGCATCAACTTTTGCATTACCAAGAACTCTGAGATAAGCTCAAAGATAACCTTTCAATATTCAAAGTATCATTCTCAAGTATAAAGAAAAGGCAAATTTGACGTCGTTAGCCAACACTAAATCTGTTTCTTTTCTTGCTAACATGAAGACTATTAGTTAGACCTTTGAGTTGAAAAGAGCACATTTGGTTTGAAATTACACATATCAGAATTTAAAAGGTAATGCTGAAGGTAGGAGCAAATGTAACCATCTTCCTTAGCATGATGATATTCAATATTTGAGCTAATGGGTTAATTGATTGTGAAGTGCCGATTAAGTGATCAGACCCACATCTTATTCAGCCAATAAGGCAGTCACCTGAAGTATTGTTATTTCTCTTATACATTTTATAAATAATCTCTGTTATACATGAAAATAGGGAAAACACCCAGGTTAACCTCTACTGTAGAGTTTGGCACATCCTGAAGAAATACCGCTTCTGTCTCAATCCTCACGAGAAAAGGCTCTTATTCTAAAAATAGATTTATTTCCAAATCATTCCAATATGCAAAAACAGGTTCATCTGGGCATCTGTTCTTCAGTGCGAATCTGATGCTTTTGAGGATGACCTTGGACCTTTACCCTCTGGTGTCCATCTTTAATACGTACTAGACATTGATTTGAAGTCATGATGTGAGCAAAGTAACTTTTCTGACTTTCCCACCAAATAAACAAAGTAGCAAAACAAATGTTGCAGTTACAGGTGCATTTTTTGGGGTTCCACAAGAAAGTTTTAAACCTCTCCTGTGCTGGAATCCTCCCTTGTCCAATTGTAACGTTCATCTACAACACCCTCCTCTGGTGTTGCAGGAAATCATTGCTTCATTTATTTTGTTTCCACCTCACATTTTGCCTTTACCTTTTGCTACTTTCCACTAGTTTCAGGCAGGCAACCAACTGAAAGGGCCAGTAAATAAGGTTGGGATTAGCAGCTATATTAACAGAGCCTCATGCTGGTCAGATTGGTTTGTCTTCTGACTTGGTCTCGCTGCCCACCTGATTTTCACTCAAGAGTTAAAGTCAGAGCTTTTCTATCTTCAGTTCATCCCTTGCCTTCAGAGCATGCAGAGACATGCTATTCCCTCAAAGACATACTTTAATCCAGCTAAATCCCTATTCAATTTACAGAAACACTATCCCTTCCTCCAACCCTTGCAGTTCCTGATAACACTTTCCTCCTCCTGTTTCTATTATTTCAGTCTGTCATTCTTCACTGTATCCCTTCACTTCAAACTGGTGCTCCTTTTTTCTGTCTGACTGTATATCCATGGTACCCATTATCACCACCACCATCCAATTGAAGTTGCAGTCTTCTTTTACACTACCACTGATTCTTGTGGACACTTCCCTCCAGCCTTCTGTCCCCATACTAAGTCCCTGTTGACACTCCCCTTTAAACTGCACCCCAGTTTGTGTTGCCATGACAATTTCAAATACAATTCTTTTTGGTTGTACGATATACAGGAAGCTGAGTCTGGCTTATTGGCTAAGTATTTGGTGATTGATGCTGTCCTAACACCTTTCCTGTGATTCAACACAAAAACAAGATTTGTCAAAGTTGTACGAGGCAAGAGTTTTACACACAGGATAGTGGCTGCCTGGACTTTGCTGCCAGGGGAAGTGGTGGAAGCAGGTATGATGGTGAGTTTTAAAGGGCATCTTGACAAATATATAAATAGGGTGGGAATAGAGGGATGTGGTCCCCGGAAGGGTAGGGGATTTTAATTCTGTTGGGCAGCATGGTTGGTGCACGCTTGAACGGCCTAAGGGTCTGCTCCTGCGCTGTAATTTTCTTTGATCTTTGATAGTACAAGTTTATTTGTGTTAGCACATAGTCCACAGAATAATCAGATCTGTTTCCCTGCTACAGACATCTATATATCCTTGTTTCCCTCAGTATTCCTTCCTTGTGGGTAATGACCCAGGGGTATGTCTGTTGCAGAGATATTGTCTCATATTGTTTAAGTGAAATCAAGAAAGTGGACTAGCAAACCAACTTTAGCTCAGATATGCCTCAACTGACAGAAGCTGATTAAAATTTAATCCCAGAAAATCCCGAACACAATTCATTGTACAGATGAAAATTTTCCATAATAAACATTTGGAAACAATAGCATCTTAAAGAGCTTAAGCTGTTTGCATCCAAGGCTGACTCACATGTAAACTGTGGGATGGCTTTTGCAGAATTATTGACAGTAGGTCCAGATTGCCTGATGGTCAGTACTCACCGTATTGAACCACTGAACAACACCGGATCTTGAAGAATGATGGAAAGTCTGGATCGTAATGTGTTTAATGGCAGTTTGGAAATGTCTATTCCATCAATAATTATCCTTCCTATGCAGCAAAAGACATCAGCATTTTAATTTTCAGCCATGCTGCTTTTAAACTATCATGGTATACAATATATATTTAATTATAAAAGAGACATAAATATTGTGTTCAGTTTCAATATATCTATATCTAAATTGATGTCAAAAATTCAAAACAAAAAAAAAGACCTGCATTTAAATGGCATCTATGATGACCATCAGACAGGCTGATGCACTTTACAGCATTTTTTTGAAGTGTTGTCACTGTTGTGTGGGGGAAGAACTCAGTAAGAATTTAGCAACGCCAATTTTTAATCCAACCGATTTATTTGATAGTAAAATTGCGAGCTTTCAACACTCTGTGTCTTCCTCAGGCAAATGCAGTGTTCTGGTTGCCTGAGGAAGACACAGAGTGTTGAAAGCTCGCAATTTTACTATCAAATAAATTGGTTGGATTAAAAATTGGTGTTGCTAAATTCTTACTGAGTTCTTACCACCCCAATTCAACGCCGGCATCTTTACATCTTGTGGGGGAAACACAGTGGCCAACTTGCACACAGCAAGCACCCACAAGCAGCAATGTGATAAATGATCAGTTTATTTTTGTGCTGTTGATTGAAGGATAATTATTGGGCAGGACAACATGCAAAGAAGTGCCACCTCCTCCATTGCAGCACCTCTTTAGTACGGTATTGGGGTGTTAATCTAAATTTTGTGCTCAAGCCCTTTGAGTGGGACACAAACCCACAATGTTTCTAACTCAGAAGAGAACATGTAATCAACTGAGCGACAATTGACACACAAACACCAAGCAAATGCAGCAGTGGTAATATAACTTTCTGTGGAATTAAAATAAGTATTCAATTGTCTTTATTATTGTTTCTTCAAATGCTTATTTTGTATAAAATTGGACTGATTTTAATAAAAGCAGAATGTAGAACTTTGAAAACATCACCATCTTGAACTATTAGCAAAGCAGAAAGATATAAGGCCTTGTAAAAATGTGTCGTGATGAATGAAATTCTTTACAATGTTACAAAACATTGTGATATGTTCCAACTATGTGAGCACATTGCCGCCTTAGCCTCATCATTGAAGCAGCTTCATACAGTGTGGGCATTGCTGGATGGACCAACATTTATTGCACGTCCCTAATTGTCCTTGAGAAGGTGATGGTGAACCACTTTAAGAATCATAGAATCAATACGCACACAAAGAGGCTATCCAGCCCATCAAATTTGCACCAATTCTCCAAAAGAGCATCTGTGTGTACACATACAGTGCTGGTAGAGAGTGTTTGTAATTATTCATTTATGGGATGTGGATATCAATGGCTCCGCCAACATTTATTGCTCATCACTAATTGTCCCTTGAACTGAGTAGCTTGATAGCCTACTTCAGAAGGTATTTACAAGTCAATCACATCACTGTGAGTCTGGCCAGATCAGATAAACATGGCAAATTTCCTTCCCTAAAGGCCATTAGTGAACCAGATGGATTTTTAATAACAAATGACAATGGTTTCATGGTGATCATTAGACTTTTAACACCAGATTATTATTGAATTCAAATTCCACCATTTGCATTGGAAGGAAGGATTCCAAATCCTTACTACAGCGTTACCCTGAGTCTCTGCATTACTAGTCCAGGGACAATACCACTACACCATCACCTGCCCACATTCCAGAATTTTGACCCAGCAACAGTGACTATTGTCCCAAATCATGATGGTGACTTAGAAAGAAAATTGCAGATGTGATGTAGTGGTCCTTGCATTTTGAAATGGTAGAGGTCACCAGTTTGGAAGATGCCATTTAAGGAGACTTGCAGTAGTGCATCTTGTAGATGGTACACACTGCTGCCACTGTCAGTGGTGGAGGAATGAATATTTAAGATGATGGGTGAGGTGCCAATTGAGTGGTGTTGAGTGTCTTGAACATTATTGAGCTGCACTCATTCAGGAAAATGAAGAATATTCCACTATGCTCCTGATTTGAGCCTTGTAGATGGTGGGCAGGTTTTTAGGAGTCAGGAGGTAAGTTACTCACTGCAGATTTTTCATTCTCTGACCTGCTCTTATAGCCACTATATAGTCCAGTTCACTTTCTGATCAATGTTAGCCACTAGGAATGCCATTAATAGGAGATGGTTAGATTCTCTCCTGTTGTATGTGGTTATGACCTTGCACTTGTGTGACAAGAATGTTAATTGCCACTTGTCAGCCCAATGCTGATTAATGTCCATGTTTTGCTGCATTTGGACATGGACTGCTTTAGTGTTGGAGGAGCTATGAATGGTGCTCAACATTGCTCAATCATCAACGAACATCCCCATCGTTGATCTTATGATAAAGGGAAGGTCAATCATGATGCATCTGAACATGTTTGGGCTTGGGACACTACCCTGAGGAACTTGTGCAGTGATGTCCTGGAGCTGAGATGACTGATTGATCTCCAATAGTCACAACCTTTGTGCTAGGTATGACTCCAACCAGTGGAGAGTTTTTCCCCGATTCCAGTTTTGTTAGGGCTCCTTGATGTCATATGTAGTCAAAGGTTTAAACTGTCTTGCCCACCCTCATTCCAATTGAGGCCCTTAGCTGACCTTCCCACCTAGTGAAGCTGGTGTGAAGAGTTCATTGGCAAGGTCGAAGCCCTTCAAGTCACTCTGCTTGGGCCTCAAGCAGGAAAAAAAGTCACTTCCCTCAAGGGCATTTTGCCCCCTGTGAGGGTTCCCTATCCATTAGCTTTTTCATCAACAGCCTACTCCTCTCATCCATTCGCCTTGGCCTTACCTCTCCTTCCCAACAAAAGTACCTGTGAACTTATCTGGTCCTGGACACCAGGAGAAAATATCTGGGGACTGCTTGTAGACCAATCCTGAGTCATTGGTCAATCGGATTGGCTGCCAGCTCTCTGAGTTAGAACTTCTTCCTCGGCCCAGAAACCCAGCCTCCAGCCAATCAACATTTCTCAAAGGGTGCAGTGGGTGTGAGGCAGCTGCAATTGGCAGGGTGCATTCCCCACTGACTCTCAGAAAACCTTGTCTTCCAAAGATTCCTGCTGTCATAGAATTCTAGACTGGCTGATCTGTGTTTGGATGGTCAACATGAGGGATGACCGGGTTTACTTTGACATTCTGCTGGACAGTACAACCAGTACCATGGCTCTTCATAATTATATACTATCAGCCAATGCATTTCAAAGTACCAATGTCTGTAGCTCAGGTTGAAGACAGAGTATGTTCTGGAAAGGTGTGATTGGTAGATGCGAGAATGCTTAAAACAAAGTCAAATTTTTTTACCTTCAAACATATCTACCATCCTGAAAAAGGCTAAAGAAAAGGAAGACTTCCCACTGCCAGTTCGTCCACAGATTCCAACCTGTGTAATGAATATATTTTAATATTGAATATAGTATAATACATAGTAAAGCCTTTTACAATGGCATGTTATAGTAACGTAAATATTACGCTCAAAACTATTTATGCCTTCATATGCATAAAATGGCTTAGTTTTTGTATTAAGGACAATAATTTAAAAAGATCTGTCTTTTATATCTGTCCCTAATCTCAGTTACCTTTCCCTCACCTTTTCTGTATCTGGTGTTATAGTGAATTAAATGTTTGTATTTATACTTGGTTTAGATTCTGTGGCCTGGATTTTCATCACTGAGGGAAGGGATTGTGAGAGTCAGGAAAATTCCAAGCCCACTTAGTACGCTCAAAGGCAGGATCTTCATTGCTGGGAGGAGTGGGTGTGGGCTGGAGCTGGGTTAGTCAATGCACAAAAATGGTCAGAGACAGCCACAGGAGCTGCTGGGTGCGGAAGAAGGGAGTTTAAAAGGCCTGACTTGGTGCTGTGAGACTTGGTCCCAGTTAAAACAAAAAGGATCACCATTCCTCACGCCACCGCCCCCCCCTTTTAGACCCACATACTCACAGGCTCCATTCATGCCACCTCAAGACCATCATGCCAAAGTAAGGCCCACCAAACAACTCCTATGACCCTTTATGCCACCCATATTAAGTTATAGTATTTACATGCCCATGTATGTACTATACACCTTAAAGGAGCAATGAGCACAGTGGCACTTGCATAGTGGCACAGTGGGGATGGCCACAGTAGTTAGCACTGTTGCTTCACAGTGCTAGTTCGATTCTCAGCTTGGGTGACTTTCTATGTGGAGTCTGCACTTTCTTCCCTTGTCTGCATGGGTTTCCTCCAAGTGCTCTGGTTTCCTCCCATAGTCTGAAGGACATGCTGGTTAGGTGCATTGGCCACGCTAAATTCTCCCTTAGTGCAACTGAACAGATGCTGGAACGTGGTGACTAGGGGATTTTCACAGCAACATCGTTGCAGTGGTAATATGGGCCTACCTGTGATAGTAATAAAATTAACTTAAAAAGTTGAATAAAAATGATTTAACAAAGTCATTTGTTGATCATTTTCCAGTTTCCTAAAAGAACATTTATTTTAATTACAAAATAATAAAGGAGTCAATCATCCAGAACCTTGAAACCTCTTTATCATGTGTAAATAAACATTATGAAATTGACAGCAGAGATCAGTGAGCCATCAGTGTCAAGCAAGCAATGTTTTTGTTGGGGCTAGGGTGCTTTGGTACTCTGATGGATGACTAGGCTCTCAACCAAGCATATATCATGTGAAAATTGAATAATGAAAAATTTGAACAGTCATGTAGGAATCCTGGTATCAGGACTCAGCTGCCATTTTTAAAGGACACCTAAGTCATCTCAACTTGCTGAAAATCCAGACCTGCATGTCAATGAATATTGTTTAGTCTGAATGGTTGAAGAACCACACTATTATTTGCCCTGCCCACATGCACCACAGATCTCTTAGAAATAATCTCCAGAAACCACACAATATTGCTGATAAGCCATACTAAAATTCTGAGGGCAGCTATAAGCACATTGGAGGTGTATACTGTTCCTTTGTCACTGGTTACAACCTTAAGCCAATGTCTTATTATGAAGTTCACATGCAATCAATTACATATTTTAAACCATCAAAATTCTACAATCATCAGTGATGTGAATGACTTTAATTGATTTTTTTTATTGGTTTTACTGATTGGAAGACATATAATGGTCAGGATGGCTGAGGAATGCCCTGCTTTTTGTTAAACTGTGCTGACATGAACAGCTGGGTCTCAGTTCAATCTCCCATCTAAAGGAGTGCTATAAAGACAGTTCAGCATTTCATTAGCACTGCATTGGAATGTTGACCTAAAATCTGAGCTCTAGCCACAATGTGGACTTTAAGTCACAACTTTCTGACTGAACCAAGGTGACTTTAAGGGTGGTGCCTCACAGCACCAAGGTCTTATATTCAATTCTGGCCTCGGGACACTGTCTGTGGGGAGTTTATATGTTCTCCCTAAGTCTGTTTTTTTTTGCAAGTCCACTCACACTCTAAAAAATGTGTTTGATTGGCCATGCTAAATTGCTCCTTAATATGAGGGGGACTAGAAGGGTAAAAAATCGTGGAGATGGGGCATGGGTGGGACTGATGACGGCATAGGCTTGATGAGCCAAATAGCTTCCTTCTGTACTGCAGAGATCCAATGTTTCAATGACTTTTATTCAAGAAATCAATAATTTTTCAGATTCTTAGATATCAGAATATTATAGTCAGGAACTATTTTATTCCATTTTCAATTAACTTATCTCTTCTGATCTGCAATTGTTATTGGTTTAGTTTTGTACTGATGCATGACTTTAGGGTTCTTAATATTCTATTTTTTGATTTGATATCAATAAATATACATCAAACAATTGCAGCCTCAGACTCACAAGACTTCAATGTTCCTTCCAGCTGGTTTCATGAAAAAATAACTAATTCTCCTCAGTACAAACAATGACACTAAATGTAATAGAGCTGAATTATTTTCTTTTAAAATGTTTTTCTTCCATTCTAAAGACATATACTTTAGCTTAAGAATACCTTATCCTGTATTGGCAGCTCTATGATATTCATGCAATGAGATGTTATTCCAAAGCTTGCTGCAACATGTAATCCATGAATACAATGCCTATGCAGAGCTGCTGGGACTCCAGCATAATGGGTTGGTGAGAACAGAAGCAATATGCTCATTAATCAGAGATATAATTCAGGCAAGTGGAGGGGTGAAAGTACTTTATGTTGCTGAAATTTGCCTTTGTTCCAGCATAAACACAGCATCATTAACTGTGGCAAAACAGCAGTGTTTTAACTTCTAAAATCTACTGCAATGCTTTGTCCTTATACAATAAACTATTTTGTTAAGTTCTTTATGAGCTGTACTCTCATGCTGATAGTAAACATATACATCTTTCTTATTCTTGCAGCATTTGACCTGCATTATCATCAAATCATAGAATCCCTACAGCGCAGAAGGAGGCCATTTGACCCACTGAGCCTATACTGACAACAATCCCACCCAAACCCTATCCCCGTAACCTCACATATTTACTGCTAATTCCCTTAACTTATACATCCTGGGACACTAAGGGAATTTTTTAGCATGGCCAATCAATCATGCACATCTTTGGACCATTCTCTCTCCATTTCCAAATAAATACAGCTTATTTAAATGGATCCTGACAGAATTCCAAACCATGAGTTTTGGCAAATCAATGCACACTTTTGGTCTGTAGAGGAAATTGGAACACCCAGCGGAAACCCATGCAGGCACGGGGAGAATGTGCAAACTCTACACAGGTAATCGCCCAAGGCGGAAGTTGAACATGAGTCCATGGCACTGTCACCCTGCTGCTCCATCTTGTGCCATTAGACATCATTTTTTATGCCATAATTGAGAAGCATGCCATGTGCAGAATGTGAACACAACCCTTGCTCTCCCTAATTAACCTATGACACAATGTATTCAGCTACTAGTTGGGCAAATGTTCTTCTGGAGGCAATGATTTTCCACTCCTGGTGTGTGCATGGTGTGGTGCTTCCTTATTTTTTGCCCTTGAATCAATATTCAATTCTTTGAAGACCAATTAATAGGAGTATTTCACCTATCTCCATTTGGCAGCATCATATTAGCTAAACATAGCATACGAACCTACCTTCTGTCCTGGGCTGATGTGGGCATTCACATTCTTTAGGACTGGTTTCAAAGTGCTGTCATACCGGACGCTGAGATTCTGAATTTTAATCTCACCCTCATCTGGCCAGTTTGGAGGGATCTGGGAAGGTGCTATAGAAAGTAACCAGGATGGGAAAAGGGAATGGTTAGAAGTTTTTTTTATTACGTTAGCTGCCTCATTATATTTAACTTTCCTATTAAATGTGGGAATACTCACAAAGAACTCCATCATAATTTTCAGTTTCAATTTTAAGAAGACTGTTAATTCTTTGCACAGCACCCATTTGCACTTCCATATCTGCTAGGTTACGAACCATCCAGTTCAAGTAGTTTGAAATCTGGAGAGAGATACCAATGAAGAAACAATTAACTATATTGCTACTGGTAAATGTTCAACTGAACAGACTGTCAATATGATAAAACATAAGCAGTATTGATCTTCCATGAGTAATAAATTTAATACTTCATAAATCATCAATTTATACAAAAAGCATGACCTTATGTTTTTATCCATCATTAATGGGCAACATCTTTTCTGCTTTGGTTTTAAATCTAGCATAAACCTCCAGGCAACTAAATGAATTAGTCCAACTTTCAGGATCTCAGATATATCAGCCAATATAAGCGACAATTAGAATCAATAGGAAATCTACCCTTGCAGCACTTATTTCTTTTAATTTAGAGATGTCACAAATAATCGTGTTCCTTTTCCAAAGTACAGCTTGTTTAAATGAATGCCTATTCCTGACAGAATTCCAAACCATGCATTTTGTTAATTTAAGTACACATTTATCAGCACTTAAAAATGTTGTACCGAGGGAAATGTACAGAGTTACTGTATATTTGAGTTCAAAAATGAATGTGACCAGCTTGTGCCTTAGCTCATAATGACAGTCTTCATCTCCTTCCTCCTCCAATTCATACTGAGAATCTTCACCTCACATCATACAAAGGCACTTCATCTCCTACCTAATTCAATAAGAGACTCTTTATTTCTTACTCTCAATTCATAGAAGCACTCATCTTACCCTTCCCTCCTATTCACAGATGCACTGTTTTCCAAAGTAATCCTCTCATCTTCCAGTTTATGTTTTTTAAATTCATTTGGTGGATTTGGGCATCGCTGGCTAAGCCAGCATTTATTGCCTATCCATAACTGTCCTTGAAAAGTTGGTTGTTAGCTGGTTTTTTGAACCGTTGCAGTCCATATGGTGTGCATGCACCTACCGTGCCATTAGGGAGGAGGTTCCAAAATTTTGATCCAGTGATAATGAAGGGATGGAAATATATTTCAAAGTTAGGATGGTGAGTGCCTTGTAGTGCCAAGTGATGGTGTTCCCATGTGCCTGCTGCCCTTGTTCTTCTTGATGGTGGTGGTCATGGGTTTTGCAAGACACTGTCTCAGGAGGCTTGGTGAGTTCCTGAAGTGCACCTGTGTCTGTCAGTGGTGGAGATATTGAATGTTTGTGGATGGAACATCAGTCAAGCAGGGTATTTTGTCTGGGATAGTGTTAGCTTCTTTATTGTTGCTGGAGCTGTACTCATCCAAGCAGGTGAAAAATATATCATCACATTCCAGATTTGTGTATTGTAGATGACGGACAGGCTTTGGGGGTCATGAGGTGAGTTACATGCTGCAGGATTTATAGCCTCTGACCTACTTTTGTAGCCACAGCACTTATATGGCTAGTACAGTTCAATTTCTGGTCAATGGTAACCCCCCAGGATGTCGAAAGTGGGGGTTTCAGTGATTGTAGTGCAATTCAACGTCAATAGGCAATGGTTAGATTCTCTCTTGCTGGAGATGATGATTGATTAGCATATGTGTGTCATAAATATGAATGCCACTTGTCCAAACCTGGATATTGTTCAGGTCTTGCTGCATTTGAATGTGGACGGCTTGAATGATGATGAAGATTGTGCAGTCATCAGTGAACATCTCCACTTTGACCTTATATGAATGAAGGAAGGTTATTGATGAAGCAGCTGAAGATGGTTAGGCCTGGGATTAAGGCTTTTCCTTAGGAAGTCCTGCAGTGATGCCCTGGAACTAAGATGATCGAGCTCCAACAACCACAACCATGTTTCATTGTCCACATTATACTTGCCTGATTCTTAACTAAATTAAATCCATCAGGCATCTATTTAAAAGATTGATCTTATATCTTCTTATATCCTCCTTTGTTCTTTCCCCTAACTTGTGATTAGCCCTTTTTTCAAAAACTGTGCCTGATATTTCAATTTTCTGTCTTACTTTCTTTTCTTCATTTTCTTATCTTCCAGAAAAGTTGGAAAAAGGAACACATTTCAATTACAGATTCACCCAAGTTCCTGAGGGAGTTTCAAAACTATAAGTGATTTCTTAGACTTCATTTGCTAATTTAATGCATATTGTCTTCTGTGTGCAAGTAATTCACTTGCCTCCACATTTAAGCTGCATCTTGACTATTTAAATGTGTTGGGTTCTATTATCAAAAGCTGACTGAAACAAAGCTGAAGTAACCATATTCACATGTTAGTATCTGGTATTTTCAGCATTCAAACACACTTACAAAGAAAGATCAAAAAAATATTCTTACCATCAGTGCATAGGTGAGTCCCAGACCGACAAGTCCTGATGCAAGTCCGTAATATAATGAGTTGGTGATAGAGGCTACTGCTGCAATCAGAACTACACACGCTCCAATGTATTCCTGAGAAATTGTAAAAACAATCATTCCAGACATGTTGTTGTTGAGCAAAGCAATAATGAATGAGTCAATGTGTAATAACGCAAAACCCAAGCAAAATTACTGACAAATGCCCAACAGAATTTAGACAACATTTAGTACTTTGTGGGAATCTAGCAAGCATTTCAACTTTTGGTAGGATAATACTCTGAACTTTGAAGTTATTCATAAAAGGCAGTATGGTGGCATAGTGGTTATTATACATGCCTCACAGTGCCAGGGATTCGGGTTCAATTCCAGCATTGGGTGACTGTATGCATACCTGTGTGGAGTTGCATTTTCTCTCCATGTCTGCACAGGTTTCCTCCGAGTGCTCTGCTTCCTCCAACACTCCAAAGATATGCAGGTTAGGATGGACTGGCCAGGCTAAATTGCTCTTTAGTGTATGTACCAAGATGTGTAGGTTAGATGGATTAGCCATGGTAAATGTGTGGTTATGGGGATAGAATGGGGGAGAAGGCTTGGATAAGATACTTTGCCAGAGAATTGGTGAAGACTTGATGGAGTAAATAGACTCCTTATGCAGTGTAAGAATTCTATGAATTTAAATTTTTGGTTGGATAATATACTAACCAGTTTGTAGTTATTGATAAAACAGCTCAACACGGGCACTTGCAATCCAGAACAGACTGCAGTAATGAGCTCATTATAAACATATTAAAGAGACATAGCTCAGACATAGGCAAGAAATGCTTGTCCCTGACAGTTAGGCTGCTAGTGGGATCTCCTTCTGAATGTTATGGGCAGCAGCCAATTAAATGGCTCCCAATGGGTCTACGATCTGACCTGGGATGGCTGGACACTGAGGAGAACTGTTGGCCCAGAGAGCCAGCAATACCACCGGGAGTGCTGGTCACTACTGAGGCAGGCAGGAAATGGCATTGAACTTTACAGGAAGTAGGCAAAAACCATTTTCAATAGGTTCCAGGACCAGGATCTGAATGGGAAATCTCTCCATGGATATCATTGAGACTGCCAGTCCATCTTTGATTTTAAAAAAAATCTTCTCTCCACAGGTCAGATTCTAATTCCATAAAAATAAAACAAAAAAGGCAATGAGTAAAGACAGAAAGCCTGAAAACCTTACCATGCGTACTTCCAGCCAACGGTTGGCAGCTGTGAGGAACAAGGAGGCAATGTTGTTTGTGTCGGTGAGTTCCAACAGCTGCTGCCTAAAGCGATTTTCTTCTCTGAAAAGACAGCCATGTAGATTCCATTGAAAGTGTTTACTCAGCGTACATGCTTAGTGAAAATTAGTTCTTTCCCACAATGCTTATATGGCAAATTAACTAATTCAATCTAATTCTATATGCAAATTGGAAATAGTGGATGGGATTTTATAGCTTGCTTATACCAATATCATAAAAAGTCAGATTCTTCAATGAATTATTCTTTGAATTGCTTTTTTGATTAGAGGTTAAAATGGAGTTAGGGGTCTAAAAGGTAGCTAATTAGCACTTTTTCCTGGATACAGACCCATGTGATTCATGTTTCCATGGGGATGAGCTTTGAGAAGATAAGTGTCCATAAGAAGCCATTTTAGTTTGGATTGCTTTACCTCAACGCCCGTATTGTAGTTAGACCTTCCACAGTTTCAGAAAAGTGGGATAATAGGGGAAGTTGCGTGCTGTCATCCAATTGCTGGAGGTCCCTGAAGAAATAAATAGGAGAATGAGGAGAATTCCATTGAAGTTGTAGAGATCTTATCATGTCGCTTCACTGATAATGATGCACACTCTAACTTAGACATATTCTGATACATGGATAAACCTCAGCTGCAAAAAGATTATTAATTACTAACTTGAAAATCTGAATCATATGAAAGGCGCACATGTGGGATCAGAATATCCAATTACTTCAGTCAAGAAGGAAGAGTTATTAGTCATAGCAGAACACTGAGACCCATTTCTTGGGGCTCAGTGGGTAGCAGTGGTATCACTGAGCCAGAAGTTCTGGGTCTGTCTCCCACTCCACCACTTGATAGCCATGGAAAGATTTAATAACATGGATGGACAACTTACAAATTCTTCCAATACAACTATTGGTAAGAGTGGGAATAGTCCTCAATCAGTTATGTTTGAAGCAGTGTGGCATCCCTCAAGTTATAGCTCCCATTGTCAGACTAGTGATCTGTCCCAGGAAAAACTCACTATGGAAACAGGTGTCAGCATGTGCTTTGTCTGCCTCATATGTCACTTGGTGTGAGAAGAAAGAGGAATATTTTACATGAGTTATGCACTTCTTACTTCTACTGCAGTAAGGTATCTGTTCTCTCCCTTTTTGAATTTTGCTGATAAAACAAGTGCGCTGGTCGTTAGGCTTCAATGGATATACATTGAATTTTAATGAGATATAAAATAAATTTGACGATACTTTCATTTTCTTTATGTTCTTTGAGTGTAGGTCACCTCTCTAAAATTTCCAAAACCTCATATTGGGGTTCAAGCATTAAAGCCGCCCACATCCAAAGACCTGAAACCAGTGTGATAATTTTGTTCAGTATCTCCAAAAATCGACATGTACGGCAATGACAATTTTTGGGTCTGTGCAATGTTTTTAACACAGAAAAATCACATAATGCAGAAAAAAACACAATGATCTCATTTGAATTGTTAGCAAGTTATAAAAAACATGAAGCACAGAAGGAGGCCATTTTGCCTGTTGTGTCTATGCTGGAAGAGTAGTTACGTTTAGACCCATGATCCCACTTTTTGTCTGTAATCCTGCAAAAATCTATCCAATTCCTTTTAAGTTCAGCTTCCAGCACTTTTTTTTGGTAGAATTTCCAAATCTTAACAGCTCTCTGACTAAAAATTCTCTTTATCTCCTCTTTCTATCTTTTGCCAATAATTTTAAATCTATGACCACTTTTATTGACTCACTCCCCACAATATACTCTATCTCACTATCATGAAAGCCTTTATGCGATCATTACTTCACCTTCTCCATTTCAAGGAGAAGCCCTAACTTTTTGTAACTTTCCCTCATAACTGGAGTCTCCGATCCTTGGTAACATCTTGCTAAACCTTCTCTGTACCCTTGACATTGTTGACATTACTCTTGTTCCTGAAGTGTGGTGTCCAGAATTATCCACATTACTGCAACTGAGACCTAACCAGAGATTTATAAATTCTCGCACAATCTTCTTGTTTTCATATTTTATTCTTCTATTTATAAAATAAAGTAATCTAAATGTATTTTTAAACTTACCCAACCACCTTTAAGGATTTATATATATCAACAATACGGTATTTTTGCTTATTTACACTTTTCAAAATGAAGCCAGTATAACATATGGTCTTGCCATATTAGTCTTCTGAAAGTGCACCATTTATGTTTATCTGCATTGGATTCCATCTGCCACACCTCTGCCCATTTTGCCATTCTGTCTCTGTCTTTTTCAAACATACAACTATCATTGTCACAATCTATCACGTTTTGAATCATCTGCAAATCTTGCTCCCAGTAACAACAACATACATTTGCGTGGCACATTTTACATTGTAAAATGTCCTAAGGCAGTCTAAAAGAGCAATACCAAAACTAGTTTCAACATTTTTTGACACCAAACCATAGTAGGAGAACTCAGGAAAGATGATCAAAAACTCGATCAAAGAAATAAGATTTTGGGAGCATCTTAAAAAGGCAGAAAGGTTTATAGAGATAATGCCAGAGCTTAAGGTAAAGAAATGTCATCAATGGTGGAGTAATTAAATTCAGTAATTCTCAAAAGACTATCGCTGGAGGAGCACAGAAGTCACAAAGATTTGAAGGGTTCGAGAAAGTGACACAAAGGGAGAAGCAGGGCCATGGAAGGATCTGAAAACAAGGATGAAGACAATAACATTGAAGCGTTGCTGGAGGTGAAGCCAGTCTGGGTCAGCAAGCACAAGGATGATGGATAATGGCGATTTGGCATTGGTTAGGATACAGCTTTGGAAGAGTGCTAGTTATGTAAGGTGGAAGATGGGTGGCTAACCCAACAGCATTGGAGAAGTCAAGTCTGGAGGTAACAAAAGCACGGATGAATGGTTCAGCAGGAGATGAGTTGAGGGAAGGCTGGAGTCAAACAATGTTATGAAAATGGAAATAGAAAATCTCAGAGATGGTGTGATTTAGTAGTTGGAGATTCAACACAGGGTCAAACACAACAAATGGTCTCACACAGCTAAACAGACAAAATGGTAGACAAGGAGCAGAGTTTGTGACAGAACCAATGACTATGGTTTCGGCTTTCCCAATATTTGGCTGAAGGAATGTTATAATCATCCAATATCAGATATCAGGAATCAATTGGCAGGATTTTCCAGCCTCTCTACTCGGGGGGGATAGTTTGAAGTCAACCCCTTGCAGTGGTAAGGAGGGCAAGCCATGCAAAAGTCCACAGGCTTTGGCAGAACTGGAGGATCCTGCCAGCGGTCAATGGCTGACTGCATCCACTGCAGGAAAACCTACCACAGGGGCAGGGAAATCCTCGCCAATGGAGGGGTTTAAGGAGGTAGTAATCAGATGGAGTTGAGTGACAATGGTATACATGTGGTTTCTTGTTATTTTCCTTTGGATAATATTGCATGAGGATGAGAAATAGAAGAAGTCAAGAATAGATCCTTGGGAAACTCCAGAGCTGATAGAGCAAAAGTGGGAAGAAAAGGCATTGGAGATGAGCCTCTGGCTATGGTTAGATACAGAAGAATGGAACCAAGCTGGGCAGTTCCACCCACCTGGATGGCAGAACAGAGCTGTTGAAGATGTCAATTGTGTTTAGTTGAACTTGGGTAGGGGGAATTAGCTGGAAATTTATCTGAGCACCTCTCAGGATGCAAACTAAAGCTGCACTTGATGGGTTAGGAGGTGTAAGCTTGTAATGCATAATAAATGGAAAGGTATGCAAATATTGGCTTTGGTTTTATCCACTAACCATTGGTTGCTGGCTTAAAAAGAGAGGAGGATGGTGTGGTCAACTTTTTTGGATGTTTCAGACAAGTCCAGAAGGATGAAAAAATATTGTAGCTTGCCTTAATCCAAATGCTAGTGAACGTGGATCCATAATACAAAACTACACTGAGTTGGTAATTCCACTCAGGATTAAGGTATGGTGGCTGATCTTACTAATGGATATCCTAGAACCATGGAAACCTTACAGTGCAGAAAAAGGCCATTTGGCCCATCAAGTCTGCACTGATCACAATCTCACCCAAGCTCTACTGTCATATCCCTACATATTTCCCGCTAAGCTATGCATTTTAGGGCACTAATGGAAATTTTTAGCATGGCCAATCAATTTAATCTACACATCTTTGGACTGTGGGAGGAAACTGGAACACCTGGAAGAAACCCATGCAACCATGAGGAGAACATGCAAATTCCACACAGGCAGTGACCCAAGCCATGAATTGAACCCAGGTCCTTGGAACTGTAAAGCAGCAGTGCTAATCACTGTGCTACTGTGTTGCTCACATATATGGCACACAAGTGCATTAGAAAATGCTATTAAGTGTGAGAGGCTTAGAGGCAATATAAATTATTGCGGCAGAATACAGGGAACTTTACTTTGTAACTCACTGGGTCATACCTGACTTGGGAGATTTTGATGCAGATATTGGATGTCTGAAAGAGAAGTTTCATTCCCCAGTGCTAACAAACTTCACTTTGATATTATCTTTAGATTGGTTCAGTAAATCTCCGCATATGACAGCAAATTTAGTTGCTGATGATAGTTACCTGGATGCTACTCTGAAGTATTTCTGGATGAAGTAATAAGCCACAGCCAGAGGAACAAGGGCAATGAGGAACACTGGTGTCACGTATGAGATCACAGCCAAGGCAGAGACACACAGAAGAGTTGATCGACTGAGACACTCGAGAGTGGCAGGAATGTGCTGAAAATAAACACACCAGAATGATCAATCCATTCAAAATCAGAATTTCTCTATCAAATCTCATTCTTAGATTTTAAGAATCAATCAAAATGATCACTATGACATTACTACTGGCATCAGTGAGGAATCAAGAATCCAACTATGACAAGAAACTGAACACGTAAGTTCGCTACTGAAAAATGATTGATTGTCCCTACTAACATCAGATTAGCATCCTCATGTGGGTATAGCTTCAGTAAATCAAAACTATCACACCTCTCCTGTGATGTTAGAAATACTGAACTTCTGGGAAAATATTTAGAAATAATAATCAGAAGAAAATTGATAGCACATGTACAAGGATGGACTATTAAAGCAGAAGCAGCAAAAAGTCATTAAGGACAAATCATGTTTGACCACTTTGATTGAGATTTTTGATGGGATAACAAAGAGTGTGGATGCAGACAGCACAGTTAATATCGAGTAAGTGGATTTTTAAAAGGCATTTGATAAACCACATATTAAATCTAGTAGCAGAAGTGGAGCTAGGTGGTCCAGATTCAGTCAAGTGGAAGTGTCGCCTGAGTTAATATTCCTTACCTTCATTGTCACCCATGAGATGAAAAGGAATAAAGACCTGAGGCTGGATTTTCATATAAGCCACCTGCTCTTGGCCCAACTAAAATCTTTAAGTGGCCATTTGACACTTAGAACAAAGAACAAAGAACAACACAGCACAGGAAACAGGCCCTTCGGCCCAACGAGCCCGCGCCGCTGTCCTAACGTCTTAATGACATATAGAGACCAATTTGTTACCCAATCAGCCTAAGAGCACATTTTTGGGATGTGGGAGGAAACCGGAGCACCCGGAGAAAACCCACGCAACCACGGGGAGAACGCGCAAACTCCCGCAGACACAGGCCCAAATCCATGTGTATGCACAGCAACAGCGATAGTCTCTGAGCTGTCATGTTGCCCATCTGATGGTCCAGTTTAAGCATACACTAACGACGTGAAGCACTAGGCCACTCCTGAAGTAACCTCCAGGAGCAGCCCTCGCCCGACCTGCCGAATGCATGCACCTTGTTGGTCAACAAGGTGGACCGAATAGCCTGTGGAAACAAATAAAGTATTTAAACAGTCCTCCTTTATCTCTCTATCTGCAGACCGCTCATGTGGCTGTCCAAGAGACCCTTAAACAATCCTAGTGTGCCTGCTCCCACCACCTTACTCGGTCACTTATAGGTCACTTAAATGCCTTTTCCCATCCAGCTTCAAATTTTTGGTTGGCAGGAGAATTTTCCAGTTGGGATGGGTGGTGGCAGAGGGGTTCCAAAAATGATCGGACTTATATCTTGGATGAAAAAAGAATGTGGAGGGGGGAGGGCCCTCCATCAGAAGCCCCCTTCTAACCTTGGGCACTCTCTCCTTAAGGTGCAGTGGAGAGCTGATGGCCAATCAGATGGGACTTTCTCTCAAGTGAGGTGTGGAAGTCCTGCCTGCAGCCAATCAATGCTTGAGTGTGAAATGATGGAAAATCCTGCAATCTGAAATTTCCTGGTCAATGGCTTCATATCTGTAGGACCCAGAACTCAGGAGTAAAAACTTAAAAAAGGATATTTTAACTACACCATAGTTTGGTGTAGTCTGTGAGGAAAATCTCCCAGATGTACAGCTTTTGATAGAAAGGACAACTCCAATTTGTAACAACAGCTCAGCAACTTTGTGCACCTTGGCAGGCACTGATACAACAGATGATACTGTATTGATCCCTGCATCAGGCCCTCAGATAAGAGGCAGTCAGAGATTACCACATGAATTTTTCAGTATAGATCTGGAACGCATTGGAAAGGTGGTGCCTAACATCCAACAGTCTGTCATCAGTTCTGTCCTGTAGTGTCAACCTAGATTATGTGCTCAAGTGCTATAATAGATTTGACAACGTACAGCCTGTTAACTGATCTGAGTGCTACTCACTGAATTAATCTAACATCACACTTCAAAGTTCTTTTTCTGACTTAGAGCTTACAAGTAACTTTCAATCTGTGAACTGAACTCACTAAAACAACAAATTTTAAACTTTGATTATTTTTAGGCAAGCAATCAGGCCTGTTGCACAGTTTAATAGAACTTCACTGTGGCAACAGGAAAGGCTACAATATTACTGTCTCCATTCTGCAGTCTATATCTTTGCGGATCTTCTTATTTGCATCACCTTTTTGCAACTTAACTTTTACACATCCACCTTGGGCATTATGGTAGCACAGTGGTGAGCACTGCTGCCTCACAGCGCCAAGGACCTGGATTCGATTCCTGGATGAGGTCACTGTCTGTCTGTCTGTCTGTGTGGAGTCTACATGTTCTCCCTGTGACAGCGTGGGTTTCATCCGGGTGCTCCAGTTTACTCCCACAGTCTGAAAGATATGCTGGTTAGGTGCATTGCCCATGCTAAATTCTCTCTCAGTGTACCCGAACAGGTGCTGGAGTGTGGTGACTAGGGGATTTTCACAGTAACTTCAGTGATAATGTAAGCCTATTTGTGACACTAATAAAAATGAACTTAAATAAACAGTGGGGAATTTCATGAAGGTTCTGGTATTGCACAAAATACTTGTATTTAGTGTTACCTGGAAAATGACAGAAGTATCTTACCTGATCAATGATATTAGTGTCTGCAGAAAATCGATTCAGGATGTTTCCAAGAGGGGTGGTTTCAAAGAACCTGAAAGACAAAAAACACCAAGAAGGAACTTGTAGTGAATGTTTAGAGCACTAGGTTACTTAGCATTTCATGGTACTCCAAGCCATTCCCTTGACTTGCTCGTGAGACATATTTCTGTTGCAATACATACTTTGCATTTTCTAGTGCCTAACTGGCAGTGTAATTGAGTCAGCAAATAGTCCTTGGTAATGCTTGAATTGCATATTGTCCATAACTCTATTGTTCTAAGAGTGAAACTCTTCAGAGTAATTCCCTTGTAACTATGAGCTTCTAACTTTCTTAATTGTTACCCTGTGGTCCCTGGTACATGAAGAAAATGACTTGCATTTTCAATTTTGTTGATTCCTTTCAGGATCCAAGTTGCCATTGCAATTTTTTTGAAGATTATCACCAATAGCCACTTATAACCAGCTATGCATTCATCAATTTATTTTTCTAAAGAAGTATGAAATTCTGACAGGAAATAATAACATTACTTTATCTGTCTGCCAGGAATCCTAATGATCTTCATCAAAATGGGTTAAACATTAGATTCAAAACAGAAAATGTTGGAAAATCTCAACAGGTCTGACAGCATCCGTGGAGAGAGAACAGAGCTGATGTTTCCAGTCTGGAATCATTAGACTGTTGGAAGATCTAGAAAATCCCAGGTTGCCTAAATGACTGACTTCCTTCAGATTTGGGCTCTCTCACTTTGGTTGAAAAATATACTAGCAGGTTCTGTAATAAGACCACATAAATGTTACCAGCTTTTTTTCAAAACTATAGGAGTATTTTTAACTTAACCCACACACTGGTAAACTGAATTGAAAAATGAAATTGCGCAACATGCAAAAGGGGCTGCACGTTGGCACAGTGGTTAGCACTGCTGCCTCATAGTGCCAGGAACCTGGGTTCGATTCCCGACTTGGGTCACTCTCTATGCAAAGTCTGCATGTTCTCCAAGTGTCTGCATCCTCCAGATGCTCCGGTTTCTTCCCACAGTCCAAAAGACATCTTGGTTCGGTGCATTGGCCATGATAAATTCTCCCTCAGTATACCAAATGGGCATGGGAGTGTGGTAATTAAGAGATTTTCACAGTAAAGTCATTGCAGTGTTAATGTAAGCGACTTGTGACACTAATATTTAAGCTTTAACCTTTAATTTGAGTCATGTCAGTTTCCTGATTAAAAGCTGGGTTAAAATTACATTCATAAAATTGTTAAGTGGACATTAATAAAAAAAAAATCTTAAAAAGTAATCCAATACCTCATTGGTGCCAGGATGACTTTATTGAGCAAACTTTTGTGTAGTTCCTTGGTCACTTTGAGACCTGTCCATTCCACAGCAATAGAGGTAACCAAGCAGAGGACAATTCCCAGGCAGCAGAGAATGCTGAACACTATGGTGTAGTTGGAATGGTTGAAGCGACAGTCCTGGGGCAGTAAGCATAAATTAAAACCAATGAATGATGATACAATGCTGACAAACAAAATAGATGGCTTCTTTAAAGTGACTTATCTGTATTACTAACAAAGTCTTGTGAAATACATACTGGAACCAAGATCTATAAATTTTCTTTATATTTAAATTAATCATAGAAACCCTATAGTGCAGAATGAGGCCATTCAGCCCAATGAATCTGCAATCAACAACAATCCCAGCCAGGCCTTATCCCCGCAACCCTACGTATTTACTCTGCCAATCCCTCTAACTACGCATCCTGAGACACTTAAAGGACAATTTAGTATGGCCAATCAACCTAACCCACAGATCTTTGGACTATGGGAGGAAACCAGTGCACCCAGAGGAAACCACACAGATACGAGGAGAATTTGCAAACTCCACACAGATAGTGAGCCAATCTGGGAATTGAACTCAGGTCCTGGGAGCTGTGGGGTGGCAGTGCTAACCACAGTGCTGCTGAGCTGCCCAGAGAATAAAAAAGAAAATTGGTAAAATCTCCATTCTAGATGGCTATCACCCTTGCCTGATATTCCTGTATGTGCTCTACCCTTCCATGCTTTACAACTGCATGGTAAATGTATTTCTGTGTTTCTGGCAGGTTATTTCTCCTATTCAATAATGCTCAGTCATGGAGCATAATTTTACAAAAATTGTTAATTGTTCTCTTTTATTTCAATAAATGGCAATGAACACTTTAATGTCACTTTAGATTAATGAATCTCTTGTATGAGTGACTTTTGATATGTAACCAAAAATAATAAATATTGATGTGCTTGACGAGCAGGAGTTGTCTTTGATATTCCTGTTTACAATCTGCAACTTTATGCCTGAGATCCCAGTTAATGAATGATTTATCTCTGAGTACACTCGTCAATAGACTTAAGCAGCAAGGATTTTTATTGTCCTTCGAAACAGCAAAGAAAGAGAAAAATCACAAGTGAGTAATTCTGTAATTGTCACTTTAAAATCTATATTTGAAATAGACGAGTAAAAAAGGCGGAATATCAGAATGTACTATGCATCTAATCAACAGAGTCCTTAAATGGTCCAACTGCATCTTTTTGAAAGAAGATAGTTATTAAGATAAACATGCTCAATGATGAATGCTATTTCATTGATCACTTGTTACATTTTTTAATTTTCAGTAGAATTATTGTGCAGGTCGTTCATATTTGTCCAGTTATTCCTGTGTTTAACCATTTGATTCAAATGGAAATTGTCAGGCTATATGTATCATTATGTGGTACACATCTCACACTAATACAGTCAGAGGAGAGGTACTTTTCTGCTGACAGTTTATATTGGAACAGAATTTATTTATTTATTCATGGGGTACTGGCTGGACTAGCATTTATTGTCCATCCATGTAAGAGTCAACCAGATCTGGAGTCACATGTCAACCAGATCAGAGTGAAGACAGATTTCCCTGCCTAAAGAGCATTAGAGAACCAGATTATATTTATGACAACTGATGATGGTTTCATTATCATTATTAGACAATGTTGGGATTTAATGTTCATTCATGTTGGAATTCAAACCCAGGCCCCCAGAGCATTACCCTGGGTCTCTGGATTGCTAGTTTCAGTGACAAAATCACCGTGCCTTGTGAGTAAAAAGGGCTGTACTCTGCACCCTACTCTTGCATAGAATATAGAACGTGGAACAGTATAGCACAATACAAGCCCTTCGGCCCTCAATGTTGTGCCGAGCTATGTCTGAACCCAAGATCAAGCTATCCTACTCCTTATCATTCTGGTGTGCTCCATGTGCCTATCCAATAAATGCTTGAAAGTGCCTAGTGTCTGACTCCACTATCACAGCAGGCAGTGCATTCCACACCCCCAACCACTCTCTGAGTAAAGAATCTACTTCGACATCCCTCCTATATCTCCCACGATGAACCTTATCATTTTGCTTCCTACATCCACCCAAGAAAATGGTCTTTGCATGTCCACTCTATCTATCCTCCTCATCATTTTATAAACTTCTATTAAGTCACATCTCATCCTCCTCTGCTCTAAAGAGAAAAGCCCCTGCTCTCTCAAACTTTCCTCATAAGACCCACCGTCCAAACTAGGCAGCATCCTGGTAAATCTTCTCTGCACTTTCTCCAATGCTTCCACATCCTTCTTATAGTGAGGTGACCAGAATTGCACATAATATTCCAAATTTGGTCTCACCAAGGTACTGTATACCTGCAGCATAACCCACGACTCTTAAACTCAAACCCCTGTTAATAAACGCTATAAGCCTTCTTCACAGCTCCATTCACTTGAGTGGCAACCTTCAGAGATCTGTGGATAAGAATCCCAAGATCTCTCTGTTCCTCCACATTCCTCAAAAGTCTGCTGTTTATCCTGTAATGCGCATCCCAGTTTGTCCTACCAAAATGAATCACCTCACACTCTTAATTGACCAGTCAGTCCCAAATCTAAGGCAAATTGCAAGAACATTTTCCACTCTCAAAACTGATCAAATAAAGCAGAAATGCCGAAGAGAAATTACTCATCTGACAACGCAAACTCAGTAGACAAAACTCTTAAGGCTATATTTCTGTCTGCGCTTTGGGTAGGAGAAGCAGGGAGAATTCCTAGCTCCGCAAACCCAACTTCTATAAATGTCTGACCTAATGGCAAATTTTTGGTCTGAAGGGATGAGTTCTATTAACAGCTGGAGTGGGCAACCCAGGGAGTAATGAAAGGTTAGAAGCAAGCCTGGCGCAGATTGGGTGACTCAGGCAGAAATAAAAAATGAAGTCTCAGGAAAGGCTCAACTGAGAGATTGAGCATTCAAGATGAAGTCCCTGTATCTCATAAGAGGTGTCATTGTCTTGTCAGTGTTGCATTATGTTGTATAACAACATGCCATCATCAGAAGGGAAGTCTTTCATTGATCCAGTCTCAGTAATACTTTGGCCTGTGAACAGAACATAATACACACAGCTCTGGTGCTAATGTCTTAAAGCTTTCTATCCATGTATATCGGTTCTCATGTGCCAAGTTAAATAAATTAATCCACAATGTGCTTGCACAATCTCTTACAAGTGATTCTGCCTTTATAACATCATCTCAAACATGACAGAAATGGGAATTCTGTAAATGTTGCCAACTGTTAGCTAACCCTGGAATGGATGGCCCATTATGGCTGAAGTACTGAAGTACAGGAGTACTGAACTGAAACACTGATTCCATGGTGTGGCTTCACAAGAAACATGGAAACGCTATCTCCTTATTACCACTGACTGGTATAGATATTCTGTAACTATGCAGTTAGCTACCAAGATTCAGCAGATGACTGTTAAACCATATCATGCTCATTCTGATGGTCCTTTTGCCACCCATCTGTATGAATGTGCCCACACTGTTGAACCTTGAGCAGGTTCCCCACATCAGCACACTGTCATGGCATAACAGTGTGTCCAAGTGAGATACTCACAGCTGCAATATACATGGCAACAAACATTTGTGTGGAACCACTTTCTACATTAAGCCTTAACTGTATTCATTGATGATAAGGTGAAAATGGTTTATGCATGTAAAGGCACAAAAGTGAATGAAAGCATTGTAATCAGTGTGGCTCATGACCCTCTTTGCTGTAGAATTTTATTGATAGAATGTCACATGGAGGAGAAAATAGGGGAAGGGATGGGTCCAGCTTCCCCAGGTTTTCCTGATCAGAGCCTTCATGTTTTGGTGGAAGAGATCTAGAAAGGGAGAGCAGTCTCTACCCTGCTGGCCAGTGTAATCCACTGCCAACAACAGAGTGGCCTGGACTCAAATAGTGACTGTAGTGAGTGTAGCAGGAGACCAGCAGCACTCATGGAATCAGCACAGGAAAAGGTTCAATGATCTGCTGCGTTCTGGCAAGATGAGCAGCTTGGCTCATCCACACAGAGTTCCAAGAGAAGGGTCAAAATAGAATATTGCAGTTAAGATGCGAGTCCTGCTTATCTTTCTGCTTCAGTATTAAGATTTGTTTGTATGAGCTGCTGATGTGAATGAGCAGTGGGATGCATGAACATAGTAAAGAGAAATAGTGCTGTATGGCTGAGAACCATTTGTTCAGTTGGACCATGGAGATTGTTAGGGTGTCTGTTAATGATGGTGAATCACCAGCAATGGGGGATAAAGGTGATATTAAAGTCATGTTTGAACATGGTAGTAATGATGGCGGTCATGATGTTACTTCACTGAGCACAAGAGAATGTTGGCATTAGAGGGAGTGCAAGGATGGGGGTTGCATGATATGGACAGTGCAAGCATAGGTAAAGCATTGGAGTGCATCACAGCATGCATTTACACTGAGAAGGACTATACTTAAATAATTCATTTTCTGTCACACAAACCCCTACTACCTTGGGGCAGCACAGTGGTATAGTAGTTAGCACTGCTGCCTCAGTGCCAGGCATCCTAGGTTCAATTCCAGCCTGGATACTGTCTGTGTGTAGTTTGCATATTCTCTCCGTATTGGTGTGGGTTTCCTCTGGGTGTTCCTGTTTCCTCCCACAGTTCAAAGATATCCATTGACTCTGTTTACATTTACCGTTGCCTCGGAAAAGCAGCCAGCATAATCAAGGACCCCATGCACCGCGGACATTCTCTCATCCACCTCCTTCCGTTAGGGAAAAAAATACAAAAATCTGAAACATATACCGACCGACTCAAGGAAAGTTCTTCCCTGCTCCAATCAGGGTTTTGAATGGGCCTACCTCATATTAAGTTGATCTTTCTCTACACTCTAACTATGGCTGTAACACTACATTCTGCACTCTCTCCTTTCATTTTCTATGTACAGTATGCTTTGTCTGTATCGCATGCAAGAAACAATACATTTTACTGCATACTTGTGACAATAATAATCAAATCAATTGATGATAAATTGCCCCTTACAGTTACTGGGATTAACAGGTGGGGTTACAGGATCAGTCCTAGGTGGAAATGTTATCGGTGCATGCTTGATGGGTCGAACAGCTTCCTTGTGCACTGTAGGGATTCTATGATTCTCATCTCAACGCCCCACCTCCAGAGCAGATACCTTGGCCATCAAGAGGAGGAAGATATGCGCAAAAAAGCAGTATCACACTTTAATAGCTCAAACCCACCAACTCAGATATAAGCACTATACAAGGATGTATCATATGTGTAGAGTCGGTGGCACATGGTGAAGGGCATTGCACAAGGTTAAGAAGAACGAGTCTGGGTGAGAGACATTGTTTTCCTTAGAGGAGGGAGGAAAGTCAATGATGTTCCAGTGAGAATGTGTGTGCGGACTCAGCAGATATCTTTTGGAGCTCAATGTTAAGAGAATCAACAGCAGAGGTGTGGATGTCTGGCAGAGTTCCCTGAGGCAGTGGAAGCTTTAGGATTACAAATACAGGTGTTCATCACCGTCAGGAACACCACATTGTCCCAGGGATTCAACCTCATCTGCTCCAACCATGAGAAATTGGCCAGTCTCATGGAGAGACACACAGGCAGTAACACTCAGAGTGAAGAATGCAAGCACATGATTTCAGGCAGAAACGGGTGCAGGCTTCTTTCAGGAACTTGGAATTATTCTGCTCAGAATATGCCATGGAATATACAATACATAAGGAGCTGCTCATTCTTAACAGGATGGTCGCACTGTTGGCACAGCAGTTGCCTGGATTGATGACCGCTATGCATCAGTGGTCAGCCCCATCAACTCCACCTGAAGGTTCAACAAAGCTGTTCAGGTAACAGACGAGGATTAAGCTCTTCAGCACCCTCATCTTCTTCCACTTTTCCAGCCTCTCTGCTGGAACCTTTGGCTGCTCCACTTGTTTTCTTATTTATTCATGAGACATGGGCAACGCTGGCTGGTTAATGTAGTTATTGCCTATCCCTTGTTGCCCTTGGGGCAGTTGAGAGTCAACTGCATTGCTGAGGCTCTGGAGTCACATAAAGGCCAGACAAGGTAAAGATGGAAGATTTCCTTCCCTAAAGGACATTAGTGAACAGATGAGCTTTTCCGACAATCATCAATGTTTCCTTGGTAATCCATAGATTCTTAATTCCAGATTTTGCCTGTAATCATGGTTATCCACGTAGAGCTGCAGAGGTTGCAGTTTGAAAGCTGTCCCTAATGGGGTGCCTGTACAGTGAAGCTAATCACCATGGTACTTATTGCCACATGGAATGCAAAGTGATCAGCTTACCTCCACCTCTTTTGAGGCAACATTGGGTTGAGGGTGGCACTTTGTAGGACTGTGCGAGAGCTCAGGCCTATCTCACTTAGAACACTGATGCATTCACCATAGTTCCACTTTTCACATTGTGTATGACTTTTGAGTACTTTTTGAATATATTTACATATATTTGTAGTGTGTTTTTGTACACCACAGAACTCCAAAGACTGATAACATTATAAAGGATGCCATTACCAGTGATAATGAAGGTAGCATGCTTGAGGTGAGTTATTCAGAAGCAAAGAAGTACCAATCTTGGTGAGGCATTGGAGGGTCTGTTCTTTCTCTAGTCTATCACATAAGATTCCAGTGATCAAAGGTACAAACATTGAGATTTTTGTTGAATCTGTCATTGTCCATCCAAACTTGACATCAAGGAAGGCTCTATGATCAGACTTCATGATCAGATGCTGGGCAGCAGCTGTATCTCAAGCACGAATATTGAGTGTGTGGAACATTTCTCCACACAGCACTGCCGAGGTATTGTCCTAGCTATAAGCAAAATGCCTTGATGTAATGCCATGAACCCTCCAGATGGTACAGGATGTGCTTTGTGAGGGAAACGGAGAAGGCTGGAATGCTGATTAGGGCATCTATCTCAGAAGCTGGACAATAAACTGGAATGGATGGTGCACATGTTTTTCAAAGATTGTTGTTACAGTTATGGGCTCATCTTGTACAGTGAGCCTTATCTGATTCATACAGTCTTAAATCATGTCACTCTCAGCATTCTGGGTGTGTCACTCTCAACATTGTGGGCGTGTCACTCTCAGCATTGTGGGTGTGTCACTCTCAGCATTGTGGGTGTGTCACTCTCAGCATTGTGGGCGTGTCACTCTCAGCATTGTGGGTGGGTCAGTCTCAGCATTGTGGGTGTGTCACTCTCAGCATTGTGGGTGGGTCACTCTGAGGATTGTGGGTGGGTCACTCAGCATTGTGAGCGTGTTCCTTTCAGCATTGTGGGCGTGTCACTCTCAGCATTGTGGGCGTGTCACTCTCAGCATTGTGGGCGTGTTCCTTTCAGCATTGTGTGTGTGTCACTCTCAGCATTGTGGGTGTGTCACTCTCAGCATTGTGGGCGTGTCACTCTCAGCATTGTGGCCGTGTTCCTTTCAGCATTGTGTGTGTGTCACTCTCAGCATTGTGAGTGTGTCACTCTCAGCATTGTGGGTGTGTCACTCTGAGCATTGTGGGCGTGTCACTCTCAGCATTGTGGGCGTGTCACTCTCGGCATTGTGGGCGTGTCACTCTCAGCATTGTGGGCGTGTCACTCTCAGCATTGTGGGTGTGTCACTCTCAGCATAGTGGGCGTGTCACTCTCTGCATTGTGGGTGTGTCACTCTCAGGACTGTGAGCGTGTCACTCTCAGCATTCTGGGCATGTCACTCTCAGCATTGTGGGCGTGTCACTCTCGGCATTGTGGGCGTGTCACTCTCAGCATTGTGGGTGTGTCACCCTCAGCATTGTGGGCGTGTCACTCTCAGCATTGTGGGTGGGTCAGTCTCAGCATTGTGGGTGTGTCACTCTCAGCATTGTGGGTGGGTCACTCTGAGGATTGTGGGTGGGTCACTCAGCATTGTGAGCGTGTTCCTTTCAGCATTGTGGGCGTGCTTACAGGTGTCACTCTCAGCATTGTGGGCGTGTCACTCTCAGCATTGTGGGCGTGTTCCTTTCAGCATTGTGTGTGTGTCACTCTCAGCATTGTGGGTGTGTCACTCTCAGCATTGTGGGCGTGTCACTCTCAGCATTATGGGTGTGTCATTTCAGCATTGTGGGTGTGTCACTCTCAGCATTGTGGCCGTGTTCCTTTCAGCATTGTGTGTGTGTCACTCTCAGCATTGTGAGTGTGTCACTCTCAGCATTGTGGGTGTGTCACTCTGAGCATTGTGGGCGTGTCACTCTCAGCATTGTGGGCGTGTCACTCTCGGCATTGTGGGCGTGTCACTCTCAGCATTGTGGGCGTGTCACTCTCAGCATTGTGGGTGTGTCACTCTCAGCATTGTGGGTGTGTCACTCTCAGGACTGTGAGCGTGTCACTCTCAGCATTCTGGGCATGTCACTCTCAGCATTGTGGGCGTGTCACTCTCAGCATGGTGGGCGTGTCACTCTCAGCATTGTGGGTGTGTCACCCTCAGCATTGTGGGCGTGTCACTCTCGGCATAGTGGCGTGTCACTCTCAGCACTGTGGGTGTGTCACTCAGCATTGTGGGTGTGTCACTCTCAGCATTGTGGGTGTGTCACTCTCAGCATTGTGGGCGTGTCACTCTCAGCATTGTGGGTGTGTCACTCTCAGCATTGTGAGCGTGTGACTCTCAGCATTGTGGGTGTGTCACTCTGAGCATTGTGGGTGGGTCACTCTCAGCATTGTGGGTGGGTCACTCTTAGCATTGTGGGTGGGTCACTCTCAGCATTGTGGGTGGGTCACTCTCAGCATTGTGTGTGTGCCACTTTCAGCATTGTGAGCGTGTGACTCTCAGCATTGTGGGTGTGTCACTCTGAGCATTGTGGGTGGGTCACTCTCAGCATTGTGGGTGGGTCACTCTCAGCATTGTGGGTGGGTCACTCTCAGCATTGTGTGTGTGTCACTCTCAGCATTGTGGGCGTGTCACTCTCAACATTGTGGGTGTGTCACTCTTAGCATTGTGGGTGTGTCCCTCTCAGCATTGTGGGTGTGTCACTCTCAGCATTGTGGGTGAGTTAGTCTCAGCATTGTGGGTGAGTTACTCTCAGCATTGTGGGTGAGTTACTCTCAGCATCGTGGACGTGTCACTCTCAGCATTGTGGGCGTGTCACTCTCAGCATTATGGTGTGTCACTCTCAGCATTGTGAGCATGTTCCTTTCAGCATTGTGGGTGTGTCACTCTCAGCATTGTGGGTGTGTCACTCTCAGCATTGTGGGCGTGTCACTCTCAGCATTGTGGGTGTGTCATTTCAGCATTGTGGGTGTGTCACTCTCAGCATTGTGGGTGTGTCACTCTCAGCATTGTGGGTGTGTCACTCTGAGCATTGTGTGTGTGTCACTCTCAGCATTGTGAGCATGTTCCTTTCAGCATTGTGGGTGTGTCACTCTCAGCATTGTGGGCATGTCACTCTCAGCATTGTGGGCATGTCACTTAGTATTGTGGGCGTGTCACTGTCAGCATTGTGGGCGTGTCATTTCAGCATTGGGTGTGTCACTCTCAGCATTGTGAGCGTGTTCCTTTCTGCATTGTGAGTGTGTCACTGTCAGCATTGTGGGCGTGTCATTTCAGCATTTTGGGTGTTTCACTCTCAGCATTGTGGCCGTGTTCCTTTCAGCATTGTGGGTGTGTCACTCTCAGCATTGTGGGTGAGTTACTCTCAGCATCGTGGACGTGTCACTCTCAGCATTGTGGGCATGTCACTCTCAGCATTGTGGGTGAGTTACTCTCAGCATCGTGGACGTGTCACTCTCAGCATTGTGGGCGTGTCACTCTCAGCATTATGTGTGTGTCACTCTCAGCATTGTGAGCGTGTGAATCTCAGCATTGTGTGTGTGCCACTTTCAGCATTGTGAGCATGTTCCTTTCAGCATTGTGGGTGTGTCACTCTCAGCATTGTGGGCGTGTCACTCTCAGCATTGTGGGTGTGTCATTTCAGCATTGTGGGTGTGTCACTTTCTGCATTGTGGGTGTGTCACTGTCAGCATTGTGGGCATGTCATTTCAGCATTGGGTGTGTCACTCTCAGCATTGTGAGCGTGTTCCTTTCTACATTGTGGGTGTTTCACTCTCAGCATTGTGGCCGTGTTCCTTTCAGCATTGTGTGTGTGTCACTCTGAGCATTGTGGGCGTGTCACTCTGAGCATTGTGGGCGTGTCACTCTCGGCATTGTGGGCGTGTCACTCTCGGCATTGTGGGCGTGTCACTCTCAGCATTGTGGGCGTGTCACTCTCTGCATTGTGGGCGTGTCACTCTCTGCATTGTGGGCGTGTCACTCAGCATTGTGGGTGTGTCACTCTCAGCATTATGAGCGTGTCACTCTCAGCATTGGGGTGTGTGTCACTCTCAGCATTTGTGGGCGTGTCACTCTCAGCATTGTGGGTGTGTCACTCTCTGCATTGTGGGCGTGTCACTCTCAGCATTGTGGGCGTGTCACTCTCTGCATTGTGGGCATGTCACTTCAGCATTGTGGGCGTGTCACTTTCAGATTGTGGGCATGTCACTTTCAGCATTGTGGCGTGTTACTCTCAGCATTGTGGGTGTGTCACTCTCGGCATAGTTGGCGTGTCACTTTCTGCATTGTGGGCTTGTCACTCTCAGCATTCTGGGCGTGTCACTCTTGGCATTGTGGGCGTGTCTCTTTCTGCATTGTGGGCGTGTCACTCTCAGCATTGTGGGCGTGTCACTCTCAGCATTGTGGGCGTGTCACTCTCTGCATTGTGGGTGTGTCACTCTCAGCATTGTGGGCATGTCACTTTCTGCATTGTCGGCGTGTCACTCTCAGCATTGTGGGCATCTCACTCTCTGCACTGTGGGCGTGTCACTTTCTGCGTTGGGGGCGTGTCACTCTCTGCATTGTGGGCGTGTCACTCAGCTTTGTGGCGTGTCACTTCGCATTGTGGGCGTGTCACTCTCAGCATTGTGGCGATGTTACTCAGCATTGTGGGCGTGTCACTCTCAGCATTGTGGGCTGTCACTTTCTGCATTGTGGGCGTGTCACTCTCAGCATTGTGGGCGTGTCACTCTCAGCATTGTGGGCTTGTCACTCTCAGCATTGTGGGCATGTCACTTTCTGCATTGTGGGTGTGTCACTCTCAGCATTGTGGGCGTGTCACTTTCAGCATTGTGGGCGTGTCACTCTCAGCATTGTGGGTGTGTCACTCTCAGCATTGTGGGTGTGTCACTCTCAGCATTGTGGGCATGTCACTTTCAGCATTGTGGGCATGTCACTCTCAGCATTGTGGGCGTGTCACTCTCAGCATTGTGGGCATGTCACTTTCAGCATTATGGGTGTGTCACTCTCAGCATTGTGGGCGTGTCATTCTCAGCATTGTGGGTGAGTTACTCTCAGCATTGTGGGTGAGTTACTCTCAGCATTGTGGGTGAGTTACTCTCAGCATTGTGGGTGTGTCACTCTCAGCATTGTGGGCGTGTCACTCTCAGCATTGTGGGCGTGTCACTCTCAGCATTATGTGTGTGTCAAACTCAGCATTGTGAGCGTGTGACTCTCAGCATTGTGTGTGCCACTTTCAGCATTGTGAGCATGTTCCTTTCAGCATTGTGGGCGTGTCACTCTCAGCATTGTGAGCATGTTCCTTTCAGCATTGTGGGCGTGTCACTCTCAGCATTGTGGGCGTGTCACTCTCAGCATTGTGGGTGTGTCATTTCAGCATTGTGGTTGTGTCACTCTCAGCATTGTGAGCGTGTTCCTTTCAGCATCGTGGGCGTGTCACTCTCAGCATTGTGGGCGTGTCACTCTCAGCATTGTAGGTGTGTCATTTCAGCATAGTGGGTGTGTCACTCTCAGCATTGGGCGTGTCACTTTCAGCATCGTGGGCGTGTCACTCTCAGCATTGTGGGCGTGTCACTCTCAGCATTGTGGGCGTGTCACTCTCAGCATTATGTGTGTGTCACTCTCAGCATTGTGAGCATGTTCCTTTCAGCATTGTGGGTGTGTCACTCTCAGCATTGTGGGTGTGTCACTCTCAGCATTGTGGGTGAGTTACTCTCAGCATTGTGGGTGAGTTACTCTCAGCATCGTGGCTGTGTCACTCTCAGCATTGTGGGCATGTCAAACTCAGCATTGCGAGCGTGTGACTCTCAGCATTGTGTGTGTGCCAGTTTCAGCATTGTGAGCATGTTCCTTTCAGCATTGTGGGTGTGTCATTTCAGCGTTGTGTGTGTGTCACTCTCAGCATTGTGAGCATGTTCCTTTCAGCATTGTGGGCGTGTCACTCTCAGCATTGTGGGCGTGTCACTCTCAGCATTGTGGGTGTGTCACTCTCAGCATTGTGTGTGTCACTCTCAGCATTGGGGCGTGTCACTCTCAGCATTGTGGGTGTGTCACTCTCTGCATTGTGGGCGTGTCACTCTCTGCATTGTGGGTGTGTCACTCTCACAATTGTGGGTGTGTCACTCAGCATTGTGTGTGTGTCACTCTCAGCATTGTGAGCGTGTTCCTTTCAGCATTGTGGGTGTGTCACTCTCAGCATTGTGGGCATGTCACTCTCAGCATTGTGGGCGTGTCACTCTCAGCATTGTGGGCATGTCACTCAGTATTGTGGGCGTGTCTCTTTCTGCATTGTGGGCGTGTCACTCTCAGCATTGTGGGTGTGTCACTCTCAGCATTGTGGGTGTGTCACTCTCAGTATTGTGGGTGTGTCACTCTCAGCATTGTGGGCGTGTCACTCTCAGCATTGTGGGCGTGTCACTCTCAGCATTATGGGTGTGTCACTCTCAGCATTGTGGGTGTGTCACTCTCAGTATTGTGGGTGTGTCACTCTTAGCATTGTAGGTGTGTCACTCTCAGCATTGTGGGTGTGTCACTCAGCATTGTGGGCGTGTCACTTTCAGCATTGTGGGTGTGTCACTCTCAGCATTGTGGGTGTGTCACTTTCAGCATTGTGTGTGTGTCACTCTCAGCATTGTGGGCGTGTCACCCTCAGCATTGTGGGCGTGTCACTCAGCATTGTGGGCGTGTCACCCTCAGCATTGTGGGCGTGTCACTGAGCATTGTGGGCGTGTCACTCTCAGCATTATGGGCACAGACTGATTATGGATAAGATCACAGCTTTTGAATCTCATCTACAGGCAGTGGTGTTTATGCGAGGGGGTCAGGTTGTGAAAGACCTTTTACAATGTATTTGCATATGTTGAGGCCCATGGTTATGATGATGAGGGTTTCCGCCATTTTAATGTAACTGTGTCAACCTCACTGATTTTGATTCTCCCCCTCATTGTGGGATGGATATTCCCCTGATTAATTATGGTGTTAAAGTAAAAGGTTCTTTCCTTGGGAGTTGCTCACCAGGGACTGATTGGTTCAAACTTGAGCTAGCAGGATCTTCTATGAATTGATTTTGCACAAGGACACATCTGGTGATGATCCTCTGGCTACATGGCTATGCCTTCCATACCATTGGCAGCTGTCATGAACTGGTGAGAAGGGGTGAACTAGTTCCCTGTAATCAGTTCCCTCAGTCGGTCACAACAAAGATTTACACTTCTTCTTTCCAAAGCTATGGCTTTTCCAAATCAAAATGCAATCACAATAACAATAAGGAGCCAATTGAACAAGATCTTTTGAGTCAAAGAATGAGAAATTCTCCCCATCTCTTTTTGAAGACTTCTAAAATTGCCTCTCAACTTGTTCTTGTTTAAGTACGACAACCAATCTATCCACTTAAATAAATTCCACATTCTTCCTAAATGCTGTGCCCAGAATTAAACAGAATAATCTGGTTTTACAAAGGTTCATTATAATCTCTTGACTTTTGTACTCTGTGCCATTATTTATCAAGTTTAGGATCTGGTCCACCTTTTTAATCCCTCTTCTCAATCTACCTTACTGCTTTCAACAATTTGTGCACAAATACCCACAACCCTCTCTGTTTCTGCACCTCCTATGGAATTGTACCATATATTTTACATTGCACCTCCTTATTATTCTTCCTAAAATGTATTACTTCACACTTTTCTACATTAAAATCTCCTGTCAGTTATCCAGCATTCCATCTGTGTATATATGTCCTCTTCAAGTCAATCACTATCCTCTTCACAGTTCACTATACTTCCAAGTTTTGTGTCGTCTTCAAATTTTGTAGCTCTGTCCTGCACAACTAAGTCTAGATTATTAATACAAATAAAGAAGAGCAGCGGTCCTAGTTCAAAAATACATTAGGCTTTCCAGAAATTAATGTTAACAGAATCTGGCTACATTGAGATAACATCGGTGGTAACAAGCAGTTTATCAGACAATTTATAAGATCACTGGTGATATTGTACACGAAACTTTTCTATAAACAGAAACTACTGGCAAGTAGTATTAGTTAGCATTGACTTCTTTCTTTCTGCACTGCAATAGCAGCATTTTTTTGGTGTTCATTCAACCACAAAGCTCTTGAAGTTGCATGGATGAACAGGACAGGATTATTCAAAATTCGTCAACAGTAATTATTCAATGAACTGTTCTTCTGCAATTTAAAGACTAAACTGCTAATATTATGAAAGTTGATTTCCCAGGGTAGTCTCTCAGAGGAACAAGCAAATCAATCTCTTTGCTTTGCTATCCTCAACAATCTGAGATAATCACAATGGTTTCAAACAGTTAGACTAGCAGCCACAGCAGGATTTACTGATGTCATTGGACGATACTGACAACAGCTTATATCACGATTATTTTTTAATCAGTATTCTTGAAATCATTATGCAGTTATTCCTATCAGACACATAAGCAGTTGCTCATACTGTTAGACAGTTTCAAATAATGCTGGAAGTGGTCGGAATTAAATGAGAATTGCCAGTACATAGCAAATGAATTCATTCACTCCTGTGGTCTGCCCGAGGGCAGATCCTTTGGCTTCTTATCTGCTGATGTTTCATCCTGAGCTATTTCCTTGGCAGTCCTTTTGCCAGTGGGGATTTGTCAATGCCTTCAAAGTTCAGGAAGAAGTCTGCAACACCAGTTTTAAATCCAACCGATTTATTTGATAGTAACTCGCAAGCTTGTGAGTTTACTATCAAATAAATTGGTTGGATTTAAAACTGATGTTGCAGACTTCTTACTGTGTTTACCCCCGTCCAATGCCGGCATCTCTACTTCAAAGTTCAGGAGCAGGGCAAGGAGGCAGGTTCCAAGCCTACCTCGGCATGGACGTTAGTCTGAAGCAATCACTAGCCATGTAGTCAACTGTGGTAATTGGCCTCTAACAAGTCAATTCTATGCTATAATTTTCTTTCTGTAGGTCCTAATAAACAGGTTGCATGAGACCAATCTGCCCTTTGGTCATCAATGCGTTAAAGTAGATGCAAATATTTGTGGCTGAGTGAAATAGCACTGTCTGCCAGGATTTACACTGAAATCAAGTAAATTTGTTGCTTCTTTTGTAAATATAGAGCAGATATCAGATCTTGCATCTACCACTCATAAAGGAAGTTCATTCTGTGCAAACATAGATGATGTAAAGATGCCGGCGTTGGACTGGGGTGGTAAGAACTCAGTAAGAACACTGCATTTGCCTGACGAAAACACAAGAGTGTTGAAAGCTCGCAATTTTACTATCAAATAAATCGGTTGGATTTCAAACATAGATGACCATGTCTCACTCTTACTAGACCTCATAGTGCTGAAGCTTTAATTGTTAATTAGAATTGGTTTGAAAAAGAAAAGGATCCATCTGGTCATATAAATGAAAATTCACTTTTCAGTTAATCTCTGGCAACAGAACAGGAGCAAGTTACTTTTCAGCTTTGGTTTCAATGAATCATGCAGTGTAGAAGGATTTCGCTTGGGCCATCCTATCTTTGCTGTTATCTTGAGTATGCTGAGTTTTTCTTATCTTCAACTAACTCTGATCTTGGTCAGTACTATATATTTTTCAATTTTAACACTTACTTTCCTTGGTTAGAAAGGACTTACAGATTTTACTCTCTGGGTGTAGCAGTAGCTTCACAACTGAAACTTGGGGAGACTGAATAGGGGAATTCTAATTGGACAAAGGGAATGTAAATGGTGATAATAAAGGCTGAGAATGGCGTGGAGCGTCAATTAAGAGATCAGAATGTGTAAATGGTGGAACAAAGGTGCAGATTGTTGAAGGACAACTTGAGGAATGTGACAGTTGGCAGGAGCTGGGTGGCGGGTAGGTTTGGAAGACAAGACAGAAAACGAGATTTCTGGAGTTGAAAACTAAAAATAAAGATATAAAGTAATAAAAATGGATGGGTGAGATGAAAAGAAGAAATGAAATACCATAAATGGAAACAGGGTGAAGATGGAGAAGAGAATTCATGTTCTGAAGTTGTTGAACTCAGTGTTCAGCCTAGAAAGCTATAAAGTGCCCAATTGGATGATGAGGTACTTTTTCTCTAGAAATACTCAACATTTGGGTTGGAGTATTCCAGCCATTCATGCCCCGCCATCGCTGCAAATGAGGATGTAGAATTTGATTTTCAGTCAAATCACCATTCACTGGAACAGGATCAGAGAATTCTGTCAATGTTCCAGCCTGCCGGAAAGTTCCAACCTTGGTGTTTATTACAAGGGGAATGGAATATAAAAGTAGGGATGTTTTACTGCAAGACTGTAAAAAGTTTTTGGTGTGGCCACATCTGAAGTATTGTGTTACTAGCTTTGGCTTCTTTTTTTGAAGAAAGACATAATTGCAGTCCAGAGAAAGTTCATTTGACTCATTTTGGGATGAGAGGTTTTTGTTATGAAAAGAGGTTGAAGAATTTGAGCTTGTACTCATTGAAATTTATAAGAATGAGAGGTGACCTTACTGAAACATGTGAGATCCTGAGGGGTCTTGATATGGTGAATACCTGAAGGATGTTTCCTCTTTCACACAAAGCTAGAACTAAATGATACAGTTTAAAAATAGGCAATACCCCTTTTAAGACTGAAATGAGGATTTTTTTTTTCTCTCTCTCTTTCAGGAGTTGTTTATGAAATTCTCTTTTCCAGAAAGCAGTGAGGCTGTATCAATAAATTTATTCAAGACTGAATTGGATAGATTTTGATAGACAAAGGAGTCAAGAGGAGTTGAAACCACAATCGGATCAGCCATGCATTTATTAGGTGGCAGAGCAGGTTGAAGGGCTGAATGGATATTCCTGCTCCTCAGTCATAGAATCGCAGAATCCCTACAATACAGAATGAGGCCATTCAGCCCATTGAGTCTGTACCAACCACAATCCCACCCACTTTTCCCGTAACTTCACATGTTTATCCTACTAATGTCCCGACACCAAAGGAGAATCAATCCACCTAACCCACACATCTTTGGATGGTGGAAGGAAACTGGAGCATCTGGAGAAAACCCATGCAGACATAGGAAGAATATGCAAACTCCACACAAAGAGTGACCGAGGTTGGAATCGAACCCGGGTCCCTGGCAATATGAGGCAGCAGTGCTCGCCATTGTACCACCATACCGCCCCAACGTTCCAATGCTACTTACATTGCAATTATGTACCATATGAAAGCCAAGAAGATTGTGTCAAATTTCAATATGTTTGGGGATAAAGAATCTACATTGCAATTTTCCTTCTATCCCAGTTTCTAATCTAGCTAAATACCATATCTTCGGCTATAAAACTGGGCATGGCAAAGATTGATGCACATATAAAGGAATAACCAAAAAATTCACCATGAATCTTGCAGTCTTTACCTGAATCAAAGAACAGTTTCTTTTCTCTGCTTCAATCTTAACTTGAATAGCATCTGAGGTCCATTTTGCTAGCCAGTAGTCAATTGCCACCATCACTGTGTGCTTGAAGAGTTGTGAGAAAATCAGCAGAGGCAGCAAAAGACAACCTGCGGATCTCAGGTACTTCCCACAAGCATGCCATGGCATTTTTGCTCTCTGTCGCAGGACAGATGAGAGGTTGTCCTCATCATCACTTTCAGCAACATCTTCTGTAATAAATATGCAAAGGTCATAAGAACACCAGGTTAATATATTATTTTTTTCCTTCACATTTGCTACAATGCCCATAACCAAACAGCCAAGTGCATGTAAGGGTTCTATCATGTCCATAAGACATGAAAGAGATGATAAGCCTTTAATCAAACCTTACTTTGTGCTTACTTAAAAAAGGACTTTGTTAGACCAAATAATAACTGCCCCATATTTTCCAATTAAGAGCCCCAGCGTAACATTTGCATTTCCCACAGTGGCAATGTTTGTCACCTTTCTCTGGGAAAAACTAATTTAAAATGAGTGTGGAGTTCAAGGCAATTTTGAATATGTTCTATGATCACTAAACACTAGTATCTAAATGCACTTCACTTAATAAGCAGGGTGAGTTCAAACCCAGATCTGAGGCAAAATGTAACTTCTTATGGTACTATTTCTATATGTACATTTTTGGGTAAATTGTTGAAATCTCAAACTTCACAAAGAAAGTTCTTACAGACGACTGTTTCTTTGATGTGTTCTTCATTTTGCCTCCCATTTATTCACATGTATATGAGTTTACACAGAACACCAGCAAGAATCCAATTTTTTAGAGGATCCTGCATGCAATTTAATTCTTACAAATTAGAAGGATACCTTCAGTTTCAGCCTCTTGCAACGTTTTGAGGAGAGCTTCCCGGGAATACATTGCTCTCCGCAAGTTCTTCCGTTCCAATGCTGTCTTGCTTCCAGCTACAGTCTCCTGGAGAATATAGTCATAATTTTAATTTTTCAACATTCAACAAGCAGCGTTATTTCAAATAATAGCCAAGATTGGATTCAAAACAATTTCTGGAATGAACGTTCAGTGCTATGCAGGATCAGGATTCTCCGGACCCACTTGCCTCAGAACTGGAGAATCCTGCCTAAGGCCAATGGGCCAATGGCCTTTTACATGATCTGCCTACCACCCCCCCATCACCTGCTCCCCCCACCCCCACACCCACTACGATTCCTGTGGCAGGTGTGTTGGGAGAATTCCAGCAATTATGCACGAATCACCACAGATAAAGTATAAATCTGTTTAGCCTATGATAAAATGAAACATTTTTCTTTGTATCACATTGTGGTGTTTGTTTCCTTTTGTCACTGAAGTAAAAATTTAAAATCATGTCAGTCATCAATGTGACGTTGTTTCAATGTGACAACAGAAATAAATCTCAGAAGATTAAAGAACCTTTTCGAGTTCCTGATCCTGCCTGTTCATCAGTGTTTTCCAAAGTTCAAAGAGTTCAGGATCAGAATTCTGGATATCCTTGAGAGTTCCCTCTCTCTGAATTGTACCATCCTTCATTGCTATGATCTATGGAAACACAAATCACACAGAAGAAAACATACAACTGATAAATAGTTCAAATGACAAATGTTATTGAACTATAAATGCTATTGTACATGAAAATATTACATAACCAGCTAAACATAATTAATTGCACAGGCATCCTGATCATGGGACAAAAGATAGCAGGATCTTAAACCGATTTTATGTGAGATTTTAAAGCAAACCTCTCATAATGTGATGCTTTACTAATTGGGCCCAGAGAAAGCATTAATTAGGACATTAATTAGGCAGCAAGGGATCTTTTATGTCCACCTGAATAGGTAGCCAACACCTAAGTTTCATGTTTTATTCAAAATTGTAAATTGCGTTGAAAGATATATAGAGAATATGGAATAAATTTAGAGAAAGATTGCAATTCTGTCTCCAAAGCAAAGAAAAACACTGTGGATCCTGGAAACCTGAAATAAAAACAGAAACTGCTGCGAATGCTCAGCATATGTGGCAGCATCCACAGAGAGGAGAATTTTACCCACCCGCCCACCATGGGAATCAGAGCAGGCAAAGGGTGGACATGGAAAGATTCATTGACCTTGGGCAGGATTTTATGGTTTCGCAATGAGTAAGGCTGTAAAATCCTGCCCAATGTTTCTGGGATTTTGAAAAACTTCACAGATGCTGCCAGACATGCTGAGTATTTCTGGCCTTTTCTGATTTAATTATTCTGTGCCAAGTTATACTGCACTGTATCTTCTGAACCCTGTTGCTGGATTCTTGGAAAAAGGCTGGCCTCTCAATATGCACTTAGTCTCAGTATTCCCAATGTAAAAATAGCACAGAGGTATCCACAGGGCCATGGAAGGAGGCCACTTGGAGCTATCATGCTTATGACAAATATTTGTTACAACCATCCAGAACAAATCCCACTGCACTCCTCATATAGCCTTGAATTTTCCTTTGCTCAATATATGCGTCAACTTCTAAATCCTAGAAATGCCATCCACACATTTCTTCTTTTCACCTCTTGCCATTGTATCAGGCGTATACAAGGGCAAGAGGTGAAAAATAAAAGGAATAATTTTTTCACTCAGAGAATGGTGAGTGCCTGGAACGAGCTGCCAGAGATAGTAGTAGAGTTGGTACAATTTTGTCTTTTAAAAAACATTTTGACAGCTACATGGGTAAGATGGATATAGAGAGATATGGGCCAAACATGGACAATTGGTATTAGCTTAGTTGTAAATAAAAGGGCAGCATGGACAAGTTGGGTTGAAGAGCCTGTTTCCATGTTGTATACCTTTATGATTCTATGACTAAGAGTTCAGTTAAATGGACTCAGACATAGGCCCAAAACAACAATACTTCATTAAAAAGGCATTTTTCCACTTCTTACCCCAACTTGTGATTTCTCCCCTCAGATTGCCCCCATTGGTCTATATTGGCTCCCTTTCTCCCTGTACTCAATCACCAGGAATTTTTGTGTGACAATTAGATGATTTATAACCTTATATAATAACTATAGGGATAATTGCTGGAAGTTTCTAAAGTGCATGTTTAATAAAGAAAATGTTGCATCATAAATTCTAATCATTTTGTGGTAATTCCTTATTCTACTATGAGTTTAAAAATTATGCAAGAGCTCTATAGAAAAATGTGTTTGACAATGTTTTTAATAGTCAGAGACTTAATTATTAGATTCTTGCAGACGTTGAGTGGGATTTTCCAGCCCCTTGAGCCCAAGACTGAAAATTCCTGTCCGAGGTCAACGGGCCGTTAAATGGTCTGTCAAATTTTCTGTCCTGTCCACTATGATTTCTGCAGTCTGCGGGATCAAAAAATCTCACCCATCATTTCATTCGTGTGTGCCCTGTCTGAAGGCAAGTCCTTGGCTCATTGTCAGCCGAAGCTTCACCCTGAGCTGCTTTCGTTGCAGTTTTATTATCGGCAGTGCTGGATTGCCATTGCCTCCCACTCTCAAAGACAAGTGAAGAAGGCAAGCCCCAAATCTAATTCAGCCTTTGCTCAAATTAAACCCACATTGTTGGCGTTATTTTCAATCAAACACCAGCCATTTAACCAACAGAGCCAACCAGCCCCCCTCATATGCATTGTTTACAAAGCCAGAAAAGGAAATACAAAATGGGGGCTGCCTCACCCAGTCTGCATGGGGCAGATACTGCAGCTTATGAGTGACCAGCACCACAGTCCGCTTCTCCTCTTGCAGCAACTTCAGGATTCCATCCTGCATGAGGTGATCACTCAGGTGGACGTCTAGCGCTGAGAATGGGTCATCCTGCAAACACCAGAATTTGATTAACATTCAATTCAGTACCTTCTCTCAATTTCACTGGCGACCACATTAAAATAACCTATGCATAATAAAAATATTGCATTCATTTATAAACTGCACCAAAAATTAAAATTACATCTTCATGATTTAAAGTTTCTTGGTTCCTGATGGGAAAGCAGAGAAAAAGATCTAAAGCTTCACTTTACAAGAGATCGTGTGTCATAGTTCTTCCTTAAATAATTTTGAAGTTCTCTCGTTGCCTATTCTATCAGAAATCCATTCCAAGCTTTCATCTTTCATTCCCAAATTAGTCCTAACTTTGTGTTTCATTTGGTTAAACATGTACTCTCTTCAGTATGCTAATGTGTTAACTTAATCTCAAAGGTTTTAGGTTCACCCTTGCTTTACTGGTTAACATCTCTTATCCCTCCTGCAGGTCTCCAATTTTGCTCACTGTGATCTCCAAACTTTTCATCTTGGCTCAGTCCCTCTGACGTTAGGGACTGCTCTCTTAGTTCTTTTCCACATTATCACAAATGTTTGCATATCTTGATTTTAACTGGAGTGTGAACACTTAAGTAAAGCAAGAAAAGGGAAACATTTATCTTGGTTCAGTTTTCCTCAAACTAATGGCCAAATCTTGCGGGACATATTGAATAAGTTCGCTAGACTTTTTTCTGCTCCCTTTAGTTCAAAACCTTTTGCATCATTACTTGCTGGATGAGCATGTTAATAACGGCCTGGTGAGAGCACTAAATTGTGAATTTGATGACTGACTTGTGCACTAATAACATCTTGTGTCATTAACTTGTGATTCCAAAGTCCCACTTGGTGGCCCTACTGTTTGTGGGGCTGAAGTTGTAGAACAAGGAGTGGAGGATTTATGAAATGGAAATCACAAGAATGAGTTTCCCACTCATACTGAAGTTGTTAGCTGCAGAATATCACATTTTCCTGCTTGTTTCCAGTCCAGCAGTCAGCCTGATTGGCAGGAAAACTGTAGCAGAACGACATAGCTGAGGGCCATTGGGGAGGCAATGAGAGTTTGTTGTCAAGATGGGACAGAGGTCTGGAGTTCTTAAATTTATGTTTATTTATTAGTGTCATCCATTAATTTACCTTAACACTGCAATGATGTTACTGTGAGAATCCCCTAGTCACCACACTCCAGTGCCTGTTTGGATTCACTGAGGGAAAATTTAGCATGGCCAATGCACCCTAGCCAGCATTTCTTTTGGATTGTGGGAGGAAACCAGAGCACCCAGAGGAAACCCATGCAGACACTGGGAGAACATGCAAACTGGGCACTGCCAGGGACACAAATAAGGAACTAAACAGCTACCTACTGTTATTGTAGGGAAAGAGAAGGAGATGGTGGTTGGGTTGGTATTGGACAGATTGTTGGGTCAGGAAAAACACTACTTCTTCCAGATTAAAAGCATTAAAAAATAACTTTCAGCTTAAACTCTTCTAGCTGGCTGTCCCAAGGCCTGGAAATGTGCCAACATGAGTTGCAGATAGAAATGCACTTAAATGAAGGCACATATCCTTTTTTAAAAGCAATTATCATCTAGATGCCTCCTGAGGATGAATTGGTTGCCAGTTCCTTGCCCTGCAAAATGTTTGAACGTTTTGAAATTTTAACTGCTCATTGGCCTAAACCTAATCATTTCTGGAGGTTATAATTCACCTCAAGGTGAGGGTGGGTAGGGTTCAGGTGAGGGGAAGTTTATACACAAAAAGAAAATAGTCAAGGCCATGGAGCAGTGTAGTGACTTGTGTAAAGAAAAGTACAGAATGACAGGGTGGGACAGTGAAAAGTATAGCAGTGAATTAAGATCAAATCGGGAAAAATAGTAAAAAAATAAATTACAGAAGCTTTATCTAAATGCAGAAAGCATTCCTAACAAGTCAGTTGAATTAATATCACAAATAATAATAACCAGATAGGCTGTCAATCAGATGTGATTACACAATGCCCAAAGTTGAAAGTTAAGTATTTCAGGGTACTTGGTGTTCCAAGAAGACAGAAAAAAATGAGAGAGTGGGGAATGAAATATGGATGGAAGTAAGGAAGGTTCTGGTTCAGAAGACTGGAAAGTGGAAGTGGATAGTGGAATTGAAGACTAGCAAAATTCAGAAATCACCAGTCAGAGTAATTTTTGGGCTTCCTATCAGTGGCCAGGTATTGTCTAAGAGAGAAAAGGAACTAGTAACAAGGATATGAAATAAATATTGGAGTCTTTAATCTTCATAGGATTGGACAAACCAAATTGGTAAAAAGTAGTTTGGATGGCAAGTATTTGAGATTGTTTTCAAGAACAGTAAGTAATGTCACAGACTGGGGAAGACACTCTTCTAGATATTGTCTTGTACAACAATATGGAGTTAATTAATATTCTCATAGAAAGGAAGAATGATCATAATATGATAGAGTTTCACATTAAATTTAAGAGTGGCATCCATAAATCTGAAACAGTGTGATAAAATTTCCAATCCTGCCAGCTGCACGAATCACTGTGGGTGAGATAAACAATTTAAACAACCACTATAAGGCTTGTTGGTCTCAGGCAAGAATATTCAGTCCCCAGGCAGACAGGACTGGAAGATTCACCCAACACATAGGCAAGTTGACTAAGATAAATTGGGAAATTAGATTAATACAGGATGATGGTAAATAGGTAATGGTCACAATTTAGGGAAATATTTCCTCAAGGGATAAACATTCCATTAGACATAAAGGGGACAATTCTCCCATTCTAACCCACTAATATTTTGAAGGGTTGGGTGGGAGATTCGCATGTGCGCCAATTTGTGGGATTCGTGCACACATTCCTGATGCACATGCATGTCTTACCACTGGAAATCCAGCATGGTCGGGACCACGCTGGAAACCTTTTTAAGTCTTATTTTAATGTGATTTAAATATAATTATTGAGCCCGGGACTGAATTCTCCGAGCCCGATAGCAGCTGCCACCTGCCAGTACACTCTGGTGGGGTTTAGAATAGCTCCCCGCTTTTGGGAAGCTAGGGGGAGACCCTGCTAGAGTGAAAGGGGGCAATTGGAGCCATCCTGGGGTTTGAACGGTAGATGGGTGGTGCCCCCTGGATATGGGCATCCTGGCATTACCAGCCTCTACCCCCTTCGCACTGCGCAAAGTGAGATTGGGCAGTGTCAAAGCGATAGTGGCTGTGGGCAGGATTTAGTGAGTGGGGCATTTTGGGGGTGGAGAGTCCCGCTGTCACTCTGCAGACAGGAACAATCAGGGTTGGAGGGAAGCCAGTGATTGGGGAAGGCTGGGGGGAATCTGCCAGGGTAGGATGGGTGGGCAGGATTGTCACTGCTGCGGGGGGAATGGAGATCGGGGTGCTCTAGGAAGTTGGGGGAATGGTCGGGGCTAGCCCAGGAATGGGTATGGGGGCCGCGATCGGGCCGCGAGGGGATTGGTGGAGGGGCAGCACTGCCAGGATCCTGACCGGCCAATTGGAGGCTGACAGTTCCATATGTGCAGAGGCCTGGAACTATCAGACTCTGGTGTAAATGGTCCCGCCCATGAACTTTTAATAATATTCATGATTGTGACCTCTAAGTGCACAGAATGTGGGAGATTTGAATCTGAACTCCTACTGAAAGAAACAGTTGTAATTTACATCATTGTTCCCGCACTTAGAACTTTTCAGCATTTAAAACTTTTTTGGGAGAATTGTCCTCAAAATCTCCACAGGAAGAATGATCCACTCATCAAAGCAATGTAAAGTGGTTGATGATATCATGAGATTAAAGGAAGAGGGTTATAAAGTTGCGAACAAGAATAGTAAATTTGAGGCTTAAAAACAAGCAAAGATTTATTAAAACATTCACAAAGAAAGAAAAACATGGAATACACGAGTAATCTATACAGTGGCATTGTGGTTAGCACTGCCTCCTCATAGTGTCAGGGACCTAGGTTCGATTCCTGGCTTGGGTCACTGTCTGTGCAGAGTCTGCACATTCTCCCTGTGTCTGTGTGGGTTTCTTCTGGGTGTTCTAGAAAATGTGCTGGTTAGAGGAATTGACCATGCTAATTTCTCCCTCCATGTACTTGAACAGGTGCTGGAGTGCGGAGACCAAGTGATTTTCATAATAACTTCATTGTAGTGTTAATGTAAGCCTATTTGTGACATTAATAAATAAACTTAAAGAATAGTAAGAAATATAAGAACAGTTACAGAAATATAAAAATATTAAAAGTAGCAAAAGTAAATATAGATGCTATAGTGGTGTAGACAAGTGGAATTATAACGTAAAATAAGGAAATGTCAAACATGTTAAACAAATAGTTTGTTTTTGTCTTCACAGTAGAGGAGTTACCAGAAAGACTGGGGAACAGAGAGTACAGGCCCTATAGTAATTAATATAAGTGGAGAAGAAATACTGTAGAAATTAATGGGACTAAGAGCTGGCCCAATCCTCTGGACATGACAATCTGCATTAGAGTTCTGAAAAAGGTGGCTTCAAAGAAATTGAAAACATTGGTTGTGATCATCCAATTTTCCCAGGTTCTGGAATATTCCCAGTTGTTTGGAAGAAGCAAATATATATACCTCTATTCAAGAAGAGAGAAAAACACAATGAACTACAGGATAGTTAGCCTGACATCAGTTGTCAGGAAAATGCTGGAATTAAGAAAATAGTAACACAACACTTACAATTAAGAGACAACAGGGAAAATGATAAATCTGTAAGTATGTTTTGAAAATGTAGGTGGCAGGTGGATAATGGGATTAGTAATAATTTTATTGAATGTTGGAGTAGGATTAAGAGTCAGTATGACAAACTTCTACTCCTATTTCTTATGTCCTTCTGCTGGAAGCATTTTCAGCTGAAGTGAATGTAATATACTGGATTTTCAAAAGACATGAAAGGTTGTCACACAATTTAAGGACTCATGTAGTTTAAGGTTACACATTAGTTTAGGTACAGAATTAGTTAAGGAACAGGAACGGGACAGCATAGAGACACAGTGGTTAGCACTGCTGTCTCACAGAGCCAAGGACCAGGGTTCAATTCCAGCCGTGGGTAACTCTCTGTGTGGAGTTTACACGTTCTGCCCATGGCTGTGTGGGTTTCCTGCCAGAGTCCAAAAGTGGGGGGTTTAGGCTGATTGGCCATACTAAATTGTCCCTTGTGGCAGGAAGATTAGTTGGATAAATACATGGGGTTACAGAGAGATGGCCTGGGTGGGATTGTTGTTGGTGCAGGCTTGATGGACTGAATGGCCTCTACACTATAGGGATTCTATGAGAGTTGAGTCTTCAGTTTTTACTGGAGATGGGAACGAAGGTGTGTCAGGTACACAATATTGACACTAGCCGGCATGCGCGTTTCCTAATGCCATTCCCACTCCTGGTGAGGTCTATCAGTGCAGGAGGAGGGCAGCCATAATATCCTGCCCAATCAATTAAGAAAGCCAATTAACATTATTCAAGACCTCACTGAAAGCTTGTTAAGGGAAGGCTGAGATTTTCATGTGGATGCATGAGATGCTACTACTGTCCAAAGTCGACCAGCTGAATGGAGGTGGACACACAGTGGGGAGCCGGTCAAGGCAGGTCCAGATAATCAGGTAACCTCAATGAAAGGGTAAACAATGCAGAGGAGACTCAGCCATTGGGAAAAAAGGTGCCATTGGCTCACTGCAATTGCAGGAAGAGTGGGCTGTATGCATTTGGGTGGTGTAGGAAGAATAGGAGATAGGGAAAGGTGGTCAATTACGTTGTGGAACCAATTAAATTCAAGGAATGCATAACTGGCCAATGGGGACAAACCCTCAGATTTCAGGTCTAGTGCAATGAGTAGCATCACCTACTGCAGGAAGGGCAGAGACCCAGGCATGAAATAGACAGGGAGAAGGGGCAGGATTCTGATGGTTCATCAGCATAGGATCTATTGGCAAAGAAAGGGCTACCAGTGGATGTTGGAGAATCATTGCTGCGGATGGCTAGAGATAGCACCACTTGGAGCACAACAGGTATTCCCTCCAGACACCATGTGCCATCAGTGCCACTGATACATACTCCATGTTACAGTCTGGCAGATAACCTGTGTACATCAGTGCTCAGTTCCAGCATGCATTTTAAATGCTACCACACACATTCTCCCAATGAGGCACATGTTTCAAACTCTGAGCCATTGTGGTTCTTATGAGCTCGGTGGACTCCTCCATTCTCTACCCATGACCTTGTGCTGCCTTAGAAATTCTGACTTGAGGGTGCACGTATGTTGCTACTGAAGATGTTAGGGCCTCCTTTCCAGTGGCTCCTGAGGTCCTACGTTTAAGCGAGTGAGCAGAGGTGTGTGGGCAGATCCCCCCTCCATGGGAGATTGTCCACAGCTGCCTCTGCCTCTGGCACCTCTTTCTACACAATAGTGCCATGCTCTTCACCTAATGCCACACTATCTCATCATGTGTGAAGATCCACTGGGGTGCATGCATCTGCGCTGGTGGAGACTGAATTAGTAAATTGTGACAATGCCTCTTCTGAGGTCTGATGGAGCTGCATTTGGCACAGGGATGGTGAGGATGTTAGTCTCAATGTCTGCAGGAGACACATGAAGTGATGATGAGAATGCCTTGGTGAATAAAACCCTCAGCATACTATTTCTTCCTGATACAATTCAATTTCTGTGCTCTGTTGGACAGGATGGAGCGCAATGCACCCTCTTAATGAATGTGTTGGCTTCCATAATCACTATCCCAATTACAGATGCCATTTTCACCCTGTTCAATTTCCTTATGGTCCATGGTCCTAGCAATGTGAAGGTTAGGAACCTTTTTGATCCCTTTTCCAGACATTATGAACCACTTCTCCTGCAAGGACAGTGTGTAACAAGAGACCATGGGGTTTCAATGTCAAATGTTACTGCCCCTTTATATTGGAACTTGCATATACCAGTGCTAGCAAGTCCTCAGTAGCACCGTGTCTCTAATTCTGAGGGGTCAATAAGTGGCTTGAGTACATTCTTCCCCCATGTTCACTGGTAGTGATTGCCCAGAGGCCCCTCAGCTGATGTGTGCTGGAAGGTTGCACTCAACTTGCCAGAATGTATCAAGTTATTCAACCTCTTCCAACACTTGTTTAAAATTTAGTGTGCCACACTACTTTGACTGACTGAGTCAGTTATCTCCATGCTGGCCTGCATAGTCATTGTGGATGGCCTTCTCCTGCCAGCCTCCAAGAAAAGGACTTCCCTCCTTTCTCCTATAGCCTTAAGGAGGGCTTCCAGGTTCACATCAGAGAATTGAGGAATTGCCCTGCCCTAATTTCCAGGCCTCTGGCTCTCCTGAGCCATTCTATAATTCTGAACTTTTATACTTGTCCAAATTGATGTTAAACTACTAAAATGGCACATATGGTTACCATGGTCTGTATAAATTGTGTATGTACTTCAGCAAAACTTGTATTCACTCCTGCTTCCTCAGCCACTAATTAACTGTTAAATCTGTCTCCTTGTCAGTTGAACTAGATGCCCCCATGAGAATGAGAACCAATGACTGTTTTGCCCCCAGTGGAGAGGGTTTGTGATCTGGAAACTATTCCCACTTCTGCATCCCACTCCCAGAAAAAAAAATTCTACCCAGACAGTTGGAATAAACTGATAATTTTCATGTCGGCTTGCTGTTACTAACAGGGTGACACAAGAATCAGTGCTGAGGCATCAGCTATTTACTACTGATATTAATGAGTTAGATGACAAAAATGAATGTAAAATATTCAGATTTGTTGGTCATACAAAGTGAGGTTGGAAAGAGCTTTGGAGGCCAGAATGAATCCACAAAGTGATAAAGACAAGTTAAGTTAGTGATTGTGGGAGGCAGCGTGATGGCACAGTGGTCAGGATTGTGCCTACAGGATTGATAGGGTCCTGGGTACGATTGCGGCCTTGGTTCACTATCTACACAAGTTTCTTCCAAATGATCTGGTATCCTCTCGCAATCCAAAGATGTGTTGGTTAGGTGGATTGATCGTAGCAAATAGCTCTTTAGTGTCAGAAGCACTAGCAGAGTAAATGTTGGGGTTCTGGGTAAAGGGCCTGAATGGGATTGTGGTTGGTGCAGGCTGGATGGACTAAATGGTCTCCTTCTGCACTACAGGGATGCTAGATGGAGTACAATGTGAGGTTATTTACTTTGGAATGAAAAACAGATCAAGAGATTTTTTATAAATAGTGGGAAACTATTAAATGTTGGTGTTCAGAGGAACCTCTACACAAAACACAAAAGTTAAGATGCAAATACAGCAAGCAATTAGGAAAACAAATGGCAAGTTGGCCTTTCTTGCAAAAGGGTTGAAGTTCAAGACTAAGGAAGTGCTGCTGTGATTGCACGTGGTTTTGGTAAGACTTAACCTGGAGTACTGTGTACAATTCTCTTTTCTGTACCTAAGGGTGTACCAGACTGATTCCTGTGATGAGTAATCTGATTAGGAAATGTTGAGTAGAATGGGTTCATAGCCTCTGGAATTTAGTGGAATGAGAAGTGATGGCACTGTGAAATGGTTTGACAGGGAAGATGTTGAGAGATTGTTTCCCGTCACTAAAGAGTCAGAGGGAGAGCTTTTCTGACATTACCTGATGCCGGTATTGTCCGCTCCCACCTAAATCAATTGACATTAACTCTCCCACTGCGGCTCCTGCCATAACAGGGCCAGAAAATCCTAACCTAAAACTAGGGCTACAATCTCAGGAAAAAGAGCTGGTCATTTAATATTGAGCTGAAGACAAAATTCTTCACTCTTCTGAATCTTTGGAAATTAATACCCCCAGAAGGCTGTGGGTGCACAGTTGTTGACTCAACTCAAGAATGAAATAACAGATGTTTGGACTCTAAGAGAATCAGAGATGTGGGGGTCACATGGGAAAGTGGACTTAAAGTTTAAAATCAGCTACGATCTTACTGAATGGCAGAGCTGGTTCTAGCTGACAAATGGCCTTGTGCTGCTATTTTTAAATTTTGTTTGTATTTATTTTTATTTATTTTCTTAGTGTCACAAGTAGGCTTATATTAACACTGCAATGAAGCTACTGTGAAAATCTCCCACACTCCGGCATCTGTTCGGGTACACTGAAGGAGAATTTGGCATGGCCAATGCATCTAACCAGTACGTCTTTTGACTTTGGGAAAGCAGCAGAACATCTGGAGGAAACCCATGCAGACACAGGGAGAATGTACAGACTCTGCATAGACATTGACCCAAGCAGGAATCGAACCCAGGTCCCTGATACTCTGATGTAGCAGTGCTAACCACTGTGCCACCACACTATTTCTTATGTTATTATGTTAAAAATTATTCACGTCAATAAGACTTTTAGAATTGGACAATTTGTCACATTTATGGATTGTTTCTTTTCATTGAATCTGAACATTTAATATGTAATATTTAGTTAGTTATTAGAAAATGAAAATTAGTGATAACATAAAGAAATCCAAAGAGAAACAAGTGAAATAACTGAACCCACCAGAAATACCACATTTGTTTGCTGGTAAAGGGATCTTGCAACACTAATACGTTGCCGCTGTCCACCACTTAAGTTAATTCCCTGCAGAACATTAGAAGAAAAGAAATAATCAAAACAAGAGAAACTCAATTTATCCACTTAACTACAGCAAAAGGAACAAAGGTATATGGACACAAGTCCACTTCCCACAAGCCCATTAATGTTTGATTAGAATGAAATGAAAACGTTCACATCTTTTGCTAATGAGACATTAAACTGAGGCATTGCCTATCTTTTTCAATAATTCAAGTGGATGTCAAAGATTTTCTAAGAGCAGCATTTTTTTTCTGGTACCTGGCCTACATTCCTCCCTCAACTAACATCACCAAAAGAAAATTCTCATAAAGCAGGATCCATTCTTTTTAGTGATGTTCTGAATCTGGTAATGAGATCTAATGGAAATAACATTTTCTAATTACATGTTTCCTTTTATTTACTGAGTTTGGTGGGTCTTGGCAGTCCTTACCAAGATACAGCATTAAACAGTGACAGAATAGTCTAACTATGGGTGGTATTCCAGCAGTCAGAACTAAGGCAAGTGGCAAACTATCCTGGTCTCAGCAGTATGATGGCAAGGCAACTTTAATTCTTTGTTCATTTGTATGCTATTGCGGGGGCCTTATTGTGTGTTGGGTGAATGCTACATTTTGCTTACATAACAATAGTGACCCCATTTGGAAGTAATTCACTGCATACTCTGTTTGATAGATTTCTCAGAAATATGATAAATTGTGATAGAAATAAAAATTTATATTTTTCTACAGGTGTGATGACAGTCTCTGGAGGTTATATTGACTGTTGTTGAGATGTGAACTACTTCATATAACTGATGCATTCAGTGCTGTTGAACAGCGATAATATTGCCTGTTAAAGGCTTGACGAATGGGTAAGTGTTCTGCAGTTTTGCTTGATAACTTTTAGGGATTATTAAGACATCATATGGAAACTTCCATGACAAAATTAAATCTGTTGTCAAGTATCTCACAGCATAGATTTTCAAACATAGATTGTGGAGAAGCAGATTTGAAAGAAATAATGATAAAAAGTCATGCCTCTCTATCACTAACAGTGATGCGCGGAGAATAGAACAAAGAACAAAACAGCACGGGAAACAGGCTCTTTGGTCCAACGAGCCCGCACCACCACCTCGATGTTCCCACCTCTACCCGCGATCCCTGTCCATGTTTATAGATCTATGGATTAAAAACCAAATTTGAGACAATTTAGGGAGAATTTATTTTGCCAATTATCTTAAGAGCACATCTTTGGGATGTGGGAGGAAACCGGAGCGCCCGGAGAAAACCTACGCAAGCACGGGGGGAATGCGCAAACTCCCACAGACACAAGACCAAATCCATGTATCTGCACAGCACAGCGATAGTCACTGAGCTGTCGTGTTGCCCATCAAATGGTCCAGTCAAGCGTACACTAACGACGTGAAGCACTAGGATACTCTCGAGAAAGATCCAAGAGCAGTCCTCTCACAACCCATCGCGTGTATGCCCCTTGTTAGACAACAAGGTGGACAAAGATATTCTCGAGGGTTTGAAGTTGGATATGTCCCCTGGGCCAGACGGGATTTACCCTAGGATTCTCTGGGAGGCAAGAGAGGAGATTGCAGAGCCTCTGGCTCTGATCTTCAGGTCGTCGTTGGTTACGGGTGTGGTTCCGGAGGACTGGAGGATAGCGAATGTGATCCCGTTGTTCAAGAAGGGGAAGAGAGACCTTCCAGGGAATTATAGGCCAGTGAGTCTTACTTCTGTGGTGGGCAAAGTGTTGGAGAGAATAATTAGGGATAGGATTTATAGTTATTGAGAGAGTAATGAATTGATTGGAGATAGTCAGCATGGTTTTGTGAAGGGTAGGTCGTGCCTTACTAACATCATTGAGTTTTTTGAAAAAGTGACTAAGGAGGTGGATGGGGGTAAGGCGGTTGATGTGGTATATATGGATTTTAGTAAGGCGTTTGATAAGGTGGCCCATGGAAGACTTCTGCAGAAAATGCAGATGTATGGGATAGAGGGTGATTTAGCTAATTGGGTTAGGAATTGGCTAGCAGATAGAAGACAGAGGGTGTGGTTGATGGGAGATATTCATCGTGGAGTTCGGTGACAAGTGGTGTACCTCAGGGGTCTGTTTTGGGGCCCCTGCTGTTTGTAATTTTTATAAATGATCTGGATGAGGGTATTGAAGGATGGATTAGTAAATGTGCAGATGACACTAAAGTCGGTGGAGTGGTAGATAGTGAAGGGGGGTGTTATAGTTTGCAGAGGGACTTGGACAAGTTGCAGAGCTGGGCCGAGAGGTGGCAAATGGAGTTTAATGTGGAAAAGTGTGAGGTAATGCACTATGGCAGAAATAATAAATGGGTAGAGTATAGGGCAAATGGTAGGATTCTTAGTAGTCTAGATGAGCAGAGGGATCTTGGTGTGTATGTGCATAGATCCCTGAAAGTAGGCAGTCAGGTCGAGAAGGTTGTTAGGAAGGCATATGGAGTCTTGGCTTTTATTGGTAGAGGGATTGAATTTCGGAGCCGCAACGTCATGTTGCAACTGTACAAAACTCTAGTGCGGCCGCACTTCGAGTATTGTGTGCAGTTCTGGTTCCCACATTATAAGAAAGATGTGGAGGCATTGGAGAGGGTACAGAGGAGGTTTACCAGGATGTTGCCTGGTATGGATGGCAGGTCTTATGAAGAGAGGCTGAGGGATTTGAGGTTGTTTTCATTAGAAAGGAGGCGGCTAAGAGGGGACCTAATTGAAACATATAAGATGATTAGAGGTTTAGATAGGGTGGACAGTGATAGCCTTTTTCCTAGGATGGAGAAATCTAGCACGAGGGGACACAGCTTTAAATTAAGGGGTGATAGTTATAGGACGGATATCAGAGGTAGGTTCTTTACCCAAAGGGTGGTTCGGGAGTGGAATGCCCTGCCTGCCGCAGTTGTAGATGCGCCAAGGTTGGTGGCGTTTAAGAGGTTAGTTGATAAGTATATGGAAGAGAAGGGAATGGTTTAGTTTGGAGGGGCATAGCTTTTTATATTGGTCGGCGCAACATCGAAGGCCGAAGGGCCTGTTCTGTGCTGTAATGTTCTATGTTCTATGTTCTATGTTCTAAAGCACCTGTACGATAAAAACAAGTACATCAATATCATCATCTATTTACACACTTCCCAGGGACTCCCTATGCTCATGATTCCTATTTTAAATCAGTTTTCTACACCCTTCCATTCCCATTCTGTTCATGTGCCCATCTAAGTATTTCTTAAATAACTCCAGAGTACCCTGCCTTCACCAGTGCAGGCAGTGCATTCCATACCCCCACCACCCTCTGTGTGAAAAAACTCCTTCTAGCATCCAAATTATACCTTACCCCCCTCACCCTAAGCCCGTGACCCCTCGTGCTATTTGAATCTGGAACTCAGCCAAATCTTTGTTCATTGCAACAGAATGGGAGTACCCTGGCTGTGGGCAAGGCTGGAGAATCCAGCCCAATGTTTTCTCATTACATGCTTTCTTTGTTAGCAATAGGGAGATCTTGTCAATCCTCACCAAGAGATCACATTAAACTTCTCTTTCTAATATATATCCTCTGCAACAACAACACCACCAACAACAACATGTATGTATATAACAACTTGAACAACATAAATATTGTAGGAGTGATATCCAAATCTGACAGAAAGCCACATAAAGAGATATTAGTTGGGGACAGAAGACCAAAGGCTTGCTCAAACGTGTAAGTTTTCATGAGTGTCTTAAAGCAGGAAAAAGTGGTTTAGTGATTTAGGGAGGGAATTTCAGAGCTTAGCTTCAGCGGCAGAAGGCACAGTCACTAATCTAGTGGAGATTAAAAACAAGGACGCGGAGAAGGTTGGATATCTAGGAGGATTGTATGGTTAGAGGAGATTACAGAGATAGGGAAGGGAGAGACTATGGAGGGAATTTAAAAAACGTTAAGAATTTTAAAATCAAAGTGTTGCTAGTTTGATGATACCATGTCTTTAAGAAATGTATTTTTTATCATGTTTCTTGTCAAGGGTATGTTTAAAATTCAGCTCTGTTTTACACAGTGTTAACCTGTTTGCCCTAGGCAGCTGACATGGTAAGAATGCAGGGCAATAATTGATTTTAGCTAAGAGTTTGTTGGTTTTAATCTGAATTAGTGCATTTTTGTTTACTTTGTTTTTTCCTTTGGGATTTCAAAATAGGCTTTTGATTAGATTGATTGATAGAGTCATTTGAACGGGTGAAGCTAAGGTTACAGGGAAAACACACAGTTCTCTTTTATTTTAAAATATTCTAGTCCTGAAAAAAAGCACAAGTTTTCTTTCTGTCTCTTTCTCTTTCTGGAGGCTGCAGTTTTGGGCTATCAAAGACAAGTGCCTCTCCAGAGGTGTTGAAAGACTGTTAATAAGTACAAGTTTGGAAGCCTGGGGTTTTGCTAACTGATTTTGAAGAAAAGTTTAAGGCTGTAAGAGTTCTATATTGCTTGAATTGGAGCTAACAGAGATAAGTTAACAATTAAGAAAGCCTATAAGAAGAATATTGCTTGAACTGGAGCTAATAGAGATAGATTAGCAGTTAAAAACTATATCTTGTCATTGATAAGTATTTCAATTGGTAGAAGTTAAGCTAATTCATTCATTATACTTAAACTGTATTGTTAAATGAAGTCTGTTTTGATAAAAGCTTCCTAGTATGTCAATGGTATCACACCTGGAGTGGAACACCTTTTACTCACACTAATGCCAAAATAGAAAAAAACTGTTGGGATCTAGTTGGACTTTGTAACAAACTTTGCGGTTTCTGGTCTAGTACCTTAACAAAAATTGGGGGCTCTTGAGGGATTAAAAACTATTTGACTTTGTTTGGTTTAGGATTATTGAACTCAAAGACAGTAGGTGTTGAGTATTAGTGTTTTCTTTTCAGATATTACACTCAGTTAGTTTAAACAGGGGGTGCTTTGTAGAATAATAGCTTTCAGTGGCTAATGTTTTCCCTCGGTGTGGAAGAAATCATTCACAGTATCTTACGAAAGATTATAAAAACAAAGCTTTTGGAATTGGCAAACTGGAGGAGCAAGGAAGGCGGAGATAATTACAGTCATAGCTCAAGCTTAAAATTGCCAGGAACAGTCAGAGAATTAGAATTGGCTAGAATTCATTTATAAATGAAACAGCTTGAATTAGAAATAACAGAAAGAGAGCGAGTAGCAATTGCAGTGGAACAACAAAAAGAATTATAAAAATTTGAACAAATTAAAATAGTTAAGACAATTTGATTTGCAACCAAAAGGCGTAGGAAAAAGAGAAAGCAAGAGGAAAGGGAAAAGGAGAAAGCTTTGGAAAATTGAACGACAAAGTGAACATCAATTTAAACTGCCTGAGAGAAAGGTAAAAGCTGTGAATAAAGATGAAGTCAGTGAGGAAGAATGAACCTATCATAGTCAAGGATCTGTTTAAATACGTTCAAGCTTTGCCAAGATTTAGTGAGAAGGATTAGAAGCCTTTTTCATTTCACTTGAGAAAATAGCTAACCAAGTAAAATGCGCATGTGAGCAATCTCTGACTGTCTGTGCTGATGTGTGCTATTGCAGACCAGAACACTGCACTTGCCTGAGGAAGACACGGGAGTGATGAAAGCTCGCTTTTTTACTATCAAATAAATCGGTTGGATTAATAATTGGTGTTGCTAAATTCTTACACAGATCATGTGAGCATTATTGATTCAAACAAAGTTGTTAGGTAGAGTTAGTGAAGTGTTTGTATCATTATCAGATAAGGTATCTGAGGATTATGATGATGGCAATCTTAAATGCATATAAACTAGTGCCAGAAATCTATAGGCAGAAGTTTAGAAATCTAAGGAAAGAACCACGTCAAATGCATGCAGGATTTGAAAGAATCAATCAAAGTAACTATGACAGGTACAAAAGAGTAATGAAAATATGGTGCTTTTCGGGGAACAGTTATTTTGGATGACTTTAAAAATTCACCATCTGAAATAGAGAGAAATCATGAGGAAAAACAGACGATTAAAATTGCAATTTTGGCAGCAGAAGTAGCAGATGATTATGAGTTAGTTCATAAATCAAGGTTTGAATTTCAATCTCAATATCAATCTGTGAGGGATAGAAACTGGGGAAAATAATCCTCAAGTGGCAAAGGCAAAGTTCTCATTGGAGATAGTAAGGATAGTTTACCTCAGTTTTCTTAAAGGAAACTTATTAAAAAGGAAATAGATGGAAGAGAAACAAAAAAACCTCAGATATTTTCATTGTAATGAAGTTGGACACTTGAAGTCGTGGTATTGGTAGCTTAAGAACAGCACTCTCAACATCAATGAATGGTATAATATGTCACAGCAATGATCTGAGTACAAAATAGAATATATAAAAAAAGACTTGATTTGCAGTGGTTGCTTCTCAGAGGTTTGTGTTACTTGGGGGTTGATGCAATTCCTACAACAATTGCCCTATCACCTTTTCACTGGACAGTTAGTATTTATAAATTGCTGTTTCTATCAATTGTCAGGCATGAAAAAAATAAAGAAAAGACTTCTGGTCAAAACCCCTTGATAGGCTTTTACTGAATCATATTTCTTCTTATTTATAAAAATTATTTTTTTTTAAAAAAAGCAAACAGAAGCAATGTAATTACTGACCCTCTCACCAATCTGAGTCTGATCACCCTGAGGAAGGATGTCAATGTCTGGCTGGAGTGAGCAGGCATCAATTACTGCTTTATATCTGTGGAAAGAGTGGCAAAGAGTCAACAGGCATGAATCTATTACATCGAGTTAATTGATTCAGGAAAAATCAAGCACAGACTGGCCAGATGGCAACCAATGATTTAATCTAAAAGCCTAATGGTTCATCAGCCTAAGTGACATCAAGTAAACAGGACAGATCTGCATTGTTTTGCTGTTAGTGGCAAGAATTTCTTTTCCGCAATCTTGTATATTTTATAGCGTAAAAACAAGCAATGATTTAATCCACATATATGATTTAATTATTACAAGGCAGTGATTTATTTCTATGCTTTTGTATGCTCAGGGCTGCTTAAATCATATTTTACTTCTCACACCAAGATATTAGAGCATTTTTTATAATGTTGTTACTCCATTCAAATATAGCAGTTTTGACACAACTCTGGAGCCTGACCGGATTTGAAGTTAAATTCACATTAAACAAGGAGTCTAACATTGGTTTTAATATTATACTTGGTGCTGTTCAAAAGAATGTAATATTAAATGATTTAAAAAAAAACTTCTAATACACGGAAGGTGGAAATTATATTTAACAGAATAAATGACAAGAATTACAAAGAACAAAGAACAAAGAACAAAGAGCAACACAGCACGGGAAACAGGCCCTTCAGCCCAACGAGCCCACGCCGCCGTCCTAACTTCCTAATGACATATCCTTGTCTTTAGGCTATGCCTATTGTTGAAGATTCCCATATAGGGACAAATATAGGGACAATTTGTTACCCAATCAGCCTAAGAGCACATTTTTGGGATGTGGGAGGAAACCGGAGCACCCGGAGGAAACCCACGCAACCACGGGGAGAACGCGCAAACTCCCGCAGACGTAGGCCCAAATCCATGTGTCAGCACAGCAACAGCGATAGTCTCTGAGCTGTCATGTTGCCCATCAGATGGTCCAGTTTAAGCATACACTGACGACGTGAAGCACTAGGCAACTCCTGAAGCAACCTCCAAGAGCAGCCCTCGCACGACATGCCGCATGCATGCCCCTTGTTGGTCAACAAGGTGGACCGAATTGCCTGTGAAAACAAATAAGACTTAATTAAACATGCTAAAAAAAAAACTAAGACATTCCCGAGACAAAACTAAAAGATAGTCTACTACTATTTGGTCCTCCCGAAATTCAAACAGTCCTGCTATATCCCTCTATCTGCAGACCGCTCATGTGGCTGTCCAAGAGACCCTTAAACAACCCTAGCGTGCCTGCTCCCACCACCTTACTCGGCAGTGCATTCCACACCCCCACTAACCTTTGTGTGAAAAACTGGCATCTAATATTCGTCTTATACATAGCCCCCCTTACCCTGAGCCCGTGACCCCTCGTTCTATCCATTTCTAATGGTGGAAAAAGCTTACCACCATTTACTCTATATATACCCCTCATAATCTTATATACCTCTAAAAGATCCCCTCTCAGCCGACGTCTTTTAAGGGAAAACAACCCCAGTGTTTTCAATCTTTCCTCGTAAGACAGCCCTTCCATACCAGGCAGCATCCTGGTAAATCTCTTCTGCACTCTCTCCAGGGCCTCTACATCCTTCCTGTAGTACGGCGACCAGAACTGGACGCAGTACTCCAGATGAGGCCTAACCGACGTTCTATACACCTGCAACATCAGACTCCTACTCTTGTATTCTATACCCCTTCCTATGAAGGCTAACATACCATACGCTTTTTTTACCACATTCTCCACCTGTACTGACACCTTCAGAGACTTGTGAACTTGCACCCCCAGGTCTCTCTGCATCTCTATACTCCGGATAGTTTTATCCTATAACTTCCCTCTACATTATTCCAGCCAAAATGCATCACCTCGCATTTATCCGGATTAAATTCCATTTGCCATCTATCTGCCCAATCTACCAGCCTATCTATGTCATGTTGTATTGCCAGGCACTGCTCCTCAGTACCCGCCAATCCAATCATCTTAGTGTCATCAGCAAATTTGCTGCTCACACTACCTATCCCCTCTTCCAAGTCATTTATATACACCACAAATAGAAGGGGTCCTAGTACAGAGCCCTGTGGCACACCACTAGTGACAGACCTCCAGTTGGAAAAAGAGCCTTCCACTACTACCCGCTGTCTCCTCCTCCCAAGCCAGTTCTCAACCCATCTACATACCTGGCCCTGTATACCATGCGCCTTCACCTTTTCTATCAGCCTACCATGAGGGACCTTATCAAACGCCTTACTGAAATCCATATAGGCAACATCAACGGCTTGTCCTTTGTCACCTCTTCAAAAAATTCCACTAGATTCGTAAGGCACGATCTCCCCTTAACGAAGCCATGCTGTGTATCCTTGATCAGATCGCAGCTCTCCAGATGCTCATACATCCTGTCCCTGACAATCCTCTCCATTAGATTACCTATAACTGAAGTCAAGCTCACCGGCCTATAGTTCCCTGGGTTATCCCTCTGACCCTTTTTAAACAACGGCACTACATTTGCAATCCTCCAGTCCTCTGGGACCTCCCCTGTGTCCAAAGAGGAGACAAAGATTTGCGTCAGAGGCCCAGCAATGTCATCTCTCACCTCCCTTAGCAGCCTGGGATAAATACCATCAGGCCCTGGAGCTTTATAAGTCTTTATGCTACCTAAAAGCCCCAACACTTCGTCCCTCGTAATGATTATTTCCTTTAACGGGTCCTCAAATTCCTCAAAGCCGGCACCAGACATCAGGCCCCTCTCCCGCGTGAATACCGACACAAAGTATTCATTCAAGATCTCCCCCATTCCCTCAGGCTCTAAGCATAGATCCCCTCCTCTGTCCCTGAGAGGTCCAATCTTCCCTCTAACCATCCTTTTGCTCCTTACATAGGATTAAAATGCCTTAGGATTTTCCTTAATCCTACCTGCCAAAGCCATTTCGTGGCCCCTTTTTGCCTTTCTGACACCCCTTTTAAGATCCCGTCTACACTCTCTATATTTTTCCAGCGCTGTCTCTGTCCCCAGTTGCCTGGATCTAACGTACGCCTCCCGCTTCTTCCTGACCAAGTCCTCAACATCCCTAGTAACCCACGGTTCTCTAATCCTACCTTTCCCATCCTTCCTCCTCACCGGCACGTGTCTTTCCTGCAAAAATTTTAGTTTTCCCTTGAAAGACTCCCACATGTGCAGTGTCGACCTACCCTCGAACAGCTTATCCCAGTCGGTATCCCTAAGATCCTGCCTAATCTGGCTATATCTAGCCTCCCCCAGTTTAACACCCTCCCCTTAGGGCAGGCTTCATCTTTTTCCATTAATACCCTAAAGCAGACAGAGTTGTGGTCACTATTAGACACATGCTCTCCTACTACAACGTCAACCACCTGCCCTGGCTCATTCCCCAGAACCAGATCCAGTGTAGCCCCCTCTCTAGTCGGGCTATCCACATACTGCTCCAAGGACCCTTCTAAAACACACTGTACAAATTCTTCCCCGTCCGCACCTTCCGCTCTGGGCACCTTCCAATCTACCCCAGGGAAATTGAAATCTCCCATTACAACTACCCTATTCTTCCTGCACTTATCTAAAATTTCCCTACATATCCCTTCTTCCATGGCCCGCGGACTGTTGGGCGGTCTGTAGTACACACCCAACATAGTAACCTCTCCCTTCCTATTCCTCAACTCCACCCATAGCGACTCAATCCCTAACTCAGCCATACCACCCTCCTTCTGCACTGCTATGATGTGATCCTTAACTAGTAATGCCACTCCCCCTCTTCTCCTCAAACCACCTCTATCATGCCTAAAACACTTATACCCCGGAATATTCAATTGCCAGTCCTGCCCTTCCTTTAGCCACGTCTCAGTCACCGCCACCACTTCTAACTTCCTCTCGAACATTATTGCCTTCAGTTCATCTGTTTTGCCACTCACACTCCTCGCATTAAAACACATGCACTTGAAGGCCCTCAGGCACTCTCTGATCCTCCCTCCTACTCTCCGGAATTACCCTGTCGCCCATCTCTCTCCCACTCCCAGTTCCCTCTATCTCCCCACCCCCCCTCCATATTAGTTTAAACCCTGCCGAAACACTCCAGCTAATCTCCCAGCTAAAATATGGGTACCCTTCCCAGACAACTGTTCCCCGTCCCTCTTGTATAGATGCCCCTCCCTCCTGAAGACTTCCCAATGGTCTAAGAATCTGAATCCCTCTGCCCTACACCAATCCCTCAACCACGCATTCAGTTGGAGCACCTCGTTGTTCCTAACCCTGTCATTCCCAGGCCTCGGCAGCAGCCCAGAGAATGCCATCCTGAGGCCCTACACTTCAGCCGAGCCCCCAACTCCTGAACTGCCTACGTATGTCCCCCCTGCACTTTGTTCCTACATCCTTCTCTCCCACGTGGACTATTACATCAGCCTTAGCCCCTCCACCCTTCAACATTCCCTCTACCCTCTCCGTAACATCCTGGACCCCTGCTCCAGGGAGGCAGACTACCATCCTGGAGTCCCGCTTTTGCCCACAGAACCACCTGTCGATCCCCTTGACTTTCTCATCCCCCACCACTATCTCACATCCCTCACTCCTACCGTCCTCTGGGGCATTTAGATCCCCCTCCCTTGCCCTCTCTACCTCAGCTGTTGCCCCACCCTTGATGTTCTGGGATGCCTCCTCTGGGGTGATCTTAATGCCGTGACTCCTTTTCTTTTTCAACTTCCTATCTGTTACCCACCCATCCCTCCTCATAGGCCCTGGGGTCCCTTCTGGACTTTGGTCCCTGTTCATTAGCCCCTCGTTCTCTCTGACTATAAACATATCCTCCAGTCTCAGCTCCAACTGCCTCACCTGAGCCCTCAATCGTTGGAATTTGTGCATATATGGGCTTTCAGGAGACGTGCTGCCTCCAAGAATGTCCACATATGGCAGCGAACACAGCGGACGCGTTTTATCATGGACCCTGACATTTTATACACCCCCTTTAGAGGTATGGGACCTAGAGTTTGGGTGGGACAGGAGTCCAGCCACTTACCACGTCCAAGCCTGCGCTCGCCCAAGCCCAGTCCACACTCTGCTTTGTACTAATGGGATAATGACATCCAGGTTGTAATTTTCTATCTAAGTTTTACAATCACTCAGCAGAAGCTGAATACTTTCCCAGGAGAAGAAAGGGGGAAAATCAGTATTAATCATGCATACACCTCTCATAATGGCCAACTATAAAGAGATTACCAATGGTGTGGGATTAGCTCTTTGCCCACTCTCAACAACAACTGTTGTCTCTCTTCATGCATTTAGCAATGCACAATCATAGAATAATAGGATGCCCAACAGTGTGGAAGAGACCATTGCACTGATTCTCTGACAAAATATTTTATCCAGACTCTTGTTTCCCCGCCCTATCCTCGTGACCTCACACATTTAGCATGGTCAATTCACCTAACCTGCACATCTTTGGACTGTGTGATGAAACTAGAGCACCCGGAGGAAATCCACACAGACAGGGAAAATTTGCACGCTCCACACAAACAGTGATCTAAGGCCAGAATTGAAGCTAGGTTCCTGGCGCTGTGAGGCAGTAGTGTTACTGTACCACCTCCAGACTTACATCTGTTCATATAGTATGGTTTTTCTGAAACAGATCATTAATCTGTTGCCAGAAGCTTATAGCTTGAGGTGTGCCACTCTGCATCACGCATGGCTGACCAGGAGTCTCTTCCACTCTTATCATCAGCCATTGGTGTGTTGGAAGGGTTTTGCCTTTTGGCCATGCTATGAAAGCACATTCCTTGGTCATATGTCATAGGATGGGACTCAATTCCTGAATGTCTGGCTCAAAGACAGGGATGCTACCCACTGCATCACAAGACCTCCTGTCAACATCAGTGAATAGTGTAATATATCACAACAATGCTCTCCAAGTACAAAATAAGATGCAAAAATAATACCCTGACCTGCAGTGATTGCTTTTTATTCTCTTATATTTAATACTGACAAGTGAATTCCAGTTTTATTGGCTCTTTCACAATAAGAATTATCCAATGTTGATGAGAGGAAGTTTGTTTGGTCAGACAACAGGACAAAAGTGGTCGCGTTTAAATGTAAACAGGTGCTAATAATAACTTTGAGATCCCAAGGTAGATGAAACATTGAATTAATTTATACTCCAGTAAACTGCTTCATTCTCAATAGCAGAACAAGAAAACAAATTGAATCAATAAAAAAACCTTATGCTCAATGGTTGCTGCACATACTGCCTGCAGTGACAGCAAAAATTCCTTCCCAAAATCAACAAAGTTTACCTGCTGCTCCACATTTCCTGACAAATCCTGCACAGGTGGGATCGAAATATCCCAGCCCTAGCTTTTTGGAAGAATACTGCTCTATAGAACTATGTCAATTAGTGGAGGAATTTGGCAGGCTTTAGTTCACATTAGAGAGTTTGTCATTGTGGAGAGGAATTGATTTTCCATCCATCCTGGCAGCATTAGAACGTATGCTGTAAAGATGAAAAGCAGTGTGGATGGGGGGAGAGGGGAGGGGATGTGATTATCTCCCCAAAAATGAGTCCACCGCACCTGTCCCTATTGCTGGGGACTAGCTTTAATCCGTGCTGGTGGGACTCTCCTGCTAATATTTCTCGGCTCGCTGCACCACTTGGGAAAATCGCACCCAAGAATTCTATGTTGCTCTATTCACCAAACTAGGTATAAATACTGAAGAGTTTTATTTTTTCCCACTTGTTTGCTCCCAACCCCATGATATTTACAATTTCTCCATCCACTTGTGTCCTCATTGAGAAATATATCTTTGGCACACCATTCATCAGACTACCTAAAAACAGCATCCAAAAAATACCATCTGTCATGGTTTGTAAACATTACTTTTTTCCCAGACTTTGCTTAGTGAATCATTAAAATGCTACAAATATTGACAGAGAGGCATTTATTTTTTGATGTGACAGTATAACCTTCATTAAGAGCACCATATGTGAAGAGAGTGCACCATTATGATCCAAACTAAGCAAACACCATTAAAATATTTAAGAGTATTTGATCATTAACGTAAGATTATCTCTGGCTGGTGAAACAGGAAAGAAAGGCTTTTACAACTGCACACTAAATGTACAGCATGTAATAAAGATGAACAGAATAGACAGAAACATTTGCTCTTACAGGCAGTGAGATTGGAGGCATGTAATGGGGTAGTGGTGTACTGGAACCATACCACTTTCCTGATTCCTTCAGAATTAGATTCTGTGCAGTAAACTCCATGGTCGACTTTTTCATTGTGTTGCTAATTGAGACCCTTAAGGGCCTTATTCTGCCACCGCTGCAAACAGGCATGTTGTCATGCAGAATAAGTAAAACTGTGCAGTCAGCTCTGGATTAAAAAGCAGGGCAGAGGGGAGCTGCCATAGGCTCAACAGTGCCTGACAGGCATATGGGTTAATAGGCATTCCCAAATACAGGCAGCGGGGGTCTCTTCCCAGTTTCCCAGCCATCAAGATTCCACCCAATTTCTAGTTTCTGAATCACCTCTGGAAGATCTGAGTGCAAAATTTTCACACAGCTCTTGATAGGCAAGTGCCAATAACAGCAAGAGTTGGGAGATTGTGTTTGACTAATTGAACAGAGTGCATTGAGAAAATAGCTTGCAACACGAATGGTACACTTGGCTGCCATAGCTTGTCGGTAGTGGAGGTATTGGTGGAGGGGTAGCAATCAAGTGGGCTGCTTTGTCCTGAATGGTGTTGAGCTTCTTGAGTATTGTTATGGTTTTTCAGAATGCTTGTTTTTTATACTTAGCTTTAATATAGGTGGGCCGCTTCTCGTTTAGATTAGGTGACAGGTTTTACCTCGTTTAATGTTGCAGTTGTATAGAACGTCAGTTAGACCTCATTTGGAATACTGCGTCCAGTTCTGATCGCCTTACTACCAGAAGGACGTGGAGACCCTGGAGAGAGTGCAGAGGAGGTTTACCAGGATGCTGCCTGGTAGGGAAGGTCTGAGTTAAGAGAAGAGGTTAGGTAAATTGGGGCTGTTTTCCTTAGAAAGACGCAGACTTAGAGGAGATCTAATAGGAGTGTACAAGATTATGAGGGGTATAGGTAGAGTAAACAGGATTAAGCTTTTTCCTAGGATGGACTCAAATATCATGAGGGGTATGGGCTTAGGGTGAGGTATAATTTGGATGCGAGAGGAAGTTTTTCACATAAAGGGTTGTGGGGATATGGAACGCACTGCCAAGTAAGGTGATGGAGGCAGGCACTCTGGAATTATTTAAGAGATACTTAAATGGGCACATGAACAGAATGGGAATGGAAGGATATGGGAGACTGATTTAAAATAGGGATCATGAGCCTTGGGAGTTCCCTGGGAAGTGTGTAAATAGTCGATGATATTGATGTATTTGTTTTATCCTACAGGTACTTTGGTCAGGGGCATACACGCGATGGGTCGTGAGAGGGCTGCTCTTGAATTTTTTGAGAGCAGCCTAGTGCTTCATGTCGTTAGTGTACACCTGAACTGGACCAGCTGATAGGCAACACAACAGCTCAGTGACTATCACTGTGCTGTGCAGATACATGGATTTGGGCCTGTGTCTGTGGGAGTTTGCACATTCTCCCTGTGCTTGCGTGGGTTTTCTCTGGGTGCTCCGATTTCCCCCACACCCCAAAGATGTGCTCTTAGGCTGATTGGCAAAACGAATTCTCCCTAAATTGTCTCGCAAATTTGGTTGCAATGCATAGATCTATAAACATAGACAGGGATCATGGGTAGAAGTGGGAACATCGAGGTGGCGGCGCGGGCTCGTTGGGCTGAAGGGCCTGTTTCCCGTGCTGTTTTTTTTTGTTCTTTGTTTTCTATTAATTATAATTCTCAGTGAGATTTATCCAACTCTTTTCTTCTTCAATCCTACTACTCCTTCTGCTGTGACTTGTCTTACTTTCTGACTGATTACAGCTTTATTCTTTGCTTGTAATTCATTTCTACAACTTAAGGAACTTCTCATTTCAATATAAAAGGATGGGATGCAACTTACTTTTGGTTTCAGCTCTTCATTTAATCAATTAGGGTGTCTTGTTACCCTCTTGGGATCTTTTTCTTGCCCTCTTGAGGTCTTTCAATGCCTCCTTCAGGACCTTTCATCACTATCCTTCTGTCTTTTCACCTTTATGGGGTTTCTCAGTAACCCCCTCCCCCTCAGGGGACTTCAACAGCCTATTCTGAGTCAAGTTTTGCCTCTTGCTTGAGAATTTATTACCTCTTCTGAACTCCACTACTTTGAGGTCTTAATTTCTTCTAGTTGGGTCTTGCTTTGCTTATTTTGGAGACATGTAATGGGATGGTAATGTACGGGAACCACACCACTTTCCTGATTCCTTCAGAATTAGATTCTGTGCAGTAAACTCCATTGTTGACTTTTCCACTGAGTCACTAATTGAGACTTTTAAGTCCTTTATTTTGCCACTGTTGCAAATGGACATGTTGTCAATTTTAGAGTTGCTCTCTCTTTTTAAGAGTGCCCTCTAACTGGTACCTTCTCTGATTTTTCTGTCTTTTGTCCTTTGTTGTAGTTGTTTCATTCAATGTTGTACAACATCAAATGCATTACCTCTTTAAATGCATTACTGCTTTAAGACTGTCAACATTTTTTTAAACTGCTGCAGCTGCTGTATCTCTATCTATGTTTGTGCTTTTCCTGCACTTCTTGGGGTTTTGGCAAGAACTGCTTCTTGGATCCTTTTTTAAATTGTTTAACTTTTTGGGGGTAGGTAGGTGGAGTCATGAGGTGAGTTACTCACCACAGTATTCCCAGACTTTGATCTGCTCTTATAGTCACAATATTTGAATGGCTAGTCCAGTTCAATTTTTGGTTAATGGTGTAGTGGGGGATTCAGATAGGGTAACGCCATAGATTTTCAAGGGACCATGGTTACATCCTCTCTTGGCGGAGATGGTCATTGCCTGGCACTGGTGTGAATATTACTTGCCACTTATCAACCCAAGCTTGGAAATTGTCCAGGTTTGCTGCATTTGGACACAAACTGTTTCAGTATCTGAGGGGTAGAGAATGGTGCTGTCATCTGCAAACATCCTTACATCTGACCTTATGATGGAAAGTCATTGATGAAACAGTTGAAGATAATTGGGCCTCAGACATTATCCTAAGGAACTTCTGCAGTGATAATCTCAGTAGAGCTGAGATAATTGATCTCCAACCATCACTACCATCTTATTTTGTATTAGGTATGACTCCAACCACTGGAGGATTTTCCCCAATTCCCATTGCCCCCTGTTTTGCTAGAGCTCCTTGATGCCATACTCAGCGAAATGCTGCTTTGATGTCAAAGACAGTCACTCTCATATCACCTCTGAAATTCAGCTCTTCTTTGACCATGATTGACCTGTGAGGTCAAGAGCTGAATGACCCCGGTGGGATCCAAACTGAGTATCCGTGAACAGGTTGTTGCTGAGTGAGTACGTTAACAGCATTGTTAGTGACACCTTCCATCACTTTGCTGGTGACTGAGAGTAGACTGATGGGGTAGCAATTGATTGGGTTGGATTTGTCCTGTTTCTCATGTACAAGACACACCTGGGCAATTTTCCACATTGCTGGGTAGATGCCAGTGTTGTAACTGTATTGGAATACCTTGGCTATGACAGGAATTTAGTGGCCACAATCAGATCAATCATGATCTTATCAAATGGCAAACAGACTCAAGGGACTGAATGGTCTATCTTGATTTAAAATTGTATATTCATATGGGAGCTGATTGAGGTGAGGGTGTGTATGAGAGAGTGTGTGCCTGTGTCTGTGATAGTGCCAAATGGGTGATAGCTACTCATCAGGAAAATGAGGAACTTTTCCTTGACTTCTGTGGACAAACTTTCTTGGAGTTGGTCCTGTTAACTTTGCTTTCATGGCACTTCTAGCAAAGTTATGGAAGTGGAAGGTGTTGCTATTAGTTTCTAACTCCTCTCAATGTCTGCTGTCCTCACTCGCCAATCCTGCTCAGAGCACCATCCACCCTTCCATAAATGCCAAAGTCCACTCATATAATGTTAATCTCTTCCAACTGGCCAGATAGACAATCTGGCTGGGTGTCAGGAGTGACCCTGCAGAAATTTATTCTAATGAAGTCCTATCTGAGGGAATAGAAGGATATGGACAGAGTAAGGGCAGGAGTTTTTTTTAGTTTAAAGTATCATAATCAGCATGGGCTTGGAGGGCTGATGGGCCTATTCCTGTTTTCTTTGCTCTTTGTCTTTAAATGGCCAGGACCTTCATGTCTTCCATCTTGTTAGGTGCATTGCAGTATTCTGTTCTCAGCGGAGTCCAAGGCCATTTACTACATATCGCACCTATCAAACCTCTTCATAATTTTAAATTCCTCAAAATGGTTTCTTTTTAGAGAGCCCCACCTTTTCTGACAATTGTCAGTCTGGTAGAACAGCCATGGTGGCTTTCCTGCTCGGGTCTCAAGTTGAAATGACCCTGGTTTGCATTTATCCACGAAAACCGTGCCAACTTTAAACTGATAATTTATCTGCCTGCCAATTAAAATGGGAAAATGGGTTTTGAGTGAGTAAGTAGTATGTTTGTGTTAAATTGGTTTCCTACCCAGTTTCCACCAGGCTGATAGATTTAACATTGATCCATGGTGACATTCCATGACTAAAATCTGCATAGAGCTGGGACTCACCATATGGAAACTGTGAGCAAGAATTCTACTCCCTGCAGTGCACAAAATACCAATACACAAACTTAATTTAATTATTTGGCCAACTAGATCAAGTAAATATAGAAAGAAGAGGTTCAACTTGAAGAATATTCACTGCTGGTTGTTTATGCTACAAATACAACTTTACATAATGTTTATTACCTTTGCTTGTTGAAAGGATTTCCAAAGGTGATGTTTTCTTCCACTGTAGTGTTCAATATCCAGGGTTTCTGTGCAGCATAGGCCACAGCACTTCTTCTCCTAGGGGGATATTAAAACAGCTTATAAAATATATGCATATGGAAAACAAATAAACTGCTTGATGTGTGCTAGTAAAGGGTAATATATTTAGATGAAAGACATACTGCAAAGATCTAAATTCCCAGTGTACTGGTTAATAAGGGTGCAAACCCGTGTGAGAGACTGGTGCAATTTTGGTCATGGCCACTATCATGCATTCAGATCTTCCAGGATCCTGATGAATGACACTTGAGGAGATTCTTATTCTCTTTAACTTTCTGTACCCCATCCTCTATTAGTGATGTGATGGGATTTGCATGACAATTAGAACTCAAAGGCTGGAATGTCATGACCATTTGTGCTGGCAGGATTTTCTCATTCCGCTGCAGCTGGGTGCCAAATTCTCCGACCTCCCAACTATTGGAAACTTGCAATAGTTGGGGCGTATCAACCTTCTCTATTGTATTTTGGGTTGGTTGGGTCATTTGCCTGTTTGTTTTTATCCTACAGGTGCTTTAGTCCACCTTGTTGTCTAACAAGGGGCATACACGCGATGGGTCGTGAGAGGACTGCTCTTGGACCTTTTTCGAGAGTATCCTAGTGCTTCACATCGTTAGTGTATGCTTGACCTGGACCATCTGATGGGCAACACGACAGCGCAGTGACTATAGCTGTGCTGTGCAGATACATAGATTTGGGCCTTTGTCTGTGGGAGTTTGCGCATTCTTCCGGTGCTTGCGTGGATTTTCTCTGGGAGCTCCGGTTTCCTCCCACATCCCAAAGACGTGCTCTTAGGCTAATTGGCAAAACAAATTCTCCCTAAATTGTCTCAAATTTGGTTTTAATCCATAGATCTATAAACATGGACAGGGATCGCGTGTAGAAGTGGGAACATCGAGGTGGCGGCGTGGGCTCGTTGGGCCAAAAGGCCTGTTTCCCATGCTGTTTTGTTCTTTGTTCTTTGTAATTTTATTTGCTAACTATTTAACACAGTGTGATTGACACAGATTTGCCAACGTGTGGCAGGATCCCCTAACATCAGTGTCACAATGCTCCCATTTCCATTGCCAAAAGTTGAGTGAAAAATTTATTCAAAGAAATAGAAGAAAATATTACTTTTTTAGAAGGGACTGGTGTTCTCAGCAAGGACTTACAGAACTCAACAATATGATGAAATATTCATTTAACCAGATGCTTCATACATTATTTTCATTTTAAGAAAATGCATGTACACTTGTTTTAATCTCATTCCTCTGCATTTTTAGACTGGGTTCCAAGGAAGTTGCACAGAAAAGTTATCAGTTGAACCAAGAATCTTGCTGGAAAAAGTAAAGCTAGGATGCAACATATTGATCAGGCTATTTTGAGAGGGGGTTTCAATACTGCAAAAGCATAACTCCCAAGTGTAGCAATATGTTTGTATGCTGCAGAACCCAAACTTTATAAAACAACTTGGAAATATATTTGTTTAGCGCAGAATAAAACACAATGGTTTGACACAGCACTCAAATAATTTAAAATGAAAGTTGAAAACTTGAACTTGAACACAGATAGGACCGGTGAAGTCTGCTCCAAAAAGCATTAATGACAGACATATAGACAGAGATGCAAAGGTATCACTGGTGATCAAGAACAGCCTAGGTAGGATTGCCAACTGTCATTGGATATAGTCCTGGAGGTGTCACATACCCTTCTGGAATCATAGAATACACACAGTACAGAAAGAAGCCATTTGACCCTTCAAGCCTGTACTGACAACAATCCCACCTAGTTCCTATCCCCATAATCCCATTTATTTACCCTGCTAATCCACCTAAAACTAAAGCACAATTTAGCACTTAAATCAACCTAACCTGCACATCTTTGGACTGGGGGAGGAACCCAGAGCACTGGAGGAAGCACACACAGACATGGGGAGAACATGCAGATTCCACACAGACAGTCACCTGAGGCTGGAATTGAGCCCAGCTTCCTGGCGCTGTGAGGCAGCAGTGCTAACCACTGTGCTATAGTGCCACCCACATCCTATCTCACACTCCTGCCTTGATCACCAAACATGTCTAACCTTGCAGCGTACTTCCTCCCACAGCAATTGGAAAGCAAACAACTTTTAATTATTTAGTCAAAATGGCCTTTTGATCCCATCTTTAATATTTTGTAACAAATAAGCATTGTTTAAAATAGCAATATTTTAAACATATCCCTGTGATTTTATAGCTTTGTTTATAACTATGTCCTAGTGGATAATATTTAATTCTAGGAAACTCCTGGACAATCCTGTAGAGTTGGCAACCCTAAACCTAGGAGACACATCCAACAAAGTCTGCTAATATCCACAATGGTAAAAGCACACCCAGGGAGAAATTTGGGCAAGAGGACAGCTTCTCAGTGATTGGGAGAAAACAAATTGATATACCTCACTTCAACATCAACAGTCGTGTCCTCCTCAGTGCTGCTGCAATATTTTAAAACAGAAAGAGGATAAAGCAGATAAAGCAGAATGTCTCTTTAAGATATTTGAAGCATTTATTACTTTAATTAATTCCTCCAAAATGCATTCAGACTTGTCGAAACAAAAAATGCAGGAGTTACACAGCTGGTCAGCTGCCTATAATTGTGGCTTTCAATAAAATGAAGATAACTTTTGTATAAGTGTGTAGTTCTTGACACAGTTTCCAATTCATCATTGCTTCTTTGCAAAATATGCTTTTGGTACCCATCAATTGTTTTTCCCCACCTAACTTATTTTGGAAAAAAACAACTGACAAAAGGTCCCTTGAAAATATTAACCCACATTTATTTCAGATGTTGAATGGATTATTATTCATTTCATACTCCTGCTGTTTCTATTGCTAAATTTCATCATTTATAATTTATCTTCTTATCCCTAAAACATGCAGCTCTCATTCCAGTGTTACATAGATAGTATTCCATAATTCCATAATGGTTCGGCTGACAAAGGAATTCGATATTCCAGCTTTGAAATCCTTAAAAAATACTTGTTAAGGAGGCATTACATTGGTCTGTTCATTCAACTATTTTTCAATTATTCTTCACTGCCTGCCATTTTCTTTGTGCAAGAGCAGAAGCAGAGTATTGTTAACAGGACCTGAGCTCACATTGAAACACTTTGAGCTGATTAATCATTTGAGTCTTGCAAAAACATTGGATTCATGTTATTAAGATTTAAGAATTAGAAGTCATACAGGTAAAGCTTCTTTACTTCACTTTCATTAATCTGCTTACTCCAGTTCAAGATCCCAGGGAGTTGGAGCCTATCCCAAGAGACAATGGGCATTAGGGAGGATACCCCAAGACAGGATGTCAGTCTATTGCAGGGCACACACTCTCACATACCCACACACACAGAGGGCAATTTAGTATGGACAATCCACCTAACCTGCATGCCTTTGGACTGTGGAAAGAAACCAGATACCCAATGAAAACGCACATGGACACAGGGAAACTCCACAAAAACAGTCACCTAAGGCTGGAATCAAACTTGGGTCCCCATGAGCCAGCAGTGCTAATCATTGTGTCATCTTGGTGCCGTACACTTAAAGCACTTAATCAAATTCATTAATTTACTTCAGCTTATATGCTCCAAACTCAATGCATATAAAATTATCAAAAGGATGGTTTTCATTTGAAAAAAACCTGTTAACCGTATTGTTGGACTCCAGATAATTGAAGGAACACATTTTGTTTTACAGTAACATCTAATTGTCCTTGAGAAGGTGGTGGTGAACTGCATTCTTGAACCGTTGCAGTCCATGTGGTGTAGGTACACCCACAGTGCTAAGGGGGAGGGGGATGTTAGTTTCAGGATTTTGACTGAGCAACAATGAAGGAATGGAGGTATCAGAAAGGTATGTGGCTCAACAGGGAACTTCCAAATATTGGTGCTCCCCAGTATCTGCTGCTGTTGTCCTGCTAAATGGTAAAGGTTGCAAGCTTGGAAGGTGAATTTGAAGGAGCTTTTGTGAGTGGCTACAGTGCATATTGTAGAAGATACATGTTCTGTTAGTGCCTTTAAGTGGTGGGAGTGAATGTTGAAGGTGGTGATTAGGGTGCAAATCAAGTGGGTTGCTTTGTGCTGGATGGTGTTGAGCTTCTTGAGTGTTATTGGTGCTGGGCTTATCCAGGCAAGTGCAGTTTACTCCATCACACTTCTGACTTGTGCCCTTTGTTTAAGCGAGGTTTTTGAGGATGTGAGTTATTCACCTCAGAATTCTCAGTCTCTAACCTCCTCTTGTAGTCGCAGTATTTATGTGGCTAATCCAGTTCAATGTATAGTCAATGGTAATTACCAGGATGTTGATGGTGGGGAATTTAGTGATGGTGATGCCAATGGATGTCATATGGAAATGATTGTGATAGTACTGTGCCTTTAAGAAATGTATTTTAATCATATTTCTCTGCAGGATGTTTTGTCAGCACTCTGTTGTCCTTGACTGTCCTTTATTGTTTCTGAAGCAGAATAGTTGAAGCAATAATGATTTTAATCTGAACAATCTGAACTTTGATTGAGTTTTTTGAAGGGGTAACCAAGAAGGTAGATGAGAATCGTGCAGTTATGTTGTCGACATGGACTTTAGCAAGGCCTTTGACAAGGTATTGTATGGTACGTTGTTGCATAAGGTTAAATTTCATGGGATCCAGGGTGAGGTATCTAAACGGATACAAAATTGGCTTCTTGACAGAAATCAGAGAGTGGTTATAGAGGGTTGTTTTTCCAACTACAGGCCTGTGATCAGTGGTGTGCCTCAGGGATAGTGCTGGGTCCGCTGTTATTTATATTAATGATCTGGATGAGAATGGGAAGCATGGTTAGTAAGTTTGCAGATGACACCAAGATTGGTGGTATAGTAGACAGTGAAGAAAGTTATCTCCAATTGCAATGGGATCTTGATCAATTGGGCCAGTGGGTTGATGAATGGCAGCTGATGTTTAATTTAGACAAATGCGAGGTGATGTATTTTGGTAGATTGAACCAGGGCAGGACTTACTCAGTTAATGATCGGGTATTGGGAAGAGTAACAGAACAAAGAGATCTAGGGATACATGTTCATAGCTCTTGAAAGTGGAATCACAGATGGACAGAATGGTGAAGAAGGCATTCAGCATGCTTGGTTTTATCGATCAGAACTTTGAATACAGGAGTTGGGACACTTTGTTAAAGTTGTACAAGACATTGGTAAGGCCACACTTGGAATACTGTGTGCAGTTCTAGTCACCCTATTACAAAAAGATATTATTAAATTAGAAAGAGTGCAGAAAAGATTTACTGGGATGCTACTGGGACTAAATGTTTGACTTATAAGAGAGACTGGATATACTGGGTCTTTTTTCTCTGGAGCATACAAGTCTGAGGAGTGACCTTATAGTAGTCTATAAAATAATGAAGGGCACAGATCAGCTAAATAGTCAATATCTTTTCCCAAAGGTAGTGGAGTCTAAAACTAGAGGACATAGATTTAAACTGAGAGGGGAGAGATACAGAAGTGTCCAAAGGGGCAATTTTTCACACCGAGAGTGGTGAGTGTCTGGAACAAGTTGCCAGAGGTAGTAATAGAAGTGGGTACAATTTTGTCTTTTAAAAAGCATTTAGAAAATTACATTGATAAGATCAACATAAAGGGATATGGGCTAAATGCAGGCAATTGGGGTTAGCTTAGGGGTTTAAAACAAAAGGCAGCATGGACAAGTTGGTCCGAAGAGCCTGTTTCCATGCTGTAATCTCTATGACTCTACTGCAGTGTTCTGTGGTTTTAATGTGTCCCTTGGGATTGCTGAGTAGAGCTTGATAGGCATTGATGACGGTTATGTCATGTGGCTAGGGACAGCATTTCTGTGCTAACCTCTCTGAAGTTTGGCTGTTTTGAGGAAATATGCTTCTCTGTAAACAGCTAGCCTGGATATCTGTCCAAAAGTTATACAAAGCTGATAATCCATCATGAACATTCTTGTATTTGTGCTCAGTCTGAAGAATGTGTGCATCTATGGGATGGTGTTTACATTGGAACAACAAAGATAGCTGCTCATTACGGATTACACTGTGTCATGTTTAAGTCTTGTAATTTGTAAAATATATGCTAATTCTTTTTGTTATATTCTAACTGTGTTCTTAAATAAACTTTATTTGATTAAATCTTCCTGGTGGGTCACTTGAATCATACCTGGAGTGAAACATCTTATGGCTCACCCAAGTCAAAATCAAATGTAAAACTTAGGGGGAGTTTTCCCATCCTGCCTGCCATGGGAATCGTCGCGGGTGGCGAGGTGGACCATGTAAAGAACTGTTGATCTTGGTTGGGATATTCCAGTTTTGGGGCGAGCTCTACTGGAAAATCCACCCTAAGGCTCTTGGCTAATTTCACAAAACACACTGGAGTTTTTGACCTGAGTCTTAACATGGTTGAGGTTGATATAGAGGGATATGGGCCAAACATGGGCTAGCTTAATGGTAAAAACTGAGCAGCCTGAACAAGTTGGGCCAAAGAGCTTGTTTCCATGCTTGAAACTTCTATGACTCTATGGCTGAATGTTCTCTTGTTGAACATGGTCATGATTAGATACTTATATGGTGTGCATGCTACTTAGTTGAAAGGTGAATGTTGTCTAGGTCTTGTTGCATAGGGGCACAGACTGCTTCAGTATTTGCAGAGTTGTGAATGCTGCTGTACATTGTACAATCATTTGCTGACGTCCCCACTTCTGACTTTATGATCAGAAGGTCATTTACAAAGCAGCTGAAGGTGGGTGGATTTAGGACCCTAGCCTGATGAACTCCATTCAACAATGTCCCAGGATTCAGATGACTGACCTCCAAAAATTGCAAGCATTTTGCTTTTGTCAGGTATGAGTTTTGCCCTGATACTCATTGATACCAATTTTATGAGAGATCCTTGATGCCACACTTGATCAAATGCTGTTTTGATATTAACAGCAGTCGCTCTCACGTTATCTTTTGAGTTCAGCTCTTTAGTCCATGTTTGGACGAAGGCTGGAGTAAAGAACGAAGAAAAGTACAGCACAGGATCAAGCCCTTCAGCCTTCCAAGCCTGTACCAATAATGATGCCTGAATTAAACTAAATAAAAACCAACCTTACTCGATCTGTATCCCTCCATTCCTTCCCTATTCATATACCCATCCAAATGCCTCTTAAATGTTGCTAATGTGCCTGCTTCTATCACCTCGTCTGGCAGCACATACCAGGCACCTATCATTCTCTTCATGGAAAACTTACCTCGCACATTTCCCTTAAAACTTTCTCCCTCTCACCTTGAAGCTGACACTGATGTGCAGGAGTGATGTGCAGGAGCCAAGGGCTTGCATGGGACACAAACTGACTGTTGGTGTGCATGTATTACTGAATAGGGTTGCTTAAGTGTTGGCAACACTTTCCATTAATTTATTGATGATAAGAGTGTTGGTCGATGGCAACGTAACTGACCTGGTACGATTTGTCCTGCTTTTTGTGCACAGGGCATACCTGGGAAATTTTCCAGGTATATGCCAGTGTTGTAGCTGTACTAAGACTAAGGCACAGCTAATTCTCAAACACATAACTTCAATACTAGTCTTTGCGGTATGTAACCAGTGCTCTCAGCTGTTTCTTGGAGGATATCAAATTGGCTGAAGACTGGTGCCAGGGACCTGAGGAGGAGGCCGCGAAGGATCATCCACTCACCATTTCTGGCTAAAGATGGTGGCAAATGCTTCATACTTGTCTTTTGCACTGAGGTACAGGGCTTCCCCCATTGTTGAGGATGGGGATATTAGTGGAACCTCCTCTCCAATTTGTTGTTGAATTGTCCACCATCATTCTTGACTGGATCTGGCAGAACTGCAGAGCTCAGATCTGATCGATTGGTTGTGGGAGCATTTAGCTTTGTTTCATATGCAAACAGGCCGGTGTTGCAGCTTCACCAGACTGACACCTCAGAGTAAAGGCTATTGACCCAAAATATCTTTGCCTGACCTGCTGAATATTTCTGATTTCCAACATCTGCAGAATTTTGCTCTTGTACAAAAAATTCTGACTGCTTATAAACCACTAATCCATGGAAATAAACAATATGTGTTCACAAATAAGCCAGAATGTGATAAAGCTAAGTTATCGAAAATTATCAATAGGTTAGGCAGCACCTCTAGGGAGAGAAAGAGACTGAATGTTTTGCCTGATGAAAGGGCATCAAGCTGAAATATTGGCTAGAATTCTATTGCCTCACTACCCTAAAATCGGGGTGGGCGAGGCTCACAGAACAGAATTCTCCACTGGCCTGAGCAGAATTTTATGAATCTCGCCCCAGCAACGTCATTAAATCCCAGCCATTAACTCTACTTTTCTCTTTCCACAGATGTTGTCCGGCAAATTGAGTATTTCCAGCGTTTTCTGTTTATTATCCTCAGATTTCCAACATCTGCAGTATAATGCTTTAGACAAATATCATCAATTTTTAATCTTGTCCTTGAATTGCAGAAAGATATTGGTGCAGTAAAGTATAGTAAACAGAACTGGAGACCATACCTGCATTCTCCTTCCATGCGTTCACTGTCACAAATGCCAGAAGAGGGTAAAGAAAAACAGGTTAGACAAACAGAATAAGACAAAGAAGAAGGAACTTGTAATTATATAACACTTCAGAGTCGTCCAAATACTTTACAGCCAATTAAGTAAGTTTGCACTCTGTTGTAATATCAGAAATGTGGCAACCAATTTACTCAAAGCAAGATCCCACAATCTGCTAAGTAATAAATGCACGGTTCATCAATTTTCAGGTGTTAATTCGGGGATAAATGTTGACCAGAACATTGGGAAAAATCCTTTATTCTCCATTGAATAGTGCCTTAGAGTCCTTTATGGTTCACGCAAGAAGACAGAAAGGGCCTCAGTTTCACATTTTATCGAAAAACCTAACAGAATGAATAAAGATGTCATTTAATATTATGAAGACCTTTGACCTGAAAGCAGAATGGTAAGGAAAATTTGTTAATTCTTTAAAATGTCTATAGAATCTGTAATTGTTTTAAAAAACACCTGTAAAAGACTTTTTCAGAGTTGCATTATTTGTAAAGAGACCAATTGTAATTTCCTTGCATAATAGGCAGTGCTGATCTAAATAATGTGGCAACATGACTTGAAATCTGTACCAACAGAAGGAAGTCAAAAAAGAAGCCATTTAACTGGTAGATACAAAGGAAAGCTGCGGACACAAAGGAGAGCTACAAACAGAGGAGCTGGAGGGAGGGTGAGGGCAGCAAAGGAAATCAGCACATGGATGCAGACGTAAAGAGAAAGTAGGCAGAGACAGACAAAGGAACATAAAGTTCCTGTGACGGGATTTTCCGGTTCTGGGGCAAGCACATCGGGAAATCGCAGTCTTGATTTCTCATATACTGAATTCCAAAACAGCAAGGATAAGGTTCCATGATTATATTTGTTTTGTCTCCTTATGGTTTAAAGTTACAACTTTTGAATATCTTTTAGTTAACAGGGCAAAGCAAAAGTGACTCAGGGATACAAAGATTTGAAGAGAATTCATGAAGCATATGACTACTACTGATTACAGTGGATTCAACATATTATTTATTAGTCACACATAGACTTACATTAATACTGCAATTAAATTACTGTGAAAATCCCCTAGTTGCCACACCCCGGTGCCTGTTCAGGTACACTGAGGGAGAATTTAGCATGGCCAATGCATCTAACCAACACATCTTTCAGACTGTGCGAGGAAACTGGAGCATCCGGAGGAAACCTATGCAGCCATGGGAACAGATATAAATTCCACACAGGCAGTGACCCAAGCCGGGAATCAAAGCTATGTCCCTGACGCTGTGAAGCAGCAGTGCTAACCACTGTGCCATCGTGCCATCCCTTATTACCAAAGCTGTTACAATTCAGGGCGCATCTTAATTACTGAATGAAAGACATGATATCAAAGCTTTTTGTCTGGTACTCATTAGGATAGGTCACAAGAAATTTCCATTAGTAACAGTGAAACACCAATTCATACTGTATGAGAAAGATGTGCAGATGGTATATGGACTCTGATTGATGGAGGTATTGCCATGGGGAATGCATGGTGTGCTGCCAAGTATTCAGGCCATACATTCCAGGAATTATTAGACTATATCTAGTGGCATGTCCTTTTGGCTGTTCACAATAGGCAAAGTATTGACCTGACCCAATCAGCCTGTGTGCAAAACTCAAAACATAGAATGGAATTTTTCCATCTGGCACTACGCCCAATTGTGAGGATGGGAATGTGGAGTATTTCCTGCTAGGGAGGTAACTGTGCCATACCTTCCACCCCTGACCTCGTTAATATTCCATGGTGGAGCAGGCATGAGTCCTGCTGTCATATCTTGGCGCCGTATTGAAAAGGCACCCAACATCACTGATGCACCATTTAAGAAAGAAGATGGCCTGCCTGAAAATGATGGAGCTCCATAAATTCTCTGAGACAAGAAGATGGATTCCTTGATAAAGAAGATGATTCTCCACAAATATTCTGCTGTGGAAGATGTGTCTCCTTGTGACAATGAATCTGGGAGGTCAATTTGTAGATGATCCCATTACATATTGCTATAGCATTCCAGGGTCCACTGTTGTTACTGGCCTCCATCCTGAATTCCTGAATAATGCAGTCCCAGGCATTATTCAGATGAGTCCTCACTTCTGCACACCTCATTGTTCCAAACATGCTCTAGATTGATGTGTTTTCCCACTGGCATGATGAAAAATCGCTGTGGCTAGAAGACTCCAACCAGCTTGTTACCTGCGCCCCATTAGCAGGATTCAAATCTGTTTCACACCAGCCTCCAGTGGGTTTCCCAATCTGCCACAGTGGGTACTAGCGAGAGATCCCACTGGAAATGCACGCTGGCATGGAACCAATTTTCTGACTCTCACCAAATTCTCTCTCCCCTAACTGCCTTTGAACCTGCTGATGGGACCATTGTAGAATTCCATCCCTGGTGTCCAACTTAAGGACTGGAATTCTTTGGTTTCACAAGCTCTGCTATTGCTGCTAAGCAGAATAGAGAATTCAGTGTTCAGCCAAATCTCTGTTTATAGCAGTAGGACTACAGGTGAGATCAGAGAATTCTGGCCAAGATTTGATTCCGTGATTGGACAGCATCTGTAAAACAATCCTGACTGCTAAGAATTACACTGAAAACCAGTTTAAAATCCTTAGTCAGGCTAATAACATGGCTTATTCATGAAGCTGCATATATTTACACATAGGGCCCTGTCCTTTGCAGACAGAAAGAACATATGCACATATTGTGTCTTTTTGAACAAAGTAAAAGCTTAGCAAGCAATCATTCCTGGTACACTCCCCATGACAATGCCTTGACCAGAGTTTATCTGCCCAGTTCGAATTTGAACAAAGCTTGGCAGTTAACTGTTCCATGCTGTAATCACTATGGCAATGCTTCCATCAATCAGAGTCCACTTGCCAACCAATCAGCATTCTCTTTTCATGCAGTATAAATTGTTGTTCCCTATTTCTGTTGGAAATTTCTTGTAAACTACCCTAATGATTGCAAGACAAAAATTTTGACAGCGTGTCTTTTTTTCAATCATAACTCAAGTTCTATCCTGCCAGATGACTACACAGATAAATATCATTTGCCTCAATACCTGTTCCAGTAGACATTTCCAGAATTTTTTTGCATTTCTCCAAGAATTGCCAAGAGGAGGGATGATTTGCCACACCCGACTTGACCAACTATCATGGTTAGCTGCCCTGAGGAAAGAAGGAAACTTTTTAACTGTACAGTATGAATACATTGGCTCAGCACTTTTTACAGTTTGAGTTGTTCCATCTCAATGAGTATATAATGAACAGAGAATGTTGTCTCTTGTTTGGTTTCTCTAAGCAGCTTTATTATAAAAAAATCAAAATGCTCAAAGGCTAAGTCATGGAGTCAATAACTTGCTAATGGAGCTACAGAGCTAGTATTAAAGGTGAAAAGACTGGAAATGCTTAGGATTTTCAGCTCGGAAAGGAAACATCAGAGACCTGATTTTTATAAAGATCAGATGATCATAAATTGTATAAAATGATGACTCCAGAAAAATTATTATAAGTCATATAATAATTATTATGTGTTGTCCTTAGTTGGCTAACCACACATATGGCACCAGTAACAATGGTTTAGCCATTTGTTCCAACTTTGGTACAAAATGACGTACACACTCAGACAATACAAGTAATTAAACTTCATGTGTGTATTTCCAACCATTTAATCTAATTCACCATAAAATTCTACAATTTTTGTCTTGAAATTACGCCACAAATTTATCAGATATATCTCAGTGCAACTTCTCAATTTCTCTGTAACAGCTGTGAGTGGTACTTTGACTGTCTTCGGCTGATTGGTAAAAATGTTAATAAAATGCAGTAAATTCTTCCCTACTCTCCTTTCATGAGGATGCTGCTTGTCCATTGCTGTGCGATGCTCTATTGGAGCTACTGGTTATTTATTGAATTTGCTTTCTTCTGCTGGCCTGGAGTGATTATTGCCACAAGTCAAGCTAACCATGAAGTGTGGCTGGTATGAACTTCTCTACTACCAATTGTTTGAAAATTATGAATCATGAATGCGATCATTCACTTCTGGATTCTCAATTACCTACATGTGGCTAATGCATTGGATGACATATAAATTAAACTTTGAGTGTAACACAGGCCCAAATGAGTAAAATGTAATGTTGCGATCATCGTCAGAAGGTTCCCCTACATAAAAAATGCTTAACTTTTGCAGTTGACTTCTGGGCAATGCAGTGGAAGTAAAACTGTCACGTAATTTAAGAAGCAACTACAGACAGCTTTGGGGCAGTGTAGGATTTTTCTGGTTGGATGTGTTGCAAAATATTGAATGGCCATCATCATTCATAAGTATCTTGCGATATTTGAATATGAGCTACAAAATGTAACCCTGCACCTAAACACCATTCCATTTATAAACATGTTAAATAACACAGCGGTGGCATTTCCAATTGATCAAATGTCATTCAAGAATGATACTATCAGCATATCAGAAGATACACACCAGAATGTTTAGGCTCAAAGCTACCTCTAACATCAACACAGGTTTTATTTGGGCAACTTGGACAAAAAAAATATGTCTCAGTGTTAAAATAGTTCACCTCAAGATTAATAGGACAATGGCATCCATAATGGTTTTCAGAACTCAATTTAACAGTTTTCCCTTCCTTATATCCCAATTTGGCCACAAACATTTTATTTTGATCTAAATCAAGCAAAAACCCATCATTATTTTTAAAGATTTGAAAACTGACTTGCTTTAAAAACTATGTATGTACAATTTCCATTTGTCTAGATGCCTTTATCTCATTACCCCAGCAGAAAGCTGAAGCCTAGGTTGGCAAAGCATAGGCTTACTTCTGGAGATTAAATTTCTTCAACCATAGAATTTATAAATGAGGAGTTCCCTACTGTATGTATAGGTAATTATGCCTCCCTCTTATTTGGGCAGTATATTACAAGGTTATCTGAAACCACATGAAAAAATTCCTATTGACTATTGGTGAGCCATGTTGTCTGGTCAGTGTCTAGTAGTATTCTGGAACAAACTGGAGCTGTCTAGTTCTTGGAGTAGACAACTGAATCTGCCATGAAATTTTGAATAATTGAAAGATTAATGCTCTTTCACCAATTGTGCTCTCTTATAACTACCTTGACTCCGAAGAAATTCCAATTACCTCCCTTAAAGGAGGACTTCCTTCAGTTACTTATTAGGCAACTAAAAATCTCTAGGGTAAGTCATTGTTAAGGAGACATATGACACAACCTTTTTTTAAATTTTATGGTATCCATTATTGCTTACTATAAAAGTGAGTTCTTTACATTTGCAATGAAATGCTGTGTAACCTATTGAATGATGACTCTATTAGTTAGAGGTGAGAGCTTCAGCAATAAGTCCTTAGCTCTTACAAATACAATTATAGTAGATATTGAATGCTGGATATACAAACATATAATGTGAAATTTAGATCAGTAGTACCCAATCATTGCAATTGGTGGTGCAGACATACACTTTTGAGATAAGCTGCACCATGTTAATGCACATGCAATGAATATCTGCGGGAAGCATACAGAATTGACAGAGCATGATAGCATGCTGACTTAATATGACAGAACTATGTTAGGGCTTATGCTCTAGCTTAACTTTGCACAGTTGTGCAGACATTCAGCAGGAAGGAATCTTTAGGAGCACTATTTAAAGTGATCATCAACTACTTACAGGTTAGCAGTTGGCTGATTTCTATTACCTCTTGCTTAAATTTTACAAGTGTCTGCTGTGCCTTATAGTTGCTTAACTTTGCCATACTCTAAAGGCAGTGATGAGGCAACTTAAGGACATTTGCTGACTTCAAGATTTCTGCACAAATCAGTCACTCCATGGCACGGGTGCAATGGTCAGCATTCCTCTCAGGATACAGCGTGACTTGGAGAATGAGCAAAGCTAGGTGACATGAATCAAGACAAGCTGCTGGAAAAGGGAACAGCGGGAGGGGAGCCTTTTAGCAGGAACCCATAACCTTCTGCTTTCTGTTTCCAGCAGCCAGCTATCTGTTCTGCTAATTGTCTCCTCACTCCAAATATTCTAACCTCATTCATTAGTCCATTCTGTTGGACTTTACTGAAAGCCTTTTTGAAATTTACAACTCTACCCTTGTCTTCTCCTTGTTCCTTCTCAACAAATTCCAAAAGGTTGTTCAAGCAGAACTTTTCTTCTTCAAATCTCTTCAGTAGTAAGAATTACAGCTGTCCCAAAAATAGTCTACTGACACAATCCTAGCAGTAATACAGAACTTCTGATGCAATACTCTATTTACCTGGATGAGTGCAACTCCAACACTCTCAGTACCTTACAGAACAATGTAGATTGTTTGACTGGCTCATCCACTATCTTAAAATTTACTCTCTCCATCAATGGCCCACTATGGCTACAGACTTTACCATTCTTAAGAAATGCAGGCTTATTTGATAGGGCCCTCTAAACTTGCAATCTCCACTACCTGTGAGAACAAGAGTGTAGGAACAGCATCAGGTTCCCTTCCAGGTCATACAGCATCCCAACTTGAAAATATAATTTCATTTCTTCATCGTTGTTGCTGCGTCAAAATCTTGAAACCCCAAATCTCACAGCACCATGGGTATACATACTTCATACGGCCACTTTGTTCAGAAGACAGCTCACCACCAACATCTCAAGGACAATGAAGGCTGGACAATAAATGCTGATCGCTCCAGTGAGGCTGATATTCCATGAATGAATAAAAAAAAATGTGCCTGCCTGTGTGTTCTAGCACTGACCTCATCAAGGTATTAAAGTCAGAGTTAGAACACCAAAGCATGGCACCAGTAAGCAGCTAATTATTATGAGCCCACCACGGTTGCCCATCAGCCTAACAGGCCAAATTTCAAACATGTATTGCTATGGGTGTGAGGTATCCGGCTTTCCAACCATACCGTTCACCAACCCATCGCAATATGGAGTCGTGAGCCTTTTAGCTATCTTGGTCCACTTCCAGTGCCCAATAATGTATTTTTAAAATTTATTTTTACAAAGTTATCATTTTGAGAAGGGGTCCATTTTTGTACTTTCAGCAGCTGCAATATGTCATCCACCCCAGTCACACCGTTTGGAATCATTGTAAAGCAATGAACTTATCATATTTGAATCTTGATTTATTTATTGAGCCTTGTCCAGTGTTGCTACTATGTGAGGTGTGTGCTGGAATCTGGCAGGCACCAGACTCCAACTGTATAATGATAAAATACAATCAATGAATTGTGAAATGCTGTTGTAAAAGCACTGAACTCTATTCTTGGCTATCTCTGTTTCCATTTCGGAACGCGTAAATAAAGAGTATTAATAGAGGTTCATCACATTGAGATATATGTCAGTGATCTTCAGAGTTAACTGATTCTTATCTGTCTCATAGTTGCAAGAAATCAATGCACCTCACAATGTAAATTTGGACATCCCTACATGCTCAGCTGAATAGCATTTCCAGGTTCAACAGAATGGAAAGCACAACTCCTGGTTTCAGCAGCTGCCAAACAGTTGATTAGTTCATGAGCCCAATCGATAAAATAATAGTTTATCATTGAAACATTTTTCATTCATTGTTAATTTAATTCATTCACTGTCCTACCATGAGGGATCTTGATTTCAATGTTAGATAAAGTTGGAGCTCCATCAGATGTCCAGGTAAAAAATCCATTTGTCACCTGCAGTCACATAAAAATGTATTAGAAATAAAAAACCTGTGAAATACAAGTAGCTCTAAAACTTCAGAGATCATCAGCATTACTGTTTCAGGAACAACCCGATATAGTGGCTTGCTAAATAGCTATTCTTACATGCCCACAATATGCTGAGAAAGACCAGGAATTTACCACTTGTGTGGAGGCCTGACAGTGGGAGGGAATGTGTGTCACTGGCACGCACAGATGGGCAGTGAGACTCCCACCTGAATTTTATGGGTGGCAGTTAATTAAGCGACATTGGCCAGCCCCCAGGTGCAGTTAGCCAATCAGAAACTGACAGCTCAGCAGCCTCAGCTGTGCCACCCGAACGTGCGAGCATTTGTATTCTTGGAGTGCTGCAATAGAATTGTAAGATGCACAGGGAAACCCTATTTTAATTTAGTGATTTGATTTCCTGACCATAGTTGCAAACCACACCTCAACTGGAAGCTCTCAATGTAACCACTACCAATAGCCTTTACTGACCTCTCCCATCCCTTCCACATATACCCGCTCTCCCAACCTCCCCAAGACTTGGCTGCTCTCAGCCCATCCTGGCTGCCATGTTGTGCTATAGGATAGCTTACCTGACATAAAGCCAGCCTGTGTGGGCAGAAACCTACAAATAAAATGCAGAGATATATTGCAGCTTTTGGAAAAGCTACACTTATTAGTTTTCTGATCACAAACCAGCCTCCACTCTTTACTCCTGTCTCCAAAGTAATATATAGTTCCGGGTGTCCAAGGCCTGAAACAGGTTTTATTTCTTTTGGATATACAGATAAGAGGCTTACCATCTATTTGATGCCCGTTGTGCAATATCAAAATCCCTAAAGGCAGTTACGTTAGCATCAGTGTCACTGTATTCAAGAAAATCAGGTTTACAAATTGTCCTATGAGGTAGTCCTCAATGGGACCATTGCAGGCTGCTTCAAATGTTTACAGAATAACTGAATATGGAGCTGTGAGTATTACTAATCCCCAACTCCCATTCTGGCCTTTTCCTTCCCCGATCCCAGCTGCTATGCTTCTCCCACCTCCATTTCCATGTTCATTTTGGTAATTCTTCCATTCCACTATGCTGATGTTTTTAGCGTAGCAAGCTGGAAGATTTAAGTGGGGCCAGATTGGTTCGCGCTATAGGCATCAGGCCCCCAGCACTGTCAGCTCTGAGCCGTAAATAGCCACAGAGCTGCCTAAGGCATAAAGCTTTTATTTTTAATAGCAGACTCAGGACTGAAATCTCTTTGCCCACTTGCTTCCCCTCACCCCAGCAGGAATGTTTCACTCCACATGAGTTTTTCACACGAGTTCCACATTTTGAATTTTTTTTGAAGAATCGCTTCTGTATCCCCTCCCCCACAGCCCCTAAACCTGATCCTGACCTCTATGATCATTATACCCCATCAATCGCTACATGCTCTACAAACCAATAGTGGGGTTTCCTGCTGTATTCGTAAAGACTTTGCCAAAAAATATGAAAGGGACAGGGAGGGCTCATAAATGATTGGAGGACAGCGTGATGTAAAAGAGTAAAATCTGAACCACGTGCATGCTGTGGAGGACCTGTCGTGATTCATATCGGTACACCCTCACACCAACGCAAATGGACACTTTAATATGGGGGCCTATCAGACGTAAAGTCATTGTAATGATATGTAAATGCACGGAAATGGGCATCCTGACTTTTGAAGTTGGGTCTCCCTTTATACAATTGGTAGGGGAAAGGGGGGAGACAATCGAATGGGGAGATCTCACCAGCATGAAAGCCATGTTGGGACTCCCGCACAATTTTCCACCCCCTCTTTCATTCCCATCCCCTAAAATCCATCCCATTGGTGTTGTTTGTTTGATTGGGAGCCCCTATATAGGTTGGCAAGTGGGAGAGTGATGGTAAAAGGGACTTAGCTGAATTTCTGCAAAACTAAAGCCATCTTAATTTTCAGTGTAACAAGAATTTTGCTTTCTGTTGTTGCATTGGTTCAACTCTCCCTTGCCCTCAGATGGTGATACCATCCTCATATCTTTCATCACCTTAAAATTCATCATCCCTAGTGTTCTTCTATCTTACCACCACTGTCTATAAATTACTCAACTTAACATCTAAACAAATTTACTGTTTCCATTGCTGCTTGTTGTTTCTTTGCTCCATTAGTAATCAGTCTTTTAATGACTGCTGGTTCCTTAGAGGATGAAACTGGGGATTAATAATCCAAAACCAGGAAATACAGAGACTTTGAACAAACATTTTGTATCTGCCTTTGTGGTTTCAATTCCAATTCTCTTCTGTACCCAGTGGTGCACTAAGGCAGACTTTTATCTGTTCCCAAACTGATTAAATCCTGGAACAGGTTGATAGTCTGCCGCTGGGAGCTTACAGTTCGAGGGATACCACTCCACATAAAGCTTGGCTGATAGGCATCTCTCTGATTCTTAACACTAGCCGTTGGCGTGTATGGAATGATTTATAGGGTTGACACACTCAGCCTGTTTGACTGTACAATGAATGCACCTTCCTTGGCCCTCAAGTTCTGGGACAGGACTTGAACCTGCTACCCCCTACCCACTGCGCCACAAGACCTCTGCCTTCATGGTAGAAGACACCAATCGCATTCCAAGATAAACCAAGGAGCAAAAGAGAGGAATGAAGAAAACCATTATCACCATAGATAAAGAACAAGCAAAGCTAATGGGACTAAGAATTGACAAGTCATGAAAATCTGACAGCTGAAATTAAAGGATCTTAAAAGAAACGACTGCTGAGATGGTGGATCCATTGGCTGTAATCTTCCAAAATTTCCTAGATTCTGAAAATCTCCCACCTGATTGCTAAGCCACAAATGTAATGCCTGCATTTCAAGAAAGCAGGGAACTATAGGCCAGTTAAGCTAATGTCAGTCACTGGAAAAATACCAGACTCTATTATTAAGGAAATAGTAGCAGGACATTTCAGAAAATCATAATACAATGAGGAGAGTCAAAATAATTTTATGAAAGTGAAATTGCGGTTGAAAAACTTAGGAAAGTTCTTTGAAGATATAATAAGCAAGTAGGATCAAGGAGAACAATAGAGATAGTCTACTGGATTTCCAAAAGGTATTCGATAAGGTACGAAGTAAGGCACAAAAAGGAGCTCATCATGTTTGGGATAATATATTAGCTTGGATAAAAAATTGGCTAACAAACAGGACTAAGAGTCAGAATAAATGTATCATTTTCAAGTTGGCAAATGATAACTGTGGAGTGCCAAGGGATCAATGCTGAGATCTCAACTATTTGCTGCTCTTTACATCTACTCCTACCAGGACATTTACCGTCATGGTATATAATGTTTGTCTGTCAGGGAATGGGTTATACACTACAGAACATCCAACTTCTGACCTGCTCTAATCGCTAGAGTATTTATTTGGCTGGACCGGTTATACTTCAGGTCAATGATAACATCTAGGAGTTGATGATAGAGATTTGGTGATGACAATGTTATTGAATGTCAAGGGAGAGTTAGACTCTCTCTTGCTGGAGATAGTCATTGTCTGGGACTTGTGTGGCATAAATGCAACTTGCCACTGATCAGGCCTTGTTACATTTGTGCATGAAATAGCTTTATTAACTGGGGACTTACAGCTGGAACTGAATATAATATATTCAGCAAACTTGAACACTTCTGATTTTTGCTGGAGCTAAGTTCATTCATGAAGCAACTGAAGATGGTTTGACCTAGGGCATTACCCTGAAGAACGCCTGCGACATTGTTCTGGGACTGAGATGTCCAACATCCAACAACCACAATCATCTTCCTTTGTGCTAGTTATAATTCCAATGATTTGTTAAAGTGTGATGTAAGGCCTCTTTTGAATTCCACTTGAGTTTGTTTTTTACAACTTGAATAACAAGAGCAATTGAACCATCCAACACCCTTGTAATTGAAAAGACAAATAAAGAACATGCTGGGTGAGATTCTTTGACTTTCCAGCCTCTTGGCACTGGATGGTGGCAGTGTTTTGCTGGCAGCAGGATTCTCTCATCCCGCTGCTGTCAGTGGGATTTTTCATTGAAGGCACTCCATGCCACCAGGAAATGAATGGATTGGGTTGTAGTGCCAGTGGGACCAGAGAATCGTGCTAGCATGAACGCACGGACAATTCCGGCCATTATTTCTGCCATAATACGATCTACAGTTTCAGCTATTGCAGGATATGAAGAATTCTGCTGCATAAAATATACATTTTTGACATATATGTCTCAATCACTACCAATAAAATGGATAACACTAATACAATAAGGATGAAACACAAATGGTCAGTCAATGTGATTCAGAGTAATGGAAGACATGGTATGTTTTGAACTCAGAGTAACTGCAGTGATCACACAGCGTCCTACATTATCGATAGATAAATTACTGCTGAACATAGTTTATGCAATGTATTTATCCAGGAAAAAAAACAGTCTATTCAGCAGCAGTCAAAAACATAGTGTCACATACCTATGCATTTTGCACTTTCTTTGTCCTTCATGATTCCTACAATTGAAAATAGAAATTCCCTAGGTCTAAACTAGAAACAAACACAAACATGGGGTGGCACGGTGGCACAGTGGTTACCACTGACACGAGAGACCAGTTCAATTCTGGCCTCAGGTCACTGTCCATGTGGAGGTTGCACTTTTTCCCTGTGCCTGTGTGGGTTTTCTCTAGGTGCTCCAGTTCCTCCCACAGTCCAAAGATGTGTGGGTTAGGTTGATTGGCCATGCTAAATTGACCCTATAATTATTAGCAGTGTAAATGTGTGGGGTTATAGGAATAAGGACTAGATGGGATTGTGGTCGGTACAGATTCGATGGGCTGAACACCCTCCTTCTGTACTGTCAGGATTCTATGATTTCATGAACATGACAAAAATAGAAACTACCGTATGTTAGTTTTTGTAGAAATGTAGGGTGATTCTGGATCCAAAGCACAATAATATTACTGCCAGGGCAGCTACTTCACTGTAGATCTCAGTCTTCAGTAGATGTCACTCAGCATTTGTCATTGTTTCTGTCATATTTTCAATTGCTGCTGATTACTTCTCTAATCATCCACCTATTCACAGACATGATTGATTAACAATGCTGCCAACATATTTTGTTACCTAGTTTTAACAGAAATCATTCATTTTACATTGAAAGGAAGCAGTACTCCATTTATTCAGATGGATTTGTGCCCTGTTTCGCTGGACGGAATTCTCCCATCCTGCCCTGCAGCAGGTTTGATGGCAAGTGGCAGCAGAAAATCTAGCAGGAGCCAAAAAGTCGAAAACCCGCTAGCTTAACATTCTCCCGATGGTGAGTTACTGATGAGTTGGTCTTCCCACAGACTGGTGGCATGAATACCATTTGCATTCATTTGCATCTCATGAATGTTCAGTTAGCTGGCAGTGTCCTGTCATTACGTTGGTCTAAACCTGATTATTCGAGTGGCATGTACAAAGTGGTCCTCAGTTTGCAAGAGAATTTGGGCTGTATGCAACAAAGCCTTTCTGCCATAATGTTGCATTGCTCCTGATACAATGCTCACCACTCTGTTGGGTCAAACCAGTTTCTGTTTCCATCATCATGTCAAGTTGGTCACCATGCTGCTGGACCCATGGACTCTCCTGAGTAACTGGGGTCTCCTTTCCCTTGGCTCCACACACCATTCTTTCTCTGGACACCATTGTGCTGTGGATTCATGCAGCCAAATGTCCAAAGTTCAACTGGGGGTGGGGTCTGAGGTGAGGCCGAGGTGAGGGAGTGTGTGGCCTGACAAAGCAAAGAAAGAGATAATGTGAAAGGAGGGCTGTGCTGGGGGCAGGAGAGTGGAGAGCTGATGATGGCAGGCAGGCAGGCTGGCAAGGAGGTGGATGAAGAAGATGAATAATGGAAGACAAAGGGGAGACTAAGGAGAAGAAAGCTGAATTTTAACATAGCTGCCTAAAAAGCTGACAAACAAGTGGAGTCAAAGGGATTGCACATCACTCACTGGAAGGGGATGTACAAAGACCCAAGATGCAGTGGATAGAAGTCCAAGGTGGGGCATGAGGGCCTTGCAGGTGATGAGTTTGTTGAGGGAGGGGGCAATGCAGGGTGAGGCTGGTTGATTCAAGGAATGGACTTCTTCTTGAGGCTGCTCGGCAATTCCCTCTGTGTTGCTGACATCCTGCAGAGTCTGATGAAGACAGGTGGGTTGGAGAGAGTTACACGAGTGTGCTGGACAGCTGTTTAAAAATGTTGGAAGCCACCAGCTGATAATGGGCAAATGAATCAACTGCCAGCCCACCAAAAGATTCAGAGCGGAACTTGCTTGCATACAATTAATAAAGTTCCAAGCGCAAAATCTGGCCCAGGGATCCTGCCATTCTGGCCAATGGGAAAGGTGCAGCCGGAGCCAACTGCTGCTGAACTTAGTCTCAAAAATGGAGAATTCTGCCTGCTGTATCAGACCACATATCCAACAGATACATCTTTTTGGTCTTCACAGAGCCAACACAATTATAAAAATAACAATATTTTCTTTTAAAAATAAAAGTGCATTGTAAAACCAAATAAACCTAAACTATAAAACTGACAATCCTCATCTTCAGAAAGATTAAATAAAGGCAAGTAAAGTAGCTGTTGTAGAGGTAGATATAATTGACAATTATTTCACCTTTATAAAAACATCATCTCCTTCTGTGACGCTTATCTGCTGTCTGGACAGAGGTTCGTAATTGTGCCATTCCTCCTTGCTCGGCCGTTTGCGGTTAATAACTTTAAGCGGCTGTGCAGGAGTGAGTGGAAAACGGAAGGGTAAGTGTTCATAGCATGAGAAGTGCTAATTAAACAAATACATACAAACACACATGTAGCTTGAATCACACAAACACATTTGTTATAGCTTGTGAATTGCAAGATGGATGCTGTTAACATGAGGAATGAACATGGTGGACTTTCAGTTACTGGATCACGTCATTACATGGCAGACTGTGAAGGGACAGGGATGATGTGAAGGAGATGGGTAGCACTGAACAGCTGGCTAGCTGCATTGCAGAAATATCAACTCATACTCACTACAGTCTGGTACTTGCTATTATTTTCACTGTTCAGCTGCACCACAACCCTGCTGTGATCCTCTCCAATTTCTTCACTCGAGAAGAATTCGCTCAGTTTCTGCACACTGAACAGAAGATATAGTGATTTATGGTAACACATCAATCAACACTGGGAAATCATGTGGCAGTGCACTTATCCATGCAAAGATAACTTATAACATAGCTCAATTTTGATGTGAGAAATATTTCAAACTCTTTTACAAATATTGTTCTGTTTTTTCTTAGTCTTGTTAAATACAAGTCAAGAGAACTATCTAGAGTAAATGCATGGGGTTATAGAGATAGGACCTGTGTGGGAATGTGGTTTGTGTAGACTCAATGGGCCAAATGGCCTCCTTCTGTGCTGCAGAATTCTATGAGAAGTCCACAGACACTGACCATATTCCCTTATTTTGCACAAATATGCATTTTCCTGTTGTGTAGTGCTTAATGACAAGTTATTGAATTAGTTGGGTTGGGTGAGAAAAGGGTGTTCAGTTGGTCTAACCCAGTTCTATCTCAAGCATACATTTCCCATTATTGGTTAAAATTTACAAAATACATTTTGACTTTTTGTTTTGCTCTCACTGGGATGTGCAGTTATACATGTCAACTAATGTCTAAATGTGTGTTTTTCGACAACACTCACTGCACTGTGTTCCATATCAGAAACCTACACTAATTTCACTTGCAGCATCTGTATATCAGTTCAACTCCCTATTCAGATCAATAGCTCCTCTGCAATATTTCTCTCCCCTCACACATTGATGCTATCAATGCTTTTGTATAGAAATTATAGAATAACTGATTATAAAGGTTAATCCAAATTATTTCTGGCCTATTTTCTTTCCAGTTTATATCCATTCTAAGCGCTCTCTCCTCCCCAACCCTGCCCCCACCCAACAAGAATGGCATTTCAGAGGGGTTAAGACTGAGTTGGGTCTATTTATCAGTTAGAGGTCCATTCTTGTCTCGTAACATTTGTTTGACTCTTAAATCAACCAAGGCATTTGCTATAGTTAGCTTAAATGCAGAAGTTTGTGGCTCAGTAGTGATTTTTAACATTATGTCAGAGTAAGTTCTGCATTGTGTGGGAACCAACATTCAACTCATGGCTGGTGAGGCTGACTGGAAGACCAGGCCAAGGTGATTTTTAAAAATTTCTATTCAATGAAATCTTTCTGGTACAGGTAGCTAGAATACTCTTATCTACCCGCTTGCCCGCCCCTCCTACCATGACATCCAAGAGATTCAAGGATTCCTTGAGCATCTCCAGCCCTAGCTTTACCTCTGAGTCTTGGTGCTACTTTATCTACCAAAGGCCCTGGCAGAACTGAGGATTGGCTGGGGACAGCTGCTTTGGGTCCTTAGCCTCATAGGAGTCCTGAGCCATTGTTCCAGCTGTCTCCTGCACTAGCTACCTGACCCCATGAAAACATAAATAATTACACTATAACAGGGTTTCCCAAATTGTGAGTCATGACTTCAGATGAGATTTTGCTCAGTTGCAGCCATGGCTGTTGTGGATTTGGATTCATTTCAGAATGCTGTGAGGTCCCACTTGACAGCTGAGGTCTCCTTGTATGCTCAAAAATTCTTGCATCCAATCCAGAATTTTTACTCTGGCGTCACACATCATCTGAGGTATTAAAGTGTGGATCCACTGGGAATAAAATTGGAGCACATTGCACTATAAAACTAATTACCTATTGTTAGTTGGCAGATCCCATTGTCTCTTAAGGCTGGATTTGCATGGAGTCAGGATGACTCTGACAGCCTTTTAAAAGGTGGGAGTGGGACAAGATGCCAGGATTCCTGATCCCATTCCCAGCACCAGCAGTTTTTCACTCAATCCTTCCCCTATCTCCCTGGAATGAAAATAGTGAGCCTGGTGGGTCATTTATATGGCGATGGATCTTAAGGAGTTGTGTTGAGAGCTGACTTGTGTTTACCTCCCATGGTTAGGTGCACTGGCTACAATAAATTCTCCCTCTGTGTACCTGAACAGATACCAGAGTGTGGCGAGTAGGGGATTTACATAGTAACTTCACTGCAGTGGTGAATGTAAGCCTACCTGTGACACTAATAAGTAAACTTTAAACCTCTGACTCTTTGATGTTTCAGGTGCCACAGAAGTGCACTAACTACTCTTGCGATTCTCTCGGTTTTAGTATCGATGCACTGTGACAGCATTAAGTGAACCAAAAAGGGCAAACATGGTCTTTGAACAGTATTTTACCTCATTAAAGCTTTGACAGTAGAACGGACCACACTGGAGAGCAGGAAGAGAGGTGTGACCAGGATGTGGAAGAGGGAGAGTGAGGCGAAGGCCACTGCTGGCGAGAGATCTGCATTCTCGTAGAGGTGAGTGTGAACAACAAAGGTCTTTTGGGAAAATTAGAAAACATAATTGAAATCATCCCAGCATGAGCGAATAAAAATACATTTGAATTAGATTTGCAAAGCAACCGCGCTCAGAAAACTGAACAAGCAAAACTCAGCCTGTCTTGTTTTGAACACTTTAACCAGACATTTTAATTATAATCATCCAATGAAAACTAGGCAGGCGGACATTAAAAATGCCTGTATTACTTATTCATCAGAAAGCTGCCTGGATCTCCCTTCTCCAATATGCTACGAGATATTTCTGTACAGGTAGCTAAATGGCCAGGCCAAAGCCTGTAAGTCCCTAAATTATGTTTGCTCACAGGGAGCTAATAATATCAATAGACCAGCACACAGATGGCAAGTCGCTGGGAAGGGTTTTGGGAAGCTGAACAGGTCTTTTATTTAAGATTTTTACTTTCCTTAGTAGGACCAGAAGCAGCAGAACTGCTCATCTTGACCTCGATTGCAAGGAACGTTTAGGCTTTCTCGAACATGAACTAATTTTTCCAAGACTGGCAACTACTTTCCACTCTTTCTGGGTAGCTGTGACCATTATTAATCATGGTATATAAATTCAATGAGTTTCATTTTCATGTGCGTGCTGCCAATTGACCAATACCAGCAGTGAAGAAACTGCAGGAGTGATTTTGAGGCCTTGGTCATTTACCGTTATTTGTCAGATCATAGGACTGACTGCACCAGAGGACCACTGGGAATTTGAAAGGAAATACATCAGCAAATTTAGATGTAACATTCAGGACATAAGACACATGACAATTAAAGATAAACTAGCCTCATCCATTTTCTTCGGTCCTCAGACGAATACACAAAATGGGTGGGCCACTTGCAGAATAGATCAGAGAATTAAATAATCAGAGTCATAGCTTCTGGAAAAGTGTTTAGAAATCAATCACTTAGAAAATTATATCTATCCATCTGTCAGTATTCCTCTATTGTTAACATATCAGTAATTTCAATATACAAGGCTCATATTTACAAAGGAGATATATCATCTTGTTGGAGTAAATTGAATACCAGTTACTTACTGTGAGGACTGCTGCAATCGGTATTGCTGCATTCATGAAAACTGCAAATGAGAGAAAACCTGGTGAGGCTACAAGGTGAACATAGTTCAGTACAAACAGTAGACTGTGTTTCATTCTGGAAAACTGGCTTGAATTTTACAGGACATAGGACTGAAGGTTCTAAATGGTCATGGATTACACCAATAAGGAGCATTTGAGGACTTTGTATTCAATGGAGTGTGGAAGGGTAAGGGAGGGATCACATTGGAACTTACAGAATAATGTAAGGCCTGGATAAAGTGGACATGGGGAAGATATTTCCATGAGTGGAGAGACTAGGATCCATGGGTACAGCCTCAGAATAAAGGGATGACCCTTTAAAATAGGGACGAGGAGGAATTTCTTAGGCCAGAGGGTGGTGAATCAATGAAATTCATTGCCACAAAGCTATCGAGGCCAGGCCATTGAGTATGTTTAAGAGTGTGATAGAAAGGTGCTTGATTGGTGAGGAGATCAAAGGGAAAAAGGTGGGAGAATGGGGTTGAGAAACTTATCAGCCATGATTGAATGTTGGAGCAGACTTGATGGACTAAATGGCCTAATTCTGTTCCTGTATCTTATAGTCTAATATTTGCAGTTGGAAACACCTACTTCTGTGTTTAACTTTGGTGTGTGACTGTCACAGTAGCTGAGATATTTACTTGCTTCGCAGACAGTCTTATTTTTGTCCATCCATCTTCATTGATTAGTGGAACCAAAGGGGGAGCATCTGAAAAAGCCAGCCTGTTGCAAGATCATACTGAGATTTAAGTATGGAGGGGGTTGGGGAGGGGGAAGAAGTGGGATGGGGTGCAGATTGCAACTAAACTAAAAAGACAAATACTGACTTAAGTGCAGGATGCCAGACAATTCAGCTCCCCATTAAGTTGCTTATGCTGAATATTTTGTTTCTAATCAGGACAGACTGTATATTCCCTACTTCTCTTGCTAGAAGAATGGGATGCAAGTTTTTATTTTTACTGCCAATTAGTTTAGGATATGGGTTTTCATAGTGAATATCATGAAACATATAAAGCTAAAGAAAATATTAAACTAATCGGCTTCTACTGTACTACTGTAACAGTTCATCATATTATTAAAAGTTTGTGCTTACATAAATATTTAGTTTTTGGGGGTGCTAAGTCCTTGTGAGTTCCAAAAGGACATCTGCAGAATGCATGCACTACTGCTGACCCAAATCCTGACCCACTTAGTGAGTACACAGTGAATATTTCAGTAAAGTGTGCAGGCAGGCCAATCAGATTTGATGCCAGCAATATCATTTGGAGTTCCACATTTCAATTTAAATTAAAAGTTTATTTATTAATCACAAATAGGCTTATATTCATACTATAATGAAAATATTATGAAAATCCCCTAGGTGCAACACTCTGGCACCTATTTGCGTACATTGAGGGAGAATTTAACATGGCCAATGCACCTAACCAGCACATTTTTGGACTGTGGGATGAAACTGGAGCATCTGGAAAAAACCCATGCACACGAAGAACGTGCAGACTCCACACAGGCAGTGACCCAAGCTGGGAATCGAACCCAGGTCTCTGGTGCTGAAGGACAGCAGTGCTAACCACTTTGCCACCATGCAGCCCCTACCATATTGTACCATAGTGCTGCCATTTCCTCAACTGGAAAATCCCATCAATTTGGCTTCCAATTTTCTTCCTTCTGCAACATTCCTATTGTCCATCTCAAATTTTTCGTTTCTGTTCTCTGATTTCATTATTTCCATTTCTGAGGATAAGGTATTGATCAATATTCTCAAAAAACCTGCAGACTGCAACAGCTATCTTGACTACATTTCTTTAGACCACATTTCACAGATACATAGAAACTAAAAGCAGGAGTAGACCATTTGGACCTTCGAGCCTGCACCTCTATTCATTTTTGTCATAGTTAATCATCAAATTCAATATCCTGATCCCCCCTTGCCCCATATCCCTTGATCCCTTTAGCCCCAAAATATATCTCTGATTTTTTCTTGAAATCAAACAACATTTTGACTTCAACTGCTTACTGTGGTAGTGAATTCCATACTTTCACCACCCTCTGGGTGAAGAAATTTCTCTTCACTTCAGTCCTAAAAAGTTTATCCCTTGTCCTCAAACTATGACCCCTAGTTCTGGACACCCCCGCCATTGGGAACATTCTTTCTAAATCTGCCTTTTCGAGCCCTGTTTGCCTGCAAGGGCCCAATTCTCCACCCCATCACAATTGTTCAAATGATGCCATTTTCCATATCAGTGCTTCAATATGGTCAGGATTCAGGACAAGAAATTCTTGCCAAAAGTCAACAGATCTTTGGCTGGTCTGTCAAATGTGCAAGGTTTCTGCTACATGTGGAACCAATCTTCGATTGGTTCTACATTTACATTACATTCTACATTCTACATTACATTACATTCTACATTTACATTACAGGGTGATGTAAATGTAGTTATGGAGAACACTGAGGTACAGGGTAGCAAACTGGAAAATATCGAAGTAGATAGGGAGGATGTGCTAGATATTCTCGAGGGTTTGAAGTTGGATAAGTCCCCTGGGCCGGACGGGATTTACCCTAGGATTCTCTGGGAGGCAAGAGAGGAGATTGCAGAGCCTCTGGCTCTGATCTTCAGGTCGTCGTTGGTTACGGGTGTGGTTCCGGAGGACTGGAGGATAGCGCATGTGGTCCCATTGTTCAAGAAGGGGAAGAGAGACCTTCCAGGGAATTATAGGCCAGTGAGTCTTACTTCTGTTGTGGGCAAAGTATTGGAGAGAATTATTAGGGATAGGATTTATAGTTATTTAGAGAGAAATGAATTGATTGGGGATAGTCAGCATGGTTTTGTGAAGGGTAGGTCGTGCCTTACTAACCTCATTGAGTTTTTTGAAAAAGTGACCAAAGAGGTGGATGGGGGTAAGGCGGTTGATGTGGTATATATGGACTTTAGTAAGGCGTTTGATAAGGTGGCCCATGGAAGACTTCTGCAGAAAATGCAGATGTATGGGATAGAGGGTGATTTAGCTAATTGGGTTAGGAATTGGCTAGCAGATAGAAGACAGAGGGTGGTGGTTGATGGGAGATATTCATCGTGGAGTTCGGTGACAAGTGGTGTACCTCAGGGGTCTGTTTTGGAGCCCCTGCTGTTTGCAATTTTTATAAATGATCTGGATGAGGGTATTGAAGGATGGATTAGTAAATTTGCAGATGACACTAAAGTCGGTGGAGTGGTAGATAGTGAAGAGGGGTGTTATAGTTTGCAGAGGGACTTGGACAAGTTGCAGAGCTGGGCCGAGAGGTGGCAAATGGAGTTTAATGTGGAAAAGTGTGAGGTAATGCACTATGGCAGGAATAATAAATGTGTAGAGTATAGGGCTAATGGTAGGATTCTTAGTAGTCTTGATGAACAGAGGGATCTTGGTGTGTATGTGCATAGATCCCTGAAAGTAGGCAGTCAAGTCGAGAAGGTTGTTAAGAAGGCATATGGAGTCTTAGCTTTTATTGGTAGGGGGATTGAATTTCGGAGCCGCAACGTCATGTTGCAACTGTACAAAACTCTAGTGCGGCCGCACTTGGAGTATTGTGTGCAGTTCTGGTCCCCACATTATAAGAAAGATGTGGAGGCATTGGAGAGGGTACAGAGGAGGTTTACCAGGATGTTGCCTGGTATGGAGGGCAGGTCTTATGAAGAGAGGCTGAGGGATTTGAGGTTGTTTTCGTTAGAAAGGAGGCGGCTAAGAGGGGACCTAATCGAAACATATAAGATGATTAGAGGTTTAGATAGGGTGGACAGTGATAGCCTTTTTCCTAGGATGGAGAAAGCTAGCACGAGGGGACACAGCTTTAAATTAAGGGGTGATAGTTATAGGACGGATATCAGAGGTAGGTTCTTTACCCAAAGGGTGGTTCGGGAGTGGAATGCCCTGCCTGTAGCAGTTGTAGATGCGCCAAGTTTGGTGGCGTTTAAGAGGTTAGTTGATAAGTATATGGAAGAGAAGGGAATGGTTTAGTTTGGAGGGTCATTGCTTTTTATATTGGTCGGCGCAACATCGAAGGCCGAAGGGCCTGTTCTGTGCTGTAATGTTCTATGTTCTATTCTATGATTCTTCTCAGTTGAGGATTCCTCTCCAGCATAGTTGACACAGTCCTCGACTGTATCCATCCCATTTCCTCCACATTTGTTCCCACCCATTTCTTCCCTCCAAGACACACAATACCCCTTTGTCTTCACTTTCCATCCCACCAACCTTCAGTTTCAATAGCTTTCCTTTCACCTTGCCACCTCCAATATGATGTCAGTATGCACTGAACACATATTCACCTCTGACTGTGTTACATCTCAGTTTTCTAGTTCTGACGAAATTTCATCAACTTGAAACATTGGGCTGGATCTTCCTGGCCCAGTAGCAGAAGATGGTTTACCACAAAAGGAACACTCTTTGGGGCCAGATTCTGGTAATAGAACTTGCATCTTTTTTTTTTGTTTATTACTGGTACACAACTCAAAATAACTAGTTTGAAGAATCTTTCAATCACATTTCTTGCTCCATAACAAATGGATGGTAGTAAAATTTCAGGGGAACTTAGATTCTGGAGAATTTTGCCAATGATAAATTAGAAAACATCATCAATAGTTTGAATTGAATTAACAATTTTGATTCACTTCTTGCTATCTGTTATCCTGTAGTCATTGTTAAGTGTGCTTAAACAACATCAAAACTAACTGAAGCTGCTGGTATGAGGTTACTAAAAATACAAAATATAATAGACTCCTTGAGACTCAATGCAAGATAATGCAAATGGAAGCAGGATGATTTTATGAATGTCATACTGCCAGATTTCTCTCTACTGGTTAGATTGGACTTGAACCATTATGAGCCAATGGACTGAATGCCTCTATTCACTCCATTGGCTCATAATGGTTCAAATTTAGTGTGCAGAACCAAACTTGAGGAGCCAAAGGGCAGCATTAAAAATCACAGAAACTGCTCTACAAAGGCAACTTCTTCATGCTTAATAATCAATTGATGGAAGATACTGCCACCTAGTGCATTGAGTGTTAATGTATTCAAAAGCTAATTAGATCAATTCCTAATTCAATATTAAATCAAGGGATTTACATTTGGGTAAGTGAAAAGATCAGATTTTGTTCTGAAATTTGACCTGGTGCACTACAACAAAGTCTTCCGGTTTACATGGCATCAATTTTAACATAGTGCAACATTGCATTATATAGGTACTGTGGAAGAAGGGGAAATGCCACAGTAGTTTCAGCTAATGTTTAGGCAAACTGAATCTTCTAACTAACATTATAGGGCAATTCTCACAGGAGATTCTAGCAGCAGCCGTTTTGCAGGCTGTCTGCTGGGCACTATGGTCTCTATGGTGTCTGGCAGCCAGATATTCGATACCATCAGCTCCATGCTAGAAATTGGCTCAACAGCATCATTTATTTAAATTAGCATCTCCATACAATTTTAATGCTGTTAGTGGGCCCAGAGACTTCAGTCCCAGGCCTCTCCTGTTCCCCAAGAATATTTCACTCCAGCAGGGCTCCGTATATTTCCCCACTTGTGGGGAGCTGGCAGCCTGACCCTGCTGGAGTGAAGGAGGGCAATTGATGTCCTCCAGAGGATTGGGCACTGGGGAGTGCCACCTTGGCTGTGCCAGCCTGAGCCCTCTGGCACTGCTCAAGGGGTAAAGTGTCAATGACCAGGGGTATTGTAGAGTTTTGAAGCTTTTCTTGGTAAACAGGTTCTGGTATCAATGAAACTGCAGCTCTAATGTCCACCTCTATTTTCGCCAAGTGTCTATGTAGGCATAGCCCAAGACACTCAACCTCATTGTTAACCACACTTGTCTATAGTTAGTAAGTAGACAAACTTACCAATCCTGACCCTCACATAATCACCAATGTCATTTATATAAATGACTAGTAATTGGGAACCTATCACACATCTCTGTGATACGCCACTGGACATTAGCTTCCAGTCACTTCTGTCCTCACCCTCTGTCTCCTACAACTGAACCAATTTTGAATCCACGTTATCAAATTACCCTGTATTTCATGTGAATTTACCTTCTTTACAAGTCTCCCCGTGTGGGACCTTGTCAAAGGCTTTGTTCAAATTCATATGAACTACATCAAATGTACTATTCTCATCTACACACCTGATTACCTCCTCAAAAACAACAAATTTGTTAGGCATAACCTCCCTCTGACAAAGCCTTGTTGACTGTCCCTGATCAAGCTTTGCTTCTCCATGTGGTGATAGATAATCTCCTTCAGAAGTTTCTCTAGTAGTTGCTATGAGACTCACTGGTTTGTAGTTCACTGGTTTTATCTCTTCTTAAATAGTGTAACCACATTAGCTATTCTCGAGTCATCTGGCACCTTCCCCGTAAGAATTTAGCAACACCAGTTTTTAATCCAACCGATTTATTTGATAGTAAAATTGTGAGCTTTCAACACTCCGTGTCTTCCTCAGGCAAATGCAGTGTTCTGGTCTGCGATAGCACACATCAGCACAGACAGTCAGAGATTGCTGATTAGAATGCGAATCCTTACATCTAACCTGCTATTCAAGTGTTAAAGTGGCTAACAATGTGTGTGAAGGGAATCCTGAGCATTGGTTAGAGAATTGTGTATTTTCTCAAGACAGCACAGTAAGTGAGGTTTTTTGCTAACCCAGGCAAGTTACGGGGGTTACAGATAGTGTCATGAAGCCAAGATCCCTGTTAAGACCGTCCTCATGTGTGCGGAGCTTGGCTATCAGTCTCTGCTCAGCGACTCTGCGCTGTCGTGTATCACGAAAGCCCCCTTGAAGAACATTTACCTGCAGGTCGGAGGCTGAATGCCCATGACTGCTGAAGTGTTCGCCCACAGGAAGGGAACTGTTTTGCCTGGTGATTGTTGAGTACTTTGTTAACAAAGTACCCTTTGTTGTCCAGTACTTCCCCGGAGCGGAGAAGCTACTGCATCTTCTCCGGAGTCTTCAACATATCATTGATGACGATGAACATCTCGCTAGGGCCATCCCCACCCCCCCACTTCTTGCTTTCAGACAACCGCACAACCTCAAACAGATCATTGTTCGCAGCAAACTACCAAACCTTCAGGAGAACAGTGACCACAATACCACACAACCCTGCCACAGCAACCTCTGCAAGACATGCCAGATCATAGACATGGACGACATCATCAAACGTGAGGATACCATTCACCAGGTGCACGGTACATACTCTTGCAACTCGGCCAACCTTGTCTACCTAATACGTTGCAAGAAAGGATGTCCCGAAGCATGGTACATTGGGGAGACCATGTAGACACTACGACAGCGGATGAATGAGCATCGCTCAACAATCACCAGGCAAAACAGTTCCCTTCCTGTGGGCGAACACTTCAGCAGTCATGGGCATTCAGCCTCCGACCTGCAGGTAAATGTTCTTCAAGGGGGCTTTCGTGATACATGACAGCGCAGAGTCGCTGAGCAGAGACTGATAGCCAAGCTCCGCACACATGAGGACGGTCTTAACAGGGATCTTGGCTTCATGACACACTATCTGTAACCCCCGTAACTTGCCTGGGTTAGCAAAAAAACCTCACTTACTGTGCTGTCTGGAGAAAATACACAATTCTCTGACCAATGCTCAGGATTCCCTTCACACACATTGTTAGCCACTTTAACACTTGAATAGCAGGTTAGATGTAAGGATTCGCATTCTAATCAGCAATCTCTGACTGTCTGTGCTGATGTGTGCTATTGCAGACCAGAACACTGCATTTGCCTGAGGAAGACACGGAGTGTTGAAAGCTCACAATTTTACTATCAAATAAATTGGTTGGATTAAAAATTGGTGTTGCTAAATTCTTACTGACTTCTTACCACCCCAATCCAATGCCGGCATCTTTACATCATGACCTTCCCCGTGGCCAGAGAGGAATTGAAAATTTGACCCAGAGTCCCTGCAAAATCCTCCCTTGCCTCCCACATCAGCTTAGGACACAATTCATCTGGACCTGGAGATTTAACCAATTCTAAGTCTGCCAACACCTCCAATACTTTGTCCTTCCCTATTTCAATTTACTGAAGAACCTCAGAGCTCTCTGCCTGAATTCCAAACCATCATCCTCATTCTTTTGGGTGAAGACGGATGTGAGCTATTCATTCATTTAATCGTATGCTTTCACGCCTGGCTTTTCTGGCTGTGATGTGGAGATGCCAGCATTGGACTGGGATAAACACAGTAAGACACGTCACAACACTAGGTTAAAGTCCAACAGGTTTATTTGGTAGCTTAAGCCATTAGCTTTCAGAGCCCCATCATCAGGCAAGTGGGAGTTTTAATCCCACTCAGATTCACCTCCCACTCACCTGATGAAGGGGCAGGCAGCGCTCCAAAAGTTAGTGGCTTTTGCCACCAAATAAACCTGTTGGACTTTAACCTAGTGTTGTGAGACTTCTTACTGCGTTTTCTGGCTGTACCAGATATCTCAGGAGGTTAAATGCTTTTTTCCCAGTTATGCTGAGGAAAACCTGCCGCCAACTTGTTTACTTAGTTAAATCCCTCTGTAAGTGAGCTCCTCTGCTATATATTCTCATCAAACGATCCCATGGTGCCAATGACTTTTGCTATTTTTATTATGGAAAGGGATGTATGAGCATGATGTACACATAATTTTCAGCACTACCATGCTTTTTTACTCCCCAAAACAAGGTAAACTTTCAGTAAGCCTGTTTTGTTTGTGTTTTGCAAGACCCCCAGCTCTAAATTGTTGTAGTAGGGTACTTCCTAGTGATAGTGCTCCTGGTGTTGTTACAGGTGTTTTTGGAACAGAGCATGTGGCAAGTTTCTTTCTGAAGTTATTTTCTCCAGAATTTTAAATTATTTTTAGTTCCTCCTGTGGCCGTGACAGTTGTTTCGCACATCTCCCTCACCAGCTTTCATGCAGCGATGATTTCAATGATTTATTCCTCTGTTGGGTGTCTACAATACTGTCAGACATTTTCCATTTTTTCTTCTTTTTAAGTGGCTACAAGTGTGGTAAGACCACCTCATCACCAGTCTTCCATGTGGGGTTTTAAAAGTTAGGCCGCAAGCTTCAAGGATTCAAATGAGCTTTATTGAGAGGACATTAACATTACAGTCTGTTAAGATAGATTGCCTGACTGCCCGTGCAAACAGTCGACGACACCATCAGTGATATCACATGATCTGTCTCTTAAAGTGTCCCCTTCTGCTGCAAAGCTGCTAATAAGGAAACACCAGACATAATGGCCAGATCACGCCAGAGGGATTCTCTGGTCTCATCAGCAGAGCACACCTACCGGTGGGTTTTCCGCCAGCATTGAGTGACATTAACAGGAATTCTCATTGACAGCAACGGAACTGGAAAATCCCACCGTTAGTAAATAATGCACTAACTCCTGCCAGTGGGAGATTGGAGAATCTTGCCAACAGGAATACACAACAACTGCTTTTCCCAGGGGCTGTCTTGGGATAAGAGTCAAGTTCAATGTCTTTGGCTTCATATTTTTGTTGCAACACCTTCACAAAAGTAATATTTAGCTTTATTCACTTCATCCATTTTATTTGCCTCAGATCTTTATTATTTTTAGAATATGAGTATCATTGGTCATTAAGCTGTCTGTTTTTATGTGTTAATATTACATACTGCAAAACATTCTGCTTATGACATGGATATTTTTGCTTTGTATAACAGCATTGCACCCCTCTCCCCCCCCCGCCCAGTTGACACTGATAATATATTGGAAATATCAACTAAACTGACACTGAGGACTTGACTAAATCAACGAGGAAACAAATGAACTTGAATGTGTATCTTCATCTCATGCTTTCTTAATGAGAATCACTCAAAATAGGCGTGTAAACTGATATTTGAAGTTTTAATGGGAAGCAAGAATGGGACAGCTAATAGAGTTAAAAAATAGAACATGTTTTCGATTTTTGCAATATCAAGCACTAATGTATACAGTACTCTTAGATATAGAACAGGGCAATTTATTCCAATATTGTACCTTAACTCCAAGCTCAGAAGAACATTCCATTACAGCTCAATAAACCATTACCCACATAAGACATCCTGTGGACTGGTAATTTAATACCAATTAGCTCAGTCCTCTCAACAGTTTTGTGCTGTGGTCTAGGTTTCATTATATCATTTGATGTCATCTATGACAGTCACCTAAAACATATGCAGCAATTGGGGATTACATATGGCATTTCATTGTGTTTTTTTATATGGTTTAGAAATTGATGAAACAGCTGGAAACAGCGCAAACTGTATCAAAGATCGTGCTGATTCAGTCTAGGTTTGAAAAGCTTGAGTTTTTCCTATTGATCTAGTATTACCTATTGACAATATGGAACAACATTGAATCATATCATGCTTTAGATCAGATTTATTAACCTGGATTTTTCTTTGTGGTGCAAAATTAATGGTTAAAATTAATGTGGGGGAAATTGAGGGATGGCTGGGTAGGAGGACAATGTCCCCTCTGAGCTACACAAGCATAGTTGTGTAACAATCAGGAATATGTTGCGCATGTACTAACAGATCATGCACAAACAATGTTCCCTTTAAGATAGGCATATGTGCAATCTTAATAGGACTGGACCCGACAAAGAGAAGCTACAGATAACATTGCTTAGGACTGGATGCATGGCTAACTTGGAAGAAAAAAAATGACAACCACAACCTAACTTTTGAGTCTCATTGAGAATGTTTGGCTGCAGGAAACAACTTGTTCATTAGAGTCTGCACATGAGTTAGGGCAGTGGGGAAATGAAGATATTGGCTGAGATTTTGTGCTCCTGTTCATATCGGGTACGAATGCCAACGTGGGTGCAAAATCTCACAAGAGGTCCAAACTGCATTATGTATCAATGAATATCCTGTAGTGATTGTCCCCACCACCCATCAATAACATAACAGGATTCATTAAATCTAATTATCAGGTTCTATGTCTCAAATAATCCCCACCATCCCCACCCACCCTCTACTACCCCACCATCCCCAATCCCTCCCCCCATTCTGTTTACAGACCCGCTGGAGTTTTGGTGAATACATCGCTCAATGAGAGAAAGTCATGAATGGGCAGTTGCATGAATGTAGGGCTAGTATTCTACTTTTACTTTTGTGTATGAAGGATGCCTTTAACAAACTAATTTGCTGGTGGGGCAGGCATTATGGGCCTGACATTATGGGGCCTGCCCTTGTCAGTTTTTCTCAATGTTGTGAGCAATACGACTGATAAATCCATTGTTGGGCCTGATAGCTTTAATGCTAATTTTCCTGCCAGCCATGATGTTATACAGAGAAAAGGAGAAAGTTTGCCCAAGGGTGGGATTATACACCCATCTCATGGTAATTTTTCCTATCGTAAAGGCAGCTTGCCATTGGCCGGTACATTTCATTAAGATCCATCACATTCAGATAACCTGAACTTAATAAATACTCAAATCTTACAGCTGATTTGACATACTGTTGTGGGATTAGCAAAAGCACAAGAGGCAGATGCACAAGATAAAGGCTGAGGTCACAGGAAACACTTCAATTGTGGTCGGTGTGAGAATGTGGATTCAATGTACCTTTCTATTTAGGATCAGGAAACAACATAATTTATAAAAGAAAAGTTCTAAAGTTTTATTTATTTGTCACATGTAGGCTTAAATTAATACTGCAATAAAGTTACTGTGAAAATCTCCTGGTCATCTCACTCCCACACCTGCTCGGGTACAGAGGGAGAATTCAGCACATTTTTCAGACTATGGAAGGAAACCAGTGCACCTGGAGGAAGCACATACAGATACACACATTGAACCAAGCTGGGAATAAAACCAATGTCCCTGGTGCTGTGAGATTGCAGTGCTAACCACTGTGCCACTGTGCTGTCCCATTTGCAAGACTGTCTCTGCAGACATGTGCCAATCTGAGTGCCACCAAAATGACTATGAGTTTTTATTAATGACAAGGAATGTTACTATATTAGTGCAGAGGTGTGCAGCCTCAAGAAGAGGCTCAAGCAGGTATGCAGCATGGTGCTTTCATATTGAGGTGGTTGGGCACTCAAGACTTTTTATTTGAACGAGGAGACTTAAGGACTGATAAATAGGACACAAAAGCTGTCCTTTCTGAATCTGGTTCATGACACCTGTGGGAAGTCCTATAAAAGAGATGCAGGAGTGTTGCAACCAGGCCACATGACCACCAGATATATTATTATAACAGAAGTCAATGAAGTAGTGAAAATGCAATGTGGGTGCCAAGATAGCTCTGGAGTACTGTTTAATGCTCACTGTGAAGTGGTACAAACTGATAGTGATGTGCTGACTCTTTCCTAACATAGTTGAACAAAAAGCATTGCATGTGGAGATGAATGAAAGCTTCAGGTAAGAACATTGAGGTGGAGGAATATTAAGATGAGGCACCATTGGGGTGTAGATAGAGTAAATGGTGGTAAGCTTTTTCCACCATTAGAATCGGATAGAACGAGGGGTCACGGCCGTAGGGTGAGGGGGGCTATGTATAAGACGAATATTAGAGGGCATTTTTTCACACAAAGGGTAGTGGGGGTGTGGAATGCACTACCGAGTAAGGTGGTGGGAGCAGGCACGCTAGAGTTGTTTAAGGATCTCTTGGACAGCCACATGAGCGGTCTGCAGGTAGAGGGATATAGGAGGACTGTTTAAATACTTTATTTGTTTCCACAGGCTATTCGGTCCACCTTGTTGACCAACAAGTTGCATGCATTCGGCAGGTCGTGCAAGGGCTGCTCTTGGATGTTACTTCAGGAGTGGCCTAGTGTTTCATGTCGTTAGTGTATGCTTAAACTGGACCATCAGATGGGCAACATGACAGCTCAGAGACTATCGCTGTTGCTGTGCAGAAACATGGATTTGGGCCTGTGTCTGCGGGAGTTTGCGCGTTCTCCCCATGGTTGCGTGGGTTTTCTCCGGGTGCTCCGGTTTCCTCCCACATCCCAAAAATGTGCTCTTAGGCTGATTGGGTAACAAATTGTCCCTATATTGGTCTCTATATGTCATTAAGACGTTAGGACTGCGGCGCGGGCTCGTTGGGCCAAAGGGCCTGTTTCCTGTGCTGTGTTGTTCTTTGTTCTTTGTTCTTTGCTTAATAAGCTGCATATATTGCTGCCCGAGTGTCAGCAATGTCCTAGAAGCTCAAATATTCAGCAAGTGGTGACTCACAGAGGAAAATATCACAACTGGAATCCTCCAACCCACTTCCAGTACCAGCTCTCTCTGCAGTAAAGAAACTTTCAACCACACATTCACCCAATGCACACATAATAAGTTATGTCACATAATAGCATGAAAGAAATGAAAAAGCAATACACACAACAGTTGGTAAGATGTGGTAATGGTGCTGAGCAATACATTTTACATATTATTATAAGAAAAAAAAACTTAACAACATAACAATCTTTTTTTTTAATCACTTGTGCCTTGTTCTTGGTGAACTACAATAGATTTCTCTTTTGTGACCGACCAATTCCACGTGGCTTCTGAGGCTGAGAGGCAAGCTGTTGAAATTCCCATCCTAAGTGTTGAAATGTTTTTGGCCTATCATCTAAGTCTAGAGTGCCGAGGCCATGATTATTGTGAATGCAAAAATCCTAGTGTAGCACACGAATAGATGTCTAAGAGATTTTCAAATATCAAAACATTTGCCAAGATAAGACAGACCACATTGCAAGCAGATTGGCAAAATATGCATTACACTCAAAAATTGCCTCTCAGAATGTGAAACATCGATAGCAGCTGCATGCAAAGCATTCAGATAACCTCACAGCTCTTTCATTATTTATTATCTAAGAACACACTACAGACTGACGCATTTTTAATCTCAAAGATACACTTTGCAATCATGCCATACTTATCAGAAATGGATTCTTCCAAAAAAAGCTAGCTGTACACTGCATGTTCATGTGTTCCATTATGCAAACACACACCGGGGTGCAAGGATTAGCACTTAAATGTCATTGCATGTACCCTTGAGATTTCTGACATTTCAATACTATAGAATTAGAATTTCTCTGCTAATACCCATCCCCGCTGTAATTTCGACAGAATATTGAGAGAAGCTCCAGAGAAGCAGTGTTAATTATCGTTGACTCCTAAAGATAACCTGCTGCAAAAAAAGCCTAGTCGAGGATTCCACTCCTACTGCATTTTATGAAATTAGTGGTCTTTGAATGATAATAGTTAGTGAGTCCATTCTTGCTCTGTACAAAGTTCCAATATTTTGACCCTTTCTCCAGACTTCTCCCAATCTCCCACTGAATTTATGACATATGATTGCAGAAATCCTAGACAAACTTCTCTACTTGGAAGACATGCTGACAGTTAAAAGGAAAGTGAAGTAATGCATGTGTTCAAGAAGGCAAATTTAAAGATAATTGGGATTGAAACTATAGAGGAAGTGAAATAAGGTGATTTTTAAGACTTTCCCCAAGATGAGTGATATCACCCTTTTTTTGCATCACTTACTGATTTAATCTTACAATACCATGCAAAGATATATCAAGTACAGCACCATGACACATGCATATTGCCATTATGTTCTATACATATTCAAGTAAAAGTCAACCCTCATCTTTCAAGTATCAATGTCCCAAAACGACACAACCAAAGGGAATGTGGGGCTAGGAAGAGAGAAGCCAAGGCTTAAAGTGCTCGGGCTACAATTGGAAAGGGAAGAATGAAACCAACTAAATATTTCACAACATCAGTAAAAAAAAATTCCCAATTGCCATAAAAATTACAAAGTTAATCCATCAAAAATGATGCATTAGTAGCTGAGATTATAAATGCTGATTTAATTTCTTTTTTAAAAAGGGTGAGAATAATTGAACTTTGCACAGTGCAAGGGTAGAAGGCAGACTTCCTAACTAATAGCATTCAAAAACTGACGCATTGAATGATATTTTTATAAAACGAGGTAAATGCAATTATGAGCTAGATTTTCTTTTGCAGCAGTTCTATGTTTAAGAATACTGAGCAGAGGATCAGATTTGAAAAATTCATTGAACAGATTTTAGCATCCTTTTATAATGCATTAAAAATTAGTTAAATTAATTTAGCAGTACTTCAGCTTTCTCATCACCCGAGGTAAACTTGCCCAGTCAAATTAGTGCAAATCAAGCACACATGTTAATCTTTCAAAAATATTGCCCATATAAAAGTTGACTCTACAACCATTGATCTGAAAGTTTGTCTCAAAAATTCAACCTTTACACACGTATTTATGGTAACACTGAAGGGATACTATACATTCTCTCGACTTTTCAAGGTAGAAAGTTGGGATAGCTCCATATCTAAAAAGATTATCTTTTTAATTTATGCCCCCTAATTCATACTGCATCTGGAAAGGAAAATCCTTTCTACATCCATCCTATTAAAGCATTTCATACTGCTAAAGATTCCTTTCATCTCTTTCTTTTTAGAGCAAACAGACTTTACTTGTTAAATCTCTCCTGATAAATATAACCTTCTGGTATCATTCTTGTAAATCTCTTTTACATCATCCTCATTATCTCCATAACCTCTTTATAATATGGAGATCAGGACTATTTACAATGCTTCAATGTTTAAGATCATTTCTGTTTTTCAATTTTAATTGAAGAATGAACTCAAATGATTTATTTGATTTTTAATGGCTTTATAAATCTATGCTGCTATTTTTAGCAATTTGTATATCTGTACCTAGATTTCTCTGCTCCCTTATCTCATTTTTGGAACATATTTTCCAAGGTAATATGGCCTCCTTATTCTCTCTACCAAAGAAACTACAAAGAGTAGTTTGTAGGTCCATTCAAAAGTCTGACTGCAGTTGGGAAGAAGCTGCCCATCACACAAACCAGCCTCCCAACCTTTGACTCTGTCTACATTGTCAGAAAAGTAACCAGCTTAATCAAGAAACCCATGTGCCCTGGACATACTCTCTTCTACCTTCTTTCTTCAGGAAAAAGATACAAAAGTCTGAGGTCACGTTTCAACAGATTCAAGAACAGTCTCTTCTCTGCTCCCAATTGGCTTTTGAATGGTCCTACCTTATATAAGTTGATCTTTCTCTACACTCTAAATGACTGTAACATTACATTCTGCACCCTCTTCTTTCCTTCTCTATAAATGGTATGCCTTTTCTTCATAGTATGCAAGAAATAATACTTTTCACTGTATATTAATACACATGACAAAAATGAATCAAACCAAATCAAAGAAACATTTAGCTATATTTACATTCATTTGCCAATTCTGTTCTGCAAGTTTATTAATGTCTTCCTGCATTTTCTTACTTTCTCACAACTTCTTCCCTGCTGCCGTCAGACTTTTGAATGGACCTAACTTGCATTAAGTTGATCTTTCTCTACACCCTAGCTATGACTGTAACAATACATTCTGCACGGTCTCCTTTCCTACTTTATGAAAGGTATGCTTTGTATGAAGCGCAAGAAACAATACTTTTTGCTGTATACTAATACATGTGACAATAATAAATCAAATCAAAATCATCCTCTATATTAAATATACCCATTCATGTGGTTTCATTGCCTAATTTATACTTCTGATTCCCAGCTCCAAATTATTTATTTCAATGATGAGTAACAGAGGGCCTGCGACCAATCCTTGTGAGACATCACTTGCAACCTTTTGCCAATGTGAGTAATGATTCTTACTCTTCTTAGCATGCTATCCATCTATAACATGCTCCCTGACTTGACAGGTTCTGGTTACAGTCATGAATCAATCACACAATACCTTATCCAAGTCCTTCCAAAATTCTTAAGTAGAAATATCTTCTCCAAGTTTACCCAACCAGATCCTTTCACAATGATAAAGAACTCAGATTTCCCCTCAGTCTAACTTTTCCAGATAAAATTGACCCAACCTGTTCAATCTCTCATTGACTGCATTACCCTTGTCTATCCCTTTTGTTATTGCTTTGAAAGAATCAATAAATCCAGTCAAGCATGACCCTCCATTTTCAAATACATGCCACTAGTCTTATCTTTTCAACTTCTAGGTTTTTTAAATTAAATCTCAGAATAAAGTTTTTATTATCATGTCTATCACCAAAGTTAAGTTAATTACTCAATGGCTCCCTGACTTTTTCTATTTTCTGTTTTAAATATTAGTTGTCTGTCAGTCTTCTGACAATTCTATCTTTTATAATGAGTTTCCTTATACATATGTAAAGAATGCCTCTGCTGTTGCTTACCTAAATTCTTTTAATATATGTTGATGCAATCCTGGTGTCTTATCTTTTCTAAGCTCGATTAGTCTATTAATTACCTCTATAATTTCTGTCATAATTATCTTTACATCTTTATTAATCTCTTCAAATTGCCAAAGTTTTGTCAAAGAAACATTCAAACCCTCCACATTGTCTTAATTTGTATTTTCAACCTGGCTGAGTACCATAACATCAGGTGGAGACAATTCTTCAAATATGATGCCCACCATATTAGCCTTCTAGTAAATACTTGGCAAAATAATTATTTAATATTTCTGACATTGGAGGAATTACATTTTTCTCTCATTATCACTTATTTTAATGGCTCTATTCCTATCCTGAGATTTATTTTGTTGTTTATGTCTCTATGGAATATTTTACCTTTCTGAATTCCTTGATAATTTATTTTTATAGTTTTGCTTTGTCTTCCTAATTTTTTTGACATTTTCCCTAACTTCTCATCTTTCTTTTGTCATCCTCTCTTTTGCTGTCTAGATACTCAGTATATGCCTTTTTGCTCTAATTTCAATTTTTATAAAAATCATCCATTGTGCATCATTAATCACTAATTGCATTACTTTTTAATGGGATGTATGGCTTCTAGATTCTATTGAGCATCATTTTAAGCAGTTCCCACTGATGTTCTATTTCTTTAGTTAGTGATCCTCAGGCTGGATCTTGAAGCATTACTGGGGCAGCAACCACCAATCCTGAAGACACTGACACCAGTGGAGAACAGCTGGATTCTTATTGAGGCTAGAAACCCGAGGGGCGGAATTTCTACCCTACTAGAAGTTTGGTTATGTAGAAAAGCCAATGTTGCCTAACTGAGTATCTGAGCATCCTTAAATCACATCATGCCTTCCCCCCATGGAAACACATGGAATTCCCTATGGTTGTCCACTTGGTGGGTGGACCACGAGGGAGTGCAGAGGTCAGTGTAGCTCCTGGGTGGTCAAGGACATGTGTGATGATACAGTGTCTTGAAAAATGTACTGAGGTCATGTTTCTTGTGCAGGATCTGTTTAAGCAGTTTGTTTTGTTATTGACATCATTTCACCTGCATCTGGTAGCCCTGTTGTTACTGCAGCAGTATAATTGCTCCCATTTGCTAGAATGTTTGTTTTAATCTGCACTAATGCAGGGTTGTCATTCTAGTGTTTTCGCCTAAGGTTTTTCAGAGTGAACCTTGGTTAGGTTGACTGACATGTAAGGTCATATGACTGGATAGAGCTAGGCTTACACAGAGAAATCAAGCTTAATGTCCTGCTTCAGAGTTTTAGAGAGAGATCGCTTTCTGTGTGTTTCATTTTCTCTTTGGCATTTGAGACTGCGTCTGCCAGGAAATAAGTCTTTTTCTCTGAGTTTCTGTTGTTTACAGGTAGATCTTTCTCTGGAGGTTGCTGTATGAGAATCAGAAGATAGATGTCATTCTATATTTGTCCAGAGGGGTTAAAATGCTGGAAACAGCACTCGTGTGTTGATTCTGAAGAGAGATTTATGTCTATAAGGGTGCTGCTTACATTGGAACTATAGAGAAAAATAGCTGTTAAAAATTACACCTTGCCAAATTTAATATTTCAATTAATAAAAGTTATTCTAATAAATTTTCCTTTAATTAAATTGTATTGTTAAATAAAATTTGTTTTAATAAAAACTTTCTAGTTGATCAATACAATCAGACTGAGAAAAAAAAAGCCTTATGTTCACCCTAATGCCAAAATTGGAAAAAATTGGGATCAAGGCTCAATTCATAATATACCTTGCACTTTCTGATTTGGCCATTAACACATGTCAGGACAGTGATCTGGTGCATTGCATTTGGTATGGGGCTGTGGGGGGGTGATATCTGATGTCCTGGTGCTGGTGATGGTGGAGGTGGTGGGGGAGCTGTTGACTGACCCTGTTCATTATTGTGGGAAGGTTCCTTCTCTTTGGTCGAGGGTCGGGGGTGTTCCCCATGTCTGCAGGGGGTTGAGATGTCTGTGGGGGTGGGGAGGGGGTTAGGATAGAAAAGAATCCCTACATTCAGCCCATCGAGTCTGCATCAACAACAATCCCTATCCCCACAACCTCACACATTTATCCTGCTGGTCCCTTTAACCTACACATCCTGGGACACTAAGGAGCAATTTAGTATGGCTAATCAACCTACCCCGCACATCCTTGGAGTATGGGGGAAACTGGAGCACTCGGAAGACAGCCACACAGATATGAGGAGAATGTACATACTCCACTCAAGCCAGGAATTGAACCCAGGTCCCTGGGGCTGTGAGGCTGCAGTGCTAACCATTGTGCCATCGTGCTACTCCAAATCTTTAACTTTAATTTGAAATTGGGCACTCTTTAAAAATGGTGCTCCAATCTTTGTGGAGCCTGCCTTGCTGGAATCTTTATGCTCTAGCCCTCAGGAAGGATGGCATAAAACATGTACCCCTGCTTTTTCTGACAAAGTGTCAGAAAATCTGGAGAGAAAATCTAGCTGTTTTGTGCAATATTTCCCAAAAATCTATAAGGTTAGAAGACTTTTTCAGCATAATGTGCATATGAAATGTTATAAAAAGGAATCTCTGTGGATCTATGACTTTCTTACATATTGATCAGAGATTAGACAGTGTGAAAATAGTCAAAAGGCATTTTGCTCCAACTTCACATAGTCCACGATTTCTTGATTGGTGTCATGTTTATATACAAGGAAGATCCATATAATTCATTTTGACAGTCTTACTATTTAATTAATTAATTCCTTTTGATCTTCCAGAACTCTATTATGGGCCACAATATTCAAATCATCACTCATACTTAAACTGAAGGTCCTTTCAATAGCCACAGAAACAATGATTTCTTAATCATTTCATCTTGAAAGGGAAGGGACTATACATTAAACTTCAATCAAACCTTATTATGCAGTTTTCCTCCCTTTTGGGAAATGTAATTCAGTTACAATTGCATGACCTTTCCTGGTTATATGAAGGGCAAAACAAATGGAACAGATACACCAAATTTGATAAGAGCAAGACAACTTAATATAAACATCAAGCTGATATTGCACTTTTTAAAATGAAATGTAAATTGATTCTTACTCGATATGGAGGTATAGAGGGCAAAAGATTTGAGACTTGTTAACTCCTTGCGTCGAGTCTCTTCCACACTTTTATGAAAGATTTGCTCCCAAGCATAAAGTTTAAGTAACTTGATTCCTCGTAGCAGTTCATTCGTTTTCCTCAAGCGCTCACTTGAATAATCCTGCAAGAGGAAGGACATCAACAGTTGGACTTGAAGAACTGCAAATTCATTCAATAGGGACATCTCAAGACCAGAACAATTGCTCGTCAGCCCACATTTACTTCAGTTCCTCTATGTGATACTGTCCTTTCCTTTCAAATTCATTCATTATTTTCTTCTGCTGGATAAATCATGGTTGGAGATGAAACACATCCCCATTTTGGTAGCAAACATCACATCAAGTGCTCTGATGTTCCATGTAGAATGGAAACTAGAACTTCATCTGTTCCATTCCAACCACATGCGTTAGTCTGAGAAATATGCTTCAAAAAAGCACCAGTTCTCTCCCATAGTTCGCACACCAACCACTCCACCAAATTCTCTCAATGAGACAGAATTTCAATTTTTGTTGATTCTGTGCAGCATTTAGCTTCCTGCCAGCTGGCAATAGGGCTCACATTGCCTTAACAACAAAAATCTGCATTTACAAAGAACCTCTAATGCAGCAAAATGTTCTCAGGCCCTTGACAGAAGTGATCAGACAAACATTGTCAACAAGCTATAGAAGGAGACATTATTTGGTCATGGAGGTAGGTTTTAAGGATTGTCTTAAAGTAGGAGAGAGAGGCAGATTGACAGAACAGTTTAGGGAAGAAATTCCAGAGCAAATAACCCAGAGAACTGAAATGATAGTTACCAATGGTACAGTGAAGGAATGGTTACATTTGGCAGGACATAAGAGTCTCCTCAGGGTTGTGTGGCCAGAAGAGGGTGGTTCAAACATATCTTACATAGAATGTAAACTTTATGATGCAGTAATGCTGTAATTTACAGATAGATGTACAGTGTATTCCCACAGAAACAGAATACAACGTCCAAATGCACTGAAATCAAATGGTGGGTGATCTCTTCACATTAATTTCACTATACACTGGCTATAATATAACTCCAGCCTGCTGTACCATATCTTGTGAGAATCTTTAAAACTTCTGATAGAATGTGTAAATATTAGCAGTAAGTGGATGATTACTTTGCATTCTTCTAATAGAAATTGGCTGGGGAGGTGATGGGCTAGTGGTATTATCACTAGACTATTAATCCAGAAACTCAGCTAATGTTCTGAGGGCCGGCATTTGAAACCTGCCATGGCAGCTTGTGGAATTCGAATTCAACAAAAAATAACTGGAATTAAGAATCTACTGATGACTATGAAGCCATTGTCGATTGTCGGAAAAACCTGTCTGGTTCACTAATGTCCTTTAGGGAAGGAAATCTGCCATCCTTACCTAGTCTGGCCTACAGGTGACTCCAGAGCCACAGCAATGTGGTTGACTCAAACTACCATCAAAGGGTAACTAGGGATGGGTACTAAATAATAGCCAGCCAGTGACATCCATGTCCCACGATTGAATAAAAAAAAGTTGCTGGCTGCATTTGCAAAAATTAGGTTTGCAGCATCTAGATGCCACTTAAACTTAGATCAGTGTGAACTATACTATGTTTGCCAAATCAAGGTCCATTATGCTATTGACCCACTCTCCCTCAAGACTGATTTAGAACTACTTATGTTAATTTTAAATAACAGACTGAGAAAGTATTTGTTCATTATTTGAGTGGCTTTAAACTATAGTTTCAGCTGTAAGGGACTGCAATACAAGTAAGTCCTGGGCAACAGTTGAAAGCAGACTGAATTGCAACTAATATGGAATATTGGATATGGTAATTAAAAATCAGACTATAGTTACTGCCCGACTGTATTGCTGTCCAGGATGAATATTTATCTTTATATCTGATCCAATTCACCATTCAGTCTGTCAATGAAAGTACAACACCTGTACTTTATAGTTGTGTCAAGGAGTTGAAAGCATATTATTTCAGAAAATAGGTTTTCAACTTATTTCAATTTGCCCAATCACTTAGCAGAAAATGTATTACTTTCCATTTCTATCAAAATGTAGATTCCTGTACCATATTATTTCATAAAATACAAAAAAAAAGAAATCTGAATGGGTCTAATAGTTCCATTCATGTGGGAGTTTGAGTATTCGTGTTTTCTCTCCCAACTACAGAATGGTAAAAGGAGGGAAATCAGGTGATTTACTCTTAAAATTCTGTTGAAGGTGTTCTCAACTGGAGAGATCTGTAAGGAGCTGTTTAGAAAAGATTTGGAAATGGTCCACCTTTACCTCTTTGAATTAAAATGTTTGCTTCCACTCTGCATATTTTCAAAGCAACGTAACTGAAATAGACACTCAGAGGAATGTTGAAGTGAACCTGTGCCCAACAATTTGCGGCATGGCACATTCATACCATCACCATGGCACAATGGTACTACACAGTACATTGTGCCAGCACTGCACCCCCTTCAATATTGGTTTAACTTTAATTTATAAACTGTAAAAAAAGCAAATTATTACAGTTTTGCCAAAAAAATCTACACATGAAAGGAAATTTTCATTTCATAGCTTTAACAATTTGAACGCCCCAGGCATCCTTCTATTCATTATTATTAGTCAGGGATGTAAGCATCATTGGTTCTATATAATCAGGATTCATCAAACAGCACAGTTTAATGAACATAACAGCTTCATTCTTATTTACATCATTAGAAGAGGGGTATCTATTAGAAGATTTTTCTCAGATTGGATGAACTGGATACAGTGATGCACCCTACAAAGGAACGGTTGGTTGTCGAGCAACAAGATATAACATTGAGATAGGTCTCTTATTTGTCTGCGCCTTTGGTAAATGCAGCACACGTGGGTGCAAGAGGAACATAAATAATTCCCACAAACAAACCAGCATTTGATTAAGTGATACTCACCAATGTGCTTCTCTGTGCCTGAGAGAATTTGGTCGCTACGAAATACTGGACAGGAGCCAGCACTGCAATTACTGTTGCTCCAATTAAGGCACTAATTCCAAGGAGGTAGTAAAGAAGAATCACACCTACGATAATCTGCAATAAAGACAAGATGACTATTTCGACAGATTTTCAATTAACTCCCCAAAGGTTCAATCTGAATCCTAAGTGGTTCACATTCTGTTGAGTTTATGGCCATTATTTGCATTCTATATCAAATAATTGTAGACTTTTCCCAGTTCAAATCCTCTCCCAAGAAAAAAGATAGATTGTATAATAAGATTATAGATATCGGGGTTTCTCTGACTAGCACCAGTGCAAAATTGAGTTTCATAGACTGGCAAGGTCTAATATTCAATTCCTGGGTCTGTGCTGATTTTGCTTATCTCAGGAAAAGCAACTGCACCAGGCTACAATTTCATGTAATACAATTGGCACTAGTCTGGTTGACTTCGGCAATAAAAAATCAGCCAGGATTCCTACTCTTCACTACTACCCAGTGAATCTTGGACATCATTGATGAAAGAACTGGGTTGGATTATGATGTAACCATCATAGTTGAATAACTTATGAAGACTCAATGCTCGTGCTGAACAAGAAAAATGGCAATTTCACTGACATACCACAACTTTCCCAGGTACAGTGGAGCTTCATATTAATAAGAATGGCTATCTTCAGTTTACAGGCATCTCAGATCAAAATGGATTCAATGCACTTGTATCATAAAGTACAACACATTAATAACCTACAGCTCTATGTATGGATGAAACTACAGATGGTTGATTTTAATGTTTTGCTGTGGTAATGAATGGGTAATAGAAGATTGAGTGGACATTATACTCATGGATTGATTTTCCTCTCCACTGACTTCGAGAGGATAACTGGGTGAGGTGGCTGATCTACTACTGTTGTTCTCTGCCACTGCCAGAAGTTAACACAATCTTCTGAATTCAAATGTGACAACAAGATAATGTTTCACAACAGCTGCTGGCTGGGGCATGTCAGTTCAGTGGAATCTGCTGATGCTGTGCAGCAGCCATTTACTTTATTATTGGAGCGTGACTTTCATCAGCAGTTCTAAGACTGATGAATTTTTTTCACCACCACAGAAAATATTTCTCTGCGTTAGCCCCCCAGAGGCTCAATTACAGTAAATCTTCCCACTGAATCTTGTTCCTGGTATAAATAACGCATAGGATGGTGTGTGAATTTATCAAAAAATAATAAATTCCCTGCACTGCTTCCGACATTATTGCCACAGGATTTGTAATCTTCTAATTACTCATTTTATATTTTCATGGTCTCATTTACACAATTGTAACTGGCTTTCTTTTTATATAAACTCCACGTTAAATGCACAGTAATGCACATCTTCAGATGTGTAGTCAGTGCTTATTTTCACTGCCCAATAATTCTTAATTAATTTTTTGGAGGCTTCAGAACTTAACAAGCTGACATAATTATACTTATGGACTAAAAACGAAGTTTCATGTTTAAAAAGTAGATATTATAATTAGGCATTAAATTGCTGCAATTTACTGAATGGCCTTCAAAAGTCTAAAGTTCCTTTTGCTTAAAAAAAAGCAGTGATATGTTGTTTGATTTATTAATGAACAGATTATGTACGTAAAAAATCCCCTGAAATGTGATAGCATTTATTTTCCAGAACAGAAATGAGGCATGTCATTATTGGGGTTTGGAACTGTCAGAGTATCATTCCAACAGAGGCTGACTTAAAAGTGCAGCCTCTTTTTCTTGTTTGTTTTTCCCTCAGTTAGCAGCTGAATCCATCTGCACTCTCTGAAAAATTATAAATTGGTGGAGTGGAATGCCATTGCATGATGTTCAGTTGGACAGCGTGAATCTCAGCAAGGACATGCTAGTGGCAACAGGGCTGTTGCTAGGTGCATTCTGTATTGTTGAGTACCAATCAAAAACTGTTAGTACAAAACCCTACATCTGCAGCCCACTGAATGCCAATTCTGGGGCGGTTCACAGAGTTCAAATGCAAATTCTCGCTAGATTCTAGGTTATCTCAATCTTTTACCAACACCGATGCGTTGATGTTTTTGGCAACACAGTGGATTCTTGATCTCTTTCAGGAAATTAAATCTCAATCTTCCTAATCGTCAAACCTTCAGTCCCACTGGAACTGCTATTAGCTGTCACATGCCTTGCAGCTTAATCTCTGACAGTCAGTCCGTTCCATACACATGACACCAAAAAATAAACCCTGGGACACTTTCCATAAGCAAATGCTATTGAAATGCAAGAGATCCAAAAAAGGTCAGAAGTAATTCAACAGCTACTTGTATTTATATAGCATTGTTAACATAATAAAACTTCCAAAGAGCCTTATGAACCTGACTTGACACCATACCACATAAGGAGCAACTGCGTAGATATTTGGTCAACTGGGGAGGTTTTAAGGAGTGTCTTAAAGGAAAATGAAAGCTGAGGAGACTTAGGGTGGGAATTCCAACACTGAGCTGCTGAGGGCACAGTGATTAAAATTAGGGATTTTCAAAAAGCCAGAATTAGAGGAGAGCAGGTATCTTAAAAGGTTTTTGGAGGAAGTTACACAGCCAGAGGGGGAGTTACCCAGGACAAATGGCTTGAGAAGTGACAAGTGGAATTTGATCCAGAAAAGTGTTAGATAATGCATTTGCAGAGGGCAAACAAAGCAAAGGAATATTCAAGAAATGGGAATATATTGAGAGAGCTTGAGGAAGTGAGAGATCTTGGAGTGCATATCCTTGAAAGTGGCAAGACAGGTGGACAGGGTGGTCAAGAATGCATAATGAAAGCTTTCCTTTATTGGGCGACGTACTGAATACAAAATTGGGATGTAATGATGGAACTGTGTAAAATGCTGGTTAGGCTACAAGCTCTGGTCATCAATTACAGGAAGGGCAGAATTGTTTTGGAGAAAATGTAGTCAGATTTACAAGAATGGTGCCAGGGCTTGAAAATTATAGCTAAAAAAAGAGACTGAATAGACTAGGCTGGTTTCCCATAGAAGAAAAATGACTAAGGCATGACCTAATTGAGAGCACATAATTACAAGGAGCCTAGATGAGGTAGACCAGAAAGACCTATTTCCCCTAGCTGAAGGTTCAATTACCAGAGAGCATAGATTTAAGATGATTGGTAGAAGGATTAGAGGGGCGACACAGTGGCACTGCTGCCTCACAGCAAGAAGTCTCATAACACCAGGTTAAAGTCCAACAGATTTATTTGGTAGCAAAAGCCACAAGCTTTCAGAATGCTGTTCCTTCATCAGGTGAGTGGGAGTTTGTTCACAAACAAGACATATAAAGACACAAACTCAATTTACAAAATAATGGTTGGGATGCAAGTCGTTACAAGTAATCAAGTCTTAAAGGTACAGACAATGTGACTGAAGAGAGTGTTAAGAACAGATTAAAGATTTGTGTATTGTCTCCAGCTAGGACAACATCAGAGACTCAGGTTCAAATCCAGCCTTTGGTGACTGTCTGTGTGGAGTTAGCCCATTCTCCCTGTATTTGTGTGGGTTGCCTCCGGGTGCTCCAGTTTGCTCCCACAATCCAAAAATGTGCAGGTTAGGTTGACTGACCAAGCTAAACTGCCCCATAGTGTTAGAGGAACTAGCAGAGTGAATATGAGGTCGAATGGCTCATTCTGCACTGTATGGATTCTATGATTCCGTGACATGAGGAGAAACCTCTTCATCCAGAGGACGGTGGACATCTATAGTTCACTGCCCAAGTTGCTGTTGATGCTGAAAACTCATTTAAAATGTACCTGGAGCAGCATCTGAAATGCTGTAATTTGAGCAATTAGTTTATTTTTTCTTTTTTTGGCTAGCACAGTCAAACTGGGCTGAATGACCTCTTTCTGCACCTTAACCTTTCTATGGTTCTATCTTTGTATTATCTCAACATGAAGTTTTTCTTTCATATCTTCACCACTCAATCTTTAGTTTGAGTTTATGATTATAAAGGAGAGATAACGAATGAAAGTTTGGCATTTTCATAGAATCATAGAATCTCTAAAGTGCAGGAGGAGGCCATTCAGCACATTGAGTTTGCACTGACCACAATCCCACCCAGGCCCTATTATCACAATCCCACATATTTATCCTGCTAATCCCCCAAGACTGGAATCAATTTAACCTGGTCAATCCACCTAACCAACACATCTTTGGACCGTGGGAGGAACCAGAGCACCCAGAGGGAACCCACGCGGACAAGTCCCTTGGGAGAGTGTCAGAATGGAATAGTTGATCAGTCCTACCACAATATTGAAAATAGTCTTGACAGAGGTCAGGGACATGTTGTCTGCCCACTGTTACATTCATGGCTACTGTGTCAAACAGGGGGTCTCAGAAAATAACAAGAGGAGCAAAACAGAACATGACTGAGCACCTCATGAATTAGGACAGTTACTCATTATTCACTATCCTACTTCATGATATCACTGCCATTTGGATTCGACAAATAATGCCTTATACACAAGTTTAAAACATTTTTTTATTTAATCATAAAATTGTAGACGACACATGGATTCCAGTTGGATGTGCAGGCATGGTAGTGCTGACATGGATAAGTATCAACAGAGCTACAGTCAATGAAAGCTCCAGCTACATGTGACAGGAACCTGTAAAAATCTCACACTTGTGTCGATCATTGTTATTATCTTGAAACTATTCTGCAAGATTCCAGATAGGTGCCAAACTCTCATTCTGATCCAAATTCGCCTGTTAAGCAGGCATGAGAGACATACAGATGAATGTCCAGGTCTGTTCAGTGGAGCATCTGTGATAATTAGAGTGGAAAGGATGAATTTCCGCCACTGTCAAATCAATTAGTAATGTTCTGAGAAATTGTCAGTGAAATAAAAATGGTGGCACGGTGGCACAGTGGTTAGCACTACTGCCTCACAGCGCCAGGGACCCAGGTTCAATTCTAGCCTTGGGCCACTGTCTGTGTGGAGTTTGCACGTTCTCCCTGTGTCTGCGTGGGTTTCCTCTGGGAGTTGTAGTTCCCTCTCACATTTCAAAGACATGCAGGCCAGATGGATTGGCCATGCTAAATTGATCCTTAGTGTCAGGGGGGTTAACAGGGTAACTACATGGGTTACGGGTATAGGGCCTGGGTGGGATTGCTGTGAGTGCAGGCTCGCTGGATCAAATAGCCTCCTTCTGTACTGTAGGGATTCTGTGACTCAAATGAGAATTTGATGTTTGGTTCCATCATCAGTCAATATTGCATATCTAAGGTCAAAAGTTAAACCAGTAACTGAGGTAGGTTATTTGATGTTGGTAAGACAAAAGACATTGGGGTGTACTTTTGTCACAATAACAGCTAAAAAGTCAGGATAAGTAAACATATGGGGAAATCTGATTGTGTCAATCAAAACATCCTTGTTTTGGGAACTGAATCATCTTCTATTTACAGAAAGCTGTAGCTGTCAGTGGTCTGGAATTTGATCGCTGTGGGATGGTTTCTAGAAGCAATGTAAAAACACATGATTGGTCTGTGTCCGCTGAGCGGGCCAAGAGCTTCTCTCAACATAAACAATATTGTTACAGGAAGTATTAATAGCACCTTGTTTATTTTACATTACTGTGATCAAAGGCAGTACTCTCACTGGCATTGGAATCTAATATAAATGCAGCGAAAGAGAGGATCATTACTGCATATTATCACTCTTTATCAATGATCGTGAGACAACCTTTTTGGATTCACCCTCTTTGTACCTTTACACTTCAGGGATTTTGCCAGTGGGGCTTTGATAATGGGAAATTTGTGGATTGTATTCCCATGCAAAATTTCTCATACAATGGTGCTCACAGTCCCTCCTGCAGAAGGGATAAAGACAAATGGCAGTCTCTGGTGTAAATCACACAGCTGACCTTCTTCCGCACATTTTGTCCCATGTCTGTGTGAGTTTCCCTTGGGCACTCAGGCTTTCTCCCACAGTCCAAAGATGTGCTGGTTAATTAGATTGGCCATGCTAAATTGACCCTTAATAACAGGGGGACTAGCTAGGGTAAATACATGGGGTTATGGGGATAGGGTCTGGGTGGGATTGTGGTTGGTGCAGACTTGATGGGCCAAATGGCCTCCTTCTGCACTGTAGAGATTCTATGATTTCCATCCAAGGCCCTGTTCATCCCACTAAAAAATTGGGTCAGTGCTGGTGAGATCCTGGAGGGAATCCCGTCCATCTTCACCTTAGAACCTGCCGAGGGAGGTGCATAACTTAAAATTCTGGCCTAGATCTCTTATCAAAAATATATTTTTTATTTAAATTCATTCTCAAACTGTCCACAATACTATAATTTTATTGCTCATCTAGTGATTCCATGATTCGACAGTATTTGCTAAACTATCCTAGATGTGCTAAGAACTTTACTATCGAACAATCCGAGATTATCTGTTTGGCTCTTGGTATGTTGCACTTAAATGCACCGGAAGCTACATATATGAATAGACAGGGCCCTTCTGTTTGCAGACAGAAAGAACATATATATTACACCTGTATCAGCCAAACAAAATTGACTATTCTTTGATTCACTCCCTAAGGCAATGTCTTGACTAATCACAGTCAACCTGTCTGGTTTGACTTTAAATGAAGCATGGAAGTTAACTGTCAGTCATCAGTTAATTGATGCATTCTCCATGGCAACATATCAAGCAATTAGTGTCCACTTGCTAACCAATCCAGCACTCTTTTTCCACAAAGTATAAAATGTTGTTTACTCTACATTTGGTATTCTTGCAAATTGGCCTGATGAGTGCAATGTGAAAAGTTTTGACAATGTGTACTTTTTCAGCAATATTTAAGTTCTGTAATACCAAACAATTTTAGTGAGACTGGTAACTTCTGACGTAATCTGCTTCATTGGCTTTACAGTGGCTGGCCAGGATTCTCAGGCCTTGGGTAACTCTGCAACCGAAAGGAAGGGATGACAGTTCCGGAAAAAACATGAAGTGTTTTTGTAGAACTTCTTGTAAGCCAGGAGGAGAAAGACTGCTTCCTTCCTGGCATGCCAATCATTAATTTAGCCCAAAGACAATTGGAGGCTCCCACTCCTTGCTGCCCTCATCGTTGCTCCCTCACAACTCCCCCACAGACAGCGCTGCCTTCATCACTGCCCCCACAACCCGAAGCCTCACAACTCCAGGTTAAAATCCAATAGGTTTATTTGGCAGCACAAGGTTTTGGAATCTCGCTGCTTCATCAGGTTTGGAGCAAGACTCCGAAGCTTGTGCTGCCAAATAAACCTGTTGGACTTTAAACTGGTGATGTGAGACTTTTTACTGTCCCACAATGCCCCTCTCCCCACAGACATCACTGGTCCCCCTCTCCCACACCGACATCACTGGCCTCATTGCTGGCCCCCAAAACACCCTTACAGACATCACTGGCCCCCCCTTCCCCACACAGACATCACTGGTCCCCCTCTCCCACACTGACATCACTGGTCTCATCGCTGGCCCCCAAAACATCTTATAGACATCACTGGCCCCCCCTTCCCCACACAGACATCGCTGGTCCCCCTCTCCCACACAGACATCGCTGGTTCCCCTCCCCCATACAGACATCCCTGGTTCCCTTCCCCCATACAGGCATCCCTGGCTCCCCTCTCCCCCATACAGACATCCCTGGTTCCCCTCCCCCTTACAGACATCCCTGGTTCCTCTCCCCCATATAGACATCCCTGGTTCCCCTCCCCCATACAAACATTGCTGGCCTCCACAGATATTGCTGGATATCAGCAGTCATGGGCATCTGGCCTCTGACCTGCGGGTAAATGTTCTTCAAGGGGGCTTTTGTGATACACGACAGCGCAGAGTCGCTGAGCAGAGACTGATAGCCAAGTTCCGCACACATGAGGACGGTCTTAACAGGGATCTTGGCTTCATGACACACTGTCTGTAACCCCCGTAACTTGCCTGGGTTAGCAAAAAGCCTCACTTACTGTGCTGTCTGGAGGAAATACACAATTCTGTAACCAATGCTCAGGATTCCCTTCACACACATTGTTAGCCACTTTAACACTTGAATAGCAGGTTAGATGTAAGGATTTGCATTCTAATCAGCAATCTCTGACTGTGCTGATGTGTGCTATTGCAGACCAGAACACTGCATTTGCCTGATGAAGACACAAGAGTGTTGAAAGCTTGCAATTTTACTATCAAATAAATCGGTTGGATTAAAAATTGGTGTTGCTAAATTCTTACTGAGTTCCTCCCTCTCCCATACAGACACTGTTGCCCCTCCTCCCCATACAGACGTTATTGCCTCCCTCACCCATAAAGACACCACTGCCCCATCCCTCATGATGTAGAGATGCCGGCGTTGGACTAGGGTAAACTCAGTAAAGTTTTACAACACCAATTTTAAATCCAACCAATTTATTTGATAGTAAAACAGCAAGCTTTCGACCCTTTGTCTTCTCTTGCCTGACGAAGACAAAGGGTCAAAAGCTTGCTGATTTACTATCAAATAAATTGGTTGGATTTAAAATTGGTGTTGTAAAACTTTACTGAGTCCATCCCTCATGCACAAGCATTACTGCCTGCTTGCCCTGTGCCCCCATAGATCTAGATAATGCAGGTATCCCATCCCTCCGTCCTTGAACATACTGATCTTTATTGCTGCCCTGAGGAGAATTTGCATTCTGCTGACATACACAACCTCAGCTTGTGATCATTCCCTCTCTTGAATGGGAGCCTTGAGTATTGCACCCCGCCCGGACACAGCAGCTTGTTGAGTAGCAGCCAATCAGCATCCTGAATGACACAACTGAAAGCAGCCTTCAAAATCTCTCACAAGTATTTGTTGCAAACGGGCCCTTGGCAGGCCACACCCACTGCACCTGAAACTCCCTTAAAAAGCCAGAGCTGTACAAACCTGATTGCAGGTTTGAGGTTGGATGGAGAGAGGTGGGACTTTTATATACTCTGATTCCAAAGTGTCATCACGCTAAAGAATGGGAGATGCAAACATGGGTGAAGGTTGCTGTGTTGATCCTGATAATGCATACTGAGATATGGAAAGAAATGAAAGTCAGTGGCATGCTAGTTTTTTGTGTATTCCTGGAGATGCCAATTTTTTTCCCGTTGGGAGATGCACGCGGGTTGTAAATATTTGTGGGGAACCGCAAAGTGGCTGATATGCGCATCTCCTGACCCGATCCGCAAGAAAATTAGTGGGTCATGATGGGGGACTCACTCCCCCAACCTCAAACCTGCAATCAGGCTAATAGGGAAGTTTTCATTTCAAAAGATGTGCACCATGAAACTGAATTTCACATCATGGGCAAAATTGTGGGTTTCCTGGCTGAACAGACACAACCCTTTTCCCTTCCAGTCCTCCCAGTCAGTGTAACTTTCCCCTCTTAAAATCCAAGCCATAGATACAGTGGTGTTCCTTGGAGTAATCCTTGTTGAGATTTAGAATTCTTCCAACACTTTTGTGCACACCACAGAAAGCAGCAATATTGTCATGCCTTTGCCATTTGTTAACCAAAACTCAAAAGAAAGAATGAAAGAAAATATAAAAGGACTTAACCTTTTCAAGTGTTCATACGATGAACATAGGGTTGTGATTTCCCAATGAACCATAATTCTAATAAATTACTTTGTAAATTACAGCTACTGCTGTGATGACGGCAAATATGGAAGCTGATTGGCACACATCAAATGAGATGAATATGTTTAAAGAAGAGGCTTTCAGTGGAATTTTTCCATGCATTTTCGGAGTGTCCGGTCTGACTGAAAACCAGTGTGCAGCTCTCCAGCTACACAGCCAAGTTCTCAGACCGGATTTTCGGGCACTCTGAAAAGTAAGTTGTGTACGTTGTCAGCTCAGCAACTTTTAAAGCGTGCACAAATCAGCATAGACAGTAAATGCATGTTGCCATTCTCAGTTTCAGCAAATGCAGGCACAAAATCGTCCCCAAAGGCTGGAAATGGTAGATGGAATTGTCCCAACCCATCACAATGGGTTTGGTGGTGGGTGCTTATGGAGAATCTGGCAGGAGTCAAAAAAGTCAGAAACCTGCCGGTATAAAATCATGTAGCAATCCATCCAATGATGCGTCAACAGTGGGTCAGTCAGTCTGCTGGCTCCAGAGTTTTCTTCTGCTACTTAGTAGCTAGGAACATCTGGTTTCCTCAGACACAACAGCTCCTAGCCTTGCCTCCACTGACTGGGAAGATACAGGTATGAGAATCTGAGTAGGATGGAATTGAATTGAATCCCTACAGTCTTTACAATCTATCAGAATCTGTTATTGTAGTCAGTTCCCCATTTTTGGCTCCACTGCCTCATGAGAGGGAAATGGCTCAGTCCCTTGGAACACCATGCAGGAATTGCATTGAGGATAGGTGCCTGCTATATTACTCTGACCTAAGTTCTAGTCCATTGGCAGATCCCTGTTAAAGTTATAGTGGATGGATACTAGTAGGGTTGTTGCCTCGAGCAGTCAGTGGATTTAGTAGAAATGTACATACGCTTATTGAGGCAAGTTGTACTCAATTTTAGCTAAGTCTACAATCTTTCCAGTGCTCTGCTTTATGTTATATATCTGCACAACCATTACTAAAGTTGGGTTGACCCTGACTATAGAGATTTAACTGACATGCAGCATGTTCTTACCTGCACAGGCATGGCCCACAGATTTGGTGAAAGAAAGAAAAACCACATCAACTGGTTTGTATCGATGGCGATCAGATTGCAGATCTGCCCGACTGTCATCTCCCCCATGGACATGTTTGAGGTTGACAAACGGAGAATCTTATTGTAGATCTTTGTCTAAAATAAGAAGATGAAACGCAATTGGTGTGAGAAATCGTCCGGAAAGTTCCTCACAGTTGATTTTTTATTTATTTTCAACTTCTGAACCAAATAAAACTAAGTGATAGGAGCTGTGTAAGTCCAAAACTTGAAGTGATAATAAACCATAAACAAAGTGGAAATGTATGAACTCAAATATATTTTATTTAATGAAAATGTCAGGGTTTTCAGCCTCACCGTTTCAGTCCCGCTGTTAAAGTGTAATTGTTGATAAGCGTGACATTCACAATAACTAATTTCTATTGCATCTGACAATTATGTAAAGCTTGCTATAGCTCATTGGTTCTTTAATAATTGGAAACTGACCAGCCAGTAATCTCACAAGGGCAACAGCAGTCAGGATTTTGTGTTTTGTTAATGGTTCTGCTAAAAAGAAATCACTATTTCCTTGATGAAAGGCCTCCAGTGGCCCTTTATAAATGGCTGGTTAGACCATTCACAATACCAGACAAATGTATAAAGAACGCACAGCACATAGTCTACTTGTGTGTATCTTGAACTTATCATCAGGATCCTGCATAAGTCACAGGAATTTGATTTGCCTCACTTAACAATGCTCACATCTGATTCAGTTAGAAAACTGGACTAGCCTTGTAAAGGCCCTGGGCAATATTTTGGTGAGCAGAATTGGATTGGGAATGAGACATCAGGTGTAGGCTGCTAATGCCGATGCTGTTACTGCCCTGTTACACCAGATGAGCCAAGCTAAAACAGTCTCATCATTTCCCACACCAGATAGAATTGCAGTAACTCCTATCATCAGTGAATGATAATCTGTGTCTAGCAATGCAACAATCTCTTTGTTTTACTATTTCATTTATTCATCATCAATTAAACAAATTTAATTCTGCAGGACCACAACCACAATTACAGATGCATCCAAATTACAGACAAACTTGCATCCAGACAGAAATATAGAGAGTAATTTTAACTCCCAAAATAGATGGACTAGATTTGGTTGGAGGTTAAAAATCTGAAACTGGCCTACTCAAATTCACCCCCTTCTGATTGTAACCAGCAGGGGTGGGGGGAGGGGGTCAGGTCGGGTCGACAGATCTGTCCACAGGCCAGGAATTGCACCCGGGGGAGAGTCAAGCAAAGACTTGGATAAACACAAAGTTCTGAGCAAAGTGTAGTCATTTCATTCAGAAAGTTTACATGAGTTTATTAATTAGCTTAAAAAAGGCACTTAACGTCACACTGAAGTTTAACATCTCTGACTTGATTTGGCTGTCGGCTGCAAGTTACACAGAAGTTGAGAGGGTACAAAATAAAATTCAGCAGAACAGGAGGTTGAGAATTGGCTGCTCATTATATACTCTGCCTGATTTTCTTTCTAATGACTTCAATTACCCTTGTTACTAATCTGGGTCTACCACAGATATCTCCGTAGACCCAGTGGCATGATAACTACAGGAAAAGTCTGTGTTTTACTTTTTCTGGGAATTGATTCACTTTAGATTTGAATTTAATTGCTAAGCTATTTTATTTGCCAGTCGGTAAACATACTAAACAACAGTAACAGATGTATTCTCTTATTGCAATCAATTTAACTTGCTTTTGTGAAAGATGTGACTCATGAAAATGCAGTGGAGGGAATTCTCCATTATGTGGAAATGCTGGCACTGGGCAGGGGTGGGCACAGAAAGAAGTCTCACAACACCAGGTTAAAGTCCCACAGGTCTATTTGGTATCACAAGCTTTTGGAGCACTGCTCCTTCACCAGATGAGTAGACAGTTTGGTTCACAAACAGGCCATATAGAGACAAAAACTCAATTGCAAGATAATGGTTGAAATGCAAGTCTTTACAGGAAATCAAGGGCATGATTTCCCCATCTGCGCCCACCACTTTTTTGGCGGGTCCGTCCAGGAGACATTTGCAGCCTTGAACGGGAATGTGCACATGCATGGGGAATGCATGCACATCTCCCAGAGCTGGCAAGAAGTTACCCACCAGACCATGCTGGAAATCGGTGGGAAGGTAGGTAAGTAATTTAAATATTTTTAAAATCTATTTCATACATGTTGATGAATTAATTATCAGGATTTTTTAGGTCCCAATCGAATCTCCTACCCTGAGGTACTTCATTCCAGTGGGAATCAGATTAATTCCCCATGTTTGGGGATCTAGCAGGAGGCCCTGCCGGAATGAAGGTAGGCCTCCCTAGGGGGGGGTCGTGTGGCAGAGGGTGGTGCTCTGTGTGTATGGACATTCTTGCAGTGACAGTCAGTGTTCCATGGCACTGCCCAAGGGGCAAAATGCTGATGCCCAGAAGGCACCATGGTATTGCCCATCAGGCATTGGACAGTGCCAGGGCCTGTTGTGGTTGGGATGTAGGGACAATTGGTGGGGGTGGAAGCTCTCATTGCCTCTCTGCATTGGAATCAATCTAGGATGCAAGGAAGTCAGTGATTGGGGCGGCTGGGGGAGGGATGGTGCCTCTGGGGGGTCTGACCCCAGTGTGGATCAGTGGGGAGGGGGAGTGATCTGCCAGGGTGAGGGGGCTTGGAAGGATCACCACTGCTGGGTAATGGGGCCTGGGAAACGGGCCACTTCAGGACAGGAAGGTGGGGGGGGGGTCAAGGCTGGCCCGGGAATCATTGTGGGGGCCACAATTAGGCTGGGGAGGGCCTGGAGGGACAACATTGCAGGAGTCTCAGGCGATGTGGTGACAGTTTGAGGCCACAGCGTGCGCACAGAGCTCCAGAATCATCAAACGCCGGTGCGAATAGGCCCCACCCCCTGGGTTTTTAATGACATTGATGGCTGGGTCCTCTATACTGCACAGAGTGGGGAGATTGTGAGAAGGTGACCTGTCAGAACTGGCATGATCTAGAATAGTTTTGCTGCCAATTCAGCACTTTTGGGAGAATCGCCCCCAAGTCTTTATAGGTGCAGACAATGCGAGTGGAGAGAAGTTTAATCACAGGTAAAAGAGATGTAAGTTGTCTCAAACTGGACAGTTAGTAAGATTTTGCTAGTTCAGGCCAAATGGTGGGGGTTACATGTAGTGTGACATGAATCCAAGATCCCGTTTGAGGCTGTCCTCTTGTACGCAGAACTTGGCTATCAACTTCTGCTTAGCGATTCTGCGTTGTCATGTGTCGTGAAGGTTGCCTTGGAGAACACATACCCGAAGATCAGAGGCTGAATATCCGTGATTGCTGAAATTGTCCCCTTCAGGAAGAGAGCACTCCTGCCATGGTGATTATCTTGCGGTGACAGTGGGAATCCTCCGGCTGTTCATGTCAGCGGGATTCTCCGGTTCTGCCAGCAGTGCACTCTGATATGCGGGTTTCTCGCCAGCGTGAAGAACGGCAGGACCAGAGAATTCCGGCACCAAAAAGCAATGTGTCACCTCATGCCGGCAGGAAACATGCAGCTGGGAGAATCTGGCCCAATACCACTCAGCTTCAGCAGGTTCTTTGGCTCAATTTACAATTAATTATTCAAAACTCTTTCTCTTATGTTCCATCCTTCTTGAAGCTTTTTGGTGCCTGACTACCTGTATAGCATCGTCTTCCTACAGTAAGACTTTGTGTCATTGTCAATGATTTGTCACCCGGTATTTGACAAGCTGAAAGACATGGAAAAGCTTCCAACACATTACTGAGACAGTCTATAAAATTCTATATTATTTATAGCTCTGGCCTCTTATGTTTCATGTTTCCAATGTTCCTGTTTTATACCTTCACATGGATTTATATCCTCTCAAGTCTGTCAGCATCTTTTTTTTTCCTAGGCTCTGGTCCAAGTATGTCTTTTTGTGTGACTGTGTTCAAAGCTGCCAGTCAACCAGCATTCATCCTGCAGCCTGTCCTGTCTAGAATCCGGTTTATACTCCTTCTCCCTCAACAATCCCCTCCCCATCACCTCCGCACTCCCAGTTATCTAGTTTAAATGACTTTTAATTGCTGCCTCAATGTTCCTTGCAATTCTCTGTTTCTGCTCATGACTAATGTTTCTGTGATAAACAGCTTTATTTTTCATCCAACCTTAGTAATTACAAGGGAATCAAGTTCTGCCCTTCAGGAATTGGGTGATGAAGCCAATCTCTGTGATCACTTTATGGAAAAAAAATAAGAAACTAATAATTTGGAAAACAGTCCCTTAGTATCTCACTTTAAGCCGCGCGTAAATGAAGCAGGGCATAGAGTTCATCCTCCAATTTATTTGCTGAGCATTTGCATTCACTTGCATCAGTTGGGAGATTCACACTCGGAAGATGAATTGGGAGATTCACATGCAGAAGGTGAAAAGAAAGTCAGAACATTCTTGTGACAAAATTAGATCATTAATCCTACATTCACTCGGTAGAGATTCCTTCACATCAGTCACAAGGTATGAGAGAGTATTCTTCTGTTCCCATCTAGAGACAAATGTGTGGGAATTCCTGCCTTGAGGTATTAATATCGCTCAGGGTAGCCCCAGAGCAAATCCTACAGTCTCCGAACGGTGTGTTTTCTGGTGGAATGCAGGCGATTGACCATAGAGTCAAAGAGTCATAGAGGTTTACAGCATGAAAACAGGTCCTTTGGCCCAACTTGTCCATACCACCGTTTTTTATATAAAAAACCTAATCTAATTCCAATTGCCCACATTTGACCCATATCCCTCTATATCCATTGTAACCACGTAACTATCTAAATGCTTTTTAAAAGATAAAATTGTACCCACCTCTACTACTACCTCTGGCAGCTTGTTCCAGACACTCACCACCCTTTTTGTGAGCAAATTGTCCCTCTCTACACTTTTGTATCTCTCCCCTCATCTTCCAGTCCCGCCAACGTCTATGATGTTTTGCTTGGTTCGCCTGGCCTGCTACTGAAAACAGTTGTGAGAAGTCATTATTGGTGAGACAGGGCGATCACACTGGCAGGTTGAGCTGGAAAATCATATTTTTGATTCCAAATCATGTTTTTGATTCCAAAGTCAAAGGGCAGAATTTGGGCTATGCTTGCTCCAAAGCTGGAAAATCCTGCCCAAGGTAAATGGACCTTTGCATTCGTGTCTCACCCGTTACGATTCCCGTGACAGGATGAGAAAATTCTGCCCCCAATTTTTAATTGAAACAGTAAACAAAAGTGATTGCAATGTACAACCCATTGAGGGACATGCACTTTCAACTTCTGCCACTCAATATCTACTTTTATGCCTAATCTATCTTTTCTGTCTTGCAGACAGCTAAATATCCATTAAAATACTTGCATGTAGTCTGATATCGTGTTCTTTTTGATCATAGAAGAAAAATGATGTGGACATGATTATCCCAATTGTTGAAGTATTTGACAGAAATGCTTCCAGTTTGTTAATCTGAACATGCTATTAGAACTTATCTAGATATTGGGATATCTTTTGAGGCCAAAGGAAGCTGTTTACTTTCCTGTGATTGATGTTTCCTATCTATTATACGTTCACATATCTACTTGACCTTCATCAGAGTGCACTCTGATTGTTTTCACTCATGCAGCTTGTCTGATTATAATCATACCAATGTCACAGGCCACAAAATTATTTGATTTTAGCACAGGTAAATGGTCTCTGCACTTCACTTCATCTAGACCAGGATTAATGGTTCCAGTGTTAAGTGTTCACAATGTATCCTCAAACTTCAGAATATATGATAATGAAATGTATTGTGAATGTTACTTGTATTGAGTGCCCTGTTAGGAGATGTATTTGTTATGCTATTTTTGGTACAATTAAACCTTCAAGCTTATAAATGCTGTAAGAGTCCAGATTAATATTTAAAAAGACAATTAAGATGCTTTGTTACAGCAAGGCAAATTCATGCAAAGGAAGCTATTATGTTCCCCGTTGTTCCTATTATAAAAACAGTGGGAGAATGAGAGGTTGAGATAATGATCCTCTTATAAGAAGATACGCAGATAGTTAATCCCCTGCGTACTGTCCTCCAGTGCATTTTCTCCTCAATATGAATTATTTACTTTGAAAGAAATCCCTGTTACCTAATATAGTCAGATACTACAGTATGTAGGTAGTAGCAGAATAGGTTAGATTACCTGCAACATTATTTTGTCCTGTTGCTTTTCTCCATACTATTCTGCAGTCACAGCTAACACAGCACTTATATGCTAACCTAGAAAACCAGAAACAACTACAAATAGCTAGTGTAGCCTCACAAGTTTGATCACTCAAGAATGATCCTAAAGTGAATACAAGAAATTATAGATGATTTGGAAATTAAATTGTGACAGGATGATTGAGGATTGGTACTGTAGAGTAGGGAACATTGGTATTCTACTCTCGAGGAGAGTCCATTGATTAGATAGATCATGGAAAATTAAAATATCATCAACGATCCTTCTAAATTTTCTGTATTGTACATGGTCAGCTTATTTCAATGCCATGTAGTTAATTTTTTTATAACACCAGGTTAAAGTTCAACAGATTTATTTGGTAATAAACACCACTAGCTTTCGGAGCGCTGCTCCTTTGTCAGGTTTACCTGACAAAGGAGCAGTGCTCTGAAAGCTTGTGGCATTTGCTACCAAATAAATTTGTTGGACTTTAACCTAGTGTTGTGAGAATTCTTACTGTGTTTACCCCAGTCCAACACTGGCATCTCCACATTGTGAATTTTTTTGCAGTTTTTCACACACACTATCTTAGTGACTGCTATGGAGCAGCCTGCACAGGAACTTTTGGATGGCTAAGTGGCTGCATATGTTTGCAGCTTAGAGCGATCACTGGGTACTATCCTAAGATAACAATGCTGGGACAACAGTTTATTCTATAGTCACCAATCGCTTTCCCTTCAAATGAACGCAGTCCAATAAAGAAATAAAATGTGCACGTTACCTGGTGCTTGTTGCCACTCCAGCCCATATCTTTTGAAATAGAACACCAGATTGATACATATCTAACCTCTCCTCTGGCACATGGTGCAAGCTGCTAGATGGTTCTATGTTAAGTGCCAGGGAGTTGAATGGGGATGAGGGGGGGGATGTGGCTGTGTGACAGTTATCTGTCCCAGTTTGGAGGGTGGACGATTAGCCTCGTTGTTGAGTCCAATTAAAGAAAGCCAACTGGAATTTTCCAGTTACATTCCAGTTCACCGCACCAACAGTGCCAGATTATGTGCCTGGAAGCGAGCAGTCAGCAGCATGTCAGGGGGCCAGCACTCCAAGTGATCAAGAGGCTCTCCCTGTCCATCTGGGTGTGAGAGTAGCCACACGCTGCCCTGTAAAGGGTTTCCATCTTCTCCCTTCACCAAACTGATGGCCAGAAGAATCTTTCTTTCATTTAAGTGTTAATAAGGTTGGTTAGAGGACATCTCCATTTGAAATGCCATCTCTTTTACTTACCTGCCATTTCAGTCTGCTGCTCCTCTTAAGATATAAGGCCCTTGATTGACCCTTCAGATTCAAAAGCTTGGCCGTTTTCACTTCATTGAACAAGAAACTTGGCTCCATGCCAATTAAGGGCACTTTTCGTGAGTTTAGGATGAATTTAGGGTCTGGGAACAGTTTGTTTCTGATCCACATATGGAAAAGAACTCAAGTCTCAACCATGCACCCAGAGGAAGGATATGGCTGCTTTAAATAACTGACCCCAAAAGATATTTGCATGGGAGATCACCTTCGCCAGCCAGCTAAGCATCAGAGGGGAGGTTAGGCCAAAAGTTGGAGAATTGAAAGCCGCAGGCTGCGATTCTCCCATCCTGTTACAGTAAACAATTAGTGCCGCCGACCAGGAGATTCTCGCAGCAGCCAATTTGTGGAGTTTGTGCAAGCATTCACACCTCACATGCAACGCCCAGTGTCGGATTTCTGGTGCCATCTGCTCTACATCAGAAATCAACGGGACAGTACAAACATTACTTACATGGTCATTATGATATAATTTAAATATAATTAATGGGCTTAGGACTAAAGTCTCTAGACTTGCTAGCATTTCCCACATCTCCAGGGTATTTCACTCTGGTGGGGATTACAGTTGCTCCCCACTTTTGGGGGGGCTAGTAGCCTACTTACTTTTTTATTTTTTATTTATTAGTGTCATCAATAGGCTTACATTAACACTGCAATGAAGTTAATGTCAAAATCCCCTAGTCATCATACTCCAGCACCTGTTCGGATATACTGGGGGAAAACTTACCACGGCCAATGCATCTAACCACACGTCTTTCAGACTGTGGAAGGAAACTGGAGCACCCAGACGAAACCCACACAGACACTGGGAGAACGTGCAGACTTCACACAGAGAATGACCCAAGTTGGAAATCAAACCCCAGTCCCTTGTGCTGTGAGGCAACAGTGTTAACCACAGTGCCTGACTCCTCTGGAGTAAAGTGAGGGACAATTGGGGCTCCCCAGAAGGTCAGATGGCAGGGGGTGCCCACTGGGCATTGGTTATGTACTACCCAGTGCATTTCCCACGATGGGTGGGATGGGAAAATTCCACCCATTGACTGGAATAGGAATAGAGGTTTAGAACATGGCCCTTCGGCCCAACTTGTCTGCATAACATAAAAGGACAAGAAATGTGAAAGTTCCTGGAATGTGTTCTGAATAATTTTTTGTAGCAGTATATTTTTGGTCTAATGAGACAACAGATATTTTTGGAACTGGCTCTGGGGAATGAGTTAGCCCAAGTGGGTCACATAATAATTGAAGAGCATTTTGGGGACAGTGAGGATGGTATCATTAGGTTTAGGTTGACCATGGAAAAGAACAAAGAACAAGCCGGTGTAGGAATAATTAATTAGAGGAAAGCCAATTTCAATGGGTTGGGAATGCATCTGAATTGAGTGAGTTGGAATCAAATGAAAAGATGGCAGCTGAATAAAGGACCAGCTTCAAGGAAAAAATGCTATGCACAATGTCAAAGTATATTTCTTTGAAAGCAAAAGATAGAACTAATGAATCCAGAGCACCCTGGAAAGTGAAAGAGATAGTGGTGAAGATCAAAAGGAAGAGCATGTGTACAGCAGATGTCAGCTAAAAAGGACAATGGAGAATCAGCTTGAATACAGAAGGACCAGAGGGGAAGTGAAAAAAACAATAAGAAAAGCAAGGGAACATGAAAAGTGACTGGCGGCTAACATAAAAGAGAATCTTTTATGGGTCTTCTATACACATACAAATAATAAAAGGCTGGTAAAAGAAAGAGTAAGGCTGAGTAGGGATAAAAATGGGGATTTGTGCATGAAGCAGGAGAAATAGCAGAGGCATAAAATTTGCATTTGTCTTTACAATGGAAGAAAATGTTATCCAGATGTGGATGGTAGATCAAAGAATTTACAATCAAGAAGAGGAGGTGTGTGTTAGAAAGGCTATCTTTACTTGAAATAGATACAGCATTGGGACCAGCTAAGACACATCCAAGAACACTGAGAGTGGAAATTACTGAGACGCTTGAGATAATCTTCCAGTCTTCCTGAGACACAGAGTTAGTGCTGGATGATTGAAGAATTGGGAATGTTACACTCTCATTCAAAACAGGTGCAAGGATAAGACTGGCGACTCCAGACTAGTTGTTTGATTTCAATGGTAGGGAAGCTTTTGGAAATTATAGTTTAGGATAAAATCAATAGTCACTTAGACAAGTGCAGGATAATTAAGGAATTTTCTGAAGAGGTAACAGACAAGGTTGATAAGGGAAACACCGTTGATGTTGTGTATATGAATTTCCAAAAGGCATTTTATATAGTGCCACACAAGAGACTTATAAGCAAAATTCTAGCTCATGGAATAAAAGGTAAAGTAGGCATTTAGAAAATAAATTGGCTGAGTGCCAGGAACACAGCTGTGGTTAATGGCAATTTTTCAAATTGAGTGAATGGTTAGGACATACTTATGTCTGCAATGGAACCAGCCAGATTGGGAGCATAGTCACGTGACTTAAGGTGTTGACAGAAGGTGGTGCCCTCAAGAAAGTGCTTAGAAGCCATGTAGACTGGACACGAGACAGAATGTCTCTTCAGACAGTACAGATTCCGCACTGAGACATGGAGACCCTAAGCTAGGAAGTATGAACCTGAATTAATGAAAATGCATATGCAGAAAGTGAAAAAGGTGGAAAGAAAAGGCACATGATTGCACAATGATTAGCACTGTTGTATCACAGCGGCAGGGACCCGGGTTCAATTCCGGACTTGGATGACTATCTGTGTGGAGTTTGCTCATTCTTTCTGTGTCTGTGCGGGTTTCCTGGGAGTTCTGGCTTCCTCCCACACTCCAAAAATGTGCGGGTTAGGTTGTTTGGACATGCTAAATTGTCCCAGAGTGTCAGGGGATTAGCAGAATAACTACATGGGATCACAGGGATAGGACATGGGTGGGATCGTTGTCAGAGCAAGCTTGACGGACCAAATGGCCTCCTTCTGTACTGTAGGGATTTTATGATTCAGCATTCCATGATTCTGTGAAAGAGTAGGAATTAGGGGGAAATACAAGCATGTAAAAACAAAATTAATTTTCATTTTTGATGAAATCTTCAATAATGATTAAAAATTAAAGGGATCATGAATTAAAGAAAAAATGAAAAAGAATGCTGAAGAAGTGTCATGCTTTTAAAAATGTATTCACACTTGAATGGACAAGCCCTAACAACAGATGTGTTTCGTAGGCATCTAGTGGGGAAGTACTGAAGTTTCATGTCCTTCATGTATTTAATGGCTGAATCACTGAGCAAGCTACTGGGATAGCAAATTTTGAGGAGGCCGAGGGCAAAGTGGACTACAATGTTGTGATTTTTATGCTTCATCACTTAGAATGTGGACAAAAGAAATTGGTGTCCAATTTATTCCTCAACAACGATGGGCACTGATTACCTCAGTAAAGTTTTACAACACCAATTTTAAATCCAACCAATTTATTTGATAGTAAATTCGTGAACTTTTGACTCAATGGCCTTCGTCAGGCAAATACTGTAGGAAGTCCGTAGTGTTAAGACAAAAGCTGGGGGTTCTTCGTACAATGGGTTTCAGGATGCCCTCGATATAGCCGGAGAGGTTCTCATACAGGGTCCCATTGCCCGATACGATGGGACGGCCGGGTATGTTTGCCTTGTGTATCTCCGTCAAGGACGGTCACCTCAGCACCTCACTGTACCACAAACCAACAGACAACCTCACAATGCTCCACTTCTCCAGCTTCCATCCTAGACACATTAAAGAAGCCATTCCCTATGGACAAGCCCTCCGTATACACAGAATTTGCTCAGATGAGGAGGATCGTGACAGACACCTCCAGATGCTGAAGGATGCCCTCGTGAGAACAGGATATGGCGCTCGACTCATCGATCGACAGTTCCGACGTGCCACAACGATAAACTGCACTGACCTCTTCAGAAGACGAACACGGGACAAGGTGGACAGAGTACCCTTTGTTGTCCAGTACTTCCCCGGAGCGGAGAAGCTACGACATCTTCTCCGGAGTCTTCAACATATCATTGATGACGATGAACATCTCGCTAGGGCCATCCCCACCCCCCCCACTTCTTGCTTTCAGACAACCGCACAACCTCAAACAGATCATTGTTCGCAGCAAACTACCCAACCTTCAGGAGAACAGTGACCACAATACCACACAACCCTGCCACAGCAACCTCTGCAAGACATGCCAGATCATAGACATGGACGACATCATCAAACGTGAGGATACCATTCACCAAGTACACGGTACATACTCTTGCAACTCGGCCAACGTTGTCTACCTAATACGTTGCAAGAAAGGATGTCCCGAAGCATGGTACATTGGGGAGACCATGCAGACATTACGACAGTGGATGAATGAGCATCGCTCAACAATCACCAGGCAAAACAGTTCCCTTCCTGTGGGCAAACACTTCAGCAGTCATGGGCATTCGGCCTCCGACCTGCAGGTAAATGTTCTTCAAGGGGGCCTTCGTGACACACGACAGCGCAGAGTCGCTGAGCAGAGACTGATAGCCAAGTTCCGCACACATGAGGACGGTCTTAATAGGGATCTTGGCTTCATGACACACTATCTGTAACCCCTGTAACTTGCCTGGGTTAGCAAAAATCCTCACTTTCTGTGCTGTCTGGAAAAAATACACAATTCTCTAATCAATGCTCAGGATTCCCTTCACACACATTGTTAGCCATTTTAACACTTGAATAGCAGGTTAGATGTAAGGATTCGCATTCTAATAAGCAATCTGTGACTGTCTGTGTTGATATGAGTGCTATTGCAGATCAGAACACTGCATTTGCCTGACGAAGGCCATAGAGTCAAATGTTCGCGAATTTACTATCAAATAAATTGGTTGGATTTAAAATTGGTGTTGTAAAACTTTACTGAGTTTACCCCAGTCTAACGCCGGCATCTCTACATCATCACTGATAACCTCAACATGAATCAAAGTTCTGGGCCAAAACCTTATCCAACTCTGCATCATTCCCCAGAACGTTTTCTCTCTTCCAACCTCCTCAGTTCACATTTGCACTCTTTAACATTACTTCCTTTGATTCAAAGTGTCACTCTTCTTCTCCAACTCATTTCAGCTGATAATCTTCTCTTGATCACCTATTTGAATCTGATATTGTTCTTATCCCAGTTGTTCACATTGGTGAGCTGCCTCCTTCTTCAGATCCTTCTCACTTATCCTGAGTGAATTGTGATATTCTTCTTCCTGTCTATCCCACAGCATCACTTTCAACATTTTTCCCTTTTGCACCAAAGAGGTTTTACAATTTCCTGCTGTTGCTTTTCATTTTATTTGCCTTCATTGCCATCCTTTCCCACCATGTTCACTATCCTCAATGATCTTTCTTTACTTACCATTCATTCATCCTTCTTTTGAAGAGTCTATTCCGATTTTTCTGTGCTATTCATTTTCCTTCTCACTGCTATTCACTCCCCTTGCAATCATTCACCCTATCAATGTTTTTCACTTCCATCCATTCTTCTACATCCCTTCTTTCATTGCCACAGTTGGCCTTATGTGGGGACGCTGGCATTGGACTGGGATAAACACAGTAAGAAGTCTGACAACACCAGGTTTAAATCCAACCAATTTATTTGATAGTAAACTCACAAGTCTTCAAGGTTCCCCTCTTCGTCAGGTGAATGGAGAGTTCTGGTCTTAGACAGAGCATATAACAGCACAGACAGTTTACAGATTACTGATTAGAATGCAAATCTTTACATCTAAGCTGCTATTCATGTCTTAAAGTGGCTAACAATGTGAGTGGAAGGAGCACTGAGCACAGGTGAAGAGATGTGTATTGTCTCCAGACAGTACAGTAAGTGACGTTTTGTAAACTCAGGCAAGTCATGGGGGTTACAGATAGTGCAACATGAACCCAAGATCCTGTTAAGACCGTCCTCACATGTGCGGAACTTGGCTATCAGTCTCTGCTCAGCGACTCTGCGCTATCGTGTGTCATGAATTCATGGTGAACTTGAACTTTGGACTCATGGTGAACAATCACTGAAAGAACTATACGATGATATCAACAAGTTCCACCCCACCATCAGACGCACCATGGACTATTCTCCAGAATCGGTTGCATTCTTGGACACATGCATCTCCATCAAGGACGGTCACCTCAGCACCTCTCTGTACCGCAGACAACCTCACAATGCTCCACTTCTCCAGCTTCCACCCTAAACATGCTAAAGAAGCCATCCCCTACGGACAAACCCTCCGTATACACAGAATTTGCTCAGGTGAGGAGGATCGTGACAGACATCTCCAGACGCTGAAAGATGCCCTCATAAGAACAGGATATGGCGCTCGACTCATCGATTGACAGTTCCAATGCGCCACAGCACTGTACAGGACACGATGGACAGAGTACCCTTCATCGTCCAGTACTTCCCCCGGAATGGAAAAGCTACGACATCTTCTCTGAGTCTTCAACATATCATTGATGAAAACGAACATCTCACCAGGACCATCCCCATACCACCACTTCTTGTCTTCAGACAACCACACAACCTCAAACAGATCATTGTTCGCAGCAAATTACCCAGCCTTCAGGAGAACAGTGACCACAATACTACACAACCCTGCTACAGCAACCTTTGCAAGACATGCCGGATCATCGACATGGATGACATCATCACATGTAAGACTACCATCCACCAGGTACATGGAACATACTCTTGCAACTCAGCCAACATTATCTACGTAAAACGTTGCAAGAAAGGATGTCCCAAAGCATAGTACATTGGGGAGACCATGAAGACGCTACGACAATGGATGAATGAACATCGCTTGACAATCACTAGCAAGACTGTTCCCTCTCTGTTGGCGAACATTTCAGTGGTCATGGGCATTTGGCCTCCGACCATCGGGTAAACGTTCTCCAAGGCGGCCTTCACGAATACGACAGCACAGAGTTACTGAGCAGAGACTGATAGCCAAGTTCCGCACATGTGAGGACAGCCTCAACAGGAATCTTGGGTTCATGTCGCACTATCTGTAACCCCCACGACTTGCCTGATGTGCAAAACCTCACTTACTGTATTGTCTCCAGACAATATACATCTCTTTAACCTGCGCACAGCGCTCCTTCCATTCACATTGTGAGCCACTTTAATACTTGAATAGCAAGTTAGGTGTAAAGATTCGCATTCTAATCAGTAATCTGTAAACTGTCTGTGCTGTTATATGTACTGTCTGAGGCCAGAACTCTCCATTCACCTGACGAAGAGGGAAACCTCAAAAGCTGTGAGTTTGCTATCAAATAAATCAGTTGGACTTAAACCTGGTGTTATCAGACTTCCTACAGTTACCTTGTCCATTTCACCTGAGTCCAGTGGTGAATACACTGAAACAGCCATCTCTTCATGCTAATAGTTAATATTGTAGCCCCTGTTATTAGTGCCCGAAGAGTTCAGAATATTATTATATGGCTGTATAATATGCAAGGTTGAAATTCTTATTAGTCCATGTATATTAAAGTAAAGACAGTAAGATTGAATCTTTATAAGGACAAAAATCATGGATGTTGTTTCTTCTAATTGTCCTTTTTTCTCTATGAGAAAATGTATTCTGAGATTAAGCTTGCTGTGTTTTACCTGGCATTACAGTTAATACTGCACGCAGCAGTGTGAGAGAATTACAATGCAAGATCATGTGCCACAAGTTAGTGGTACTGTATAATGATACTCTACTATACTGTGCCAAAATTCCAGAATAATTTGTTTCCTCTGAAATTTTAATCAGGATTTTTTGACCTCTCCACTTACTAATACTTACTTACAGCCCAGTGCAGTGGCAGAGTCTAGCAGCTTTGTTTAACAAACAGTTTCAATTATATTTTCAGGCATAAATCCTGCAAAAGTACATTTGAATATTTAAAGTGTAGTTCCGTGCTGGTTGAGTAATAACAGATTAACAACAGGCCAGATGATTTTTGTATGGCCGTATACAAATCTTTCCAAAAACCAAAATTCTCATGTGTTTGGGAGAGACCTTTAACAATCCCTTTTAGGACCACAGGTGAAGCCTCAATGTAGAGTGAAAGCAGGTCTAGTGCGTGTTACACAAACTTCATTCAATTCACCATCCAGGTTGCAGAGTTCTGCAACAGGCCTGATTTTCAGCTTTCCATCTGCATTTCTAAGGCGTTCTGGATGCTTTGTTAATAACCTGCCTGGAGGCTGATTCAGGTGGGCATCTGTGTGCTCAAGGCCCCTGATAGATTTTCATCTGCTAATCGTAGAATACCTACTGTGCAGAAGGAGGCCATTCTGCACTGATCACAATTCCACCCAGGCCCTGTCCTGTAACCCCACATGTTTACCTTGCCAATCCTCCTGTCACCACAATCAATTAGCATGGCCAATCAACCTAACCCGCACTTCTTTGGACTGTGGGAAAAAAACAGAGAATTGGGAGGGAACCAACGCAGACACAGGGAAAACATGCAAATTCCACGCAGACAATGACCCGAGGCAGGAATTGAACCTGGGTCCCTGGCATTGTGAGGCAGCAGTGTGAACCACTGCCTTGCCATGCTGCCTTACATTTCATAGATAAAGAAGAGATAATGCCAACAGTTGAAATTTTCCCAAGAAGGCTGATATATCGTGGGAACGGTTGAGACATGCATAGCAATGTCATAACATCACCAGCAATTTTGATTAAAATAATTTGACCAGTGTTCCTATTTGCTATTTACAGTCCCTGTCACAATTTCAGGAAGACCTTCTAAATTTTCAGTTGTTGATACCTTCTTCAGATCTCCTTTCCTAAGTGGGAGAATTTCTAAGTGAAGCTGTTTGAGTCCTAAGAAAAAAACTTGGTAATTTACCTCTTTATATTTGTATGTCTTTTTACATATGCTTACCATAATTTCAAAGCTAGGACTCCCTGAACTTTGGTTCATCATGATGCTTGATTTTTCACATGTTTAATACTAATGGAATTAACACAAGGATTAAGTGTTTGAAATTCAAGTACAGGAATTCCTAACAAAATGCCTTTAATACAGCAGCACAGCTTTTTCAAGTTGCCATAAATCACTGTTAAATCTTTCTCCAATTCAGGCCGACAATTCAGAGTTAAATATTCTGGTGCACATTGGCTTGTGTCAAGGGAAAATATTTCAAAATCGTGCATAGAATCCGACAGTGCAGAAGGAGACTGTTCAACCGATTGAGTCTGCACTGACCATAATCCCAGCCAGGCCCTATCCCCATACTGCATGCATTTACGCTAGCTAGTCTCCTGGGCACTAAGGGGCAATTTAGCATGGCCATTCCACTTGTGGCCAAACAGGCCACCTAAAATGGCGATGTGCAAAGTACTTTGGGATAATTGGGCAAAATTAAAATGACAGGCTGCAACTAAAGACACAGATAATCAGGCTACAACCCTGACAAGTTAATAAACAGGTGAGAGACTTTCTGGTCACACTGTTGTTTCATCTCCAGGATGAAAGAGACTTTCTGGTTACGCTGAATTGTTTACCAAACACAGTGTGACTGTGGCCCCTTGTTTGGGAGGGAAAGTGTGAACTCTATGAGCCTCCAACAACGATAAGCATGGCCTTTGGGTACACATGCAGAGATCAATGTGACAGCACCGGATTGGACCCTTATCAATCAAGACAATCAAGTCCTGATCGAATGATTAGCAGTGGCCAAAAGGAGCACGAAACCCAATGGGTATAAAGGGTGCTGCGCAACCAGGAATCTCTCTCTCTTTCTAACCTCATGAACGGGCTACAAAGGTGACCTTTGCTAGCGACGCCCACCACACCTGAGAAGGAAGAAAGACCAGAGCCTGAGTGTCAGACCAGATCAAAGACCAGACTACGCAAAGGACAACCGAGACCAATGCACGAATAAAGACCAAAATCTGCTTGAGTATTTATCGGTCACACAAACTTAAGGTCTTATATTGGATTTGAACTCTAATATTCTTTGTAGGATAACTTGTTGTTAGTTGGGTAGATGATTATTGATTGTGTGTCTTCAGTAAATATTGGTGGTGCTAACGAGACATTTACTCGCAGTTATTTGTCTACCGTATAAGAATTAAAACAGACTGTGCAGCAAGCACAACATTTGGCGTCCCTGTGTGTGCTCAATAAGAAGTAACTTTGTTGCTCTGATATTGAACCCTGCAGAATCTAGATTGAATGGTTTTTTAAAACTCAGAGCCAACAGGTGTAAACTCCTTATTGGTCAAATGACTGCTTTCAGGAAATTATTTATTGTGCATGCATAGTTACTAACAAGGAGGGTAGGGTAAGCTCCATAGGTTTGTATTAGAACCTGGAGGGATTAGGATCGGAACATAGCCCAAAGCCGTACCTGCAGTCCCTCACTCAACTCCCTACCCCTTGTTGTTGAATATAGAGTGGCAGGAAAAGCACAGAGATGGAGAAATATCCCATGTGGGAAACAAAATTCAGGGAATTTATTAAAAAGAAAGGGTGGTTCCTATGGGCAGAATCTTGTGCCAATACTGAGAAGGGACTGGGATCCCAAGGACAGAAGTATTGGGATGATCTAACGAAAGTTCAGGGAAAACGGTCAGATAAATGTGAAAAAGAAATTGCCATTGTGAGGTATTTAGGACAACTGCCAGGAACAGAAAAGGAATTAAACATAGGAGAGGATACTACAGATAAGAGCCGAAAGCAACAGAGAGGTAGATGAATTAAAGAAAACCAACCAGACAAATTTATTACATCTGGGCAATTTTCAAACCCAGTATGAGAGAGCCTACCAAGGCGCCCAGTGCTCTGTCTTGGCCAAAGATGAAACTGAGCAGGCAGTAGTCATGGCTGGAAGCTAAGTTCACTGATCTGCAGGTGGCAATAAAAGTGCTATATCAAACCAGTAAAGGACAGAGACAGGCAACCACTGACTGCTGCAAATGCCAGCAAGAAATGGATTTATGTGTATCTTCAGGACAGTAGAGGAAGAGGAGACAGAGAGTGCAAATTGGGGAGAATTAAAGGAGAATACTAGACTTTACGTTACACAAACTGAGGATTGGCTTCCACCACCATCACCAGGGGAATTCATAACTACTGCGCCCCCAGATTCATCTCCAGTACTGGTGCACCCAGTGATGACTGAATGTCAGACAGAAGAGGCTCAGGTCACAGCTGTTACATATACCACCTCATTTACAGTGGCACAATTGGCTGAGATTGCAAATAAAATCACAACCTTTGAGCCATCGGCTAACCCACACAGTTTCTTTGAGGATGTTAGGCAGTAGAAGATAATGCATAGGTTAGATGAAAGGGAAGAGGTGAAGCTGATAGTCATGTGCTTAAGCAAGTTTGTGCGGTCCGTCCTGCCAGCCCCTCAAAATATTGGGAAAAGAACCTTAAACAAAATTAAGGAAGTGATGTTGACCTGCGGTAGGGTTTAATAAAGGGGATCCCGTAGATGGGTTAAATTAATGTAGACAATGGAAAGAGAACATCCAACTGCCTTTGCTGGTCATTTATGGATCCAATTCATGGGAGTATATGAGGAATTAGATCGGGCTAGATTGAATGAAGCTGATTCATCCAAATGGGCTAGGACATTAGTCTCGCACACCACAGAGGAAGGCAAGAAAGCCTGTGCTAATTTTGACCCTGCAGAAACCACACACAATGAAGCATGGGTTCTCAGGTGCTTAGCTCGAGTCTGAGAACAGGAAGTTTTGGGATCCTCAATATCATGGTCAGAAAGGGAAGCGAGAATGCTTCCGATGAGGGCTAGTCAGAGTCCAGTATAGAGAAACAAGGGTAGAGTGGATCACGAATACCAGAGAAATACAGTTCCACTTTACACAGCAGCCCCTGGGAGAGATAGAGGGACACGTTTTAATTGCAGACAACCAGGACATTTTGCCTGAAATTGTAGGAGACCCCCGCCACCATATACACGGTTTACGAGACTACTAGAACCATCGGCTCCACCAATTAGGCAGCTCCTAAGTATGAGAGGGAACACCGTCCAGCACTGATGGAAGATCTCTGTCACCCCATGCATACCGTAAGCACGAGCCTATCACTGTATCCAACTATTCCCGCCTACGGAATCCTAGATTGATGGTGCCCAGCCTCCCCAACCTGGATCTGTAGCACCAGTTGGGATAACATAGGGAAACCCGCAGTTAATGGTGAGGTAAGAGGCCACCTTGTAGAATTCCTTTGGGATACTGGAGACTCCTGAGCTACCCTAAATGTATCAAAATTAAAAACAGACATCCCTTGGCCAACTACAAGTACAATTACACTCAGTGGATTCACAGGACCCATGCAGGAGGGACGCATTGCAAGTCCTGTACATGTCCACCTAGGTAACATGGTGTGTGACCATCTCGTAATGTTAGTTGATCTTCCCCCAAAAGCTGAACACGTTCTTGGGTCCGATTATATGAAGAAATGGTCCAGCTAATCAATGCACTTGGCAGATGGCTACAATTAGCAGAGCACCATCAATTATCCCAGTTAGGACATATGCTAATAGGATTAGCACAATAGGGGAATTCTGATTTGATCCCTTTAACGATTAGCAGTGATCCAGCCGTCAGGGAGGTGCTTCAAAGGAACAATGGGGTGTTTGCGCGGCATAAAAATTATTGTGGCCAGATACCTGAGGAGGTGTTAATTGAAGGGCCGTACCCAAAACCACAGAGACAATATGGTTTCTCCAGACAGGCAGAGGAGGAGGTGGCCAAAGTAATTGATGGTCTATTACAGCAAGGGGTGTTGAGACAAGTGGCATTCACAAATAATGCGCCGATGTGGCCTGTGAAGGAGATAGATGGATCATGGAACTTAATGGTCGAGTATCAGGAATTAAATAAGGTTACTCCATTCACGGCCCATACAGTAGCCACATGATGAGACAGGGAGCCCAGGCAAAGCTTTTCATGATACGAGATATTAGTAATGGCTTCTGATCCATTCCTTTAAACTGGTTTAGCCGGTACAAAGTTGTGCTTTACCTTCCAAGGACAGCAACACACTTGAACTTGTCTACCACAGGGTTTCCATAATTCCCCTTCTATCTTTCACAGATGACTAGCTACCGGATTAGAAAAGTTTTCCTGACTTGAGTGCTTGGTCCAATATGTAGATGATTTATTGTTACAGACTAACACCAAAGAGGAGAATATAACATTGGTGGATGAACTACTTGCACTGCTCCACTCATTTCGTTGCAAAGCCAACCCGAAAAAGACCCAAATTTTGCAACCCAAGATTATATACTTAGGTACAGTGATTACCCATGGGAAGAGAGAGATTGAACAGAAAAGGATAGACTCCATAGAGCACCTTCCACTGCCCCGAGATGTGTGTGCCCTCCGATCTTTCCCAGGTTTGGTAGGATATTGTCAGAACTATATAGACAGCTTCGCCATGAAGATAGCCGCGCTTCCGAATTGTTAAAGAAAAATGCAACCTGGAAGCGGACTGAGCAGCACACAGCTGCAATAACAGATATAAAGAAAGCCCTCACCACAATGCCAGCCTTACTAGTCCCTGACCCAGATCTACCATACACCTTAGAAGTTACAGCCACTGACCACACACTGTCAGCAGTATTATTATAAGAAAGACATGGTAGACCAGGTTCAGTAGCCTATGCCCCACAAGTATTAGACTCAGTCAAACAGGGCTTCTCTGAGTCTGAACGACACTTGCTCATGGTATTTTGGGCTGTGCAGCATTTCGCCTATATCACCGGACTGAACCCAATAACCGTCCTCACTGAATGCACCCCAACCCAGCTTCTGCTGGATGGCCGCCTTAAAGACGGCTCAGCAAGCCAGGTCCGCATTGCCTGTTGGACACTACTACTGCGGGGTAGGGACATCACTATAAAGTGAACTGAAGTGCCCACATTCCTGGCAGATAATTTAAATTGTGAGGGAGATCTGCATGAGTGTCTGGTTATAACCACAAAGGACCTCATGGTCTTCAAAGGTCCATTTATCCCGAAACAAGAGGAGAGACAAACAGGGACAAAACAGACAGCCACCCAACAGGCAGACTCAGCCTTGAGAATTTATGTAGACGGTTCATCCATCATAGAAGGTGGGACCAGAATTACAGGATGTGGCATTTATATGGAAAACCAACAGGGACAGCCAATAATAGAACTAGCCCTCAAACTACCCAGCCATTTGAGTGCTCAAGCTGCCAAACTAGCAGCAGTCGCATACATAGTGAGTCATCCAGACCTATTTCCAATCCCCACCAACATACACTCCAAATGTGTGTGCAACAGCCTGATTGAATTCCTATGTTATGGGGAGCCAGAGGCTTCATATCTGCAGACAGAGAGCTCCCTACCATCAACTCCTTTATTAAAATACATTCTGCAGGCTATTGAAGGGCGTGTGTATGGGATTATTAAGGTTGGAAGTCATCATAGCATCGCTCCACCTGGTAATTGTAAGGCTGATGCACTAGCCAAGGTCAGTGCTTGTACCGGGAGAGTTTTGGCAGCCACCTGTACGAGAGTGAGTAAACCGCTGTGACTATTTGCCAAACTAATATAGCCGAACTGGTCCAGGCGCAGTGCACTGCCAGTTCCCTAAGACAAATTTTAGACAGAATCTACCCAGCCCCATATGAGAAATGGAAGGACAAAATACAGATCCAGGATGGTTTGATATTAAAGGCAGGCAGATACGTAGTCTCTACCCAAGACAGAAACTAACTCATCTACCAGTACATGGCCATCAAGGCATAGAGACAACAATCAAGCAATTACAAGAATTATGTTGGTGGCCCGAACTGCACGATGATGATGCCCATTCTATTGATAATTGTTTAATTTGTGCCCAGAATAATCCCAATAGGTATGCCAGGAAAACAGAGCTAAGATGCACATATCCAGTAGAAGGTCCCTGGACAAATCTCCAAATTGATTATATCGACGCAATACCACGATGTAGGAATGGATTTAAATATGTTCTGGTAATAACAGACAATTTCACCAAATGGGTCAAGGCATTACCCACTAGAGCCAACTCAGTTAAGGCCACCGCAAAGATATTAGCCCAGCAGGTGTTTACATTACGGGGTCTCCCCGCAGCACAGAGTCCGACCAAGGGATACATTTCACCAGGCGGGCGATGCGGAATATTATGATTATGTTCGCATCAAGCAGAAATTCCATATTGCCTACCATCCACAATCAGATGGAATTGTAGAGTGCATGAACCAAATGCTAAAAGGGATCATTAGAAAGATGGTACAGCAAAACAACACACCATGGGACACAGTATTTCCCTTTGCCCTTATGATAGTACGCAATACCATATCCAGTTCTACTGGATTCACCCCCCCAAATTATTGACCGGCCGACCTATGAGGGGAACTGAATATTTATTGGGGTTTGGCTTAACTGAATCTGCTATCACAGCACTCAGCCACTAGAAAGCCGTCTAGCAGCTAACCGCAAACATTTAAAGCAGCCAGGTAGCCGCGGCTGTCCAATTAGAAGTTAAAAGGAAACTGATCGAGGCATATTTCAATAAAAGGGTATATCCGATAGCATTTACAGTTGGCCATCCGGTGATGATTTCCCTCTACAAACCCAGTTCTTTCTTGTCCCTGAGATATGCAGGTCGGCATACCATCATTGACAAAATAAGCCCCTCAGTGTATAAAGTCCTAATCGCCAATGGGAAAACTGGTTGGTTCCACATCAATCAACTGAAAGCTTATGGGACTCAGAATAATCACATCTCTTATTAGGGACAGGGGAGAATGACACTAGGCAACCAGAATGGCCTCAGCCAAGAAATGTATTTTCCCAGACACTTTCTCACCCATTTTCAGGTTCAGACCAGACTCTTACCCCTACCACACTATAGCCCAGAGCCTCGTCCACACCTGGAGTGCCCCTAGGGGTATTAATCGACCCAGACACAACAAAAGATTTAGGCAACCTAGAGGATTGGCGCGACTCGCCAGATATCAGCCCTTGCAGCATTATGGATTCTCACATAGACGTAAGCCTTCACAACCCCAGATGCAACAGGGCCTGACTAAATGATACCGGGTTATTTTGATGGAGACACCCGATGCTGCATCCCCCACATGTATAAGGGATCAGACACATAGATTAATTACACTGGGACACAAAGATGAAGGACCTCTTAACCCTGATTCAAACGTAGACCCCACAGTGCGGCCCAATGAACAAACACGGATATGGAAACCAGGTGAGGAAATAATGATGGGATCCCATAAGACAAATGATTCAGTAGATGAGTCTCTGTTGAGCCACTGATTAATGAAAATGCTGAGTGAAGGAATCTAAGTTGTTCCAGATGATGACCTTCAGCCTGCAACACAGACCAAATGCAACGTACAAGAATCTCTGATGGAAGCACTCACTCTCAAGCAGTTGTACACTGCTAGTACGATTAACAGGTTAATTATATAATTCAATGCCAGCTCTTTCGTTACCTTTCTTTAGTAAGACAACACTAAGCAAATTATACAAATCATTGAGGCCACTGTGCTAAACTTTAAAATCTTCAAGGCGACTGAGGTGCATTTTCAACAGGAATTGGAACAAAACTCTTACAGTATGAAAGCCTCGGACAATATGCAGCTACTCTTAACCCCGCTTCTTAGCGTTCCAAGTGACACTAAGAATTTATTTCCAGCAGTAAAAAAACATAGAACACAGAATGCTACAGTGCAGAAACAGGCCTTTCGGCCCATTGAGTCTGCACCAACCACAATTCCACCAGGCCCTACTCCCATATCCCTAAACATTTACCCTCTAACCTACACATCCCAGGACACTAAGGAACAATTTTAACACAGCCAATCAACCTAACTCGCACACCTTTGGACTGTAGGAGGAAACTCACACAGATACGAGGAGAACATGCAAACTCCACACAGACAATGACCCAAGCTGGGAATCAAACCCAAATCCCCGAGCTGTGTAGCAGTAGTGCTAGCCACTGTGCTACCGTGCCACCCTCTCTTTATCCTGAATGTTAAAGATTTTCGACTCTTAGAGGCACTTGATTTTTACATGCAGCCTGCCTTCAAACTCCAATACACTCATTGAACAGACACCTCTTCAAATCATTACAGACCGACTCCAGTGCAATTTGAAAGCCTATATAAATGGTGACTGCTGTTAGACTAAAACCAGCTGCCTTAATTTTGCTGGCCAGTTAAATAAGCTCTTTTCTAACAACCCCGTGACTCGTCTATTCATTGAACTAAACAAAATTGCTCTGTAATGCTCCACAATTAGAGTGAAAAAACTAAGACATGTAAGCAACACTTGATACACCTGGGTCCTCCTGACCACGCGACTATCAAATAAGTGTTCAAGAAAAGGGGAAAAACAGGGGAGGGGGCATGGACAGTTTAAATATATTTATATATGTCAAATATTAGATGTGATAACAGCAGAAATTGCATTGAGCTCCTCAGGACAGCAACAGACGCAACCTATGATCTACTGTATTGGAGTCATCATCAGGATAAGCACACAGGACATTCCAAGTACAATAAACTTATGGTATCCCCATTGTTTATGGTTTGCCCCAGCTGACGCAGGAGACTGTGAGGAGGGTGTATTATGGTGCACCCCGAGAAGGGTATAATGTTTGGGTGTAACAACCAACAGCTGGCAAACAGAAAATCAAATGGCAGCTCAACTGAATGTTGTCTGAGTGTCACCATAGAAGGGGATTGGTGGGGATTTTCAAATAATGGGTGTTCTGAAATTGGATGTATGGCCAACAGCCCAGGAAAAGGATTAGAGCTCGGGCAGCAGTGCCCCAGGACACTTATAGAGGGAATTTTGCGTAGTATGAAATAAGAACTGGGCTGAAGCCAACACCAGACCCATCCCACTTGATTTGTCCTGAAGCTACCCCCTGGACCACAGAATGGATTGATACTAAAACACACTGGGAAAGTCTTGTATGACAACATTCACCATGAATTAGTATCTGTGATGGTGGCTATAGCTGGAATCCAACTGCCAGAGATTATACCTTCACTTAACCTGCAGACTGTCACTTTGGAAGGCAGAAATGGATAAAAGACAGGAAAGATCCAAGAGGGAGTTTGTCAATGACGTGGCCACAGCATAGAGGGCAGGAGTAGCAACCACCAATGCCCTGGATTTAACTGACCTGGACAATAAACTTAGGATTCTGACCCAATAGGTTAAAATGACACTAAATTCTACCAATGAGGACAATCAGCAGGGTGGTAAAGGGGAACTGACTGGGAACACAGCCAACATGGTAGCTGTATTAGAAGGACACACCAGGACAATCAATCAAATTATCAGAGGAAAATTAGAGGATGGTGACTGACAACAGAACTGGACTTTATGTACTGCATATAGACAATGGATGATAGAAAGCTAAGGGAAAACCTTGAGCGGGTATGCAGTAGAGAGTTCCATCCTGGAACTCTAATGACAAACAGATGGAACACCTATTTATGGGTAAGAAATATTCTGACCAAAGCCTGGTTCAACAATGACGGCAAAGGGACTCCAGGGAAAGCCCTGGGAATGATATGAGGGTCCTCCATAATCGCTGACGATGGGGTCAGACTGATGTTCTTTGAAGTGGAGAATATAGGGACGATCCATGAGGATATTTGGATAGGGCACAATGGCACTTTACCATTTGCAGTGGAGAAAGAAGGGATGCTCATGGGCAGTACTCTGGATAGATGTCAGCAAACTGACGAAATAATCGTATGCCTGTACCCAGTTCACTTAAATGAGCATTCACTGTGTGGTTTTAGAACAAACACAAGCCTAAATTGCTCAGTAGAAGCTTGTAGCCTGGACAGAGACTTAACTTGGATAGAGTACAAGGAGCAGGGAGATACTAGCTCACCACCTCTCTGAAACAGTACCAGTGTGGTGCGAAACATTGTAACATTGCTAACACCACATTCCGCATCAAACCAACATACCAGTGAGGGTAGGTCACAGTCAACTAATAGACATCCATAAGAGGGAGAGGATAGATTTGAATGCCACTGACGAGCTTCGACAGACTCTAGGGGAGTACCATGAGAAATATGACACAAGCCTGAACCTCCTGCCAGAGGAATTGAACCTGATTCGGGCAAAATTGGCTACAACCTACAGAACCTTCATCAAAATAGTACAGTAGATTCATGAGATAAAAAGGAGGATTAAGGAAATTAAAGTCACCTCTTGGTGGGATGACCTTTGAAACTGGGGCTGAAACATCCAAATCCATCCATTTGTCCACATAATGTCACACTTGGCAGTAGTACTGATTTTGTTCACCTTGGTATATCTAATCATCCTCACAGTCCAATTCAGACGATGGAAAAAGAGGATCACCCGGAGGCAGGATGTAGGGTCCACGCTTCAACCACGGTCTCCTCTAATTCAGTAGAACAATGATTATAGGAAGCCTGCCATTTTACGATTTGTACTAATGAGCCATTGGAAATTCTACTACCAAAATGTGCTTCAGATCTGCAAATACTTTAATGTTTGTTTGAATGTTGGTTTATAATTAGTTTATTATAATAATGGTGTTTGGAATACCTGATTGTCTGTATTTGTGGGTAACTAGCTTATTGTAATAATGGGGCCGAGAATATGTGGTTGTTTGTATTTGTAGAGTGTTGTTGTCTGCAGTTTCTGGAATATGTTGTAAGAATGTATTATCACTGTACATGCTAATACCTAGGCCTTGCTTGATTGCTGAGCGACTAGGGAATTCCTGACAGATACCGCTTCATATTCAGGATCAAAGGGGAGGACTGTGGCCAAACAGGCCATCTAAAATGGCAATTTGCAAAACACTCTGGGACAATTGGGCAAAACTAAAATGACAGGCAAAGACAGAGACAATCAGGCTGCAATCCTGATGAGTGAATAAACAGGATATGGGTCATCTCTAGGATGAAAGAGACTTTCTGGTCACACTGGGTTGTTTACCAGACATGAGAGTGCCATGGCCTCTTGTTTGGGAGGAAAGTGTGAACTCTAAGTGCTTCCAGCACCTACAGGCATGGCCGTTGGGTACACACCCAGAGATTGGTGCAGCAGCATCTGATTGTATTCTTATCAATCAGGGTGATCAAGTTCTGATCGATTGATTGGCAATAGCCAAGAGGGACACGAAACTCAATGGGATATAAAGGCTGCTGCACAACCAGGAATCTCTCTTTCTGACCCCACAACAGGCTACAACAATGGTGACCATCGCCAATGACGACCAGCACAAGAAGAGCCACCGCACCCGAGAAGGAAGGAAGACCAGAGCAAGAGTGTCAGACCAGATCAAAGAGCCAGACTGCGCAGAGGATGTAGTCTAACGCATAGATAAAGGCCAATATCTGCTTAGGTATTAGTCAGTCACACAAAGTTAAGTTAAAATCTTACATTGGACTTGAATTCTAGTACTCTTTGTAGGATAATTTATTGCTGGTTGTGTGGATGATTATTGATTGTGTGTCTTCAATAAATGTTCATGATACTAACAAGATGTCTACTCAATTGTTTGTCCACTGTAAAAGGATTGAAACAGACTGTGCGACAGGCACAATACACCTAACCCGCATATCTTTGAATTGTGGGAGGAAATCAGAGCACTTGGAGGAAACCCATGCAGATATAGAGAGAATGTGCAAAGTCCACAGACACACCGATCCAGACCGGGAATCAAAGCCAAGTTGCTTGTGCTGTGAGGCAGCAGTGCTAACCACTGTGTCACTGTGTATCTCCAGCTTGAAAGTTTGGGGAAAAAATTTGTTCATGCAGCTTCAAGAAATGTTGACAATGTCAGTTCTCTGGTGGGTGCAGGGCAGCACCGCAAGATTGGTAACAAAGAGGAGATCCTTATAGGTCATGCAGGTAGTGTCTCGCAGTGATACCTGCCCCTGGACAATCGACTTAAGTCAGTGTAACATTACTTCAAATAGTATTATGCAAATATACTTCTCCCTCTTTATATTTGTTAATGACCATGAGCAGTAAGTCAGGACGGGGAGTTTGCAGATTTGCAATTTGAATTCCAGGCATTTACCAGCAGCCAGGGGATAAAATTTATTATTACTCCTAGCGTCAACTTGAGACTGCTTTTGTTAATTTTGGTTTTGCATGCTGCACATTAAGTTAGGATTTGCAACTTACAGAAGGCAGAAAATTATTCACCCCATTCGTTATAACTAGATTTAACTTCCAGTGGAGAATATACAACATGGTAATGCTGTTTATTCAGTTTATTCAGCATAAACACTGTTTATTCAGCATAATTTATTTATAGAAACTCAATATTTTCTATTAAAGTGAATATTCGAAGAATGCAATTTTAATATACATTTGCATTATTTTTCTAAGAGCATTTGTTGGGAAGGCAAATTCTTTACATTTTGAATGAGAAAGTAGCCAGATGGCAATGGCTGATGTTAGACCATCTGGATAGAAAGCACATAAAAACAATACCTGAATTGCTCCTCGTAGGTTAATTCCAGTTTCTATGGCAACGTAATAAGATGCTTGAAGAAATGTCCTTTGCAGAAGAAGGGCAAGAAACAAGAGGACTGCAATAACATAAGCATTGGCCAAAAACTCTTGTGAGGAAATGAAGTAAACACCCAGCAACTTGACCTATAGAAACAAAACAGTGCCTGTAACCATTCAACAGTAATGACTACACTGTACAAACTGTAAAATATAATGTCCTTACAACATTCAGAAAATATAGGCCCCTAAATTTATCTGTAAGACTGAAATAAAGACATAGAAGTAAATTTAATTAAAATGAATTGTTTTTGTCAAACAGTGATTCAGCCCTGAGCTAGACAATCTTGCTTTCATCACATCTACTCTCTTGGTCATGATCAAATCATATGTTACAGAGCTTCATGTTTGCCCCTTCAGAGAATCTATGTTAACTTTAGAAATGGATAGGATGAGGGGTCATGGCCATAGGGTGAGGGGGGCTATGTATAGGACGAATATTAGAGGGCAGTTTTTCACACAAAGGGTAGTGGGGGTGTGGAATGCGCTGCCTAGTAAGGTGGTGGGAGCAGGCACGCTGGGGCTGTTTAAGGGTCTTTTGGACAGCCACATGAGCGGTATGCAAATAGAGGGATATAGTAGGACTGTTTAACTACGGCTTTTTCCACAGGTAATTCGGTCCATACTTGACCAACATTGAGCATGCATTCGGCAGGGGGTGCGGGTACAGCTCTTGGATGTTGATTCATGGGTTGCCTGGTACCTCATGTCGTAAATGAGTGCTTTATGTGGACCATCTGAAGGGCACCATGACAGCTCAGAGACTATTGATGTGGCTGTGCAGACACTTGGAATTGGGCTGGTGTCTGCGGGAGTTTGCGCGTTCTCCCCGTGGTTGCGTGGGTTTTCTCCGGGCGCACCGGTTTCCTCCCACAACCCAAAAATTCGCTCTTAGGCTGATTGGGAAACAAATTATCCCTATAGTGAGAGTTTTCCATATTAGGAATAATATATATATATTATATAGGAATAATATAATAGGATAATGGATTTGCTACTATATAGTTATGACGGCGGCGCGGGCTCGTTGGGCTGAAGGGCCTGTTTCCCGTGCTGTGTTGCTCTTTAAAAAAAAACTACCAAATACCTGCAATGCAGAGTTAACTTTCAATTGTTTTTTTTTAGTATTCAATAATAAGTTGTAAATAATTCTTTAAAAACAAATCATACAATGCTTCAGGACATTAATGCATTACAAGGAATGTAACCTATCCAACTGGTTTAACACAAGACCAACTAAATAACATCAATCTGAAGGTTTCCAAATTCAAACAAAAATGCATATAATTTAACATTCAGAATTGAAATGTCATTGCACTATATTGCCTTGAATCACTCGATCATCATTAACAAGTTTGACTAAAGTTGCCAGTGATTCCATTCTCAGAACAGAAGAATTGTGTAGAAGAATATTTGGACTTATTCAGATTCAGATCCGGCTGGATCTATGCTGAGCTGAACATCAGACCTATTTTGTGCCTTGAAATCTGGCATTTTAATATTGCTGCATGAAGATTTAATATGTTTGTATTAAAGACCTGAATTTGTTATTTCAATGGAGGTACTAAACTATTAGGTAATGTTTTCACTGAAACAACAGACATTAAAAGGGCATAGTGTACAATTTGTGTTGAATTATTGTTAAGCATTTGTATGTTATCAACAATTTGGTCTGTAATGTTCAAATTGAACAAGAAGTGAGCTGTCGCAACATTTCAAACTATTTTGTATTTTAAGTAAGGATTATTATGATATGAATGCAAAGTACTTTTTAAAATTTTTCTCGATAATCAAATGTGAAATGGTTCATTGAAGAGAGTCATGCAATCAAATTCTACCTGACAACAAGCTTATGTGATTTGGTTACCATGGAGACTGGCAACTCAGGTTGTGGCCTACTGGAATCAATGTGCAAAATGTTCACACCTGAAAACAAAGACGAGAGCAGCTGGGCTAGAATTTCTGTCTCCAAGTCTTCAGATACGAGAAAGAGAGATAGGTCTCAGAGAGACAAAAGCTGCTTTTTGTATCATTAGCAGAGAGAATCATAATGGTAAAAATCATAATCATAACAACTAAAAACAGGAGTAGGTAATTCAGCCCCTCAAAACTGCTCCACCACTTAATACAATCATGGTTGATCTAATCCTGGTCTCAACTCCACTTATTTGCCCATTCATCAAAGTCCTCCAAATCTTCACCAATTAAATATCTGTCCATCTCTTCCTTAAATTTACTCAAAATCTCGGCATTCACCATGCTCTGGGGGTTGGTGGGGGGTTAATGGCAGGAGGCTTTGCAGGAGGCTGAAGGGGGCTTATGAATGGGAGGAATGTCAGGAGTCACAAAGGCGGACTTTTTGGGAGAGTCCCAATAATCCTATGCTGGCAATCCATGTCAGGGAGGGAGTGGGGAAACATGCTGCTGATAAGAAGGAGGAGGGGGTCTTAATGTCCGTGGAGGTGGTCCCAATGTCGGTGAGTTGGGTCCCAATGTCTGTGGGGTGCATGGGACTGTGGGGAACCAACATGAGATTTCACAGCATCATGGGAAATCTCCTGCCGTAATGGCATCCCAAAGCTCAGCAGCTTCACTGGCATGCTGAATATCACTAATCCTATTTAAGTAGCATTGACGATGTGAAACCATTAGTAAGGGGCTGCTTGCAATCTTTTTTTGCTACTTTTGCTGCTCCATAAAGACAGCCTTTCTTCCCTTGGACAAAAAAGACATCAGCACAAAAGCCTGTGACATTGTGCCACCCATTTTCGAGACTGAATCCTCCAATCTTTCTACAAATAATGCAGGAATGGTTGTAAGTACATTGTGAATTCTTTATTCTTCCAGAAATATCCTCTTTGTCAACAGCTCCCAAGATTCACCATCTGTGTTGAACAAAGCAGATCTTGGAGCATCAAGGCCTCTGACACAGCCTCTCTCTCCTGTTGTCTCTTTCCAGCTCTTGCTTACTTGTGATGTGTGAGACACTGAGTGAAAACCCAAAGGTCTACTTTACCAGTTCCACCAAAACTTGAGTATCTGAGCTAGTCTGCTTGAAGTCTGTACGACCCTCAGACTGAGTGACCTATCCAAGAAATCATTATCATCCTCCTGCAATGCCTCCTCTGGAGCAATCGAAGAACTTGTGGGAGATGGAAGAGATGAATTGAATTATAAAGGTTAGAATGGTTTAACTGCTCATTGTACACATGATCAGATATCATTCAGTGCCAACATTAAGTCAGCATGAGCCAGTGCTGTATATTATGTGACTCTCTGATACTTAATATTGTCACCAGATAGTTTGGATCTCCCCATTTCAATGACTAGGTGCTCCAAGACTCTGGTGATATCCAACATTGCATGCTCTACTGTTGTCACCATAGATACCACTGGGGTACTACCTCTGGTTTGCTGCCTCTGCTTTCTGTTCTCTACTCTCTTCTCCTTCAAGGAGAACGTAAGAGCTTAAGAGAGAGCTGAGGGAGGGCGATGGCCAATTCGTGTTATCACTAGACTATTAATCCAGAAAGTCAGCTAATGTTCAGGGACCTGGGTTCACATCCCACCAGGGCAAATGGTGATATTTGAATTCAATAAAAATATCTAGAGTTAAGAATCTACTGATAATCATAAAATCAGTGTTAGTGGAGAGAGAAACAGAGTTAATATTTTGAGTTCAGTATGCCCTTCTTTTGATCGAAGAATTTTGTTTCTCTCTCCACAGATGCTGCCACAGTTGCTGAGCTTTTCCAACATTTTCTGTTTTTATTTTGGATTTCCGGCATCTGCAGTAGTTTGCTTTGAGCAGATTACTGTTGTTTGTTTGCTGGTCGTTATTCGGAGACAAAAAAAGAAATCACACACAAGTTGCACCAAACAGATTTTACATTAGACCAGTGCTCGAACCATGTACTGGAGTTGTGATTAAGTTGCCGTACCTGTGGACGGAAGGTTTTGTGTTCATCACTCAGGTGATGTACAATCCCCGAGATGCAGAGCGGGCCTGCGAACCCCAGCAAATCGGCCAGAATGCGAAAGGTGCTGCTGAGGACAATGGGATGACCAAATGCCTGCCGCAGCACACGCCAGATCAGCTTCGAGTCCTGAGGGCTGACGCTGCTCTTTTTCTGCAACAGAAGGAAAAACAAACATGGTTTGCTGTTTACTTTATGCAAATAAAATTGCATAAGCCACAATCAGACTTGAAGCAAAGCAAACTATCTTGTGATACAAGAGTGGAAGACTTTGGGTAGGAGATGTATACAGATCGCCTGATAGTTGTAATGTAGAAGGGAAGATACATAAACACAAAAAAGCCTGTAGAAAAACAAATATGATTTTGTTTTCATTTTCTCTTAATATTTATTTTTGGGACATGACTGTCACTGGGTAGGTTAACATTTCCTGCCTGTCCCTAATTGCCTTTGAGAGGGATTTTCACAGTAAATGTAAATCTACTTGTGATTAATAAACTTCAGAGGGTGGCAATGAGCTGCCTTCTTGAACCACTGGACTCTGTGTGGCTTAGGTACATTCACAGTGCTGTTAGGAAGGTGTCCTACGATTTTGACATTAAAGGAACAGCTGTATAATTCAGGTCAGGATGTCAAAGAGGCTGCGAATTTGGAAGGTGTTGCTGCAAAACATCTGCAGAGTAGTGGTTGTTTTTCTTGTAAGAAGGGACACACCACTATCACTGTGAACTAATGAAGGATGGAATGAATTTTTAGTGTACTGGATGGCGTGCCACTCAAGCAGGCTGCTTTGTGTTGAATAGTAAACTAAAAGTAAACATACTGTGGATGCTGAAAATCTGAAATAAAAACAGAAAATGCTGGAAAAAACACAGCAGATCTGGCAGCATCAGTGGAGAGGGGTATGGCAGAGGGGGTGGGGGTGGAATTCTCCGATTTTCAGGCTAAGTGCCCACCTTAGCGAGAAGAAAGAAGTGTTTTCCCGCTGGAGTTAGCAGCATCTGCCAGGTAGAATTCATCCACCTAAAAGATGCTAATGAGGCCAATTCAGGGAACCTGCCAGCCAGCCTGGTTGTTCCAAGGTCGAGGCACTGTTTTTACAGAGCACCCCAATCTCTGTGCCCAGAGCCCCCTACCTATAAAAAAATGAAATAGTGCCCCGTCCACCCCTGCAGTCCACCATATTGATCCAGGGAGTAGCACCAGACATTCACCAAGTCGAGCCATCCTTCCCCCTAACCACTAATAATGGGTAAATCCCCTTATGTATCACACAGGCATAAGGGTGATCCAACCTGAAGCTCCTACCACCAGACCTCACATTCAGCCTCCTTCCCCCCTCCGCAGACCCATTCAGATCCCCGACCCCAAACTTAATTCAATCCTCTCCCCTCAGAGCCCCCTCCCCAATAACACTCGCATTTAACACTCCCCATCAGGCACCCCTCCCCTCCCCCCTCTCTTTCAGGCCATGCATCTTAGAAATGTCAACGATGCACTGCCCCCTGGCATTGATACCTTGATCACTGTGAAATATAAAAATGTGTTAAATTTGTTAGTTTGTACATGTTTCCATTGTGCAAGATAAAATACCAGCAGTAAAAGAGAACTGACAAACATGTCAAGTTGTAAGATGGAAAGGGAGTTTGGGGGGCTGAACACAAGAAAGGAATTTCTATTCGGTCTCACTGTTTTTATCAACACAATTCGAAGCAGCTCAAAAAGTCATGAAATTTCAAGTGAATATTACATGCAGAACAAATAAGGTTTTTTTTATTTTAAAAAAACATTTTGGGCAACATAGTAGCACTGCTGCCTCACAGATCCAGGGACCTGGGTTCAATCCTCAGCTTGGGTCACTGTCTGTGTGCAGTTTGCAAGCTCTCCCCATGTCTTTGTGGGCTTCCTCTGGGTGCTCCAGTTTCTTCCAACAGTCCAAAGATGTGCAGATTAGATGCATTGGCTATGCTAAATTTCTCCTTAGTGTCTTGGGATGCATATGTTAGAGGGATTAGCAGGGTAAATATGTGGGGTAATATCGGGTCTGGGTGGGATTGTTGTTGGCACTTAGCTAAGTCAAAGGCTGCAAGCAAGTTGAGAAGGATAAGGAATGTTAGTACAAAATGGTCACAATCATAGAGGACGCAATTTGTGTCTTGGACCAGGGCAAAAGTTTATTTATTAGTTACAAATAAGGCTTACATTAACACTGCAAAGAAGTTACCGTGAAATTCCCCGAACCACCAAACACTAGCACGTGTTCAGATACACTAAGGAAGATTTAGCATGACCAATGCACCTAACCAGCACATCTTTCAGACTGTGGAAGGAAACTGGAGCACCCAGAGGAAACCCATGCAGACATGGGGAAACTCCACACAGACAGTGACCCAAGCCAGAAATCAAACCTGGGTCCCTAGCGCTGTGAGGCAACAGTGCTAACCACTGTGCCACCGTGCCACAAGATGCAGCAGTGGTATAGTAAAAATGTGCATGGATTCAGGAGGTGACAACATATTTAAGGACTTTGATTTGATTTGATTTATTATTGTCACATATATTAGCTTACAGTGAAAAATGTTGTTTCTTGCATGCTATACAGATAAAGCATACCATTCATAGAGAAGAAAACAAGAGAGTGCAGAATATAGTGTTACAGTAATAGCTAGGGTTTAGATAAAAATAACTTAGTGCATGTAATCCATTCAAAAGTCTGATGAAAGCAGGAAAGAAGATGTTCTTGTGTCGGTTGGTATGTGACCTCAGAATTTTGTATCTTTTTCCCAATGAAAGAAGGTGGAAGAAAGAATGTTCGGGGTGTATGGGGTCTTTAACTAAGCTGGGAGGTGTAAACAGATGGAGGGCAGGCTGTTTGCATGATGGATTGGGAGAGGAAAATGAAGTTGAAAAAGTGGCAGCAGTTTGCAAGATCAGAGTGATCAAGAGTGTCTTTTTTAGGTGGTGTCCATGACATTTTGAAAAACTGGGACAGTACTAAGGAAAGGGATACATTTACCACATTACAAACATGTGGGTTAGAAAGACAAGCTGAGCAGTCAGCCGTTTAGTGGGAATATGTTGAAGAGAGCAGGAAATGGGCCTCAGGGACAAAATGAGTTCAGAGATGGCATTAAAAAAGGCTGGAGAATAACAAGAGAAAGCTGCGAGTTTATTGCTAGGGCAAGGGACATCCTTGGCATGGACGGCAAATGGTAAGGAGGATGCACTGGGACCAGCTAAATGGATGCTCTCAAACTTACTGACAAAGAAGTGCATGAGGTATTCTTAGTTGTTGTTTGAAGTGAAAGGGCAGGGCAAATATTTAAAAAACATGACTTGTTATGTAAAACCAAAACTGGGGTATACCTTTGAATTCCAGAATAATCCAGGAGTAGGAATCATTGTTGGCAGAAGAGACCATTACCTGATAATATTTGAAGTAGTTCCCTCTAGATCTGCATGGCTCCACAGATTGTGCGCTATGTCTGATCAAGACTGCAATTCCTTAGTTTAGTGGAGTGAAAGTGGCAACCAAACGAGAGAGATGGATCAGAGAAAGAGTAAGGGCTTTGCTGGAGACAAGAGCATTAGGGGCAATGTTAAGGAACTGATTTAGCAAATCGATAGTCAGAAGTATCATGACAAATAACACCAAAGGCTAAATAGTCGAGAATTTGAAAACTCCATTTTAAGTGACTTGGAGATTTAGTTCTCCAGAGTGGGCATGAGACGAAGTGTGGCTGGAGGCACATACAAGTAGAGAAATATAAGAAAGTAACCAGAGATGATGGAACAAAAGAGGTCATGTGAAATAGTGAAGGGAGGTCATGAATATTGGTAAGAGAAAAATAGAGAGAGCAAAGTGAAATGGAAATCATTGAGATTGAGAATTTACTTGTTGCAAAGGAGTTAGAATATACAGCTGATGAGAATTTTGATTGCATTGATTTGGGCGTACTAGTGGTAGTAACTAGAGCCCAGTGTGGGAAGGTGCTATAATCTACACTTCCATCAAGTCTATGATGTCAATGCCATCGTCCACAATAAATCATTAAATGGTGAAGGCTTTGTTCAAAAGTGAACGGACATCCTGGAAGGAGAAGTAGAGAATGTTGATTCAATGGCATAGTCAATAGCACCACAAAAAAGATAGTGAAAATGTGAAACTGTCTCCCTCAAAAGACTGTTACAGATGCTTGGCCAATTTAAATTTTCAAAACTGGCTTTGCTGGAATTTTTTTGTTAAGTATGGATGCCAACACAAATAAGCAAATTTGAGATACAATTTAGCCATATCGTAAGTGAAAGATGAAATGGGCTCCAAAGCTCAACAGCCAATCTTATCCCTAGGCAAAAACAATATGGTTCTCAGTTTGGTCATTATTTAGAGGTTAAATAAAGACAGCATCATGCTTTTAGTTTTAGTGTATTTAGATTGACATATTAGGGCACTGGGACAATGGCATTCTGTGTGTCAACGTATATCTCTACACAGCCCAGGACCTGTATTATTCTTAGACAGTGAGTTCATTTCAATGTTAAAATCAATATTGACAACACTACTTAGATAATTAAATGGAGCTTGAAATAGTTAGAAGGGTTTACATTGCACACTTCTCGTGGGTTTTGGAATTTGATTTTTAAAGTTAATGATAGAGGATGAGCAAGCTTTCAATATTCAGCTAAGGGATAAAATCTCAGCTGAACATTTATTGTTAGCTTTCATAACTTTCATCACTGGATTGAACAATAGTTAAAAAGAACACACTGGCTTGAATTTTATATTCCCTTCCCTCCGGCAGATTTTGGCATGTGGGGGCGGTGGCGGGGAGCCCACACTTGCCCCGATTAAGCTCTTTTCCCACCCTGCCTCAATTTTTAGACTGCGGGTACCAGATTGCTGAGAGTGGGGAATAGAAAAAAAAATCACTGGCCTCAATCTCAAACAGGAAATGGGGTAGCAGGGGTGGGGAAATGGGAGTGCTTGGTGCCTCCATCAGAAGTCCTCTCATGGACATCTCCTGACTTCCCACCCACCCTATCCGATCCCCTGATTTCACACTCTCCCACCTCCCCCACCCCAACTCGCACTTCGCCCCCACCCGTGACCTCCCTCAGGGCATCTTCTACCCTTCCCTCCCCAGGATCCCTGCCCCTTATTTGTTCTCTGCAATTAGTTCCAGACAGGGCACTGCAGTGCCTTTTCCAACTGCTGCAGCACTGTACCTGGATGGGCAGGAGAACAGTCACAGAATCATGCAGTGCAGAAGAGGCCCTTCGGCCCATTGAGTCAGCTAATCTGGTTGGCTAATATCTTTCCAAAGCAGAACTTTCTTCCAAGTAGGAATAGAAATTCTGTTTGTGGAATCAACGTACATGAAATGTCAGTGTGTCTGTCAGAAATGCTGGGGATGTGAGCCCCTGCCATTCAAAAAATTTGGGCCATGAAGAAGAATGACTATTGTGAAACATAAACTAAACATGCACAATGTTAGTCATCTTAAATTATAAGAAATTAGTAATAATCTCTAACTGATACAGAGATAGTCTTGTTTCTTTTTGGCTCATTTTCCTTCCTCACATCAAATATTAATACGCTTAAGCAACCATAGATAAAGAAAGCAAACATTTGAACCAGACAGGCTGAATCATTTGCCAATTTAAACTTAAAATTATATATAACTAGCCACTGGACAAGACATAAAGTTGTCAAGGACATTGTTCTAACTCGCAAAAGATGAAATCAATACAAAAACTGTCAGAAAGGAAGTTAGAATTGATCCTGTTTTCTTTTTCTGTTGAATTTAGTTTAATTTTGATACATAGCTGTTGTTCTTGCATTTATATAATAACCTGTCATAATCAGCATCTCAAAATGCTTAATATAAAATATTATTTTGCAAGTGTAATGGTAATTAAATGGACAAAATATAAAAAGAGATCAAAAGGTAGAATTTCTACATTAATAGCTATCTGAACTCATACAATTCCTCAGGAGAAATGATGTTAATCTTTGTTACTAAGTTTCTTTGGGGTTTCTGTTTAAATTTCAAAGGAAGTCAGAAGAACCCTTGTGGAACTTTTATTGTTCGTTGTGTAATCGAGGGGACAGGAGAGATGTTGATCCATTTTTGATTGGAATATAATCCTTCTATGATCCCTTATCAACAACCTTTGCCACAGGGAACCATAGGACTGAATGTAAGGTTCAAGATAGGTAACCCTGCATAATCTGGGAATTCCCTCCCTAATGGCATTGTGGATCAACCACAGCACATAGACGAGAGTGATTCAAGAAGGAGCTCACCACCACCTTCTCAAGGGCAATTAGGAATGGGTAATAAATGCTAACCAGTCAGCAATGCCCATGAACCATGAACGTATATAAAAAAATTGTCTGCATTTTGATGAAATTGCTTTTCTACCAAGATTTCTGACAATTTGATTTTGTTAACAAACCATAAAATATGGAGAAAATCTGACATTTTTGTTTTGTAATAAAAAAGAATTTATATCTTTTTAGGTGTTATCAGTGATGTCTAAGAGATGACTCTATTCTGGGACTCCCAACAGAATTCCAATAGGCATTTCCTGGGAACACATTATTCATGTATGTTGGCTAAAATTAACAATGATGTCTTCTGTTGGAACGTCACTTTTGTTTTGTTAAAAATCAGAATTCCCCATTCTGATAAAGGGTTAGATTTGAAATATTACCACATTTTCTTTCAACTGGTGTGCATTTTTACCACTATCCATTTAAATTTCAGACTTTAAGAACTTTTTTTTAATCCCAAAATACAGATAAGGGAAGCCATTTGACCCATCAAGTTCATCCTTCCACAGAACCCTCTATCACAGCATCAAACCATCACTTGAATGGTCAGAGCTTAAAGCCTTGTTAACTTACCAGCTGAACAAATACAGATTTTCATACTTGTTTCTGAGAACTCAAATCTTTTCTAAGTTGCCTTTGTGGAATATTAGCTGTTCATGTGATATGTTATTATATGATAGGGCTAACGCTTTAGATTTCTATATGTAATTCCAGAATGGCTAATTATGTGCTCACAAAAAAATAATATCACGAATCTAAGCAGTTGGTATTGGCAGTTTTTCAAACATCTGGACAGCAGCCTGCAACAAAAAATGGCAACCACAAATATCCTGTGAAACTTCAGACATAAAACTGATTTTGAACAATTAATTTTTTTCTTTATAGAATCAAAATCTCTGCATAGTGCCAAAACATGCCAGTGAGAAAATAAAAACAATGTGGATTAATTCTGTTTTTTATTCTTAAGTTTTTTTTATGATTTTGCTTTTGTGTACTTAATCTGAATGTGAGTAAGGGAATATGGTTAAAAGGGAAAGAAGATCTGCAATTGTTATATAGATATTTATGTGTGGTGTCTTGGTATAAAGTCATGCAGTATAATAGATTACCTTGCCTCTAAATTGCTGATGAAAAATTAAAAAGGTAACGACATACAATTCATCACATCTAGCAATGTAAAGCTACAGGAGACTATTAGTGCAATCATCTTATAGAATATAAATCACTTATTTAATAATTTCCTGAAATTATGTAGTTTATTAATAAAGATAAATAGATGTTGGCTACAACATAGCAAACAGAACGGAAATAATGTCCTTGTCTTGTTACAGATCTTGGAAAATGCTGATTGTAAACAGATTGATCATTTATCTGGTTTCCACAGTGGTGCCTTTGATATAAGCTCTCAAAGAGATTTTGTCTTTGAATGCAGCCCTGCTGGCTTTTTTCTCATACAGGTTCAAAGTCACAAATAAATTCGGTTGGTTTCCAATAGCATCCATTTGGATTATAGCAGAAAGTCAAAGTCACAAGCAAATTGGATTAATATCAGCCTTCATTTAATTTGATAAACAAGAACTTGGCCAAGATTCTCCGGGTCTGTCCGCCCCAACCGGGAATCTGATGGCCCATTGAAATAGGAGAGGCAGCCAGTCTGCATTCCCGCTCGGCATCCAACCTGCCCCAAATCTTCCTTCCGCAATCCTGCCATGGAAATCAGATTCTTGCCCTATATTAATTTTCATGTCATTAGCAGATTTTAAGCCTGATTCAATGGGCTCTCTCATTGCTCTCCCAAACCATGGGGGAAGCCCCTCAGGGGAATTTCCCTGATAAAACTGACAAGTCATTTTATAAAAGCAGTTTAAAGAGATTATTTAACACCTGGAACTTATGACATTAACCATGGCCAATCTTTAGCGTGGAATGGTGTACTGCAGTGATTTTGGAGGCTTCCAAATGTCCATGGGGCATGGATATCTAAGTGATTAGGCCAGTTCAAGGGTTTAAATGACAGAGACAGTAACAAATATCCTTATCAGAACAGTGTCTGAAATCACCATCCTGAGAGTGAATACCACTTTTTCCAGGCAACTAGGACAAAAGCAGACACTAGACCAATATCCCAGGGGAGAGTTCTAAGGTCAACCCCTTTCCTCCAGCCCAACTCATCCAACTCTCAGGTCCCTTGAGAGACCCCCTCTGCAACCTGGCAATAGCAGAGAAGCCCATTGGCACAGCAGTTATCTCCCTCTGAGCACTGATGAAGGGTCACCTAGACTCATCTATCTCCCTGCTGTCAGACCTGCTGAGATTTTCCAGCATTTTTCTGCTTTTACTTCGTCATTATATTCACCCAACTACAACTAGTGGATATTTTGTTGGTAAGATTCAAATCAATACGCTGACTGCCATTTTTAAGTGTCAATACTGGATCTTCTGATAGATAGACTGGGCAGCCATGTGTAATTGGCTCTGTCAATAAGTCAAAAACTTCACAAATAAAATCTGCTATGAAAAGGAATTAATAATCAGTTTCTAGCATGTGTGGAGATTGTGTAGATATGAGTAGCTTAAACAGTTTCAGATTTTTTTTTAACAGATTTATTGATTGGTTGCTCTAAGAAGCATTAATGTTAAATAAACTAGCTTCTGTATCACATTAGTTTTTCAGTCAGCTCATCATTCCTCTGAGAGTGGTGGTTCATGATGGAGTGCTATGTTTATAGGCATTAATATATCTCTGATCCTCAATTAATTGGCTACAATTCCGGTCTGACCTTAAAATTATGTGTCATTAGACTGCTTAATCATTGGAGGGAGCTTCACAGTCAAGCCATAGCTGGTTTCTGCCTGATGTTTACACATGGAAAGCTTTCCGCGGGTATCACTTGTATGTGGTAGAATATTGTATTCATTCTTTCCTCAGGTTCATTCTCTCCTCCCTAGCTTGTCTGTACTGAGGTTATTTGTGACACTTGCACTCCCATCCATTGGTAAAATTGACTAGCAGAGTATAGACTTGCAGCTGAATTGAAGAAATTCCTCCTGTCCTTTGGCATAGTTGTATGCTGAATTATCAATGGAACTCATTACACAGCACTAAATTCTTTAAGAAACATAGAATGCAAGGCTAAACAGAAAGATGTCAAATATTGGAGTACTCTACCTTTTGTGCCTCGTATGCTTCCTTAAGATGCGTATAATTGGTCATAGCTCTCATGGCAAAAGGCAGCTTGCCAATGGCTTTAAGGTCAATTGGTCTTCTATGTGCTGTTGTTATGAAGGTATTCATCCACCAATAAGTGCCTTTGGAGAGTAGGTTCACAAATGGTTGCAAGAATCTGACACCTAAATCCTGCAGGTCTTCAGGAGGTTTCACCTCTCGTGTGTGTTTGTAGAAGATATAACGCTAAAGCAAGAAAAAGAAATTCTGGGGTAAATGATTATTTCCATGTAAGCAGTAATACAGTTGAAAGTTTACAATATTGCCTAGTTATAGCAAACTATGAATCAATAATTTTGTTTGGCAACATTATGACGAAAAAAGTGTGCGTACATACTGCAATTCCCCCTCCCATTTTTATTCCTTCCTTTCCTGAAGGTGTTAAATGTAATAGAGATAGAGCTCTGCGTTATGTGCTAACCATCTAGTACTTCACACAACAAACTGCACATTAAAGTGTGGGCCCAAATGGTGAGTTTCAGCAGGCTTTCCTGACTGTGGGGCAGCGTCATAGCAGAAGTTATTTCTAATCTCTCTCGTGAACACAGTCAGACAAACAAACACATACATTGTTCAGGTAGGGTACCAGATAATCATCAATAGAAACTCAGGCTAATTCATTCTGTTTCCACTGAAGCTGCGTGTGATGTTACTTACTAGTAAACATTGTTCTTCTGCTTATATATATATATAATTCTACTTTGGATTCTTAGCATGAATACTTTAGGAATGAAAACCAAACTAAAACAATTTAAATAACATCCTACAGTACAGAAGGAGGTCATTCAGCTCACTGAGTCTGCACCGACCACAATCCCACTCAGGCTTTATGCCCATATATTTACCCTAGCCAGTCCTCCTGATACTAAGGGGCAAGTTAGCATGGCCAATCCATATATCTTGGTACTGTGGGAGGAAACTGGAGCACTCGGAGGAAACGCATGCAGACACAGGGAGAAGCTGCAAACTGGGACCGAAGCTGGGAATCGAAGCTGGGGCCCTGGCACTGTAAGGCAGCAGTGTTAACTATTGTGCCACCATGCCATCCCATCTTATAAGAAAGAAAAATTTTGACAATGGTAACAAATATAATAAAGAATGTATGAACTACTTCTCTCATCATTAATATAATCTATTCACTTTATATCGAATATACGCATCATGTTCAATGCATCTGGTCTTAATATTAGATATTACATCATATTTACAATACAGAAAGAAGACCTTTATTCTAACAGCTCTATATTAATAGATGATAATCAGGTGAGAGCAAGCTCAGTGAAGACACGTTGGACGATGATGGTGTGCCAACTGTTCTACAGATCGGTGAAGGAGGAGAAGGACAAGGTTACTTTCATCACAATCACACAAGGTGTTATTTGTGATTTTGGTGTGAGTTGTTTTGGTGCTATTGCAGGTATGGAAAACCTGATTGAAGTGATTCAAACTTTGAGTTTGGGGAAAATGTGTATTATGTATAGAAATATATGGAAGTCACAACATTGAAGTAGGTTTTCTTGCCCAACAAGTCGACATCAGCATTTTGTTAATCATATATGGCTGATCTGGATTCATGGCTTCCACTGACATCAGTGGATCCTGTTTTGTACAGAGGTAATAACAACATGAGCAATATTAGGGAGAAGAAGTCCTGATGTAAAGTTTTCTAATCAGGTGAGAAAATTCATGCTTTTTTAACAGATCCTTTTTAGAAGTGTAATACTTTGCTCTGTTAACTGGATGGTCTCTTTGTAGAGTGTTTATAATTCACAGTCAGAAACCATGCGAGCAAGGCTTGAATTCTTGATTTGATGTTGCCAAGATACATTGCAGCCTTGTTTATTCTGTATCATATAATATTAAATATACAGGGGTTATTGGAGATAACTTTTCTATGACTCTATCAAATTGTAGATTTTTATTGAATTGGTTATAATGAGTAAGTAATAACTCGGCTGAGTGGAACAGTACAGGATAATCTTGCGAATGTTAAACCAAAGTTATATTTTATATTGTACATGAAAATATCATGGTAGTATCATTGCATTTTCTTATCTCAGCAGCATGTTTGCTTCCAAAGATCTATCAATGTTGTTTTTCTTCCAATTCACCATTCTGATTTTTTTCTCTCTGAGAAGAGTCTTCATTTGTGTTTCCTGCCAGCATTGAAGACAAGAATGCAGAAACTCCACGTTGGAAAATTCCATCATGAAGCAACGTACTGCTCACATATACTGTCCTCTCTCTCAGAACTAAAGAAGTGTTAAAGAACCTCTAAAGGACCAAGTGGCAATCAAAAAAATGATTGTTAGCGTGCATTTAATCAAGGGGTCATCTTTAGAGAATTGAAATCAGCATTAGGAATGGGTACCCAGAAACTGTTTAAAATGTTGTCTGCCAGTTAAAATCCCTCCTCATGGTCATTAAAGCGGAAGTGAGTGTGAGGAGTCCACGAAAATTGCCTCCAACCAGTATTTGAGTAATAAAGCTTCAGGTTTTTGGTTTAAAGTTCATTTATTTGTGTTACAAGTAAATAATATTAACATTGCGCTGAGATTTACTGTGAAAATCTCCTAGTCGCCACACTCTGGCGCCTGTTCAGGTACACTGAGGGAGAATTTAGGATGACCAACATGTCTTTTGGACTGTGAGAGAAAACTGGAGCATCTGGAGGAAACCTACACAGACACAGGGAGAACATGCAGACTCCATACAGACAGTGACCCTAGACAATTTGGTTGGATTTAAACCTGATGTTGTCAGACTTCTTACTGTGTTTACCTCAGTCCAACGCCGGCATCTCCATGTCATGGCCAGGTAAACCATCATACTAGCAGGTAAATTCAGATGAAGGCACCAGCAATTAAGATCAAAATTGTGTGCTAAATCAGACTTTCAAACAGATCAGTCTTATTAGCACTGCACTCACTTAGTTCTTGGTTTCTCTCCCTTACCACTCCTTGAGCCCACAGACAACCTCGATATCCATTTGTTGAGTATATGCCTTTGTGCTGAGTTCTTACAATCCTGAGGTATAAATTGTGCATTGAAATATATCTGCAGCAAGTACACCATCACACCCATGCATGAAACAGTGTAACTTCCAATTATGATGAATTATGAAATGGAAATTACTGTGGTTCAAAGGGCGCTAGCATGAAATATTTCTCACACTAAATTATTCAAATGGATTTTAGCGTCTTTGCAAAGTCACATATTGCAGCACTGGGTTTCAGGATGTTCATATATCTGAATTTTGATGCCATTTTTAACAGTTCTCAGGTCTCAACATGAACAAATCTAAAACACATATCCACACTTTTCTATGAAGATGTGCATTTGTTTTGTTGCTTCTGTTCAAAGTATAATATATGTTAGGTGCTTCTGAAAGTTAAGTAACAAGTTATATGTTATTTAGTGTTATTAATGCAACCAGATCCTTTTATTTTATTTGCTATTAAATTCCACCTGCAGCAATATCTGAGCAGCAATATGTATGTACCGAATTAGAAAAGATCTCATTTTAAGAATAAATGGCTTCTTTACATGAAAGAGCCATTACTAGGTAAAGTAAAGTAAACTTTATTTGTGTCACTTGTGAGGCTTACATTAGCACTGCAGTGAAATTACTGTGAAAATCCCCTAGTTGCTACAGTCCAGCGCCTGTTCAGGTCAACACTCTAACCATCATGTCTTTCAGAATGTGGGAGGAAACTGGAGCACCCAGAGAAAACCGGAGCACCCAGAGGAAACCCACAGAGACACGGAGAGAATGTGCAAACTCCACACAGACAGTGACCCAAGCCGGGAATCAAACCTGGCACTGTGAAGCAACAGTGTTAACCATTGTCTCCTGTGGTGCCCAGGTATTTCAATGTTAATTAAAAATGATCAAAATAAATTAATTTTGAGAAACACAAAAAAAGTAGCAATTAGATAGAAATCTGATCACAATGGAAAACAAAGATTGACCAGGCATTGCAATAACAAATGAACAGATTAGCTAATATCGTGCAGTATAATCAGAGACTAGGATCTTGAGGGTCTGCTGTTCTGGTGTGACTCCAATAGAGCAGAACCACTCAAATTAATCCTAGATGTGGATTGGGATAATGAATATGGTTTTGACAAGTAAATTGGACATGTAAGGCACTTGTTACCCATTGAATGCTGCTTTATCAAGAGGATCCAAGTCAAAAGGAGTCTAAGAAGTTTATAAATAGAATGGGAGCCACTGACCTTTAGATTAAGGTCAGTAACCTGGTCCAAGATTTATTACTTATTTACTGCTACTTCTGAGATCTCTTCTGGGATCTCAGTGGGATTCACACCAAGTCCTAACTGGTGAGTGTTCTGCTGGGCCACTTAAAGATAATTCAGAAACTACTTTGACATGACTACTTCACATGAGTGAGAGATCCTCCTATGGCAGAACAGAATATATGGAATAAAATCCTAGGAGGAATTTTGCAGCTCCCACAGCAGCGTGCTTTCGGCAGGGGGCACATGAAATATGTCGGATGGGTAGCCTACTGCTTACTGCCCATCACCAACCTGGCCTCCGTAGTTTAAGGAATGGATAAGGTGCCCAATAAACCTACAGAGGTCATTAACTGCCCAACTAAATGTCAATTAATGGCCTCAATCCACCTCCACTGAGATAAAACACTGGGCAGTGAAAGACGGCTGAGAGTGGGAAGGGTAGTTTTTTTTCCTCAGGGAAAAGAGGGAGTGGGAAGTACTTTTGCCAGGTATCTTCTGTAGATTGGGAGCACCTATCATCAGCTCGCACCCGCCCCCTCATTTTATGCCATCCTGCCTAGCCTCCAAAACCTATCCCCATCCCCTCATGCTCCCACCCCCATCCGTCCCAATATTCCTGATCCCTTCAAGCACAAGACTTATCTTGCCCGGCATCCACATCCTCATGAAGGAGAATTTCCCACTCTGCCCATCACAGGAATTGTAATGAGTGGGTGGGGGGGGGGGGGGGGGGGGGGAGGTGGGGCTAATCATGCAAAGGTCCACTGACTTTGGATGGGATTTTCTGGTTTTGGGGCGAGCATGGCCAGAAAATCCTGGTTAAAGAGTTTCACAGCAGAGAAAAAGGCCCTTCAGCCCATCCACCAAGCATCTATCTATTCTAATCCCACTTTCCTCCACTTGGTCCATAGCCTTGTACACTACAGTGTTTCAAGTGTTCATCTAAATGCTTCTTAAAGATTGTGAGGGTTCCTACCTCTACCATTCTTTCAGGCAGTGAGCTCCAGGTTCCCACCATCCTCTGGCTGAAAAAAAGCTTTTCCTCAAATCCCCTTCAAAGCTCCTTCTTGTTACCTTAAATCTATCCTCCTGGTTATTCACCCACTACTATGTCCTTCATAATTTTATACACCTCAGTATACAAGTAGGCTTATGTTAACATTGCAATGAGATTTTACTGTGAAAATCCCCTAGTCGCTACGCTATCACTTCAGTCGTTTCCCACCACCGCACCCTGCTCCCCCCTTCAAGTCTTCTCTGCTCCAAGAACAACCCCAGCCTAACCAATCTCTCTTCATTGCTGAATCGCTCCAGCCCAGACAACATCTTTGTGGATCTCCTCTGTATTCTTTCTAGTGCACTCACATCTTCTTACAGTGAACTGCACACAGTAGTCTAACAGTGGCTTAACACAGCTTTAACTACAGTTAAACTACTGTATATATTGTTAGATGCTGCATTCAGCTCTATCAACTTCTATGCTCTTGTATTATGTGCCTTGGTTAATAAAGGCAAGTATCCCATATATCTGTCTATTTGTCCTAATGCCTTCTGAGACTCAAGAACATACACCCCAAAATCCCTGGTCCTGTATACTTCTTAACGTCCTACCATTCATCGTGCCTTTTTAGTCCTCTCAAAATGCATCACCACACACTTTTTTCACACATTCCTCTCCATGGGATTGTTTACAGTCTCTGCAGTGGCCATTGCCCAGCAGTGCACATTGCTGTCTTCTGGCACTGCTGAGACCACAAGAGCTACTAGCTGATCAGATTGCCCAGCAGCTCTCAAGAGTAAGACTTCCTTTCACTGAGGGACAGAGGTCCCACTCTCAGGTACTTAAGACCACTCATGGAGTAATATTGCTGTGGGGGAATTTTATTTAAAATCGATTGGTTCACAACTGACTTTTCTCCTAAAGAGGAGAGTATTATGCCTACCCCGTGACAAACAAAAGAAATCCAGCCCTAATATAACTAATGCTGTCTTATTTTCTGATTCCCTGCCACCACTCCTGTTTCATCCATGATCCAACTGAAGTTTGGGCTCTTGTGTGAAATCTACTGCACATGCATCCTGCAAGAAACTGATGGGAAAGGACTGGCCATCCATTTTACACTCCATCTGATTTTATTTTTCATTCCAGGCAATGGAAAGTACATGAGGTAGATTGTTGAATGGTAAGTCAACTTGATCTTGTAAGTCTCTAGCTCGGCTGATCAAATAAAAATTACACCCTGGTATAAGGACACATGCACCACAGGACTGATGTTGCTGGTTGCTGTTATAGCCAAGTGTGCTCTCAAGATGTGATTAACATATAAATACTATCATAGGTCCCATAAAAAAACCACAATTTTTTCCATAGAAGACCAAAAATATTTGCAGCACATATCTAATAGCTTCTAGGAATTACAGAAGAAGGCCATTCAACCCATCAATCCTAAACCAACAACAATCCCACCCAGGCCCTATTCAAGCTAACTGCCCTGAAACTAAGGAGCAATTTTGTACAGCCAATTCATCCTAACCTGCATATCTTCGGATTGTGGGAGGAAACTGAAGCACCCACATGAAATGCACACGGGCATCAGGAGAACATGCAAACTCCACACAGACAGTCTTCAGAGGCCAGAATTAGAACTGGGTCCTGGTGCTATGAGTCAGCAGTGCTAACCACCATGCCTTCATGCTGTCTCAAACTCATTATTAATTGTAAATATTAATGAATACATGTTGGTTACACCATAGCAGACAGAAGAGAAGTATAAGTCTATGATTTGTTCTGTGAATTAGCCACAGTAAAGGCATGGGGTTACAGGGATACAGTGGGGGGCGGGCTAGGTCTGAGTAGGATGCACTTTTGGAGGGTCACTGCAGACTCAATGGGTCAGGTGGCCTCCTTCTGCACTGTAGGGATTCTATGTTGTGAGCTTTGTTCAACTGAGATGCATTTGCAAATTATGTTATCCCTCACAGGGGCAAAGAGAGAAACAAATTCAATGTCAATCTGCATATCCTGGCAAAAGGTTAGATAGCAACATTTACAAAATTATTGCTTTTTTTTATAGAATCTCAAACATTTTCTTAAAGATTCCTTGCATTTTTAAAAATAATCCCACAAGTTTCTCAGTAGCACCTGAAAAGCAATCTGCAATAAAAAAAGACAATTTGTGTTTACAGAGTACCTTTCACATTTTCAAGATGCTAATTGTTCACATCAAAGTTCCACAAATTGCATTGCAATGTATGGATCAGTTTAGCTGTTTTACAACTCTTTGCATTTATATTGCACCTTTTTATGACTTTGGGATGTCCCAAAGAGTATTACAATAATGGAATATTTTTGAAGGTGTAGTCTCTGTGTAATGAAGGAAATATAGGTGCCATTTTCACATAACACTATCCCACCATTGAGCTTTTAAGAATGTTGATTTTAAGATAAATATTGACATGAACATTCTAAGTATTAACAACTTATTGCCAGTTAGTTCTCAATGATGAGCATCAATTATGAAGGGCTTTGAAACATTTGAAACAAATTTCAGATAGACAGCAGAAATGTCTTGAAACTGTATGTATTGCTTTGAAGTCAGGTGCTAAAAGAACCCCTGATCAGAGGTGGAACCCCTGTGTCTGACTGATTAGATAGAAAAGTACCCACTTACCTCACATGCTGAAAATGATCTGACTTTCAATGCAGAACTCCCTTGGAGTCGGAATCCTCACAGAGGGCAGCAAAGTAAAGTTTATTTATTAGTCACAAGTAAGGCTTACATTAACACTGCAATGAAGTTACTGCAAAATTCCTCTTGTTTGGGTCAATGCACCTAACTAGCACATCTTTCAGAATGTAGAAGGAAACGGGACCCAGAAGAAACCCACGCAGACACGGGAAGAACATTCAAACTCCACACAGACTCCAACCCAAGCCGGGAATGGAACCTGGATCTGTGGTGCTGTGAGGCAGCAGTGCTAAACATTGTGCTACCATGTTGTTCCACAAAGAAGCATTGCCTCCTTTTGACAACACTAACTGCCATATCCTGGTAACTCTTTGTAGATCCCAGAGTTTCTCAGCATGTTCTCGAATGAGTGAATGTGTAAATGAAAGGATGATGAGAGCACCCCCTCCACTTTGGAAACCTCAGCCGAACTTGTATCCAAGATTGCCATCACAGATGTTAGACCAGCCTTCTTGAAAAATCAACCCATGGAAAGCAACAGGCCCAGATGGGGTACCCGGATGAGCACTCAGGTCCTGCATGGATCAGCTGATGGGAATATTCACAGACATCTTTAACGTCTCATTAACTAATTTAATGTCCCTTTCTGCTTCAAGAAGGCAACCATCATACCTGTACCAAAGAAAAGCCAGGCAGCATGCCTTCATGACTATTGTCTGGCGGTTCTGACATTCATCATTACGAAGTGCTTTGAAAGGTCAGTCATGGCACAAATCAATTCTGGCCTTCCAGGTTGCTTGTATCCACTACAGTTCGCCTTTTGCCACAACATGTCCACAGGAAATGCCATCTTCCTGGCCCTACACTCAACCCTGAAACACCTAGCTAATAAAGACACATATTCCTATTTATTCGCTACAGCTCAGATTTCAAAACAATTATTCCTACAAAACACATCTCCAAACTTTGTAACCTGGGCCTCAGCACCTCCCTCTGCAACTGGATCCTGAACTTCCTAATCCACAGACTGTAATTAGTAAGGAAAGACAACAACATCCCCTCCATGATCATTCTCAACATCACTGCCCCACAAGGTTGTGTCTTCAGCTCCTTACTACACTCTATGACAATACTATAGTTAAGAAATCCCACCAATGCCTCTACCTTCTCAGGAGGCTAAGTAAATTTGACATGTCTGCTTTGATTCTCACCGACTTTTACAGATGCACCATAGAAGGATTCTTTCTGATTATATCACACTTTGGTATGGCTCCTGTCTGTCCAAGACTGCAAGAAACTGCAAGGGTTATGAATGAAGTCCAGTCCATCATGCAAACTAGCGTCCCATCAATTAACTCTGTCTACACTTGCAGCTGCCTCGGAAAAGTAGCTAGCATAATCAAGGATCCCAAGCAACACAGACATACTCTGTTCCACTTCTTCAATCGGAAAAAAGATACAAAAGTCTGAGGTCACATACCAACTGACTCAAGAACAACTTCTTTGCTGCTGCCATCAGAACTTTGAATGGACTTACCTTGTATTAAATTGATCGTTCTCAATATCCTAACTGTAACACTACATTCTGCACTCTCTCTTTTGCTTCTCAATGTACGGTGTGCCTTGTCTGTATAGCACACAAGAAACAATACTTTTCACTGTATACAAATACATGTAACAATAATAAATCAAATCAAATCAGAGTGAATGCATGAGTGTGTAAAAATGTAAAAGAGTTGGTTGGCATGGCAAATGGGTAAATCAGTAGAGCAGCAGGTGGGTAAGATAGAAGTTAGGTATGGTAAAAGCTGAGTATGGTGAGTAGCAACAGGTAGGAAACAGGATGATCTGGGCCAATGTTTCAAGGCAATACGCTATCCAATCCAATATTTGAAGATACTCCGATACATTGCAGAGATATTGATAGAAATGGCATTGTAGAATGCTGTTCAAAGGTTTTGATTTTCTTTTATCGCAGCTCAACAGTCCATGGAAAACACATCTGATGGAAATTCATGGATTTGCAAATGTAATATGGGGACAGGATTTCAAGTGGAGGCAGTGACCCCACTATCAGCCAGAAAATTGGAGGGTCTGGAAGCTACAAATCAATTTAACTGTTTCAGGCAACTAGCTACCTGGAATAGAGACACTCTCCCTCTGAAACAAATTGTCCTGCTTCCAAGAACTCAAGAGGGAAGTGGGGAGATATTCCCATTGGGCAGGCCTCTGCGACAAGGGAAGATCTCAATGAGCCTCAGGGTATCTGATCAGAAGAGATCTCCCTATTCCACCTGTCCAGAGCTCAAAGGGAGACATCCCTAAGTGGCAAAGTGACCCCTGCCACTGAAGAAATACCAGCAGTGGTGGGAAATGGTGGGTATTTAACCATTAGTTGGCCACATAACAGCTTCAATTGGCTTGAGGATGGGCAAGCTGCCCACCATCGCCCTGCCACCGATAAAGTATAGTGGAAAGCTATGGGGGCATGGTGCCTCCAACCATCCAATTCAATTTTACATCCTAGCCTGCTTCTGGGTAGAGGGGTCACAATGGTGGTGGCCTTGAAGATCCACAGCACCATAAGATGAATTTATTGAACTAAGATGAATTCATTGTTAAGTAATCCAATGGGGAGTTACCTTGAAAAAGGGTGCAAATTGAAAAACTGTGCTTCTCCGATCTAATTCTTCACTTATGATGCAGATCAGCGCGTTGACTTTTGATTATTTTTAAATTGGGCAATAAAATAGGTAATAACTGAATAGAATACATATTATAATCCAAGTATAGTTTCAGATTGGTAAAGTTGAATAATGCACAGGCTCAAATAATCCCTTTAAGTGCTAGATTTCCACATCAATCACCAAGAAAAAAAATATTTCTTAAATAAAATGCGCAGAAACAAATATATCAAATGCAAAAACATGAGAAGGATTGTAGTCATTAATTTAGCTTAAAACAGTTGTTTCAAATTTCAAAGGGAATACAAAAAGAATACCTCTGTACACTGGAAAACATAGAGTAAACAGTGGCCATTAAACCCACAAACCTGTCCCTTTCACAAATTGTGCTGTTCTATTTCAGTTCCATTCTACTGATAATGCCAGGAGGGAGAAACGTGCTCAATGATTCTGCCAGTACCTACCCTCAAACCAATCTAAGTTACACTTTCCACTCCATGGGTGATGGGAGTCTGGAACTCTGCCTGAAGGAATAATGGAGACAGAGACTCTCCTAACATGTAGTTAGTATTTAGATGTGCATTGTGATGCCAAGGCATACAAGGCTATGTGCTAAGTGATGGAAAATGGAATTAGAATAGGTAGGTGGCTGTTTTTGACTGGCACAGATGCAATGGGCCGAAGGGCCTTTTTGTGTAATAGATCTCAATGACTTTAAATCAATGTTTTACAAACTTTTTTTCCCAAGGACCCACCTTTGCCAATTGGCAAACTGGCCAACCTTTGGCATGTTCACTTACCTCTAATGTGACTGGGGGACCTGTCAGTCACGTTCACAGGGTGAGATGGTAATGCGCATATCAGGTGTAGAGTTCAGCCTATTTCTTTGCGCTGTCTTCACCTTTGTGAGAATGGAAAATCCCACTTTCCACATGCAGGTTGTCATGAAGGGCAATTGCAACAAGATGCTTGTATTACTCAGTGCTGAAAAGTCCTGGGAGATGTTAATCCAGGATGATGACAACCCTATGGATTTGTGGCATGTTTTTAACGTGTTGTCATAGATCAAGTGCAGCAGCTCAATCTCTTCATTTGTAGTCAGCTGCAAATTCATAACTGATTCTGGAATCTCAAACTCAAAAGGAGTTTTCATCCAACTCTTCTCTTTCAGAAACTGAAACTGCTCTGGAAAAACTGTTGATCAGCGCAGGCAGATGCAACTGAATATAACTTCCCTTACAGACAATTCCCTTACTAATGCTGTTTTCTTTAATGTGCCGTTGTAGTGTCAGAAACATTTAGTTGTTGTGGCTTTTTACTCCTACTTTTGGAAAGTATCTATTTGTTCCCAGAGCCAAAAGCTATCATCATTCTTTTCTTGCAATTTTAGGTTCAGTTTGTTTAGAACTGAAAAGATGTCAGCAAGGTAAGACAGAGTTAGCATCCAACTTTCATTACCAAGTGAATCAGTCAGAGGAGATGATATCCCAATGAAGACAGCGTGGATTTCAAACTCTGCCAAGCATCCGATCCCATGACTGCAAACATACCTCTGTGTAGAACAATAAATTTTGTGTGCTTGACACCCATTTCAGAACACAGAGACTTAAAAAGCTTGGTAATAAATGCACTACATTTCATGAAATTCACATTTAAGGTTTCTTTCAACACCATTTCAAGATTGGATGGAATTCCTTTCAATGCCAAAGCTTTGAGGTGAATGATTTCAGGCAATGTCCTGACCAGTTGCCTCCTTAATCCTTATTATAACTCCACTGTTTTTTTCCAGTCATGTTGGCTGCCCCATGACTTGTGATTCCTCTGTAATTAACCCAGTCAAGCCTGCACTTTCCAATCACATAAACGTTCAATGTTTCAAAGATCTGTGTGCCAGTTACATTGGTTGGTAATGACAAGCCTCAAAAAATTCATTGTGCCAAACATATCATAGAATCCAGAATCATAGAATCATAAAAGGTCATTCGGCCCGTCGAATCTGCACCAAACACAATCCCACATAGATCCTATTTCCATTACTCCTCATATTTACCCTGCTAATCCCCCTGACACTAAGGTCAATTTAGCATGGTTAATCAACATAACCAGCACATCTTTGGACTGTGGAAGACTGGAGTACCTGGAGGAAATCCATGCAGACTGTGACCCGAGTCAGAATTGAACCCGGGTCAGTTCCCGGGTCCCTGGTACTGTGAGGCAACGATACTAACTACTGTTCCACTGTAAACTAGCAAGATTGCACAATCTGTAAGTTATACTTTCATCTAATTGTATTGAAAACTCCCATGCTAACTTTAAATGAGAATTAAGCAATTCTCAGTAATATCACTAATTTGGCGAGTCACTGTGTTATCACGAAGTGGGATACATTTCAGTTTTTCAGCTGATTTTTCATCTGAGACTGTATGAACGGTGTCTGATCTTTCAAGGAGAATTAATCCCTCTGCAATAATGTGGGGCCTTTTCGCCTTAGCCACACAGTAAGCTATCATGTCAGAAGCTAATTGTGTTTTGTCATTCAATCTTAAATTTCTGCTAAGAACTTCAGCTGATGATTTCAGTTCTTGCTGCATCCTTTGAAAAAAATCCAAAGTTTTATTCTCTGGATCGCCATGTGTAGTCTTCAGATACCTTTGCAGTTATGGAAGTTTTAAACTTTCATTCGCCAGTATTTCCCCACTTATAACACATGTGGGTTTTGCATCCTCATTCGTATTGGCACAATTATTAAAACCATACCTCAAGAAGTCATCTTTTTACTGTTTTGCTCCTGATTTTAATTCCTTCTGTGTTTGCTGTTCACTGAAGGCTCCAGTGCTCTGTACAGAGCTAACGGTAGCACTGTTCTGCTCTATTGTAGACTCTCCAGCAGATTCTGTTGTGAGATCCTGATCAGTCGGCACTCTTCTTGTTGTGTCTCTGGCCTTCTCTTGTCACAAAACCGTCCATGTCCACGGTCCTCTTTTCCAGCACAAATAAAAGAAATTCCCTTCCAAGTAATTCATTCCAAAAGCATGTATATACAGGGTGTTTGGCGTCAAACGTACATGTAGGGTGCACAAACTTGCTCACTGTTGCCTCTTATGGTTAGAAAACACTGTTAATTATGTTTATTTTGAGTCTTGCTTCTTGGCTTCTCCAGCCAGAAGATGTTACAAAATTTCTTCTACTTCTCCTGCTTGTGATGCACACCCGATGGGCTCAGTGCTTCATTCTACCCATCCCCTGTCTGGTTCATAATTCCCAAGGGAATAAAAATTAATACACTGGGGTTTGCTCACATTTGGAGTCCTGTGTGCAGTTCTTGGCACCGAAGTCAGGCAATCTTTGGGGAACACCATGTCCCTTTATATCCACCCCCACCTATGGGTCATGACCCTGATTGAAAAAGCCTGCTTAAATCAAAATCCAAATGTCTGTGCAATTTTACACCCTACTTTCCAAACGAACTACAAATTAGCAGCAGGAGTAAGCCACTTGGCCCCTCGTGCCTGCTGACTTGATTGTAAACTCAACCCCTCATTCCTGTTAAACCCGATAAACTTTTATCTTCCCCCCAACCCCGTAGAAGAAGTAGAAGAAAGTCTGTGCACCTTACATTTACACTGGATGCCAAACACCCTGTACATACCCTGGCATGAATTATTTGGAGGGGATTTCTTTTACTTGCGATGGAGAAAAGAACTGCGGAAATGGAATGTTTTGTGATAAGGGATGGCCAGATACAATAACGTTGGGCCGAAGGGCCTGTTTCCCGTGCTGTTTTGTTCTTAATAACAGGAAGAGTGCCGACTGATCAGGATCTCACAATGGAATCTGCTGGATAGTTAATCAATAATCTACCTATCTCTGCCTTAAGTATATTCAAAAATTCTGGAATTCTCTTCCTGAAAAGGCAGTGGAAACAAACACTCACAATTCTCTGAGAGAAAGAAATTCTCATTTCTGTCTTTAATAAGTGACCTCTTGGCTGATGTAGGTATCAGGGCAGAGAATTCAATGGACAAGCAAAAGGACTGTAGATCTTGGGTGTGAATTTCTGGTCAAAGATGGGCAGCACCAAAAAATTCCAGATCTTATTTTTAAATAGTGAGCCTAGTTTTAGATTTTCTCACAAGAGGAAACATTCTCTCCACATCCACCATGTTAAGAACACTCAGGACCTTAAATGTTTCAATCAAGTTGTCTCTTACTTTTTAAAGCTCTAGCGAATACAAACCTAATGTGTCCAACATTTCTTCATAGGACAACTTGCTTATTCCTAGTTCTAGCCCCGTAAACTTTTCTGAACTGTCTCTAATGCATTTACTTAAATAAAGAGATCAATGCTGTTCATGATACTCCAGACGTGGTCTCAACAATGCCTTGTAAAACTGAAGCAGAACATGGTTAGCACTGCTGTCTCACAGCATCAGGGACCTGGGTTCTATTCCAGCCTTGGGCCACTCTCTGTGTGGAGTCTATATGTTCTCCTCATGTCAGTGTGGGTTTTCTCTGGGTGCTCCAGTTTCTTCCCACAGTCTGAAAGATGTACTAGTTAGGTGCATTGACCATGCTAAATTCTTCCTCAGACTACTGGAACAGGCGCAGGGTCATGGCGACTAGGGAATTTTCACTGTAACTTAATTGCAATGTTAATGTAAGCCTACTTGCAACATTAATAAATAAACTTAAAAACATTTAATCAATTCCTCTTACAATAAATAATAACATTCTATTAATTTCCCTAATTACTTACTATACCAGAATACTAGCATTTTGTGACTCATGAGCAAGGTCACCCAAATCCCTCTGAACATGAGACCTTTGCAGTCTCTCATCACTTCACTAAGTTTATTTTTTATTCTTCTAGCTAAAATGGAAAATTTCACATCAACCCACGTTATACTCCATTTGCCAGCTTTGTCCACTTATTTAGCCATGTATGTCCCTTTGCAACTTCAATGTATCCTTTTAACAACTTACTTTCCTACCTATCTTTGTGCTGTCAGCAGATTTATCAATCGTACCTTTAGTCCTTTCATCCAAGATATTTATATAAATTGTAAAAAGCTGAGGCCCCAGTACTGATCCCTGTGGCACACCAATCGTTGTATCCTGTTAACCAGAAAAAGAACCATTTATGCCAATTACGTTAGCCAGCCAATTTTCTATCTGCATTGATATGTTACCCTGTACATGAACTTTTACATTCTGCAATGATATTTGTTGTGGCAGATTGTCAAATGTCTTCTCAAATTCTAAGTACAGTACATCAACCAGTTTCACAGAGAGGGGGTTAATATCTGAAACAAGCTGCCAGAAACAAGTAGTAGAGGCAGGTACAATTTTGTTTTTTAAAAAGCATTTAGACAGTTACATGAGTAGCATGAGTATAGAGGGATATGGGCCGAAAGTGGGCAATTGGAACTAGCTTAGTGTTAAGAAAAAAAAGAGGCATGGACAAACTGGGCCAAGGGCTTGTATCCATGCTGTAAACCTCTATGACTCTATGTCAAATAAATTAGTTAAATATGATTTCCCTGTCACAAAACATGTTGACTGTGCCTGATTGCCTTGAAGATTTATAAGTGCACTGCTATAACATTTTAACAATGTTTTCTAACATTTTCCCTATGACAGAAAGCTTCCCTATCCCCATCAAGTTAACTAGCCTTTAATTTCCACCTTTCTGTCTCCTTCATATTTTGAAAAAAAGGAGATTGCTATCTTTGACCACTTGTCTGCTCTTTGTGTGCATATGGCACATTTTTAAGATCACCCCACAAGCTCTAAAGCTGCTCACTTTAATTTTGATCATCTTACACATTGCTATATATGAGTCACAGGTTCATGTTCCATGTTAAAAGGGATCCTTTTATTAAGCTGCTAATCATAGCACAAACATAATCATTTTAATTGATCCTTTTTTGAATGCTTATTCATCGATGCCTTGTCAATCCTCTCAAGCTGCTCGCTGTACTACAGGAGCTTAAAACATGGAGAAGTGGAACATTGAAATGCCAGCAACAGTTTGATAGAAATTGGCACGCAACAATAGTCATTGACTTCCCAGTGGGTGTAACAATGATATAAAGAAAGCGTGCAGCATAAAAACTACAGAACTATGAAAATCTTACAGAAACTTTAATAAAGTTTACAGATTATTTTCAACCCATAGTCCTATAAAAGTTGACAGTGCAGATGTCATTCAGTCCATTATGTTTTCTTGCTAAAGTTATTCAAAATAAATATTGCTTTCCTCTCCTCACCTCATAAGCCTATATTGATCTCTGTTTCAAATGTTTCTATTTCCCCTTGTGCAAGGAGGTCTCAGATTTCTGTGTCTATCTCCCTGTATTCTTATACATGGTCTTACTTAGCAATTGTTTACCTTGCTTCTCAATACATTATTATTTTCCTTTGTCACTTTTAAATTACCTTACATAACGCATAGCCTGAATTTTTCAGATGGCATGGTCTTGAAACTCATCATCTCGATGTGCCCCATGGCCACTTCACATCCGAATGAGTATTACGTGTCTACAGGTAGGAATTCAGCCCCTCACTTATAGGGCTGATGGCCAATCTGATAGACCAGCAGCTTTTCAGTCATAGAGTCATAATGTTTACAGCATGGAAACAGGCCTTTGGCCCAACTTGTTTATCCCCCCCCCCCCCTTTTTGCTTAAACCCCAAGCTAATCTCAATACCTGCATTTGGCCCATATCCCTCTATACTCATCTTACCCATGTAACTGTCTAAATGCTTTTCAGAAGACAAAATTGTACCCACCTCTACTACTACCTCCCTGCAGCAACAAGAGCTGCAAAGTACTGGAAAGGAAGTACATGACTAAAGACTAAAGTAAATTCCAGAACAGAGAAGGAAGGAAAGAGTAGGGAAGGCCTGGTGGGGGGAGGAATGGTGGCAGGTTGAACTGAGGCTAGGAGTTGGGATATCATGGGTGGGAGAGAGATCCAGTGACTATTGGACCTCATGGAATCTGATTTCAAAAGGAGTCTTCTGATGGTCGTGCCACGTCCAACCCCTTCCACGTCTCCTTCCTGGCTGAGACCTAAGTCCATTACTTCCCCCACACCAAATTCAATCATCCTGCCAGTCTATAAGTTGAGACAGGGTGGGAAATGGCCCATTAAGTGGCCATTAATTGGCCATTTAAAGTCATCAAATGGGGCAACGATGGTCTTCCCATCCAAAGAATTAGTGGACCAATAGAAAGTCGTTATGCGATTGGGATGGATGAGAAAGTGGAGGGGATCTTGTCCCTTCAATTTCCTGCTTAAAAACCTGCCAGTGGGGGGGGTGTGAAATTCTGGCCATTATTCCCCATTCCTCGCCATCAAAACTATGCAGAAGCAACATGCTAACAAGCCTAAGCCAGTGCTGCTCTGTGCCTTAAATTCTGCACCAGCAATATGGGTTGCTATACCTTGATGAGAAACATTATCTACTTCCCCTGCTTTCTCCTCCACATAATACCACCAGCAGAAATCCAGGATTCAGTATAACGAAACCGCGGATACCAACTTCTGTACTTTAAAGAATATTAATTTCTTCCATGTCCTATTTTTATCACACTGCTTAACACATTTGTTTAAATGCCTGTCTGTAGCATTCTATACTATAATTAATCTGTTTATTTTGACATAGTAATCACTGCATTGAAATAGCTCAGGCAAAAATTTAACACAAAAGTACTAAGTGATGTTTAAGTAGTTATTGGCCAACCTTTAGACAGGCACTTTTGGCTTAAACTAGGTTGTGTTTTGTTAAATTTTGAATGACTTTAAAAAGATGTACAGCCTTATTTAAAATGTAAGTACATCGGGCCTGAAAATATCGGGTGGTGGAAAAGCACACTGCACACTATCTCAATTCAGTGCCACAGAAATTGAATTGGATAGTGGATAGATTACACAGTAAATTACACTGGCTTCCCTAAAAGGAGAGGACACATCAGAGAGAAAGCTGTCCTGGATTACATCCATTCGAATTCTCCCTCAGAGCAGCAGTGCCAGAGGCTTGGGCACAGATGCGTTTTATACAGCTCCGTCAGGAACTTTCTGCTCTTATATTTTATGGTAAGAAAACTCACAACACCAGGTTAAAGTCCAACAGGTTTATTTGGCATCACAAGCTTTCGGACTGCTGCTCCTTCATCATGTGAGTCATCCTACCTCAGTCCAATGTCAGCATTTCCACATCATGGCCTATATTCTATGCTTCAGCTAATAAAGGAAAGTATCCCATAAGTCTTCTTAACCACCTTATTTACCTATCCTGCTATCTTCAGGGATCTTTCGACATGCACCCAAGGTCCCTCTGGTCCTCTGTACTTCCTAACATCCTACTGTTCATTGTGTATTTCCTTGCCTTGTTATTCCTCCCAAAATGCATTACATCAACTTTTCAAAGTTAAATTCCATTTGCCATTTTTCTACCCATTTGACCAGCCTGCTATATCTTCCTGATATCTAAGATTTTCCTCCTCACCATTTACTGAAGCAACAATTTTAGTGTCATCAGGAAATTTATTGATCATTTCCTCCTCTGCACCCCCAAAAAACAAAACAACCATTGACCATCACTCTATGCCTCCTACCACTAAGTCCATTTTGGATCCAATTTGCCCAAGTTCCCCTGGATCCTATAGGCCTTTCAAAATAATTAATTAGTTGTGAAATACTTTAGAACACCTTGAGCATGCGAAAGGTGCTACAGTAAATACAAGCACTTTCTACTTTAATAACATTTCTGGATGGATTTCAAACTGATTTAGTACTTGCAGAAATTCTGTCCTTCAAATAGTAAATATTGAAGTCTAAAAAGTAATTCTTATATTTTGGTTTGCCCAATCTCTCCAGGAGTACTGCAACTCTTTAAAATTAAGCTTTACATTCTACAATAGGGAAATATTTGTGTTTCATTATTACTTCTTTCTTCAAATTGATTAGATCTAAAGGAAACTTTACAACACATCTCTTCAGTTGTTCAGTATAACAGTGCAAGTCAGAAACAGATCTACAGCACTATGAGACTACACAAAAAGTGAAGCTTTACAAAGATCATCCTTCTACTGTTTAGTTTGCTGATAAACCTGGCTGAGATATGATCCACTGTCCACCTTTTAAGCAATTATCATTCTTTCTGCTCACTTAAAATAGCTCACCTTCAGCTTTATATTTGACCTATATGCTACATGCACCAAGAATCCATCTTCACAAGTACATTCAGTTATCTTGTAAATGTTTTCAAAATGATAAACAACATGTGACCTTTCTCATAGTAAGTGGTTTGCATTACTTATTACATTTACATCGTGTGCCAATGGAATTACTGTGTAACCAGTCATGACATTATCCAGATGAACTATGCTGCTGATGTCTGGTGCCAGGTTGGAGAGGTTCTAAAGAAAGCTCTTTGATCTGAACTATTGGGCTGAACGTTTCTGGTCCTTTCTGCTGGTGAGAACTTCTAGTCTCATTGATGGAGAACCCCCCCCTCATTGTGTTTCCCAGTGGCAGAGGGTGCAGGGCACACAAAACCCCATAGACATTGACAGGACTGGAGGCTTTACCATCAGAAAATATGCCAGAGGGCCGGAAAATCCCACTGAAAGTCTGGCTAATTATTTCCAGCAATGTCTATTTTTATTTATTACTGAAGAGGTTAGATTTTGGATGGTGATATTTTTAAAGCAGTAAGTTACTCGGTTAAGTAAGATTAATGCTAGGTCTCGCTAACTGGCAAGAAAATGATTATCAAAAACCTTCATTAACTTGCAGTTTACTCATAAATGGACTCTGATAGCTTCTTTGATAGCTTAGTGGATTAGTGAAACATCCTATATGTTACTAAATTAATTAGGTAACACAGTGGCACAATGGTTAGCGTTGCTATCTTACAGCACCAGGGACATGGGTTCAATTCCCAGCTCAGGTCATTGTCTGTGCAGAATCTGCACGTTCTCCTTGTGTCTACATAGATTTCCTCTGAGTGCTCTGGTTTCCTCCCACAGTCCAAAAATGTGTGGGTTGGTTCATTGGCCATGTTAAATTGATCCTAGTGTCAGGGGCCTACCAGGGTAAATATGTGGGATTATGGGAATAGAGCTTGGGTGGGATTGTGTTTGGTGCAGACTTGATGGGCCAAATGGCCTCCTTCTGCACTGTGGGAATTCCATATCAGTAAAGTTTAAAGTTAGATTCTTTGTTAGATTTAGAAATATATCATATCAAGGTAATCTTATAAGTAGTTGAATGGGTATAATATTAAATGGTAAATATCTGATTACTATGTACCTATGATTAGTACTACATTGATTCCAGTTGGGATGGTTCTAGCAGTGTTAGTGTTGCCTTGGTGTTACAGACCATGTAAGGGGTGAAAATAAAAATCTCCATTTTTTGGTAGTTGTGACATACATCAAGATTTACTAATTGCTTTATGATCTGCAAATTTCTTGTCGGAGTGTCTCAGGCCAGGGAACATACCTTCAGAATTAGATTCAGTTAGGAAAAACTTCATCATACAAAGGATGGTAAAACTTTGCAACTCTCTCCCCAAAAAAGCTGTCCAGTTAATGACATTAAATCTGTAACTGATAGACTTTTACTAGCTGAGGGCGTAAAAGGGATATGGAACCAATCCAGGTAGATAGAGTTTTAACACAGATCACTCATTATCTACTGATGAGTGACTAAAATGGGCTTGAGGGGTCAAATGGATTTGTCGTATTCCTACGGCTAACTGTGACCCCCTGGTGAAAATGCATGTGTGTTTGAATGATGGATGAGGAACAGGATTTGAATGATAGATGAGGAACAGGTTCACATGAGATTCCCCAAGAATCAGTGGCCTGCTGATCCTCACCATTTGGTGTTGTAAATGCAGAAAGGTCATTTGGATGAGGTGGTGAAGGCTGGATATCACACGGCCTTTGGAAAAAAGAAAGAACATTGAAAAAAGGAAAAGAATGGCTGTCTGCTTACCCGTACTCTGATGACATTGACTTCCACAGCCAGTAACATGCCATACAATATGGCCAATAGTGCTGCAATACAGAATCGGAGTTGGCTCAATCCAATTCCATGCTCACAAAACTTGGCAAATTTGACAGTTTTTGTAATGAAAGCCAAAGTCCAGTAGACCAGCAAAGCTGCAAAACAAACACACACACATAACTGATACCAAACTATAAAAAATACCAACATAATTACACTTGTAATTCAACAGTTTGAATTATTAACATTATGTGCACTGCTGAGCTGATAATTTAAGTCTTTATGCTTGAGTGAAAACAAATAATTTTAAACGAAAGCTTTTGACTGGCATATATCAAGATTTAATAATTGCTTAAATATCTGCAAATTTGTGCCATTGAATTGTTAACTTTTTTGATCAATTACTGTGTTATAGAAGTTCTCAAGTAGAAACATAAGGACTGGAATAGACCATTTGGCCCATCAAACCCTCATTACCCTTTTGTTAGTCAATGCATATTGTTGGTCTTTCTAATCCAAATACTTCTATAATTAATCATCTTATTTTCCACCTATGGTTAGCATGTAAACACCTTAATCAGAAACAAAGATGTTAGATTTGCTTGTAAAATGATTTTGTATTTTAATTTTTAAAATATTAAAAATATATATATAAAACATGTTAAAATTATCCTTGTTCTGAATTCCTAAAGTGGAAGACATTACATCTTCTGTTGTCAGAATTTGATATAATCACACCCTGGATAGTCTCACAGAATGAGTTCCTATTTTACAATTAATATAACAGAAGGAACAGCTTTTTGTTATTTACCCTTGCAAACACCTTCATTCATCAACACTTCTAATCAGTTTATCCTCTTAACCTTGACATCTTCAGGGAATGTGATCTAATATTGCCTACAAATATAATAGAACAAAATCCTTAGTAGTTCATGTGAGGCATTGAATTATGCATCAAGATTTCAAAGGCAACGCGCATGAAGTCAGTAATTGACCACACTCATGGGGTGTTGGCACTGTTATATAACATTTTGATTGTATTTTCATTGAAAATAAATGTATTTCAGCGACAATTGTATAGTTAGGTCATGTCTTCTTCCAAACTCCTCGGTATTCTCAAACAGCTTTATCGAGGAAAGGGCATTATAGGGTGTCAGAGAGGGGTATTACCTTTGGTGGGGGAACATGTTCACATCCTTTCAGGGTGGTTTGTCCATCCTTTATCACCACCTGGCACTCAGCTCTCACCTGTGGCTACCCGTAGCTGTTTGCATGTGACAGCGGCCACACCCTGGCAATGGCTTCGATAAGAAGGCTAAACCAGGTGAGGGTAGCCAACGGGTCTCAAGCCTCGGTGAGATAGGGAGATGTCTATCCCAGCATGTGAAGACAGAGTCTGGCCGATTGAGTGGATGAGACCAACGGAAAGTCCAATGATCAAAAAGATGGTCTCTGCAAGTGTCGTGGAATGCAAAGAGCAGGACAAGATACAGAAGACATCCTACATCCTGAAGACAAAGTACAGAGATCATCCACTGCGCCTAGTCCTACCTCCAACCATCTTGACTCTTGTTTTGCCACTGGATCTACAAGGGAATTGGGAGAGAGAGTGAGGCTGATGCTGTGCAACTCTCCCTCACTTTAATCCAGATCAAGTGCTAGGTTTGGCACCTTCATCAGCATCATCATCATCATAAGTGTTCTGTTGAACCCTTGAAGTCCTGTGGCAATGCAGCAGTAGTAGATACACTGGGAGCTGGATTCATGTCCTTGCACGCAGGCGTCTCAGGTCTGATAGTAGTTTTCCGCTGACTGAAGCAGCAGTAGAACTCGGTGTCTACCTGGGCGATTGAGCAGTCCTTTTCAGGAATGCACTGCTCACCTCCACAGAATAAGGAAGGGGTGAGAAAAGGTGCCCTAAACATTGCTTACTTCACTATACCCTGGCCAGTTTACTGCTGCTGGCGGAGATCCTACCTTGTGGTCGAACAAACAGAATGAAATACAAGATGACACCGCTCACCATTGGCACTTGGAACATGCACACGCTTTTGGACAACCTTACAGCAGACAGACCAGAGAGAAGAATAGTCTTGGTTGCCAGAGAGCTTGCAAGATACAACATTGGCATTGCAGCGAAACTTGTCTTGCCAACATAGGTCAGTTGACTGAAATTGGAGGTGGATACACTTTATTCTGGAGCGATCGTGGCAGCGATGAGCGTCGTGATGCTGGAGTTGGATTGCCCATCAAGAGTCACCTTGTTCAGAAACTTGATAGTCTACCCAAGGGTGTGAATGACCGGCTTATGACATTACAGCTTCAGCTACAGAACAGAAGTCAAGCCACCCTGATCAGCGCCTATGCTTGCACAATGAACAAGCCGGACGAGATGAAAGACAAGTTCTATGAAGAACTAGATGCCTACACAGGCTCATTGTCTCCAAAATGAGGCTCCGCATCACACACAAGAGGCGACCATAAGGAAGCAAGGTTATGAAAAGAATCAAAGCTAAAGAATCCCAGCATAGCTTCAGCATTGACTTTTTGTAAGCAAGGATCCATTCCTCAGGAACTTAAAGATGCTTCCATTGTAGACCTCTACAAGAGGAAGAGCAATCGGCAAGTATGCGACAACCACCAAGGAATCCTGCTGCTCTCCATCATTGGAAAACCTCGCAAGAGTCCTGCTAAATCACCTGGTCACTCATCTGAAGCTAGACCTGCTCCAGAGTCACAGTGTGGCTTCTGCAAAGGTCAAAGGACTAGTGACATGATTTTTGCTATGCACCAACTTTAGGAAAAGTGTCAGAAGCAGAATTGTGAGCTCTACACAAAACCTTCGACACTGTAAGCCGACAAGGCTTGTGGTGAATCAAGTCAAAGTTCGGCTGCCCCCCCAAAATTTATTCAGATGATACACCAGTTCCATGATGGCATAATGGCCAGAGTACTGGATGGCGGAGAATCCTCTGAGGCATTCCCAGTCACCAAGGGCGTTAAACACGCATGTATGCTCACACCCACACTGTTCAGCATGATGTTTACTGCTATGCTGAATGATGTCTTCCAGGACAATGTTATTGGAATCAGCCTCAAGTACAGAGTGGATGGGAAGCCCTTCAACCTGAGGAGACTTCAAGCTATTATCAAAGTGAAGGAGACTGTTCTGAGAGACTTCCCCTTTGCTGATGACTGTGCCTGTATGATGGCTTAGAGCCAGAGATGCAAGTCAGCATGGACAAATTTTCCATGGCTTGTGACAACTTTGGACTCACCATCAACATTAAAAAGACTGAAGTCATGCACCAGCCTGTTCCTCATGCACCGTACACAGAACCCATAATCACAATCAAAGGGCAGAAACTAAGGCAGTGGACTAGTTCACTTATCTTGGCAGCACCCTCTCCCAAGCAGTGACTATTGATACAGAAGTTAACTACAGAATAGCAAAGGCAAGTTCTGCTTTCGGTAGACTGCGCTCCACTGTATGGGAATATCGAGGAATCAGCCCAGCAACAAAACTGAAGGCTTAAGCACCGTGGTATTCACTACGCTCCTGTATGCCTGTGAAAAGTGGACTGTGTATTGAAGGCATGCAAGACAGCTCAATCATTTCCACATGAATAGTCTTCGCACAATATTACGCATCCGATGGCAAGACAAAGTACCAGACACTGAAGTTCTCTCTAGAGCAAGTCTATCCTCAGTCCACACACTGCTGATGAGAATGCATACCCGGTGGGCAAGTCATGTCATCCGTATATCAGACGAGCGCATACCCAAGCAGCTCCTTTTTGGGGAACTCTCTGCTGGAAGATGCTCGCATGGAGGGCAGACGGAACATTTCAAAGACACACTCAAGGCCTCCCTAAAGTTGCTTGAAATTGACACGACCACCTGGGAAGCACTGGCACAAAACTGCCCTACCTGGTGTACCTCATCCACAAAGGCTGTCAAGTTCAGGAAGCAAGATGTATTGCTGAAGGTGTACAATTTAAGCACAAGCTGCGCAAGTCCAGAGCCACCAGTGCAACATTTAGAGTGTCTACACAAGTCTGTGTAATATGTGCCAGAACATTCCATGCAGGAATTGGCTGATAAGTCATCTTCGGATACACCACAATCAGCCTCAAAATGACTATGGTATCGAGGTCCTCATCGATGACGTTGGACAAACAACAATATCAAGGAAGCCATACTTTACTGTATTATTTGCTTTCTGGGTGTTAATGAAGTTGTGTACAACCTAATCAATGGACTTTTATGAGGGAATTGGGTATTTGGAGTTACAAAACTTTCTGACTCTACAGTTTTTACTGCCATATTTTTGTGTCCTGGAGGCCAAGTGGGGGGAGCAGGGGGCGGGAGGATGGAAGCAATGGAAATGGATGGTGCAGCCTGCAGCCTGGAATGCATTCCCTATGTTTACCAGGATTTACACCTAATTGGAATGATGAATGCCAATCCCACAAAGCCTTACCCCTCATCCAACCACACATCCCAAAAGCCCCCTCCGTGACCTCCGTATCGCAAAGTTTCTTCCATGTTTCTATGCATCCTCTATGTCTGGTCTTCCAATATCCACAATATACAGAACCAATGAGCCATTAGCTAACTTAGCAAGTCATTGAAAAATACCTGAAACTGACATAATGAGCAGAAGCTTTGAAAAGATGCTTTGGCAAAAAATGGCTGAGCTTATAATCTCTTGCGTCAGTTAACCATATACATTAATAGTCTGGCATCAAAAGCTTTTCTCTAATTCACATAGCTTATTATTGTGTAATGGAAAGTCAAAATAAACACAGGCAGGAAAAATACTCTTCAAAGAATCAGCGTCATTAATACCTAAAAATAGTGATGGCTGCAAACAAAGCTCTCTCTCCTCTCTGCAACTATGTAAACATTATTTGCTTAGATATAAATGAATTAGCCATTCTTGGAGTTTAGCCAGGTATTGATAATGTGGTCATCTGGAAAGTGTATTAACAAAAATCGGCTGAACAGACAGCCTTATTAAGAATGTTTAGCTGAAGACCAAGTATGGTTAATGGACAGACATGTCAGCAAGCAATGCATATACAGTTGCACTGTTTTAAAGTCTTGAATTGGAGGGAACAAGCTCAGGGCAGCAAAGGTTTCAACTTCTGATATTGAGTCTTGAGAAGCAATGCTGCATGACTGGGCTTCACAAAGGGAAGGTTTGTAAAGTATATTTTCCACAGCTTCATTGGCTTCATTTGGTTGTACAGCTGAGGTTATAACAGACTAAAAATCTATCCGGATCCCATGTGCATCATAGTTTGACAATTAAATTTACAGATCGGCAAGGCAGCAGCAAGAAACAGCATGCACTAAGATCCATTTAAGTGCTATCTTGTCTTAATCTTGATCACAGATATTGAAATTCCTCTATTTTTTGTTACATTAAAACAAAATAAGTACGAATGTACCTCACTCTCAGAGTCCCGAATGACTCTTCATACAATTCAGATTTTGCCCCATAGTTTATAAAGAGACACTTGCAGGCTTGCAAGTACAGAACTTTACTAACAATGTATAGAAACAATGGAACTGGGGCCACAGGATTGTCACCCTAATGTTCTGATAGCTATCTCTGCAAGGAGTGAATCACTCCTTAGATAATTATCCCATGAAATCAAATGAAAACACTGAGTGATTCACAATAAAAATATTTTTATTTCTTTCCTTCCATGAATTAAAGCATAATGAAACTAGTCCAGCTAAATATAATTCTACTTATCATTTTTGAGTATTGTTTGACTGTGAATGGACTTTAATTTTTCACAGTTAAAAGTTAAGTTTAAAAAAAGGACTCACTAGCCATAGCTGAATAGAACTGTCTATCTCATAAATCTCCAATTTCAAGCATTGAAATTAAATTCATACAAGATGGGATGTCAAGGAAATGTGCTAAATTGGTAGTTTGTAACAGGAAAGTGTCCTTAGGCTTCCTCAATAAATCAGTGCTCAAGAGAGCTTTTTGGCATAGTGCTATTTGCGTTTCCTTTGTCTATTTGTCTATGCCATCCCTATCAATTATTGAACCTCCTGCACTTTCACAATATAAATGTCATTCTATTTTCCTTCTATTTAGTTCTGATGAAGGGTTATCCAGATTCAAAATGTTGGCTCTATTCTATCCCCACAGAAGCTGTCAGATCTGTTGAGATTTTCCAACATTTTCTGCTTTTTTTGTCAGAAATGACCCATTTATCCCAACACACTAGAAATCATAGAAAGAATCCTTACTGTACAGAAAGAGACCATTTTGTCCATCATGTCTGCAATGACCACACTCCCACCCAGGCCCCATCTCCACATCCCTACATATTTACCCGCTAATCCCTCTAACCTACATAGCTCAGGACACTAAGGGGCAATTTTCAGCATCACCAATCAACCTAATCCACACATTTTTGGACTGTGGAGGAAACCGGAGCGCCCAAAGGAAACTCATGCAGACACGAGGAGAATGTGCAAACTCTACACAGACAGTGACCTAAGTCGGGAATCGAACTCAGGTCCCTGCAGCTGTGAAGCAATGGTGCTAAACACTGTGCTACTGCGCTGCCCACTGTTTCTGTCTGTTAGCAAATATTCTGCACCATAGCATGAAATCTTGCGTCGTTAACTTTTATGTTATACCTTATTGAATGCCTTTTGGTAATCCAAAAACCCTGCATCTACTGGTTTTCCTTTATCAATCCTGCTTAATACATCTAGCTCTAATAAATAACTCTAATATGAACTCTAATAAATATGCCCAAAATGATTTCCCTTTTGTAAAATCATGTTGCCTCTGCTTGATTGTGTTCTGATTATTGACTGGAACAGTAGTACTGTGAAGGGCTGAGACAAACAAGAGTGCCAAGAATGTTGTTAAGAAAATGTTCTACGGCAGTATATTTCCAGTCGAAGTTGGATTCTATAGCTAGGAATGGTGCTAATAGATTCATTAAGTGCTTGGAATGTATAAATGACGGAACAAAGGTCCAGAGTGTAGAATTGAGATAGATAGCCCGAATGTGGTGGGGAATGGGGGGAATATTAAAACAAGATGGAAAACAAGATTTTAGAAGTGGAAAAATGAGAATATAAAGTAATAAAAATGGATTAATAAGATGAAAAGAAGAAATGAAGTAAATGGAAATGGAATAAGGGTGGAGGAGGGAAGTAATTTTTTATGTTGGTACACTGTTCCTAGTCAGCTGTCACAGGGATCATGGCAAGGGCCTCAATTATGTACAATCTATTAATGACATCAGTGAAGGATCAAGTATGTTGCAGCCACATTGTCGGATCTGTTTCTTAGGAATGCGCTGGGCAAACTGGATCAAATCTCAGTAGGAGAACATTTAGGGAACAGTAATTATAAGAGTCATTGCATCATAAGAGTTAGGCTGACTATGGAAAAGGACAAGAAACAATTTAAAATAAAAATAATTAATGGGGAGAAAGCCAACTTCGATGGGGTAAGAATAGATCTGAGTCAAGTATATTGGAGTTAAAGGTTGGCAGGAGAAAGTAGTTGAAAAACGTTCAAAAAAGAGATTAGCTTGGGCACATTTAAGGTATGTTCCCTTAGTAGGGAAAGTAAAGAAAACAAATCCAGAAATTCCTGGGTGACAGAGCTGATAGAAGCTAAGAAGAAGAAGAAGAAGAAAAAGTATGCTTACGACAGGTATCAGATAAATAATATGATGGAGAATCAGGCTGAGTGTATAAAGTTCACAGAGGGAGTGAAAAGTCAAATATGAAAAGAGGAAGTATGAAAATACTAATATAAAAGGGAATCCTGTAAGCATCTAAATTGTAAAAATGGTGGCAAAAGGAGGAATAGGGCAATTCAGGACTAAAAAAAAGATTTCAACATGTGGGCAGAAAACATGGCTGAGGTACTAAATTAATATGTCTGTCTTTACCAAGGAAGAAGAGGCCATCCAGGCCGCAGTGAAAGAGGAGGTGATTAACATACTAGAAAAATACAAAATTGGTAAAAAGAAGCTATTAGAAAGGCTGTCAATGCCTCAAGTACATATAACAGCATGATTAGATGAGATGCACACAAGGATATTGAGGAAAATGAGAGTGGAAATTAAAGAGTCACTGACCATAATCTCCAATCTTCTTTAGGCTCAGGTGGTGCCAAAGAATTGGAGAATTGCAAATATAAAGATTAGCCCAGAAATTACAGTCCAGCAGATTTAAACACAATGGTGGGGAATTTAGAAACAATAATTTGAGACAAAATTAATATGCACATGGACAAATATGGATTATTCCATCTTTCTGAAAGGAAAGCCAGCATTCATTTGTGACAGAAAAGTTACAATTAATTAACCTGCTGAAGATTTGGGAAGAGGAAGCAAGTTTTTTGAAGGCAATGCTGTTGCTGTGATGTACATGGACTTCCAAACAGCATTTAATACAGTGACACACATAAGACTTGTGAGCAAAGTTATAGCTTTGATGCAATATAAGGCACAGTAGCAATATGGATAACAAAATTGACTGAGTAACAGGAAATAGAGAGATGTGGTGAATGTATCTGGAGAAGGTTTTGTGGTGGAGTTGTTCTGCAGTGATCAGTGTTTCAGTGTTGAGACCTTTGCTCTTCCAGATATTGTATTTGAACAAATGATCACTACTGTAGTTGCTGCATTCTGTTGCACTGTCAAGCAAAATAAATTTATTCCACATTCTCCCCTGACATTTGTACATATAATTTCCAGCAGGAATTACAATCAGTTGTGGGAATACTGGCTATTTTTTTCATCAGTTCTTTGGTCCAAAGACATTAGAGGCAACTGTGATCATTCAGTTGCTTTGCAAGCTAAGATGACAAGCATTTCCACAGCAAACTGTTATATCTCAGACTGTGGGATAATTTAAGGAAAAATTGGTTAAAGATTTACATAAAAGAATGACACAGGAGCATAGGGTTGGATTTGTTCTGTGTTATTCTGGAAAAGCAAGCATAGGCATGAACAATCTCCTCCAAACTGCATGTTTCGATCCTGAGGCTGATAAGCTTAGAAGTATTGAATTTATTTTGGAAAAACAACTCCAAATGAACTCAATCTATATACAAACTTCTTTATATTAAAATGAATCATTAGCTGTGAACTGATTGGGCAGTCAATCCTTTTCAAGTCTGCATAATAGACTAGTGTGACTTATCTAAGAACACTAATAATTGCCAAATCAATATTTTGAAGATAACAGCTTTGTTGGGTTTGCAATTGAGTGTGATATCTGCGTTACTACTACCTCTAAGAAAGCATTTCAGTTCTGACCCAACACTTAAGAAAAAAACAACGTGTAAATTTATTTACTAATGTCACTAGTAAGCTTACACTAACACTGCAATGAAGTTACTGTGAAAATCCTCCAGTTGTCATACTCTGGTGCCTGTTTGGGTACACTGAGGGAGAATTTATCGTGGCCAATGCACCTAAACAGGACATCTTGCAGACTATGGGAGGAAACTGGAGCATCTGGAGGAAACCTATGGGATAATGTGCAAACTCCGCACGAACAGTGACCCAAGATAGGAATCAAACATGGGTCCCTGGCACAATGCGGCAGCAGTGATAACTGCTGGGCCACTGTGCCATCAATGTAACAAACTTTCTGATTGTATTGCTATCCCACAGACAAGTTTCACAGAACTTGTTCTAATAAAGAGAAACTTACCTAATAATAGTTTGGGAAAGTTTGACGTTTCAATGTTGTGGTAATAAATTATTGATGTTATGGTGGCCAAGAAGCCCATACCAGCTGGCATATAGAGATGCAAGTGACGTGAATCATTAAACCTAGAAACAGGGAAGCAAAAAGAGATACAAGATTGTGAACTTGGCAAGATGTCAATGCAATATTCATAAAATAATCAGAAGATGTAATCATTTTAAAGGATCAATCACTTATTACACTGCTGTACACATTCATATTCCTGGAGATTTCCTCTGGGATTCTCTCAATCAACAGTTGTAATTTCACTTGAACAGCAGCACCACAGTGGTACAGTGATTAGCACTGCTGCCTCACAGCGCCAGGGACCTGGGTTCAATTCTGGCCTTGGGTGATTGTCTAGGTGGAGTTTGCACATTTCTCCCCAGGTTTCCTCTGGGTGCTCTGCTTCCCTCCCACGCTCCAAAAATGTGCAGGTTAGGTAAGATGGCCCTTAATGTCAGAAGATGTGTAGGTTAGGGTGTGGAGTAAATACTTGGCTTACAGGGAACCGGTCTGGGTGGAATTGTTATCAGTGCAGACTCGATGGGCCAAATGACTTCCTTCTAGGGATTCTATGAGTCCATAAATATGCAGAGGTCTAGTGGCAGAGTGGTGGTATCAATACCGCTGTATCAGAAGCTTCAGATTCGAGTCCAACACCAAAATTTGTTGGTATGGCAGGAGTGCCCAACACAGTTCAGCAGGGTAATAATCAGCTCGGGAATCCTTCCATCACTATTCCCCAAAGCCGAAACAACAATGTGGGTGCAAAGGTATGCTTAAAAATATGAAAGTATGAAAGGAGAAGTTCTCACCAAATCAATTGAAAAGTTTATTTATTAGTCACAAGTAAGGCTTATACTAACATTGCAATGGAGTCATTATGAAATTCCCCTAGTTGCCATTCTGGTGCCAGTTTGGGTCAATTCACCTAACCAGCACATCTATTAGATTGGGGAGGAAACCAGAGCACCCAGAGGAAACCCACGCAAGCACAGGGAGAACATATAAACTCCACACAGGCAGTGACTCAAGCCAGGAATCAAACAGGTCTCTGGTGTTGTGAGGCAGCAGTGCTAACCACCGTGCCATCCCTTTATATGACTGATTCTCATCATTGGATGGTAAGATTAGAGATGGCGTGGTAAGATTACAGTTTCACAATAGAGCAGTGGATGACAGATCACACCTTAATGATTACTGTACTAATCTTCATTTGCTCTAAGCTCTGAAGTAGCTACCAGATTCAGAGGAGTAATGATGGTGAATGCTGACAGCTTGTTAACAAAAATCCAAGACCATTCATATTGCGACTGTATTTTATATAGAGCGGCGCAATGGCATGATGATTACCACTGCTACCTCACAGCAACAATGACCTGGGTTTGATTTCTGGCTTGGGTCACTGTCTGTGTGGAGTTTGCACATTCACTCTGTTCTGCTCCGTTTTCTTCCGGGTGCTCCAGTTTCCTTCCACAGTCCAAAGATGTGTAGATTAGGTGGATTGGACACACTAAATTGACTCTTAGTACTGAGGGATTTGAAGGTGAATGTGTGGAGTTGTGGGGACAGGCCCCGGGTGCAGATTCAATGGGCCAAAAGGCTTCCTTCTACATTGTAGGGATTCTATGATATCAATGATAAAGGATAATGTATGTGTAATTTCATTAACATACTATTTACTTATAAGATTGAGGTTTAAATTCTGCATAAACTGGCAAAAGTAAGTGGCTACTTATTCTATGTCATAATTGTAAAAGTTCTAATTAAATGAAACTGATGGAGAGCAATTAAGCTTCTTAATGGATATGTATCTATAACACAAATAGTCAAAGCAGCCTGACTCTGACAGGCCAAAGGCTGACTGCAATGGAATGTGTAGATATGTTACATTGGGAAATGAGAACTGTCTCGACAGTAGATGGTTGTATACTGATAATGTCACTAGGCTGGCAATCCAGAGGTCCAGGCACTGAGGACATGAGTTCAAATCCCATCATGGACGCCGGTGAAATTTAAATTCAACGAATTAAATCTGAAATATAAACCTAATCTCAGTAATAGTGGCCATGACAAGCATAACTCACCATGTAAAAACCTAACTGATCTACTGATATCCTTGCCAGAAGGAAATCTGCAATCTCTTACCCAGTGTGGGTCTAGATCCACAGCAATGTGGGTTGACTCTTAACTGTCCTTTGAAATGGCCTGGCCAGACACTCAACTCAAGAGTAATTAAGGAAAGAGCAACAAATGCTGGAATTACCAGTGGCACCCATGACAAAATTAGGCACCTATGATTCAATATTCAGTAATTTATTATTTAATCTCCTTCCCCTTTATAATGGCTAAATTGCCACTTCGTCTAAAGAGTACATACGTGGGGCTATGGGAGTAGTGGTTGGTTGGGATTTTAATTGGTGCAGCATCGATGGACTAAATGGTCTCCTTCTGCACTGTAGGGATTTTATGGATTTTATAGCTAATATCCCATTTATCTCTGACTTGCAAGTCTTAAGAATTGTTAACATATAAAGTATTTCTGGCATGTTGATTCCGAAATCCTTTAGAATATTGGTGTACTCAGAAAATGGTAGTTACTTAATACTATAAAAAAATAAGAAATACGAACAGGAGAAGGCCACATAATCCCTTGTGCTTGCTTCACTACGCAACAAGATTGTGGCTGAAATTTCATATCAACTCTACTTTCCAACTCTATCTCCATGTCTCTTTTCTTAGTGCTCACAAATCAGTCTCAAATATTCTCAATAATGGAATATTCACAACCCTCCGGAATATAAACCAAATTCCAAACATTCACAAACTCCTGAGTGAAGAAATTTCTCCTATTTAAGTCCTAACTGGCCAACCACTTATATGTAGACAATCCAGACAAGGGTGCAATGGAATGGAGGAGGCCAAGGATCCAGTGGGTGGCTGCAGAACACTCTTCTAGACTCCACTCATTTGTTTAAATTTGACCATGGCATTTTCACATTATTTCATGGATCCCTCAATAGTCTCCGTGAACTGCCAGTCATCATGGTTTGAGAACCATTGATCTAGTGAACTTTGTGCAGCTCTCAGGCAAGTATGCCATTCTTTATGTATGGAAGCCTAACCTGCATACAATATTTCAGATGTGGTTGCAACAACATCACTAAAATAAAGTAAGTGGTTATTACATCAAAACATAAAAATATGAGGAACATTCATCCGATGAATCAGAAACTGGCAAATATAATAGATGAGTTAATGATTAATTTTTCAGGTATAAATGCTTTGTCAGAACTGGTCATTTACCTAAATTTTGTTTGTCAGGCCATGCTGTGCACAAATTAACTGCCACATTTGCCTACAATAAGAACAATAAGTACTCTTCAAAGACTAATATATTGACTGTGAAGCGCTAAGGACCTGAAAAGCACTATAGAAAAACAAACATGTTTACATGCAGGTTATAACTCTACTTTCTCAGTGTTAAATTTTGTGTGAGGTGAGTACCTACAGGAAGTTTGCTGCGGAGGTTAACAATTTGTGGCCATACAATTGAACATCTATTATGCAGGCCATAAATCATCCACCTCTTGCTATCAGAATTGCTGACACGTACATCTGTCATGTAAACTCTGTGGCCAGGGTATCTTTGCCTCATTGTGTCATAAAGCTATCTTACCCCATGTTCATTTTTTTTTCTCAAAATGGCACCAGAGCGAGGCAACTTCTTGCAACCTGTACCAGCATATCTTATAATTCTATCTTTTACTCTCGTTCTATGTTCTAAAACTTCATTCTAACTCTTTTAAACTCTCTAATAAAATGCATTAAGTTGATCTTTCTCTACACCCTGGCTATGGCTGTAACACTACATCCTGCACTCTCTCTTTTCCTGCTCTATGAATGGTATGCTTTATCTATATAGTGTGCAAGAGCCAAATCTTTTTACTTAACATTAATATATGTGACAACAATAAATCAAATCAAACCATTAATTGCCTCACTTCCATCATTGATGGTAATGGATGCTTCCAAATATAAACTGCAATATCATTGCTTTTACACATCCTTCTCATCACATCAGTAACATTTGTGCTCTTGTAAGAGTATCAGTACCAGATTTATATTGATAGCTTCGACTTAATTTTATCCATTAGTTCATTGTGTGCATATTTTTAACAATAATTCTATGACATTTTTCCGATACTGATGAAAGGTAATCACCAAAAAATGTTTCTCCCTCCGTGGATGTTAACAGACCTGATAAGTGGTTCCAATATTTCTGATTTTATTTAAAATTTCAATATCTGAGTTATTTTGCTTTTGTATCGATTTGCCTTTACTCATTTTCAAATTGTCTCACATATACCAGACACACCTTCTTATATGATTTTTCCATTTTCTACATATTTCTAGAGACGGAATTATTTTCCAACATTTGAAGTGAAACACGTCTCTGGAATTTTTAATCACATTAGAATTGTGAGGTTTATATGATTATTATGTTTTAGGACAGTGGCCAGAATTTTATTGACTCGTCCACTCCACAATTGGGGCATGCAAGGCTCACACAATGGAACTCTCCATTGGCTTCAGGCAGGATTTGATGAGCCTCACCCGAACAAGGTCGTAAAATAGCAATATGTGTCTTTAAACTTAGGATAAATAAAAGGGGCCATATGACCTTCTGAAGTCTGCTTTACTATAAGCCTGTGCGGTTTGACGTTTAGAGATGAAAGTTAGTTTTACTGGGAAGAAGGTTGAAGGTATTTATTCTTGAAGACAATAGCAGCACTCTACACTCTGTGTCACCCAAAGTCTCAGAAAGGTGTTGAAGATATGAAATTGTAAATAGCTGTGCTGTAAATTATCCATTTACTTCTAACATGGAAGTAAGTGGAAGGGTGAGTGTTGTGGAAAACTAATTGGCATGACCACCTAAATGCAAGGTTAATGAGTTCAATGTTGACATGAAGAAGGCAAAGCAAGTAATTTTTGAGATCCATTTACAGACTTCTCTACAAATCAATGAACATTGCAGATAGATGGCAGTTTTTCTCTATCTGGTCAATAAAGAGAAAGGCTGTTTGGCACTGTGAGCTGCCACAACTAGATGTGGGAAGAAGACAGTTTCTAGTCAAAAAGATGCCTCCTGCAGTCTTCTAAAGGCTCTGGGAGATTTATCCTGGCATGGCCGGGGGGAAGAAGAATCAATAGAACAGGCATCACTGCTGGTGATGGTTTTAGAAACTCTCCAAATTCTGAGGAAAACCATTGGAGACAATCATTCAAAGTCATTACCTGGCAAAGCAAGAAGTAAACACAGTGAAAGCTGATAATAGCTGTTGAAAGTTTGCTAAAAGTAATTCCACGGAGAATGCAATGAGTCATAAGTATTAGAATATAACTCTCTGTAGTGTAAAGAAACTATAAGAAAAAGTAATATTTGGCCAACTGTGGTTTTAGTCATTTGTTACATTAAAAATTCTAAAACATGAAATAGAACATAGAACATAGAACATAGAACATTACAGCACAGAACAGGCCCTTCGGCCTTCGATGTTGTGCCGACCAAAATAAAAAGCAATGCCCCTCCAAACAAAACGTTCCCTTCTCTTCCATATACTTATCAATTAACCTCTTAAACGCCACCAAACTTGGCGCATCTACAACAGCTGCAGGCAGGGCATTCCACTCCCTAATCACTCTTTGAGTAAAGAACCTACCTCTGATATCCGTCCTATAACTCATACCCCTTAATTTAAAGCTGTGTCCCCTCGTGCTAGCTTTCTCCATCCTAGGAAAAAGGCTATCACTGTCCACCCTATCTAAACCTCTAATCATCTTATATGCTTCAATAAGATCCCCTCTTAGCCGCCTCCTTTCTAACGAAAACAACCTCAAATCCTTCAACCTCTCTTCATAGGACCTGCCCTCCATACCAGGCAACATCCTGGTAAACCTCCTCTGTACCCTCTCCAATGCCTCCACATCTTTCTTATAATGTGGGGACCAGAACTGCACACAATACTCCAAGTGCGGCCGCACTAGAGTTTTGTACAGTTGCAACATGATGCTGCGGCTCCTAAATTCAATCCCCCTACCAATAAAAGCTAAGACTCCATATGCCTTCTTAACAACTTTATCCACTTGACTGCCTACTTTCAGGGATCTATTGACACATACACCAAGATCCTTCTGTTCCTCAACACTATTAAGAGCCCTACCATTAGCCCTATACTCTACACATTTATTGTTCCTGCCAAAGTGCATTACCTCACACTTTTCCACATTAAACTCCATTTGCCACCTCTCGGCCCAGCTCTGCAACTTGTCCAAGTCACTCTGTAAACTATAACACCCCTCTTCACTATCTACCACTCCACCGACTTTAGTGTCATCTGCAAATTTACTGATCCATCCCTCAATACCCTCATCCAGATCATTTATAAAAATTACAAACAGCAGGGGCCCCAAAACAGACCCCTGAGGCACACCACTTGTCACCGAACTCCACGATGAATATCTCCCATCAACCACCACCCTCTGTCTTCTATCTGCTAGCCAGATCTTGTTATGCTATTCTTCCAGCTAATAACTGGAAATTCAAATCTCTTTAAAAGTTAATTGTCTCTGTATTTGCTGGGAGTTAGATGAATAAAAGTTGAAATGATTGAAAAAAAAGAGTCTGAGGAGTATCAAACAGCCAATGTTGTTTCTTCCTATGGGAGAGTCTAGTACCAGGGGCCACTGTTTAAAAATAAAAGGTCCCCATTTAGCGCTGTGATGAGAGTTTTTTTTCTCCCAGAGGGTTTGGAGTCTTTTGAACTATCTTCTTTAAAAGGCAGTGGAGACAGTCTTTTAATATTTTTAATGCACTGGCCGATAGATTCTTGGTAAACAAGGAGGTGAAAGGTTATCATGGGTAGGTGGTAATGTGGAGTTGAATTTACAATCAAGTCAGCTGTGTTATTATTGGAAAGAAGGGTTAAGGTGGCCTCCTCCTGCTCATAATTTGTAGGTTCATACAGAGATCATAATGACTATAAAATCTTAATTTACAGTTGGTGCGGATACCTTTAACTGAAGCTTCTTGTTCATTTTCACCTAATTAGCTGCACAGTTGTTCTTTGTATCCATTCTTTTCATATCAACTGCTTGTAATATTAATCAGTTCCAAATTAACACTGAGCAAAATGTTTTGTGGCACTAGAATCAGATTTTTAAACATCTCAGGATGCTGATATAGGATTCAGTGAAGGCAATTTTTAAAAGATGGTAAGAGAAACTGATTTTAATTGATATCAAAAGGAGCACAGATAATTCATCAACTATTTAATATGCCAGTGAGCATGAAATAACAGTGCACAGCAGTATTATAAACTGAATACTGATATTTTAGCTTTAGTGACGATTTTCACTTATATAATCCCTACAAGGCAAAGGGAGGCCATTTTCCATCAAGCTTGCACCAACTCTCCCAAGGAGCATCTTTACACAGGCCAATTCTCTCTATTCCCATCACTCTATACATTTACTATGGCCCATTCACCTAATCTGCACATCTTTGGACAGTGGGAACACCCAGAAAAAACTTACATAGACACAGGGAGAACATACAGACATTCACAGACATTCATCCATGGCCAGATTTGAACTTAGGTCTCTGGCACTATGAGACATCAGTGCTAACCACTTTGCCACTATGCTGCCCACAGGAAAACTGCCATAACAACCAAATGTTATTGGGTCTGTGTTACATTATAGGCTAGTTTTTGTACTGCTCATGATAGTAAGACAAGCAGCAAAACAGATAATAAATTCCAGTTAACAAAAATAGAAAATGCTGGAAAAGCTCAGCCGATCTCAGAGCTTTTGGACTCTCGGGGGAAACCCAGAGCACCCATCAGAAACCCACGCAGACATGGAAACTTCTCGCAGATAATGACCCAAGCTGAGAATCAAACCTGGGTGCCTGAACTGTGCGGCAGCAGTGCCAACCACTGTGTCATTGTGCTGTAGTGACACGTTATGGCAAAATGAAGCACAGAAACTGATCAGTAACTTTACCCACATTCCCTTCAGTCAAAGGATATTGGGGATAGGTAGGAATATGGAGGTGAGAAAGAAACATAATTAACATTTCAAATCTATTTGATTCTTCTTCAAAGACATTTTAAAGACTCTTCGTCAAAGTAGCATACGGGCTTGAAATATATTTGTGTTTTTTTTCTATGGATGCTGCAAGACTTACTGATTTTTCCAAACATTTTTTGACTTTATTTCACATTTCCAGCATTTGCAAAATTTTGTTTTGCAAATCCCAGTGTCTGAATAAATGCAAAATTCTGAAAGTTGCTGTCAGAGATATTCCAGTTTTCTACAGGGTGACTGAAATGAACATCAAAATAAATGCAATGATGTGAACTTTGGAAAATTTTCCTTTAGTTCCCTTCTAAATAGGCTGGAAAATGCTAGAATTGGGGAATTCAGGAATAAATGTATCTTTAACGTTGTGGTAAGTGATAATTACTAACAAACAACCTCTCTGGCAGTGAAAAATATTTTTAAGGTTGTGTAATTTCATTTCATGAGAAGATAATATTGTGTTGGGATTTAAAACCAACTATGTTCTTTCTTTGTTTTTCCAGACTGTTTTACCGCTCTCTTAATCACATAGTTCTTTCCCATTCTTTAATGCACTTTTGGTGCATGATTTAAATTTAATCTATACCTTCTACATTATACTTCCTGAGTCAACATTTGCATGCCTGTGAAGATTCTTCAATCTGATTGGTAGAGGAACATTGCTATTTCTTGTGCTCATTAGAGGAGCCAAAGATGCCCTGTAAAGGGTGCCATGCACAGGATTAGTGCAAATCTCAGTTCTAAACCAGCAAAAGCGACAGGAGAAATGGCAAGTGCTGTCCCTTTGTGATATTGATCAGAAAATGTGGATCTACATGATATATGTATTATTCCAATTATTGCTGTACCTCTTTATTCAGTTACATGATGTAACAACTACTAATAGTAAATACTTATGAAATATTTCTGGACAAAAGTATAAAGTGAGAACTGACAAAGCAATGCATAACAAGAGTTTTCAAACTAATACACAAAGGCAGTGCTCAGGTTACACACAAAAACTATTCTAGTTTTATTCTTCTGAGTTTTTTGGATGAATTTCAGTAGTCTGGAATTCAATGAAACTTTTCACTGCTTTGAAATCTTTCAAAAACACCACATGCAATTATTATTCTCCACAGGTCAAACAATTATAACTTATATTGTGTGACCAATATAAAGCAATTTATAACAGCTTAGTTCCATGCTTGGTTTGTAGTAACATAATATGGTTTACTTCTGAGTATATGTAGAACATACAAATTTGAATCTGGAGCAGAAGTAGGCCACTCAGCCCTTTGACTTGCTCCACCATCCAATAGGATCATGGCTGATCTGATTTTGGGCTCACCTCCATATTCCTACCTATCCCCAATATCCTTTGACTGAAGGGAATATGGGTAAAGTTACTGATCACTTTCTGTGCTTCATTTTGCCATAACATGTGTCACTACAGCACAATGACACAGTGGTTGGCACTGCTGCCGCACAGTTCAGGCACCCAGGTTCAATTCTCAGCTTGGGTCATTATCTGCAAGAAGTTTCCGTGTCTGCGTGGGTTTCTGATGGATGCTCTGGGTTTCCCCCTAGAGTCCAAAAGATTTGAAGATGCCAGCATTGGACTGAGATGAGCACAGTAAGAAGTTTCACAACACCTGGTTAAAGTCCAACAGGTATTCTAAATAAACCTGGTGTTATGCGATTTCTTACTGAGCCCAAAAATGTGCTGGTTAAGTGCATTGTCCAGGCTAAGTTCTCCTTCAGTGTACCTGAACAAGCACCAAAGTGTGGGGACTCAAGGATTTTGATAGTGGCTTCATTGCCATGTTAATGTAAGCCTGCTTGTGGCACTAATAAAATAAACTTTAAAACTTAAACTATATCTGCTTAGTAAAAAAAACTCACAAACATTAATTTCAGAACACTCCAGTGATAGCAAAGAGCTGACAATACTGATTTTTTTTCACGACTATTAGAAAGTACCCCGGAATTGAACACTGCATGCAGAAAACTTCACTTTCCCTGACCAGGAGATCATGTAGTAGCAGCAATAAATATTCAGTACTGTCAGTTTATTCTGTTTAGAATCAAATATTGTCTTCATGTTAGCCCATGACAACATACAGCAAAACCTGAGACATTGCAAAAGTTTCATCACTGTCCTTTTTCCCTGCACATTCATCGTCAAACTATACAATTATATCTTTGGAAACCGAAACAGATTGGAATTATTAAGATTGGTAGCTAATATCTTCTGGAGACCTTCAAGATGTTCATCTAGTTGAGCTAAAATTTGAGCAAGGCTCCTTTCATTTTTTGGGTTGACAATGTTTCCAGCTTTTGCCAGGCTTGGTAGTAATCAATTCCTGGTCAAGTACAAGATGGATTAAATACGGAGTAAATCTCTGGAGTATTGTACTTTTAACGAAAAACAGAGAATAACACCCGCTGATGAACCAGTATGAGGTTTCAATTTTCCACAGTAGCCTTCACAGTTCCAAGACACATAATTAGGGCCAAATTGTGCAAAGATTTATCCCATGAACTCTGATGCATTGAAGGCATCATTTCAGTTGGCCCCAGATTAGCTTTAATTTAGATTTGCTCTCCAGAAATTGTTCTATCCTATCTGTATTAACTTAGATATAGGATTCAATCTGGAATACTAAAAACTCAGTTCATTGAATTCATAAAATCACAGAATCCCAACAGTACAGAATGAGGCCATTCAGTCCGTTGAGTCTGTACATCTCACCCAAACCCTCTTCCCGTAACCCCACGCATTTACCCTGCTAATTGCCCTAATGGTCAATTTTACTCAGCCAATTTTACATGGCCAATCAACCTAACCCACACATTTTTGAACTGTGGGAGGAAAGCAGAGCAACCGGGGAAACCCATGCAGATGCAGGGAGAACGTGCAAACTCTACACAGACAATAACCCAAGCCGGGAATCAAATCCACGTCTTTGGCGGTGAGGCAGCAGTGCTAATTACCGTGCCACCACCATCCCTGCCTTATGAATTCTGTCTATGTCTAGTAATGTGACCTGACAGTAGAAATCTTTCACAGTGAGAAGTTCCTATTGTCCCCTTTTTAGAGGGGGTTGGCTGATAATCTTCCACAACCGTTACAATGTAATTCGAATTGAAAATTGAAAAAAAAACTGCTTTTGTAAACAATTGCTTATAAAAAATGCACATCATATTTAGTTCTTCATGGTAGCTATGGTGTTAATTCATTTTAAAAATCTCCCCAAGAGGGATCTTCAGGAGTAGTGAATAATTAGTTGAAAATTGTGAAGAATTCCAAATTGACACACTGAAAGCTGTTCAAACATTCTGGAGGCGTTTGGCGCGCAGTTTGGTTTATAATTAAAAGGAAAGCTGCAGCTTTTATGCCTGAGTCTATCTGAATCTCGGCAGAGGGACGCACTATGCCAACATGTACCGATTACAGGTTCTTTCACTCAGAAGCATGGCACGAATTTCTGGACGCAAGTGACTGCTCGGGGTTAAATACTGGCACACATTCCTCCCCCTCTCTCTCTCTCTGACACTTAACTAACAGTTGCAAAGCCACCGAGACGAGAAAGGCGCTTAGCCCGGTCAGTAAAAATAGCCCAGAGCGATCTGGAAATACACACATGCGGCCACTTACCCATCTGAGACGATTCCCTCTGCTATTTCACACACCAGGATAAACATGAGTATAAAAGTGAGGATCCATCGTAAATTATGCCCAGGGAAATGCAACCATGTGCTGTGGTGAATGTGGACTTTGGAACTTTGACTTCCCCAACCTTAAATTCAAAAGAGTGCACACATTTTAGACAGCCTGATTTATATATAGAGAGGTAATGACAGTGCTGTGAATATGCAAACACCAACATGCATTCGAAATGGCTGAGAGCTTCTCATTCATATAGCTTACCAATGAATAGTATAGGGAAGGTGATGAAGAGCAGCAACACATGTGGGACAACATTCAAAGCGTCCACGAAGCAGCCGTTGTTGAGCACTCCCTTGTCCACGTTGTAGGCAGCCGTGTCGTTGTCATTACCACAGAAAGACAAGGACATGGTCGAAGTGGGACTCTGGTCAAATCGAAGAGGAGGGTAAAGGACAAGCTTTAGCACATGTTCAGAGAACCATTGCCTGAAGCGATCCGGGGGCTGGGGAGGAGAGGGCAAAATAAAAAAAAAAGAAAGCGCCAGAATATCAAGCAGGGTTTTGCTGTCAATGAGCTGTCAGCGTTCCGGACTGCTGAGTGTCCAGATCCATTTCTCCCATTACATCAGTGCTTCCAGCTGATAAAAGGAGAACAGGATCCAACTTCCAACGACTGCAGCAGCAGCGGCTCACTTCTGCAATCCTAAGCAAATCTGCAAGCCGCTCAGAGTTGGCTGGAGGCACAGACACAGATGAAACAGCGCTATCTATAAAGCAGCGCTATCTATAAAGACCTTTAATCAGATGTGACATGTGAAGCCTTTAATAATTAGTACCGGTAGTTAAAACAGAAAATAATATTTGCGGTGTAATTATGACTAGACTTTCACACATCGAAACACTTCATTATTCAAACAATTCCTTTCAAACACGGTTTGTGCTACGCAGTTACTAAGTCCAGGGTGACCACTAGGTTTATCCCTTGCAGGGTTTTTTTCCATCACTGAAACAATAGTAGGCTTTTTTTTTGTCCACGTGCAATGTGAGAGGCAACTCTTGCTGAAAAAATTTACAACATAGCTACACAATGAATTTTAGCAAAAGCAAAATCATAATGAGACCCAAATAAGTCCCTCCCCTTCTCAGAGATCAGCTTCATTTTCTTGCCTTTCCTGTGCCTCAGAACCAGCTATCTCCATAAAACAATTTGCATTCATGTCCTGCCTTCAACTCAATGAAACATCATAAAGTGCTTCACTGCTGGGTGACAAGACAAGCATTAACACCAAGACAAGCAGAAAGAATCATAGCAAAAACAGAAATTTCCGGCAAATCTCAGAAGATCTGACAGCTTCCGTGGGGAGAGAATAAAGCGAAAGTTTTAAGTCTAGATGATCGAAGGGTCAGAGCGAAGGATCTGAATAAGCATCACCTAGACTCCAAATATTGGCTCTATTCTCTCCCCACAGCTGTTGCCAAACCTGCTGAGATTTTTCAGCGTTTTCTGTTTTTGTTTCACATTCCCGCATCCACAGTATTTTACTTTTACATTAAAGAGAGCTCTGGCTTGGTTGCTGCCACTCCCTTCTCTAAGTCAGAGGGTTGTGAGTACAAGTTCTACTCCAGGAGTTGAATACAAACGTCAAAAAGTTGACTCCAGTGGAGTACTGAGAATGTGTTGCATCGCTGGAAGGCTTTAAACTAAACTTCTGCTTTTTGGAAAGATCTCATAACACAATGTAGAAGAAGAGCAAGGCAGTGCCCCTGGTGGTCAGTATTTATCTATCATTCAACCTGACAGGAAAAACAAATGATCTACTTAATGTTACGTTGCTTTTCCCGGTGCTTGCTCTTGCAAATTGACTGCCGTGCTCCCTACATTGCAACAATGAACAGGCTTCCAAGCAATTAATTGGCTGTAAAAGTATTTCAACTGTCCTATGGTCGTGAAATGTGCTATTGAAATGCAAGTCTCAAAAACACTTTATAAATTATTTCTTTTCATTTAGAATAGAAGCTGGAGATGGGTGTTAGGGAATGTTAACGGAGAAGAGTGAGAGGTGGCAAAGAAATGACGTTAAGCGAAGAAATTCCAGCATTTAGGACCAGAGCAGGCAGTGGCATGACCTTCAGCATGGGTAGAAAAAAATGAGGGCAATGTACATGAGCCAGAGTTGGAGGCACACAGAGTTCTCAATGGATTGTAGAACTGGAGAAGACTGCAGAGATAGGGGTAGATGAGAACGAGAATTTTAAAATCAAGATGTAAGTGGCCACTACAAATAAGTGAGTTCAAGGCAATGGATGATAATTCGAGTTCAAATATACCACCACTGTTATGAATAAGCTACATTTCTGGAACACACAAGATGGGAGGAAGGCTTGGAGAGCATTGAAAAAGCTGGATTTGGAGGTATGAAAGAATGGAGGAAGGTTTCAGCAGCAAATGGGCTGAAGCAGAAGCAGAAACAAATGGTATATCATGGGGATAGAAGTGGAAGGTCTTGGTAATGGAAACAGTATAGAGGTAGAGATTTGGTTCAAAGTGAAATAGGCTTTGGGTCATGAGTGGTCTGCATTAGTCTCAGCCAAGTGATCAGTTTGGTGGGTAGAATCAGTGGCTGTGTAATGAAATTTTAAAATGATCACAACATTTTATTTTTCCCAGTATTTAACTGGCATCAATATTGGGTTATGCAGTGTCAGATAGTTTGACAACACAGAAGGATTAGAATGGTCGAGAGAGATGGTGGTGAGGTACAGCTGGCATTATCAGCATGCATACGATGCATGTCAAGGGGCAAATGCAGAGAAGAAATTGGACAGCAGTCAAAAATAGATCGCTGGGGGGGTCAAAAGGCAATGGTAGAAGGAAAGAGAAGCTATTTAATTGCTTCTTGTATTCATTTATATTGTCTACTTCAATAACTTCCCCATCAACTTAAACAAAATATCAAATATCTTTTTAAGTTAAAAATGTTCACTTTTCTTCACTTTCTTAGTCCTAACTTCATAATGTGTGTCAATTGATATTTAAACCCATCACCACAATGAACAATGTGATTGAATCAGTTTTGTCAATTTGCATCATAATTCTGAAAATGTCATTGCGTCACTTATGTTTGACATTATTACTGTATTTTTGATGTAGTTATTCTGTTTATGTTTCGACTATATTATTATTACAACAATTCCCCCATTAAATGTTACATTATTTTTTCTTGAAGATGATCAAATGAAGTAATAAGTAGTTTCTCTTTTTTTATTGAAAAACAACCAAAAAGACAATTGAAATGTATTGAATACTGTTGAGGATGAAAGCAACAAGAAAAAATAAAGCAATGAAGCAGTCAGTTGTGATTAGTTGTTACTGAACTTGTGGTTTTAAAATCTGCACATTAAAGAAGGCAGGCACACATTATACTTAATTAGTGTTAAGACAGCAACTCGTCAAATCCATTCACAATGTGACATTAAAACATTAGTGTTGAAGGACTATTTTTTATCAATTTCAGAAGAACTTTTAATTGCTTTTATACATCACCAGGCAACTACTTTGTTACAATCCTCATCAGTTCAAGATTATTGCCCACTGATGTAAACAAATGCAAATCATTGAGAACTATCGTTTGATATATGACAACTCTTCAACTATTCCTCAGTATAGCTTCAGTTGCTATAGATAAAGAAAAGACTTTTTTGGTCAATTGGTGAATTTTAAAGTTTATTTATTAGTGTCACAAGTAGGCTTACATTAATACTGCAATGAAGTGTCTGTGAAAGTTCCCTCTTGTCACACTCCGGCACCTGTTTAGGTGTACTGAGGGAGAATTTAGCATGGCCAATGCACCTAACCAGCATATCTTTCAGACTGTGGGAGGAAACCAGAGCACCCAGAGGAAATCCACTCAGGTATGGGAGAACTCATTCTGGATGAGTATATGGGATCCAATGGGATTGGGGGTTATAGATAGGTCTATGGCTGGGTAGGTTTTGATGTGTTCGGCACAACTTGTGGACCGAAGGGCCTGTTTGTGCTGTAGTGTTCTATGTTCTATGTTCTATGTTCTAATGTGCAGATTCCGCTCAGACAGAGACCCAAGCTAGGAATCGAACCTGAGTCCCTGACACCGTCAGCCGCAGTGCTAAGCACTGTGTCAGCCTGCCACTCTATTTTTCAGCAATTTTCACCAATTAGAAACTGCAATTTAGTTTCAAAATAAAGGAAATTCACTAGTAGTTGGTAGTTAAATATGTTTTTACACAGGATTGCAGTTTTCTTATTGTTCAATTCTATTTGAATTTGAAATTTCATTGATTGAACAGACAGGAGCACTGGAATCAAGTAGTTAAGAATTTCATTTTAACCACAAATCATTGATACACTAAGAGGATGTTTTATCTTTCTTGGTCCCATTTGAGGTAACATGTACCACAGGGAACAAGAGGGTCACACCAGGTCCAACAGGAAAATTATTCTGCTGGTATTTTAGCATAGCACACTGCCATCTATGAGATTTTACACACTGAAAATGGCACAAAGAATAATGAACAGAGGGGAATGATTGTTGATGAGAATCCAATTGAAAAATTCAGATTTATATACAGAAAAACTACATTTCTGAAATGAGTTATAAGGAGCAATCCAATTGATTTGTTTGGTTTGATGAGAGAATTTGCGTCCAAAGCAATAAATACTTGACATTATTAAAGGACAGCAATTTAATCTAGGGCTTTAAATAATGCACAAAATTAATAGACAATAAAATCATTATCTAGCAGCAATTTAATTGAGCAATTGAGATATCAAAACATAAAAACTAAAACATGTATTTTCTGATGGAATTTAAATTCAATTAATAAATCTGGAATTAAAAACTAACTTGGTAATGGGGATCAAGAAACTATTGGATTGTGGTAAAAGCCTAACTGCTTCATTAATGTACTTTAGGGAAGGAAGTCTGCTATCCTTATCTGGTCTGGCCTACATGTGACTCCAGACCCACAGCAATGTGATTGACTTTAAAACTATTCTCATATCCTCAGAAATGGCCTAACAAATCATTCAGTTCAAGTGCAGTAAGGATTATGGGAAATAAATGCTGGCCCAGCTAGTGACACTCACATTTCCAGAATGAACAAAAAAAAACTACTATCCTTATCTGGCCTGCCTACATGTGATGCCACACCCCATGGTGCAGTTCATTCTTAACTGCCCTCTGAAGAGGTTTAGCAAGCCATTCAGTTGTACCAAACTGCTACAGAAAAGTCTAACTCTCCTTCAGCTAATTGATGAATGTATGCTGAGTATTTTGTGGGGGGTTGGTGCTGGGTGAAGGCTTCAATGCCTATTACCAAGAGTGGCTCAGTAGCACCATTACTGACTGAGTTGGCAGAGTCCTGAAGGACATAGCTGCCAAATTAGGCTTGTAGCAGGTGGTGAAACAATCAAGGGGAGGAAAAAACCTGCTTGAACTCGCAGACACCAGTCTTGCTGCTGTGGTTGCATCTAACCATGACAGTTTTGGTAGGCATGACCTGTGCTAAAGGGAATAAATTCAAAGCAGATCTAGCAACTCAAACCTGGACATCCATAAAGCACTGTGGCCATCAGCTGTAGCAGAATTGCTTTCAACTGCAACCTGTAATCTTGCAGCTGAGCATATCCTTTGTTCTACTGCTACCATCAAACTCAGAGGTCAACACTGTCTCAGTGAGGAGTGCTGGAAAGTATGCCAGGAGCAGCACCAAACAGAATTAAAAATGAGTGGCAACTTTGTGAGACTCAGATATACCAAACTATGGGAGCACCAGACAACTCCAGACCCACAGCAATGTGATTGACTCTAAAACTATTCTCAAAACCTCAGAAATGGCCTAACAAAGAGCTAAGCTCTGCAGTCTTGCCATAGCCAATCATGAATAGCGGTTGAAGTCTAGTACACCAGAGGAAAAGAAAACTTTGAAGAGTTTGCAAACATTTTCAAGCAAAAATGTTTGCAGGCAAATCATCTTAGCCTTCCCAGAAGGCTCCAGCATCACAAATGTGTTGTCAGCCAATTTGATTCACTGCACATATTAAGAAACAATTGAAGGCACTAGATGCAGTAAAACATATGATGCCTGTTAACTTCCTGGCTCTAATACGGAATATCTGTGCTCCACAACTAGCCAAACCCACAATCAAGTTATTCCAGTACAGCTACAATACTGACAACGTGGCAAATTGACCAAGAATGTCCCTGTCCACAAAAAACATATCAAATCCAATGTGGCCAAATACTGCCCCAGCAGTCCTCTCTTGATTGTCAATAAAGTGATGGAATATGTTGCTCAACAGCATTAGCAAGCAGCAGTTACACAGCAATTACCTGCCCCAGTGCTTGATTTGGGTTCCTCCAGGACCATTCATCTCTAATCCCCATTACAACATTGGTCCAAACATGGACAAAGGAACTGAACTCAACAGGTGATGTGAGCATTACAGCCCTTCATATCAAGGCATCATTTGACCCAATGTGACATCAAAGAGCCCTATCAAAATTGGAGTTAATGGGATTGGGAGAGAGGAATCTTACCTAGCACAAAGGAAAATTGCTGCTATGTTTGGAGGCCAATTATCTCAGCTCCAGAGCATCAGTGTTCCTCAGGGTAGTGTCCTAGGTCCAACAATCTTCAGCTGCTTCATCAATGACCTTCCTTCCATCATAAGGTATGAAGTGAGATGATCACTGATGATTACACAATGTTTAGTACCGATCACAACTCTTTAGATTTGAAACAATCTTTCCGTATGCATCAATACTTAGAAAACGTACAGGCAGATAAGTGGCAAGTAACATTTATGCCACACAAGTATCTAAATATCTCTCCTTGACCTTTGTTGAAACGTCCCACTATCAGCATCCTGAGGATTTCTATTCATCATGAACTTAACTGGGCCAACTGCAAAAGCAGGTCAGAGGCTGGAATCCTGCAGCCAACAACTCATATCCTAACTCCCCAAAGCCTGTCTACTATTTACAAGGCACAAGTAAGGAATGTGAGTAAATATTTTCCACTTGCCTAGATAAGTGCAGTTCCAACAACACTCGAGAAGTTTGATACAATCCAGGACACAGCAGCCCACTTGATCTGCACGCCTTCCGCACCTTAAATATTCACACCTTCCATTACCAATGCAGCAGCAGCTGTATGTACCATATACAAGATACAATACATCTCCTTCAACAGCATCTTCCAAACTTACAACTTCTAACCCCCCAGAAGGACAAGAGCAGCATGGAAACATCACTACCATAAGTTCACCTTTCAAACCACACGTCATCCTGACTTGGAACTACATCATCATTCCTTTACTGCTGCTGGAACATTCTCCCCTCTCTCTCAACGGCACTGTGGATGTTCCTGCAACAAATTGACTGCAGTGATTCAAGCCAGTGGGTCACTGCCACCTTTCCAAGGGCAATTAGAGATGATTAAAAAATGCTGTCCTTGCCAGCAGTACTCAAATGCCATAAAATAATTTTAAAAAATGATGGAGAAAACAATTCCTACCTTTAAAATAACAAATAAATTTGTGATGCATGGATGTAATAAATCAATATTTACCATGCAGTGTAATTTCCAAGCAATGTAAAATAAAATGCATTTTTTAGGCCGAAAGATTAATCTAACATTTCAATAATAATTACACACTGAATTTATCACAGTATCAGTTTCCCACCATTATGTGTCCTGGCCTATAGCTTTTATAGGTAACCATGAAGATCTGACTACATATCCATAGGTTCACTTATATAATAAATATGAATATTGACTGCAGTAGATAGAAAACTATATAATATCAAAAGAAAAAATTGAAAAGTCAAAAGGGAAGTGACCAAAATAGCCAGGAACAATGGCGAAGAATATTATTTCAAAGTCACTTCGGAATCCTAAAGGTTTAATTCATATATGGTTCATATAATCGTCATAATTGTTTTATTACCTCTGGCTGCTGGTTTGAAACATTTATTTAAAATTGGAATCTGTTTTTTGTTTCACTTGATAGCCTAAGCTTCACAACGGTTGCAGTCAGTAGTCCCTGTCTGGTCTCCAATGTTTCACCTTTAACATCACTCATTGGATACTTTTGCACACCCATATTGATTAGAAGATATTTTCCTGACAACATTGACTCTTGTATTGATGCTTTGAGACCTAGTAATCAATAACATTTATAAGTATTTGATTTAATGAATAACTTCTAGTTTGGGGGACAGTAATTTAGTGTTTTAGCTATTTACTTGAGCAGATATTTCTGCATAGATTGCTCCTTTTTTGTCAGTTACTTGGACAACAATTACTTGCCAAGTAAAATCCTAAAATTCAAGCAGCTACTTATCAACTCCTTGAGAGAAGTTGATTTGACCCATTTTGATGGATGTAGTTTAAAAGTATCATCTGAAATTCTACAATATTAATAGACAATTGCCTTTCCTTCTAGAGGCAATGGAACTCACTCAAGAAAACTATTCATTAGATTCAATTATCTTGAAAACGGCCATGAATTTCACAGTAGTATTGCTTGCAATTTTCTGCAGATACCTGACAAATACATAAGTCGCCACATATAAAACATAGTATAGTCATAGATTTTACATTAAAGCTCAATGGCTGATGGAAATTTCCATAATTTTACATCAGGTTTGTCCAACTTTATCATTAATGGGCAAATTTTGGAAAGATAATGTTCGGCATTACATTATACTGACTTCCAAAAAAAGTTGAGATTTTTTTAACAAGGAGCAACTGCTGAGCAAAAATAAAGCAATCACCTTGCAATAAATTATTCAGCTAAATAACAATAACCAATAAAAATGAACAGAATGTGAGAAAGTCAGAGTATGTGTGTGTGCTAGGCTCACTTCCATCCTCACTTACCCTCAGCCACTGTGTGTTGGCAAGAGTGAGTGAAAATCTAAGGCTGGGAGTGAAGCACACTCACTCTCTCATCCCCACACACACATACTCAATCCTTCACTATCTCATTCCCATACATATAGACTCTCACTCACTCACACTCTTCTTCAACACATATGGACACACACACGCACACACACACACACACACACAGAATCATTCTCTCACTCTCATACACATACACTCTCACTCACTCAGATTCCCTTCTGACACACACACATTCACTGTCTCAGTCCCACACACACATACTTAATACCTCAGTATCTCACTCCCACACACATATACTCTCACTCACTTACACTCCCCTCCAACATACACACACACACACACACACACACACACACATACATGCACTCACTCTCTCACTTTCCCACATACATGCTCAATTCCTCACTATTTCACTCCCATGCAGATACACTCTCCCTCACTCACACTCTTCTTCGATACACACCCACTCACTCACTCCCCACTGATGAACCTACACAAATGAGAGAATTTTGAGGAACGTGAAATTGTCTAAGAGGACATCGGACACACATGTTTCCATGTCATTGCGCACTTGTGCGATATTTCAGTTGGTGTGCATGTGGAAGAGTTGGAAGCACATCCACCATTCCATTGAGAGGTCAATGGAATGCAATTACATGGCCCATCTACTTTTACAGTTGGCAGGTGGCTTTTATGCTTTAACTGTAATGTTCTCCAGGGCATTACAGTTAAAGCATAAACTGTATGCTTATAGGATACAGGATGAAATATCAAGGCTGACATATAATTAAAGGAGATGTACAGGGACTGACTGTTTTTGAATGTGCTGCTTAGGCACTGTTTGCAGTATTTTATCATTAGGATTTAATTTGTATGGGTTTGCAACTCTCTGACACAGCTCACCTTAGAAGCTCCAGCCAACATCCTCCCTTTTCTCAGCATCCACCCTGTTCCCATCCTCCCAGATAACACTGAACCTTTCTCAGTGAATGTTTAACACTGACTGCTCATTCATTGGCTAGCCAGCATGAAATCAACTCCACGGCTGATCATATTTTGGATCAGTGTTGAGGGTCTTTAAGTGCATTTGTGTGTAATGGGCACAAAATTCAAATTGATTCATACACAATCAATTTGCTACACACACAAACTAGCCTCTTCCTCAACTGCTCCCCATTGGCCCTGGGCTTCACTCATCAGTCCTGCAGCCAACTTCTCCTCCCCGGCACTCTAGTCAGCTCCTGGACCCTGCCAGTCTGTTCTGCTCCTGGGCCACAACACTTTGGTCCATCCCTGGGCTCTGGCACTCTAGTTCTGTTCAAGGCCTTGGTATTCTTCTCTACCCTGAGGCCCCATCACTCTACTGTACCCTGAGGCCACAGAATCACAGAATTGTAACTGTGCAGAAGTAGCCATTTGGCCCTTTGAGTCTGCATGAATTCTCTGACAGAGCATTCCATCATAACCCCACTAATTCTCCTAACCTATATGTCTTGAGACACAAAGACACAATTTTAGCATGGCCTGCACACCTTTGGATTGTGAGAGGAAACTGGAGCACTGGGAGAAAATCTACACAGGTACAGGCAGAATATGCAGATTCCACACAGATAGTGATCCAAGATTGAAATTGAACTTGGGTCTCTGGTGCTGTGAGGCAGCAGTGCTAACCATTGTACTACTGTGCTGCCTCATCACTTTACTCCAGCCTGAGACCCCATCACTCTACCCAAGATCCCATTGCACTACCATGGGACTTATCACTCCATGCAAGACCTAATCACTCTATCCCAAGACCCTATCACTCTACCCCAGAGTCCATTGCTGTACTCAACCCCAAGATTCCATTGCTCTACTCAACCCTGAGACCCTGTTACTCTACTGAATCCCAAGACACATCAATCTACCCTGAGATCCCATCACTCTACCCCGAGACCCCATCACTCTACCCCAAGACCCAATCATTCTACCCTGAGACTTCATCACTCTACCCTGAGATTCATCACACTACCCCCAAGATCCTATCATTCTACCCCGAGATCCCATTACTTTACTCTGAGACCTCATCACTCTACCTTGAGACCCCATCACTCTATTCTGAGATCCCATCACTCTTTCCATAGACCCTATCACGCTATCCCAAAACCCTATCACTCTAGCCTGAAATCCTATCATTCTACCTCGAGACCTCATCACTGTACTCTGTGACCCCATCACTCTACCTCAAGATCTCATTACACTAATCTGACATCCCATCATTCTAACCCAAGACACCATCACTGCACCCGAGACTGCATCACTCTATCTCGAGACTCCTCACTCTATCCCGAAACACCATCACTCAATCCTGAGATCCCATTACTTTACCCCGAGACTCCTTCACTCTACCCCATGACTCAAATGCTCTATACTGAGGCCCCATCACTCTACCCTGAGACCCTACCACTCTACCCCAAAGCCACATCACTCTACCCGAGACCCAATCCCTTTATCCTTTCATCATCCTTTACATTACACTATTAATTACAATACACTATTGTGTAACTCCCAACCTTGCTAACAATACCCACATGCCTTCAAGGGATAAAATAATACTAATGGATATATCAGTACAACTCACAAATGAAAAAAAGAGTTAGGAAATGTCAGCAGCCAAATCAACAATTATTACCCGATACCTCCTTTGGGGTATATGAATATCTCACCATATTTCGCCAATGTTTGAGTTACATAGTGAGACAGCAATGTTAAAGGTAAGGATGTAATTACTTTGTGAAATGTTTCGTTGCTATGTATTGACAGCCTCATTACACATCCACCGATTCCAAGCGTGGCACTAATAAAACTACAGTAAACCTATTCACACTTTAACCCCAGCAGGACCTCATTGTCAATGGGTACATTTCCGACCAAATACCGCCAAGAGTTCAGTTGTGTAACAGACAGGAGAGCTAGCAGGGAGCATCTATTGTACACCAGCAGAAAGGACACAGAGCCCATGGAGCAATGTGCATGCATTGTGTTGATGCTCGCATTAATTCCCATCTCCCAATTCTCATCAAACTGACCTACATTCTGCATCCTTATGAGCATAAAGCAGCCGATGTCACCAGGCGTAATTTCAAACCTACCTAAACACGAGCAGAAGATGCAAAGTGAGCAAAGGAAAGAAGCGTTGCCTCTCATTATCCCGCTGCTTTTTGGTGGAACAACGTGATTTTTTTCGCAAACACGCCAATGTGTCACTCTGATAAGTACCAGAATCTAAAATATTCTGCAGTGAAGATGAGGGGTTGAAAAACTGACCCTGAGCACTACAGCAAATAAATACTGCAATGCATATCTTCAATGGCATGGATTTCATGGGTTTGTTATTGAATTGGGTATTTCCTTGATCTCACTCCCTGACCTTCCCCATCCCCAGCCGCAGTATTCCTGTCCCCTCCCCTTCTCCCTCACATCATTGGCTCAACAACGCCAGTGGCTTCCCCTTGCCAAACGTCATTTTCAGAAAAATGCCCCACTTTGGACTGACTTACCCTGGCAGAAACTGAGTTTTCTTCTTTAACAGGGGATTCCTTTTAAAACAAATGCCATTCTTTAAACATGGAAAATAAATAGCAGAAACATTAAAATGTGGGTGGGGGGCGCAGAGGGAGCGCTGACAGCATGTTTGCAGCAGAATGGGATAAAAGATTACTTGTACTCCCGGTGTGGGTTATTCCGACAAACTGCTCCCCAAAACCAAACTACACAAAGGCTGCGCTTCCTGGGCACCTTGTCATGCTATCATGCTCAGGCGATGTCCGTGTCCATCAAACTTACCTCTTTATACCTGGTGATCATGTTTTACTGGAAGGTTTAGGCTGCAAACATTGTGCCATTGAGTGTTACAAAGATGTTCATACACGTTCAACACAGCAGCGAAAAACCAGTTGCGAAGATGGTAAGAGCGCAGTAAGGTGGCATTAAAATTTGTCAGCGAAATGTTCTGCTTTGTTATGGTTCAAACTCCATCTTTTTTTCTCCCGCAGAAGTAGGTCGGCACTGACATTCCTTCCTCTGGTTATATTTTTAGCCGCTCGCCTTCAGGTTCTGCCGACTTCACGCTGGTTGGTTGAGTCCAGGTTGAAAACTGGAATCCCAGTGCCACTCCAGATCAGGAGTAAAAACACACACACACACACATACAAATGTACACATGCACCTATAGACACACACACACATGCAAACACGCATCCACACACAGACACACGCACTTACATACAAACAGACCACACACAAAAACACCCCCCCCACACACACACACAGACACCACACACACAGAGACACACAACTACATACTGACAGACTAACACACATACACTCACACACCACCTACACACAGGTACACAGAGATCACACACCTACACACACAGACACCCACGGACACCCACCCACACACACAGACCTTCACACTACACACTCACAGACACACACAGAAAACGCACACAGACACGCACACAGATACACACATACAGCTAAGAAATAGATGCCTTATCCGTGTCGAGCCGCATTATACTTTCACCCCTGGCCGCTGAATATGAAACAATGTAGGGAGGATGATTTAATATGTGGAGCAGCGTGCGGCTTGGGCGCTATCCATGGTGCTGGCAGTCATTTGGCGGAAGCTACGAAGCAGATGAAGACGTTTTTTAAAACCCCGACTACCCTGGGGTTAGGCAATCTGATGTCATACTTGTTTATCGAGTGTGCGTTGTTTTCGCTTCAATGCGAATGAAAAGTGAGCATTGTAACAATCAGAGGACAAATAATCGGAAAACTAGCCCGACACCGGAGCAGGTATGCCAGGCGTTCAGAAAGAGCACCCGCAACCCCAAGCTAGCAGCAGACCCGAGTCGATCCAATTGCCCCTTTATTAAACAGCCAACTGTCGGCAGATCAAATATTTAGAACTTTTCCCAAATGCATCATTACAGAAACATCATTAATGGGGTAGATAATGATTTGACCTTTGCAAAGCCTTATTTTTGTTTCATTGCTTTTTATTTGACATACTTTAATCAACTCTTAATGAAAGGTTGACGTAAACACGTTCGGATACAAAATAACTACGATTAAGTTTACCTTGCTTTAGCATCAATCAGGAGCAATCCAACCTCACAGTGTATATTCTCAAAGTCCCGTTATTAGAAACTTTCCAAACATGCCTTTGCTTATTATCATAAATATAGCATTTTAAGTGCCTTAAACAAAGTCCCACATCAGTGATCTCTTGAACATAAAATATTCCAGGGACTATTTCTGTTTATCTTGCACTCTATGTTTGCCTCGTCTTTTAGGTTCGTCCCCTCTCTCTCACCCCTGTCCAATGGTGATGCTGATCTCGTATTTTCTCTTCCTGGTAATCCCTTTTTTTATTCCTGAGTCTATTTGTTTCGGTTTCGCTCTGCCTGCAGTCACCTGTCTCTCTTGTATTTGTCGAAGATCTCAATGTCCTTTCTCGCGTTGGTTTGCTGACAGCGCTTTAAAAAGAACCTCTTTGAAAGGACAATACAAGTGCAGCTCAGATTGGGTTGGAGACAATCCATTGAAGATGTGCTGAACCTTTGCTGAGAAGGAGCTGGGAAACAAGACTCTAAAAGGAATCAAATGATTGGACGTTCGCATAGGAGACAGCAGGAAGAGGGGATCTTGTCTTAAGACAGAGTGGGCAAGCATTGAACTTGGGATCTGGGAAAATTCGGCTAGATCGTTGTCTGTGGTCTAGGAATAGTTTAATAGTGTCATGACTTTGGAAAGTCTCAAAGTCTTGATGTGGGGAGTCAGCCATGGGAAAATTCTCAAGACCAGATATGAGGCTTCAGAAAGATGGATAAGTGGGAGTATTCAAAAGGTTGGAAACATTTAAGAGGGAATTTTAAAACTAAGGGGACCTGGGAAACTGGTGTTGAAGGAGAATTGGCAAGCATTGGGAAGCTAAGGTTCAAGGAGAACTGGGAAACACTGGGATATGTAATTAGTCAGAGATGAGTTTAGATACACTGGAGAGGTTGGGAACAAGAGGGATACAAGTATGAAACTAGTTGAAACAAGCTAGCCTTGAAAAATATAATATGGACTAGAATATGATTGTACAGGCACATTTGGCCTGGAAGGGTGCTGCCTTATGAAGCAAGGCAGAAAATGCAAAAAGACTCCAACTGGAATACATTTTGGTATTGTCAAAGGTAGCTGACAGATTATGGGAGCACTGAATAAGAATTAGGGAGCATAGGTGTGTTATGTGTCCCACTCATCTGACAAAGGAGCCGCGCTCTGAAAGCTAGTGGCTTTCGCTACCAAACAAACTTATTGGACTTTAATCTGGCGTTGTGAGACTTCTTACCGTACTTTGCAAATCAGTGCACTGTACGATTGCAGAATCTATGTTTTCTCATAGTTTGGCTGAGAGAGCAATAAATGATAGTTGCAGAATAAAAATCAGGTATAAACCAGAGTTAAGGGGAGATTGACAAAGATACCATAAATACAGGACGAAGGGAGTGTTATTGATGGTATTAAGGACTAAAGAAGTACCAAAATAGTATAAAGGTAAGATATAGAATGACTTAATAGGAGGACAAATGTAATTGCACATCGAAAGCAAATCAGAATAAAAAAATGACAGATGGTGCCATGGGGAGGGGTCATGGGAATCAGGGGTGAAATCTTGTACTGGTTTGAGTCATATCTGGCATAAAGGATAATGGTTGTAGTGATTGGCAGTCAGTCATCTCAGCTCAAGAATGTCACTGCAGAACTTCCTCAGGGTGATGTCCTAGGCCCAATCAACTTCAACAGTTTCATCAATGCCCTTCCTTCCACAATAAGGTGAGAATGGTGTTATTTGCTGATGACTGCATGATTCCTCAGACACTGAAGACAATAGCACTTCATGGGCTCCCATACTCATCTTCATTTCTGGATCCCCTCCCTAATGAGTGATGCTCTTCTGCCCAATTATGTTTGCATTTCAAATGAGCCTTTGTGCACAATCTCAGTCACTCATACACTTTAATATCTTGCATACACATGCTCAAACTCTCCCTCACACACACAATCATCTGAATTTCTCTCCCTCACTCACATACATATTCTGTCACATCACTCACTCCTTCAACCTCTTTCATAGATTCACTCGTGTATATTTCTCTATAAGTAATACATTTAATCCCCCATTTCTGTTGCAGCAACAACTGATTGAATGTATAACTCTCAATCTCAAATTTAACAGCGCAACTTAACCCATTACCAGTGCTTGGAATATTGAAGTCTGTAAGGTCATTGAGAAGGGGAAATAAATAAAAGTTGGTGATTATATAGCAGTTCCCTCTCTGGGACAAGGCTCCTTAGTTTCAGTGAAATGAGCACTTGTGAAGTGACGAGCAGAAACCAGTTCCAGAATGGAGTTTTGGAAGGGGAGACAGAGGGGATGAAGAATGTTCAGAGACCATGGAAATACAACCAGAAGACGGGAATTTCAATGATTAAAAAGTACAAACAGTGTGAGGGGAGAGAGAGCAATGAGTGAGAGTGACTGAGCTCCAGTGGAAGGGAGCTGGATCAGAGTGAAAAGAAACTGTTCCTGGTTTCCGTGATGAACACAACACTGGCCAACAGCAGCAAGAATAGCCAGCATTTCATTGTGGTTCCCGACACTGCAGATGCAAATTGTTCCAATAGCAGTTGGACACAGTTCAATCACATCCTCAGAGAGAAGAATCAGCAGTGGAAGGACTGCAGGATCCTCACTAAAAAAAACTAAAAGCTCTTTCCAGCCACAGCCTGCCAGAGCTAAGAGAATCACACTTTCAAAGCAAGCATACACCTAAATCATAGCCAATCAGGAGGATGTTTGTCTGTTGTAACTAATACTTCTGTCCCTCTCTCAGTTCAATAATATTGCTGCAGACTTTGAATTTAATATAGACTCAAGGGACCAGACTACTCTCTTCAATCACTCACACACATTCTTCTCTCAATCTCTGCCCCCCTCACCCACACCACCCCTCCCACAGCCACCTCCCCCCCCCCCCCCCCCCCCCCCCAACACACACACACACACACACACATTCAGTCACCTACATTTCTCTCAACCTTCTATCCTTAACTCACACACACTGTTTTTATTGTGAAATCTCTGGGTGGCTTTTTCATGATGTGTTGATTCAGATGACGGCCAACAGAATGAGATCTGCTTCCCACTGTGTTGGTGTACAAACATCTTGTTGCCAATAAGCAAATGCAAATGGATCTGTGACGAGTGTTCCTTCACACACAACTCACACACATGCACACGCAAGGCAACAAAGAGAGCAAAAAAGATATTTGGAAAAAGGGAGAATAAAGATGAGAGGGAGGCAAAAACAGCAAATACCATGAAGCTGCTCCAAATCAGATGTTTTATTGTCATCATCATTTATTCCTTGTTGTTGGTGGCCATTTCATTTTTCCTGGATTGCCGTAATAATGTCCTGGCTCCTGGGGAGCAGCCCTCTCCCAGGTAGTGCGTGGATGCTCTGGCCCAAATGTCTTGGGGAGATTTGGAATTGGATTTTGGTGCAGGGCAATTTGACGGTGGAGACCCGGAAAGGTAAGAGTAAGCACCACACTTACTTGCACCCTAAACGGAAAATAGGCTCCCTGAAATGAGTGCATATTGACCAGAATTTGAACAGGCATAGCTATGTAAATACTATGGATACAAGAGCAGGTTAAATGCTAGGAATCCTACAGTGAATAGCTCATCTCCTGATTCCCCAAAGCCTATCCGCAAGCTACAAGGCACAAGTCAAGAGTGTAATGGAATATTCTCCACTTACCTGGATGAGTGCAGTTCTAACACTCAAGAAGCTTGACACCATCCAGGACAAAAAAGCCCATTTGATTGCCACTCCTTCTGCAAAAATTCAATCCCTCTACTACCAATAACCTGTGGCAGCTGCATGTACCATCTACAAAATGCACTGCAGGAACTTATCAATCTGGAAGGTAGCACCTCCCAGAACCATAACCATCTATAAGGATAACAGCAGTAGATACTTGGGAATATCACCACCTTGAGGTTCCCCTCCACGTCATTCATCATCCTGATTTGGAAATATATAGTCATTCCTTCATTACTACTGGATCAAAATCCTGGAACCCTTCACCCCAACAGCACTGTGGATGCACCCATATCTCAGGGACTGCAGCGGTTCAAGAAGGCAGCTCACCACTACCTTCTCAAAGGCAACTAGGGATGGTCAGTAAATGCTGATCTAGCCAGCAACACCCACATCCCATAAATAAGTAAAGAAAAACAATAACCACCTTGCTTTGGTCTTGCTATAATTACAAACAATGTAATATTTCACCCATGATTCTCATTGCTTTCAATTTTGCTAGAGCTCCTTGATGCTACATTTTATCAAATAATACATTAATGTCAAGAATATTTCCTCTCCCTCACTTCGTCTATGTTTGTCTATGTTTGACTTTTGGGATTGAGCACATAAAAATGCACAGTTTCTCTCACTATGCATTGTGGTACCAGTAACTCTGCAAGAAAACCTTTATTTCCTCAATCTTATCTGCTTTTGCCTCTTCCCCCATTCCTCTCTTGTCTTTCATCCCATCTGCTTCTCATTTTTGCATCACTGCTCAGTCCTTGACTCTCCACTTTTGCGTTCCCTTCAATTTTTGTCTTTCTCAGTTTTCTCCTTTACTTTCAGTTTATTCTTTTCACAATACTCCATCATTACTTCTCTCCTCCTGCACTTTATCTTCCCCACAGTGGCTGACCCTTCTTTGTTACTAGCTGCTCTTTTGCGCTCTCCTTGACCAAGTCTTTCTTTTAGCATATATTAGGCAGGAAGCAATTGCACTGGGTAAGTTAACAGATAAGATATGCCCCACTAAAGGCAGATAGACTAGGAGTACAAATGAATGCATGGATCAGAAAGGTCTCTGGGTATAAAGTAAAATAAAAGGTATTGCTTTGCAGGCATGTGAACATCTGGAGTGGAATGTATTCAAGCTGCATTTGTAGGAAGCTGCCCATTAAATATTAAAGATGAAAGAATAAGCATTAGAAAACAGAAATAGGATCTGTTTTTTAAGCTATTGCTGACAAACTAGTATGCAGCTGAGATGATAATCAACATATTCTTTCTTGATTCTTTGTGGCTGGCTTTAGAGCCTCAATCTCTTCTCCTTGGTACCAGCTTTTGTGTTTAGCAAAGCATAAATAAAGCTGAATTAAAATAGTGGTGACATTTTACATATATATTTTTATCTTAATTCTCAGTAATTTGCATTAGCATTTGTGGTATAGTAAAGAAACATTTATACATCTCTTAGCATACATGAAATTATTGATCAAACATTAGAATCAGTTATTCTTTACAATAAATTATGATTTTTTAAGGCTATTGAAAATTCTGCCAATTTAAAATTGCATTATAATTGTGATTTGTATTTTAAACAATTAAAGTTATATACTGGATAGGATAAGCAGGGATTGAAATCTGGCAAGATCTCACCCAAATCAGGCAAATTTTATTCAAATGCTGGCTCTAGAGATTGGCATTGAAACTTGGTAACCAATTCCTTTATGATTAGTACCATGTACAGTTGTTGTCTGTTTGATGTGGCATCATTATAGCGGTAAGATAAAATAAAAATCACCCATTTTAGTCTATTGTAAATCCAAGAGTATTTCAGAAGTTTTTGAACATTTACAGCAAAAGGCAATGTTTATAAATTTATGCAATAGATTTCCTGCTACTTACATGATCAATCATTTTCAATGTTCTAGAGTTAGTTAAACACCTTGCTAACCTTTCAGGATTAATCAGGAATTTCTGGGAACTCAAGATTAATCTCCAGGACAATACTGAAACAATCTGGAAGAAAAGCCATAGGGGCATTATATGAAAGTCGTTTGTGTGAGGTTTTTTTTCATTTTAGCTTTTCTGTTTCTTTTAATTAGAAGAATATTGAAGATGAACGAAAAATTGCTTGAATGAGGTTTAAGTATGATTCAATTGAATAATGAATGGTTGTACTTTCAATTGGCATTGGGAATGCAGGTAGCGTTAGCATGGATGTGCTGGGCAATCAATGGCAGGAGCACAGAGACAGAGCAGCTGGAGAAAGGAGGTCATGTGACAAAACCTCCAGGAATATATCTATCCAGGAATGGCATCGTTATTTTTGAATTCATCACTCGCATTCTGAGAATATCTATATGTGATCATGTCAACGCATTCTGAATGTCTAGGACTTTATATACAAAACTCCTACCTTAGGTCAACTTCTGACCATATCCCTTGGCTCAGGGTGGTTACAATGCAACATTACGGATTCCTGGAACCTTGGTAAGCTTTGTGTAGGTTGAGGAAATAATACTGATACATTTATTACCAGACAAGTTATTAGAAATGTAATTCATTCTCCTGTGATAAAGCAAAATTTATCAGAAAGTAAAAGAAAACTTGGGAGGAAATCATCATCTTATCTTTAAGTTATGGACCCAATAAAAATGATTAATCCATTTAATTTAGATAAGTGAAAACATTATATTAATGTTTCCTGCATTAATTAACTTGGTGTGTTTAACTTTTATTCATGTTAGGAAGATATAATTAGCTATAATTTACTTCACATGCTGAAAGGGAAATGTGAAGAAGGACTTTGATCTATTTGCCCTGAGCTATAAACTTGTTTTAATTTCAGGGAGACATTATGAACTCCAGGTGACAGATTTTATTTTTGACTAGATCACTACCAGACTGTCAGTGGCCCAAGTGAAAGTGAATCATATCTCAGCACCATAGGGAGAAGGCAAGATTAAAGAGGTTGCAAGACCCTAAGAATTGCAGCAATTGCAGAGGTGGTCTCCCAAAAATGTAAAATTGGTGGGAAAACTGGTCTAGATCATGGTTTTATCAGCTTTACACTCGAATCTCCCCACTCTGTGCAATGGAAAGGTCACAATCAGGAATATCATTAAAAACACAAGGCGGGAAGGGCCTATTCACGTCAGAGCCTGACATTTTTAGACTCTGCATATGCACAGCTGCTCCAATCTGTCAGTCTCCCCGTTTGCTGGGCAGCTCGATCGCTGGCTCACCCAGGAGCCCCACAGTGCTGCTGCTCCAGCCTCCCCTCTCCATGGTCAGATAGCGGCTTCCACAGTAATTCCCGGGCCAGGCCTGACTCTCTGGAGCTCCCCTGATGTCCAGTCCATTCCCACCAACAGTGGCAATCTCCCTACCACCGTCACCTCAGCAGACCCCCTCCCCCATTGAAACCCTGGGTCAGACGCCCTGGGAGACAGCCCTCTTCCAGCAGACCACCCTGCCCCAAGCCTGTCCATATCATTGGCCTCCTTCCAGTCCAGACTGATCCCCATGCAGAATGGCAGTGGGACCACCCCACCCCTGCCAATTGCCCCTAAGCCCCATCCACAATAACCTAAAGGGCAGCGCCAAGGTGCCCCCTGAGTATTGTGCTTCTTAGACAGTGCTGGGGGCACAGGCTGGCACTGCCAGGGTACCCATCCAGGGAACACCACACCCCACTGTCTGACCCACTGGGAGGCCCTGATTGCCACCCCCCCCTTCACTCATTGGTGTCTTCTGCTAGTTTCCAGAATGTGGGGAGCTACTCTAAATCCCACCTGGCAGGGTGGGAAATGCCATTGGGGCTGGCACAAAATAGATAATCACATTGAAATGACATTTAAAACATATTCAAATTACTTACCACACTTCCCGCTGGACTTCCGTGCGTTCCCGATGGTGCCATTTTCTTCCAGTTGGGAGATGCGCATGGATCATAAAAGCTCATGGTGAACCTGCAAAGTGGCTAACACATGCATCTCTGAACCCGAGATGCCAGGAGATTTGCGAGTTGCAATGTGAGAATGGGGCCCCACATTTCTGATGGGATTGAGACTTCCAGCTGGCAGGCAATCTTTCAAAGGAAGACATCTTTTGAGTCTCTTGCTCCATGCCATTACTGCATTGATTCCAGGCTTACTGCTAAATTTCACTGGAGTGCCAGGAGCAGAGATGGATAAGAAAAGAAAATGGCCTAGGAATCTGTGCCTCACCACATTGGTCCTAGTGGTGGCAGTGAGAGGAAATTTAACTTTTGTCAGGGAAACAATTTTAGGTCTTGCATTAGTTTCAGTATTATCCTGACTTACTTAGAGATTTTAGAAAGAAAGAAAACAAGGGCAATATATTTCCCCTTCTAAAGAGCACATTTCACATAGATATGATATCAAACTTGAGGTTTCGATAGCCCATTTTCATTTAATTTTATGAGCATGTCACCTAAAGCATAATTCATAGTATAACAATTTGCTCCACTTTCCAAAGGAAACTCTTACATCTATAGCTTGAAAACTCCAGTTGGATTATCAAATAGACTTTGAACATTATGGAATCTAACTATTGATCTCCTGCAAGACTGTCAGCATTTCTTTCTGTAAAATGAAATGAAACATTAAGATCTACTTTCACTATCCCACTCAAAATGTAGGAAGAAAAGCAATACAAAAGGGGATAAGATTGAGTTGAGAACTTTTTTATTTTATTACTACTTCAACTTAATTGCCCTCTTGTTCCACTTCCCTAACAGCTCCTGCTGGGACAATTATTGACCTGTACGACAGGGCCACTAAATGAAGACACAAATTTGGCCTTAAGCATCACTTCAAACAAGCCTGTAGCATTTACTTCCTGAAGAGCTGGTTCTTCACAAAAGATTCAATGGGAGATAGATTGAAATATTTGGAGCAGATCAATTTAATGTGGGCAGACTATCAGGTGTAAAGGTCTAATAATGACATTTACATGTATTGAAATGAGGCCCATAAATTCCAGCCTTTTTTACCAGTTTGAGTTTGGAATGGATTTTACTTGCCCTCCTGTGATGGGCTGGGAGATGGGATGATATGTTAAACGGTGTGGGAAAGTTTCTGGTGGAGAGCATGTCATCTTTCTGCCATCCAGTCAGCAAAGTAGGTGACCAAAGACCAACTGAACAATGTAAATGGCCAACTAAGGACCTCTTCCCTTACCTACAGGCATTTAACCAATGGCTGAGGGAAACTTCCAGATATATCCTTGCTACTTCCATATGGGACCTCCATTTTGGAGAAATATTTGGTCCTTGCAGGCACTTCCCAGCGGCAATGGTCATCCCATCATAACAACAGTGTCACCTGCTCTCACCAACAACTCCAACCCATTATTCCACCACAGCTTGCATCCTTTCCTCCAGATGCATCCTCAGCAGTAGTTACCACTCCTGGGTGGTGAGGTTGCTGAGCTGCTGACGTGGTTGACTGGCAGCTCTCGAACATATCAGCTTCCCCAGTGACTGTAGCTGACATAATGCAGCTCCACTTCCTGCTGACCACCGAAATGGGTTTGAATCCTCTCCCATTCCTTTCAAACCCACCAACACTAATTCCTGCCAAGATTAACTCTTGAATTCTCATACAGACCATCTTATAAAGTGTAGCCTCCTCCATGGAGATGCTCATCTAGGATTTGGCTCAAAATGGGGGGTAAATTGCAATTTCATTGCTCATCCTTACACCCATTCTGAACTCCAACAACCGTCAGGCATCAAACGGCATTAGTAAAAGGGGGACATTGCAAGAATTAATGCGTGTGATTCCAATTCCTCTAGGTTGTTCCAGTTACACAGTACCTAGCCATTTTCCTTATTTACTGAAAATGAACCTGAAACACTGCATAATTTACTGATCTCAAAAGTCGCAGGCCTCTAGATAGGAAGAAAAAGAAATCGACACAGACAAATTGTGACGTAATCAATGGCATGTTTAAATTCAACTTATTGATAAAAGACTAAAGTTTTCAGGGTGGTGAATTAGTTGCAGTGTGAGTTTTGTTTGCTAGATGTCTAAACGGTTTCTAGTTGTACAAGCAGGTCAAGATGAAGAGACTGAATTAGATTGTTAGACTGAATCCAAATGTGGTTACAAAAGAGAAAATACTGGAAAATCTCAGCAGATCTGGCAGCATCTGTAGGGAGAGAAAAGAGTTAACATTTCAAGTCCAGATGACCCTTTGTCAAAGCAGATGTGGTTTCTGTATTAATATATACTTATTCTCAAAGTATGACCATCATTGATAAAGTGCTGGACAGTTTAATCAAACTAAGGATGGGCAACTTCAAGGAACAGTTAAGAGACAACTATGTTTGCGGGGAACTGACAGCACATGTAGGGCAGGAATGGCTGATTTATTTTCCAAAATAAATTAGTTCAATAAGGTACCACACTACAACTGTGTTTCCTGTTGCCCCCTGTGGTTAAAATCTCTGAATGGGAATCTCAATGATGTCCTCTGCAGGTATCCCCCAGTCTTCATCCATGGCAACAATGGATAGCCAAGATCCCTTAACTGGCAGCACAATGTAATATGCACACCCTCAAATAATGGTGGGATTTTTAATCGCCAGAATATGAAGAAAATAGGTAAATTGCAAATGAACCTGGCATTGCCCACTATAGTTTTATGCTAGTGGTTGCAATAAGTTCCCTATTGAGTGAATAACTTTTCATGTGTGTGGCACATCTCTCGTAAGGAACATCAAGCCCCAGAAATCCAGTATATGATTCCATGGATCTGTAGGGAAACTGATATGTCTGTCAAAGTTAAAGCATAGACTTGATGCCCCCTAGCATCTAATGAGAAAATGGTACATTAGTTAGCCACAGAAAACAATAAACTGAAATTTGCCAGATGTAATATGATTAATGGTAAGAATAATATAACAAGGAAGTAATAACTCTTAACCATAAAGTTCTTCTACTTCCAAATCTGTGGCCTACTGGGCATGATAGCACTCAAAGCAATCTTTTCTCACTAGCAAAATCATGTTTGCATGTGAGTCATCTGTACGTGAGCTGTGAACTCTGCAAAACCAGGAAATCAGGTCTTGATTACTGTGACATTGCCAGCAAAAATGATTAGGATCAATTGGTTTCAAAAGTTTGTATCACATTTTCACCAACTTCATATTCATGTTACCTTAAACACAATTCTTAATATAACAATTTGCTCTGCTTTATAAAGAATACTCTGAAGCTTGAAAACTTCAGTTATATTATCCAGTAGGCTTTGAACACCATGAAATCTAACTATTGCTTCTATGCAAGTTATCAACCATGGCAACAATGGGTAGCCAAGGCCCCTAGTGAAGGTCCTCTGGGGCAGTGCTAGGGGATAGTGCAGAGAGTAGTGCCACAGTGGTGTTCCATGGAGACAGATGTTCCAAGAAGTAGGTGGATGGAGTTTCATGGGAATGAGGGGGTGGTTATTCCTTGATGGTGGCAGAAGTGAGTTTCATGGTGGTGGGGGTTGCTTGGGAGGTGATGTTGCGTGGGGGTGGGTATTCTGTGGTGGGTCAATATTCCATAAAGGGTGGTTCCATGGCTTGCAGGGGTGGGGGAGTTCTGAGTTGATGGTATTGATGGGGCAAGGGGGACTGGTAGTGAGTTGCATGGGCCAGGGTTTGCATGGGATCGGCGGGTGTTCATTGTATTTTTAAAAACTGGGACACCCTTAAAAATGGTGCCCTGATCTTCTGAAAACTTAGGTTGCTAATGCAGTGGGTTCTGACTGAGGAACATTTTTTTAAGAGTCTTACAACAAGGTGGACAAAGCCACTCTTGTATCTCCTGTCAGTGCTCCACTCTGCCAAATAATAATTCCATCTGAAGATTTTGCCATGAGTAACTGCACACCAGATGATACCAAAGAGGCCATCCATTACAAGCATGCATCTGTCTTTTTGAGTAGGAACATCAAGACACCATTTATATACAGAAGAGTATAAGAAATAGAAGCAGGAGAAAAGCACCATGCCCTTCAATTCCCCACCATTCAATATGATCTAGGCTGCTCTATGTCAGCCTCAACTCATTTTCTGTACCATTGCCCTCTAATCCTTGTTCTAGCAAACATTTATTCACCTCCACTTTAAAAAAAATGATGCATCTTCCACTACCATTCAGGGCAGAGAATTCCAGGGATTCACCACCCTTTGCGAGAAAAAATTTCTACGCAACCTCAATTTTAAAAGACCTGTCCTTCGTCTTGTGCTATGTTTCCTTGTTTGAGTCTCTTCCACCAGTGAAACTTCTCACCATCCACCCAATCAAGCTCCCTCAGGATCTTAGATGTTTGAATAAAGTCACACCTCACTGTACTAAGCACCAAATTTTCAGCGATGATGGTGTTAATAAATGACGAGATATTCTTATATCACTGATACATTAACTAGCATGTGTATAACACAAATTGTATCTGCCACTTACCTTCCCAATAGGATTGTATATTTCTCTAGCATTGATGCAACATTGTGGAAGAAGCTAGATAAAGCCATCCATGATGTTATCTTATGTTTGTTGATGATTGTACAGTGTTTTTCTCCATTCAAAATTTCTCCATGAATGAGGAAGTTCATTCCAGCCTATAGCACAATCCAGGAAGTACCCTGGCTTGGAAAGACAAGTGGCAGATAAAATTTGTGCTATATATGTGTGCTAGTTAATATGCATCAATGACATAAAATTGTCCTTCATTAACATCACCGTGATAGGTAATTCAATGCCTTTTCCTTCTGCTACCAGCCTCAGTAGCGTATCAAACGTTTGCCTTATTCAAGGTAATTATGAAAATAGCACACTTCCTAATCTCAAAAATCTCACTACCATTTGTAAGTCTGACAAGTTATTCAATGATTTAGTTACCATCTTCTTTTCACTACAAAGTCACTAACCACCTTGTTTATAAAGTTAATGGTATGTTTCTGGAGTTTTATACTCAGGTACTTTCTTTGGATTCAGGCCACTGATTACTGTATTGAGCAGATCTCATGTCTTTTATAGATTAGAGTCTGCCTTTGCTTGCCAATACTTATTGTAAATATTTTGCAACCCAGGATCAAAGTTGATTGCACTCCAGGTTCTGTTACAGTAATTAGAAATTATTGTTCTCAAGATGCCAATAACACTAATCTGCAATATAAAATTGATTTTTAAGTGCTGAATTACTGTCACAGAGCCTCTGATATTTGCATTCTTATAGCCTCAATGTAACTGCTGATTGGGAAAAATCATATGTCATATGATTTTTGTATACTTTCAATGAAGTTGTTAGATGGATTGCTAAATTGCCCCTTAGTATCAGGGGGACTAGTTAGGGTAAATGCATGGGGTTATGGGGATAGGGCCTCGGTGGGATTGTAGTTGATGCAGGCTTAATGAGCTGAATGGCTCCTTCTGCACAGTAGGCTTCTATGATTCTATTTGTGGTGAATTAGGAGCAGTTTTGAGAAAATTCCTGATATTTGCATTCTTATAGCCTCAATGTAACTGCTGATTGGGAAAAGTCAGCTTCAATTATACCATTCAAACTCCTTTATTAGCCATGAAAACAAAGACCAATAAGTTGCATTGCTCATAAATACTGTCTGATACAGTATGTATATTATTTTTACTTGGAAATTATCCAGTTATTTGAAACAATATTTTTTTCAGCCAGAAGTGGTATTGGAGTAGGCTGTGTATTGTAACAGCAGATCAAAAGGAAGAATTAATTCTCAATGCAACAGTGAAATTCACTAGTGGTTTCCTTTAATTTGTATTAGAGCATATCATTCAGCAGAAATAAGAAATCCTATAGCATACTTGATGACAATAATGATGGAACATGTTACCATAAGAAGTAGCTGGAGAAAGCAGGAACATGATGAAGAAGATGCGTAAAGGTTAATCAGACTGATATGTTAAGAATCCCATCGTGTAAAATCTTTCACCAGTCCTAAGGAATCATAGAAATGTCACAGCGTAAAAGGCCATCTGGTCCATCACATCAGTACTGATTCTTCAAATGAACATTATGACTTAGTATTATTTTCCTGTCTTTTCCCTGTCACCCTTACATTCACATCTTTGGGGTGTAGAAGGAAATCGGAGCACCCGGAGGAAACCCATGTAGACATGGAGAGAACATGCAGACTCTGCACAGATGGTGACCCAAGGATAGAATCGAACTCTGGTCCCTGGTGCTCTCAGGCAGCAGTGTTAACCACTGTGCCAATGATTTTTAAGTAATCATTTAATACACTCGTTAATGTCTTTTACTACTAATGTTACTGAATACGATATATTCTTTTGAAATTCTATAGCCTTGGGAAAGCTGCCATGGAACAATTTATTGACTCACTGAATGCCAAAAGTATCATTTTTCAAATTGTTTCCGAGATTTGTGATGAGATTACATAGTAAAATACAACAATGTTTTGCAGTGAAGGGACTGCTGGTGTATCAGTTATTCCTTCTTGACCAGTGCAGACTGTAATTACGTGTTCTGATATCATTTTCACATGTCTATTTGGATGAACAGAAATATAGGAAGATAGCTTCATGATAGAGTTGAGAATTTTCACATTTAACTCAATAGTCTTTCCCTCTGAATAAAGTTCATTCATTAGTCACATGTAGGCTTACATTCATACTGCAATGAAATTACTGTGAAAAACCCTTCATACTCCAGAGCTTGTTTGGATACATTAAGTGAAAATTTGACATGGCCAATTCAACTCACCTGCACATCTTTGGAATGTGGGAGGAGAGCACCAGGAGGAAACCCATGCAGATACAGAGAGAATGTGTAAATTCCACACAATGACCCAAGCCAGGATCAAACCCAAGTCCCTGGCCCTATGAGGCAGCAGCGCTAACCCCTGTGCCACTATGCTGCCATATATGGGGCTACTTCCAGTAATTAAGCAAACAAAACATTTAGTGAACTTGCTAAATATTAAAACTGCAGAATAGATTGAAGCTGCCCAGCCCATTGCACTATATCAGTGATAGTTCCTTAACTGGAGATACCTAATGTATCACAGCATCACAATCCCACCAAGTGAAAACGTTTGTCAAAGATGGTCCATGAAGTTGGTGAATATCCCAGAAGGCAAAGATTTAAGACCACAAAGCTTGGAGTTCAATTGCCTGAACCACATACACCCAATGTAAATAATCCCAACAATAAAACAAGCATTACACTTCTGATTGAGAACAGTTGATCAGCAATTATTCCTGTCACCTTAAAAGCTTGTGAATAGTGATGTTTTCTTAATGGTTTGTGGGTAAAACCACTAGTTACTAGAAACACTAGGTTACTATGTATTCAAGCACATGCATAAAGAAGTTCAACTTCTATAGTGTCAGAGGTTTAATGTGAAAAACACTCATGGTCAAAAATTTGGAATAGTGCAGCTTTAATATCAACTGACTTAGTATGAAGAACAATAAAAGTAAATATATCTATTTGTTATTGGTGCATTCAGAAACTTTCCTTTTAATCTAAGAATTATTAAACAACAGACTTTATTAAAAATGCACTCACTTAATTCGTTTGTGCAAGTGATTCAGCAGTTATCACTAAAATTAAATAAATATATTACTATCTTCTATACTGATGTACATTGTTGGTGAGCCTAACTTGCATGTCATTCATTACTTGTACAAAACATAAAAGCTGTAAATTATCAAAACTCACTGAAATTACTTCAGACCAATACTGATAAATAATATGTTAAGATTTATCATGTTCCATTGCAATGTGGTGCCATATCATTTGCAAATGTGCATCACAAATTCATTCATAGCAATTTTTGGACACAGTATGTACAATTTGCAGTGGGCAGATTGGAGGTGGATCAGACACTAAATTCATCTATACACAGCATTTTAGTGATTGTTGCACAAGTTCTGAAGCCTCCAAAATTGGTCTCCTCATCTGAACATTTTCAGCAGTCCTGGCTCATAGCAGGAGGCATGACAGAATAGTCACACACTCTGTGGCATGGGCAACCTGCTTTACCTTAAAGAGGCTCGCTCTTGAAGGAAAGATGTAGTAAGATTGTTGCATTGGAGATTCAACAATTTGAACACCAGAGCACTCAGAAGGATCTTAGTTGAGGGATGGCACGTTGGAGGCAGGTAGTAAGGTTCAGCAAGCGCGGGGGCGGGGGGGGGAGTAGAGCAGAAGACACTTAAGGCTTAGCTCTCAAAGAAAGTGGAAGCAGATGGTGAAGAAAGCCAACTCCCATAGTGTGTATCTGAGTTCCAGCTGCAACTCCACAAGACATTTACTGATTTTATTGTTGGTGGTCAAATGTCAGTGCGTGTATCTTCACATGACATTTCAACCTGCCACTAGTCTCTTATGCTACCTAAGGCGCTACACCCAATCATTCATCCAGCAGCATGCCTTGGCATTTAGGATTTGTGCATAAAATCCAATTATTTTATCTGTCAATGCTGCCAGTCTCACACCCACCCATCACTAACTCTGCATACTTTCAGTTATAGCAGGCTCATCACCCAATCACAGTGTAACACAGATATTGACACTCTGTCCTCCCCACTGAAGGGCAAGACGCACATAATAGGAGGGAATAGAGTAGAGTTGGCATGAGGACAAGAATGTCTGTGAATCCTGATGGCTAAAGAAGATATGGTTTTCTGCATTAGGGGACTGATTGTGAAGTGCATTGAGGATGATGTCAGCTTTCTATCTTGTGTTGTTTCTCAATTCCCAACACACATTCATTCTGATATTTGGCATGACAAGCAAGTTGTAGATGATGTGACCATGAACCTCTTGCTTGTTAGAATGTAACCAGTGACAAATTTGTATTGGAATTAATGTGACCAATGGGAACAAGATGTATGGGTCAGCTAACCCAGTAAAACGTCTCAGAGTTATGTAACAGTCAGCTGACCAACACATTCACTAGAAATAAGGAACTCTGTAAAATTGTGGGAAGCTTTGAGTGCCCAGGGTGAGGCCCCACATTTGGAATGATGTTTCTTTATTAAATCCTTTCTTTCACTTACAAGTTAGGGTAAGTTTTGTTGTTGTTTCATTAGTTGCATTTTGAAGAGTTCCTTCCGAAGAAACATTGCGTCCCACTTGAACCCTTTCACAAGAGTCTTCTGTTTCTGAGTTCCTGCTTTCAGTTTGTCAATGAACCATTTTCAACAGTAGGACTGGGATATTGTCATAATTGTTGATTCAGTTTGAAAAGCATTCTTAAAGGCTCTCACATCATGAAAGCTTATTCTTATTGAACAACAGCAATTTTTCTGTTCTAGATTTGAAGTGAGGTTTCATTCCATGACAAGACTTTGCTTTTCTTATGTGGTGCATTGGCTTTCAACATTAGACAAAAGCAGATAGCGCAAATGGTGCATTTTGCTTCACCCAACCCTGCAGCGATTCAGCCAGTTAATCACGCAAGTCTAGCTACAGCGGAACAACATCAGACATACAAATCTAGAACAGCTTTATGATATGACAGTCAAATCTTATTCTGACAGCCTTACGAGGTTTAGTATACATATCTGTTTATATTAGTTCAATAAAGGTTTAAACTCCTTGGTGCATTATATCAGAGATTTGTTTGAAAATGTATATCCAATTATTCTTGTCTATCCTTTCCAATTTGATTTCACATCAAAACTAATTTGACACAAGTACATGAAAAATCATAAACTTCAAATAAATGTTATTAATTCCTTTAGAAAAAAATGTTCAGTTTTGATTTACTACTTGGAGCAATAGCCGCATCTTTCATCATTATCATTGTTACATTAAGATCAATTCATTTGGTTTGCTTTCTTTATTGTTATTTTCATACATTGGCCTTGTTGGGAATGATTTGATTCTGGGAGGACTGGTCTTTGTGATGTTTCTTGTGTTTCTTCATTGTTAAAAGAATGTCCTATAAAGAAAAAGGAGTGTTAAATGAATTACATTTTTCATGTACTTAAAAAAAGGGTTCCTTTCCCCTTTACTATGTCTCCCTGTGCAATCTACCATTCCCTGCCTTACAGTAATCAGCAGCTGATCTATTTCAGGGGGTCACATCCAATGCTACTTTTTGACAACAATTTAAAACCATAATCAGGTTAGGGACTTCATTTTCCTGCCTTCAAATCAACTATAAATGGATACTTTCAATATGTGCTTGGCTCCTGTTTTGGTTTTGTTGCGAATTAATTTCTAACATAACTTCAAATTAATTCCAGAGTTATCAATGGATCAGAAAAACATATCAATAAGGTCAACAAATGTAAAACTCAGGAATATCTTTTGGAGAATAAAATATTTTGCTGCAAATGAATTACCTGGAGCAGCTCCAACCAACTTTTCCAGCAAAATAGATGCAGTGATCATGATATATGATTAACCCAATCCTTTTCCTTCTTAGGTAGATGGCATAAACTTCACACCAATTGTTCATTTAAATGACTGCAGCATGAAGCCATCTCTAAATGTGCTATTGAGTGACTATGATTTCAAGCTAGCCTGTGCATTGTAACATTGGTCATGCTAAATTCTCCCTCAGTGTACTTGTACAAGCACCATAGTGTGGGGACTAGGGGATTTTTACAGTAACTGCATTGTAGTGTTAATGTAAGCCCACTTTCATTAACACTAATAAACAGGCTTATACTTTGAAGCTTGTTGCTGAAAGTGATTCCAAAGGTTAGTTTGATTCAGGAAGGCACAGGAAAGGCCTGTGGTGTGGTAAGCATGGCTTTGAAGGTTTTCCAGTACATTATTGGTGATCTTGATGCAGCAGGAGAAGGGGAGACACGTCATTATCTTATAGAGGGCCTGGAGGCCCTCCAGCCAAACTCTGAGAACACTGTGGACCAAGTAGCCATGCAACAGTGTAACCTCAAGGGCGTTGCAAGAATTTCAATCATGAGTGGTAAAGGACAGTAAATGTATCTTCAAATGCTACATCCCATCAACTGCATAAATAGCCTTATACACTGTTCATTATAGCACATCCCCATCATTCACCCAAAAACTGCTACCAATCTTCAATGATGCATTACATTCAGAACTCCACATCAACTTCACAAACTTCAGCACTGTTGCACAGATTACACACATGTCCAACTATCCAATTAAGATAAGATATATCACTTCATAATCAAGCACATAGCACCGGACTTACTGACACACATTGTTCATTCTTTGCCTCAGGGGCTAACCAGTGGTAGACTGACATGGCTACGTGTGCTCTACTCAGTTGAGGGGACCACGCTTGCCATCACTGAAGCCAGCAATAAGACTATGGTCAGCAGTGCAGCTGACAGCATTAAACATGATGGCATGCTCATATATAATCCTCCTCTCATATTCCAATTTTCCCACAGTCGCATTTAATTTACACCTAACCAGCTCATGCTTTTCCTGTTCTCTCATTGCAACCCTACTCTTTATGCCTATCTCCTTTCATAAACACAAGAACCACAACTTGGCTAGGCGGTGGTGTAGAAATATGAAATGGAGAGGAAAAGGTGACAGATGATGATGAAACACTCTCCAATCTCACTCACAACCAGATATTTATATGATGCACAGTTTAGAAGATGATACGTAGAAATAGGCACCAAGAAATGCATAAGATTGATTACGTGATTTTTGTATGCAACAGAGCATTGTTTCACTCATAAAGATGGCTTGTAATGTTTGTTTTGTAGTGGCCTTTATTCCAGCACTATTGCCAAAGGGATGCTGTTGTTGTTTGTGAGGTGTGACTGTTGCTGAAGGGGAAATTGGAAATTGGACTGTTGCTGAAGAGGAAAATGATTACTCGTAATCATTGGTACTGTAGTCAGATAAGCCAATCATGGACAGGTCATCTGTAAAATGGGGGGTGTGTTGGCTGCCTCCTCCTTTTCTCCTCCACTTCTTTCACAGCTGCTTCCATACACCTAGTGGCAAGGGCTGCATCCTCACGATGTGAGGCTGTGCTCCATTTAGCAGATCTGCAGAGAGACTTGGACAAGTTGCAGAGCTGGGCTGAGAGGTGGCAAATGGAGTTCAATGCGGAAAAGTGTGAGGTAATTCACTTTGGCAGGAATAACAAATGTGTAGAGTATAGGGCTAATGGTAGGACTCTTAATAGTGTTGATGAACAGAGGGATCTTGGTGTATATGTGCATAGACCCCTGAAAGTTGGCAATCAAGTCGATAAGGTTGTTAAGAAGGCATACGGAGTCTTAGCTTTTATTGGTAGGGGGATTGAATTTCGGAGCCGCAACGTCATGTTGCAACTGTACAAAACTCTAGTGCGGCCGCACTTGGAGTATTGTGTACAGTTCTGGTCCCCACATTACAAGAAAGATGTGGAGGCATTGGAGAGGGTACAGAGGAGGTTTACCAGGATGTTGCCTGGTATGGAGGGCAGGTCTTATGAGGAGAGGCTGAGGGATTTGAGGTTGTTTTCGTTAGAAAGAAGGCGGCTAAGAGGAGACCTTATTGAAACATATAAGATGATTAGAGGTTTAGATAGGGTGGACAGTGATAGCCTTTTTCCTAGGATGGAGAAAGCTAGCACAAGGGGACATAGCTTTAAATTAAGGGGTGGTAGTTATAGGACGGATGTCAAAGGTAGGTTCTTTACCACCAGAGGGTGGTAAGGGTAAGGAATGCCCTGCCTGCTGCAGTTGTAGATGCACCAAGTTTGGGGGCGTTTAAGAGGTCAGTAGATAGGTTTATGGATGAAAAGGGAATGGTTTGGGTTAGAGGGTCATTGCTTTTTCTTAATTGGTCGACGCAACATTGAAGGCCAAAGGGCCTGTTCTGCGCTGTAATGTTCTATGATGTACCAATACACCATTGTAGAGCTTCAGCAGGGTAGTCCAGGCAGCAGAAACATGATTGAACACTTTAATGGCTTGCTTGACACAGTGAGAGGATGGCTCTCTTTCTATGTATGTTGCCAATGTGTGGAGGGGTTGCACATCTGAATCATGAATCAGCTGGTCAGCAGATAATTTACATTGCTCAGTAACTACCCTCTGATCTACTGCAGTAGCTGGAACACAGGTGGTATAGCAGAATTGTATAGAATAAAGGCATCATGATAGTTGGTGTTACTCTGTATGATGCATTGAGCATATTAAGAATGTGGATGCTTTGCAGTTGTGGTACATCTATGAATTTAGATGTAATAAATAGCACTCTTCACTATCAGGAAGCCTAATATCCCTGGCAAAGTTCTGCCTGTCTCTCTGGGAGAGAAAGACTATGGATGGGATTTTCCAACTTGCTCTCTCCCCCAACTGGGAGTGTGCTTTCCGTATTAGAGATAAATTCCACTGGCCACTAATAGAAACTTTTAGTCCTGCCAAAGCCCTTGGCATTTTGTATGCCTCACAAATTCTGTTGCCGGGGGGGGGGAGGCCACCTTCAATGGGACTGGAAGATCCTACTGGTGGGAGGAACCAGAAAATCTCACCCAATTTATTTCCTTACTTTGCATATTGAATGCCAATATTATGCAACAATAACGAGCAACTAGCTCCTTCTCCCTCTCTGTAATGTTGCAGGCTAAGCAAGACAGAAAGTACAACACACTTAATTGGGCGCATTTTATACCAAATGGCATAGCTTTACTTGGAGCTGGTGTATTTGGTCACTGCATTTGCCCCCACAGACACCACATGCTTGGCCAATTCCCCGGGCAGCAGCGGGCAAATGACAGTCTGGATCTCCTAGAAGCTGGTGGCACTATGCTTGTTGTCATCTTCCAGGCAGAAAGCCTTGCTCATGATATTGTTGGTGAATGAGTTCATGATGCTCATGACATTGGAGATGATGCCAGTGTTGGAGTGAACCTGCTTCATCATTTTTTTTGATGTAAATGCATAACTCTCATTCCTAGATTTCCTCCTCCTTTTGTCATCCTTCAGGGCATTTTCTTGGATTTTTTTGGAACCCTCCTTGGGAACTACTGCTTTCCTGTCTTCAGCCACAGTACTACTTCACTTCAGACATGGAAGCAAGTAATCTGAACAGAACCCTTAAGGTCAAAATCAAGATCTTCACCACATGTCTCAAACACTCTTTGAACTTCACAACTTTAAATGACAGGTACAAACCAGCCAATACTTTGATTAACTCAATAGCAGCCCATCAAAATCAATTAGCAATGAACTTAAAAGGTAATTCCTTTTAACAATGCTGATGTAGGTCCTTTCTATTGCTGAATGCATGTTTAGGTGTGAAAGATTGAGAGAGGCTGGAACGTTGCAACTGAAAGTTATGTTGCTAGAATCAAATCAATTTATAAGCCGATGGAAATTGCAATCTTTCTGCTTCTGGTACATGCTTCTAGAACTGATACTCATGACAGCATGGCTGCAGTTTAAGTGTGGGGACATGGTACAGATGCTATTTTGGATATGAAGTGCACATGTAGCATCAAAATTATGTATGTGTGGCAATGGTTACTTTGAGATCAGCATTACTAAATAAGGGTCACGTGGTTTGAACAACTAAATTCCACCACTTACGTGGTAGACTATTTACCATAATTTCTGACCACAAACTGCTTTTGGGCCTCTTGAAGAAGGACAAGGCTATCTTGCCGATTGCTTTGGCATGAATTCAGCAATGGGGATTAATTCTATCTGCCTATGAATGTATTTTCAAATGCTGATCTGGGGTACACATAGCAAATGAAAATGCCTTCAGTCACCTACCCTTGCAAGAAAGTATAACATGTTCTCCTATCGGATAAAAGATCATCATGGCATTACATTGTTTAGTTTCATTACCAGTCTGTGCAAAACAAGTTAGGCATTGGATCAATCAAAATCTGCTTCTATCCAAAGTGGGAGACACAATACTTACAGGATGGGTAAATGAGCCATTTTCCAAGGAAACCATTCTTTACCCATAAATACAAATAGAGTTGTCAGAATGCCATCAGATTTGTGGAGAAAGAGTAATTGTTCCTGTATCAGGTAGAGAGAGCTCCTTACTGAATTACACAGCATTCATCCTGGTTTCTCTAAGATGAACATGCTCACCAAGAGTTATGTTTGGCAGCCTGGCATTTCTACAGATATCAAAAAGCTATTCCATAGTCACAGCTATGACTGTGGAAGCACTGTCAAATTTGCCAATTGCAACAAAGGTTGCTGACTGTAGTCCTACTGTGTCCTTGGGAATGGCCTAACTGACCATGAGCACTGATCCATAGCAATTATGTTGGTCCAATCCTGGGCACAATATTTTTGCTCATGATCGATGCAAACTCTAAATCGAATAAATTTTTTAAGGTGAAGTCACCTACTTTGCATGCTACCATTGAAAAGTTGCGTGAATGCTTTTCAACTCATGGATTACCCAACATAATTGTTTCAGACAATGAAATCGTGTTCACAAGTGCTGAATTTCAAAACTTCATTTGTCTCAATAGATTTGTACATTACCACCCAGCATCAAATGGGCTAGCCAAGGGAGCTGTCCAAATTTTCAAGTCTGGCCTAAAGAGACTGTCAGGAAGAATTTTGGAAACCAAAGTCACATGCTTCCTTCCTAGCTTCTGTACACTCTGCATGCAATAATGGGAATTCCACCAGCAGAATTACTATTGAAACATCGTCTCAGAACAAGACTGAGTCTCATGTTTCCATATTTGCCAGAGAGAGTAGAGACCAGCAAAGGTAATGAGAAAACAAGCAGTGATCTTTCGTCAAAGCTGGACGAAGAGTCAACTGAAGTCAAAATGTCAGCTCTTTTCTCTCCTTACAGATGCTGCCAAATCTGCTGAGATTTTCTAGCATTTTCTCTTTTGGTTAATGATTCATATATAGTGGACCATGGAAAATGAAGTCGTAAATGTGAAAAACTTTGATAGTAGATCAAGTTGAACCCCAGAAATGGCTCCCTTTCATGCCAGGTAGACATAGAGGGATGGATCGTTCATAAACATGTGAACCACTCGAGGGGTAAAGACACTTCAGCAATCAACGTTCCCTTCAAGAAATGTTTTGAAACACTGAAATACCTGACTGACATGTTACAGAGAAAACTGAGGTCTCTGTTGAATCAAGTAGTTAACAACTGCCTGTGCCAAAACAGATACCCGCTATTACAGTTCCTGATAACATCGATTCTGTGGAAGCATCTCAAACTATTATACTATGCTACTCTACCAGAAACAGAAAACTTCCTCAAAGAATTGAGTTGTAATTATTAAATCTATGAATATAATGTATAACAAGAATTCAGGACTAAGTACAGATGTAATTATTTCTCAGATTTTGATAGTGTTTTCTATTCACCTGTATCAAGTAATTTGGAAGGCAAGGATTGTAAAAAGGAGTTAAAGGGGAGGAGTGCGGCAATTGTCACTTTAAGATCAGCCTTACCGAGTAATGGTCATGTGGTCTGAACACCTAGTGCAAAGAATCTCTCTAAAAGAGGAGTCTTCTGAGTTAAAATGAGTGTACATGAACTATTTCCCTGAAGCATGCATCTCATGAAACAACCTTGTAAATAAAGTTTGTTTGTTCAAATTAAAAATGTCTCTCGAGTACATCTTCAAGGATGCTGATGGTGGTGATCTTTGCATTACTATACTCTAGCACTCTTAGAATAGCACGTGCAAGTTTCCAGTTCCACAGATGAATGAAGTGCCAATTGCCAGTGTCTTGTTAGTTTAGCAGCAACAGCAGCTACTTGAGACTTGGAAAGCATAGGGGACGCATCATCTCAAGAACAATTGATCCCTAGAATCAGCTCTCTGGACATTATTGAGGATCAGCTGATAATGTTGGTCAGATTCAGGAGACAGCTGTAACCAAGCTGTACCACCTAGTCCAAAGACAGTTAAATCTCCTCAGTGCACAACAAGTAGCAATGTAAGTCTCTCCACCCTCAACTGTAATGATATAACAGCCTTCTAAAATCTGTAGTGAACATCATAGGATTCAGTTGCTTTGTCATTGACTGTTGATTAAGAGATAACTAAAGTCTGCCTTATTCATGTACCCTGACATATGTGCAAATTTGTAGCTAAAATTCATGAATATTTAAAAGATACACAACCTCTGCCAGAAACTTCATTTTCTCTGAAGCTCAGGTGATAGATATGCAAGGTATTATTGCCAACTTGCTTCTAAGCCTTGAACTGACCAACAAGGCAAGTTCTGTTCATGGAACTTGTATGTTTGTGTACTCACAAATTTACTTATGAAACCTATCCACACAATGAATTCCGTAATTGGTGTTCATCAAAGATTAACAGTTTTAAAAAAAATCCATTTGCAGGATGTGGTAATTACTGGCAAGGCTAGCATTTATTGCCATCCCCAGCAGCTCAAAGACCATTGGGTTGTTTGTTCTTCTGAAATCGTTAGCAGTTCTATATTCTAAAAGGCTCGCTAAATCACTTCAGAGGGCAGTGAAGTGATAAGCATGTTGCACCTCTGCCTTGTCTCTCCCTGTCCTCACCCCAACTTGGACTGCAGGTCACCTTCTACTGGATTCCTCCACTGCAGTATCAGCAGCAGCCTGGAGATAAGTCATTAGCCTATTCTTTAAAGAACAGAAAATGGTGGAGTAATGACATTCAAAAGAAAATATTTTAAAGATTAATACAGAAATGCTAATTCATATGTGTCAGAGAGAGTTGGAAATCAACCAAAGCCTCACTGTAAATTAAACTTACACTTCATCTTCATATTCCTTTGGCGGGGACACAGCAATAACAAGGTCTATCCAGTCCTGTAATAGAAATACAACAGCTTTATGATTGATAATAAAAATGATTTACATTACTATTGAAAATAGGTTTATGATGACTCCCTAATGGACAGAAACAGACATTTAAAGACCAGGAAGAATGAGACTTGAGCTAACTTAAATTAATTGGTCTTGACCAAGCACTGATAAGGGTGTAAAAATTAATCAAAATCTCGTAAATCAAGAAAGGGAAAAATCAGCTGGTTCCTACACCCTTGACTGCAATCTTATCAACTCCTTTAACTGAATGGGAGTGCCAATTGATGACAGGATCCAGTTTCATTGTTGGCTAATGGCGACAAAGTGATGAAGAATGACATAGAGGACATGGGTTCAATTCCTTTACTGGTTGCAGTAAATCAGTAAGAATTTAGCAACACCAATTATTAATCCAACCGATTTATTTGATAGTAAAAAAGCGAGCTTTCAACACTCCTGTGTCTTCATCAGGCAAGTGCAGTGTTCTGGTCTGCAATAGCACACATCAGCACAGACAGTCAGAGATTGCTGATTAGAATGCGAATCCTTACATCTAACCTGCTATTCATGTGTTAAAGTGGCTAACAATGTGTGTGAAGGGGATCCTGAGCATTGTTAGAGAATTGTGTATTTTCTCCAGACAGCACAGACCTGCTTCCATACCTTATTCTGAATTACAGAATAATATGTCTCATGCCATGTATAAAATCAATTGCCTTTTTCTGATAGAGAGAGATGCACTTGGTTATTTGTGGACTATGGCTAATTACCTAATGTTTTTGTGAAGTGCCTTAGGCTGTTTTACCAAGTTCATTTACCATTGTATAATTGCAAGTTATTATTTTACTGATTGTGTATTTTTAAGAACACTTATTTATCAGTATTTGAAATTTAATTCCAAGTGAAGTTCTAGAACTAGTCTCAGGCAAGGAGAGACTTATTCAGTCAGATGGTTCAGATGATTGAACATATGGAATTCTCTTATCCAAAGGGCAGGGGATGCTCACTTATTGAGAATTGATGCTTTGGGCACTAAGGGAATCAAGGGATAGTGATAGAACAAGAAAGTGGCATGATTATAAAAGTTCATCCATGATCTTATTGAATGGTGATGGATCAAAGGCACTATTCCTGCTCCAACTAAATATGCTGGTGATTCATTACTTTTCTAATGTTGTTGTTGCCCCCAAATCATCAACATTCTTTGAGTACCTATAAAATCATTCTAAGTAAAAATGAAAAGATACAGGCACATGTGCACAAAGTCAAAAGCAATTCCATATTATGTTCAAAAGTATAAGTTAGTGAAAAAGTACACTCTATTACCTTGTACCTATATATTAATGTCACCAACCCCATACAAGATGGGTTTTAATAAAAGCAAGAAAAAAACTGCATTTGAATTTCAACTTACTGCCAAGAAATAAAACTGGTACATCAGATCAACTGTCTGTTATAGAAACATCTCATTATGCTGGGTGTGAATATTTGATTAACTATCATAGAAGAATCGAAGTGAATGCCTGCATATCTACTTAACTATGGGATGAATCATTGATTAATCTGATCCTCTTCTCAACAGATTCTCACATATATGCATTTTCTAATGGATATCATTTGAGTAGAGTTAGATGCAGGAACTCCAATCTGTTTTACTTATCTCTAGTCTTTGGACACTAAGGGATACTATTTTTTTGACCAACTTACCCAGCAGAACAGCAAGAATTGAATCTAAGATCTATTTGGTCAATGTACCTTTTTTGGTTAATTTTTAACTGTAACTGAGATACTTGGCCATCAGGAAACTTGGGTGGGATTTTCCAGCTGCACATGCCCCAAGACCAAAAGCCCCTGGACCTTTAAATGGTTATCCAAAATTTCTGTCCCATTTTATTTTAATGGGGTTGATCTGTAATTTGAAATCAATGGAAATATCATTGGGATGTTTTGATAACAGGTAGCTGATCTGACGCACCAATTTTATTCCTTAGCAGTAAACTGTAATTCCAGCACAGTTTTTTTCTTGCTTATATTAAAATCCATCTTGTATGGGATTGGAGATATTAATGTATAAATACAAGGTGATGGACTAAATAAATTTTAACCAATGTGTACTTTTCCACTAACTTGTACTTTGAACATAGTATGGAATTGCTTTTGACCTTGTGTAGGTGTGCCTATATCTTTTCATTCTTACTTAGAATGATTTTACAGAAAATCAAAGAATGTTGATGATTTGAGAGCAACACCAACTTTAGAAAAGTAATGAATCACCAGCAGAAATGGGAATCAAAAATATTGAGCCATGAATCATGCTGATGATTATTTTTGCAGAAATAATAGAAGGAACTTTATGAGATAGTTAATTTTATGGTATAATAATCCATTGGGTGGTGAAGTAATAATCCACTGGGTGGTGAGTATGTGTACACTCTGCGGGTTGTAAGTTTCCATTTCAAATTTAGTAGATGTCTGAATCATAAAATGCTAAAATTGATCTAAGTAAACACTCTAAGCAAAAAAAAAATACATGAGTAACAGTATGATTTTAAGTTACAAAGCAGTTTATATTTGTTCTTCGTCTCCTAGCGTTTCAAATTTAAAATTCTTATTCTTTTAAATTCCTCCATGGCCTGACCCTCCCCATTTCTGTAACCGACGATTCTCTGCATCCAACGTTCAAGACTTTTTACTTGCCAACCTGTTTTTGTATTTCTCCCTTCAATCCATCATCGACCATCATACTTCCAGTTGCCATGGAATTACACACTCTGAAATTTTCTCCTCAAAATCTGTTGGGACGGCACAGTGATTAGTACTGCCGCCTCACAGTGCCAGGGACTGAGGTTCAATTCCTGGCTTGGGTCAATGTCTATGTGGAGTTTGCACGTTCTCCCCGTGCCTGCATGAGTTTTCTCCAGGTGTTCCAGTTTTCTCTCACAATCCAAAATATGTTCTGGTTAGGTGGATTGGCCATGCTAAATTCTCCCTTAGCGTACCTGAAGTGGCACCGGAGTATGGTGACTAGGGATTTTCACAGAAATGTCATTGCAGTGTTAATATCAACCAACTTGTGACTAATAAATTAACTTTAGGTTAGTGCAATGAAAGCTCCAAGAGACATAACAGTATGGGGCACACAGTCTGCCATTTCCAGCATGGACTACAGAGAATCCTATTCTAGTCAGTTGCATATGCGTTCTCTTCTTCCCAACTAGTGTTACTTAAAGGCTCTGCCAATCTTCTTGCATTTGAGGTGCTTTTGAATTAATTTTGCTTCAAAAATGTTTATGAACATGCTGTAGCTTGTTTTTGCAGGTCTCTTTGTGAGTTGTACATCCATTTAAGGAGGATAGATAATTTGATCCATACGAGACAGAGGGGCTATAGTTGCAGCACCTGAATCTGCAACACAATTGAAAACTGGAGAAGATGTTCCAGAAAGAGGAAGCTGTGCAAAGAAGGAGGTGAGAATTGCTCTATACAGAATACACTACCCACTATCTGTCATTAGGGCAGCCTTCGTCCTCAGCCTGGACAATATCTATGGTGAATCAGATTCAACGGAGTCATGAAATCTCCTTAAGCAAAATATGGACCTTCAAACTAACAGATGAAAGTCACAATTACTTAAACTTCTCTGGATGAGGGGAACATTCTCATGGAGTTCAGGTGATGGATATGATCTCCTATGTGTCATCCATTACTACGTACGAGGAATGACAGAGATTGCATTTGCAAGGAGAGGTGATTCTATCATGGAGTTTCTAAATAGTAAAAAGCAGGGTAAGGTGGTATGTGGCTTTGCCATATAGTGGAGTTCATGATTATGCAGGATGCCATTGTTTGCATGCACCTGGATTTGCAGTCCTTATTTCCACGAGGAGTGGTAGAGGAACCAAAGACCAACCACTCTCTCAATGAGCAGTTGGTATATGACCCATACAGAGGGCACAATATTAATGAAACATGCTGTTTGAGACAGTCTACCATTCCAACTATGTGCAGGCTGACAAGTGAAACCAGAGGTGGCTGCTCAGAGAGAAAAGGTACACCTCCACACCTGGCTGATGACCCCTTCTTTAGCCATCTGATCTTGTGAGGTCATTGAGCATATAACAGAAGCCATGTTAGTACAGGAATATTGTGGAACAGGTCATCTGTGTACTAAAGCAATGTTTCCACTGTACTGATCACTAAAGATGGCTCTCCTATGAACAATGGAGAGAGTCTCCAAGTGCTCTACAGTGGTGATCTGCTGTGACCGTCACAACACTAGCACTGTGAAATTGAAGTCATTGATCCCAGTATCTGGAGATCATCTTGTGAGGGGAGGGAGATGGGAGAAGGATAATGAGGAACAGCAGGAGATGGGGATGATACATTTGGCAAACCTTCACTACACGTGTGAACCGAGATTAGCTGTTTCATTTTCTCTTCTGCTTGGTTTACTTTAAAGTCACTTCTTTGGTCAAACATTCAGTCATCCTTCCTATTATTTCCTTTAGCTTGAGCATGCATTTTAAAAAATATTTACTGTATATGAGTCTTCCAATGCTGAAAGTACTATTTAAATACAGGTGATTTTGTTCTCTTGATGATGCCATTATATACACCTTATCACCTGGAAATTTAAGTAATCAGTTACCTGGAGATTTTGAAAACAGAGATTCAATAAACGCATTAGTCAGAGAAACAGTTTTTATTCTATCACCATCTGTGACCTTTTTTTTCAACCACACTGTTTCACTTAATATACAAATAAAGCAATACCGAAATCAATTTTGTTTTTGCAGTCACAGGGAAAATATAACAAAAAAAGCCCTCAGACCAGTATATTTCTCTATCAACAATGTCGACAAACACAATTGTAGGTATAACCAACTCATTTCATGTTCCCCCTCATCTTTCTGTAAACACTATTAAGCTTTTATGAAAACAAAGGATGGATATTCAGTCTGTCAATGCAGGAATATGTGTGAGATTCACTCAAAGGTGAAAATATACAGACTGCAGATGAGCCATGATGTTAGGTATG